>CM062289.1:414311154-415511154 GCA_031216915.1 Pictodentalium vernedei | reverse complement strand
CGAACATTTACCGAAATAAAGTTGACCAATTTAGATATATGGGGATCTGCAGACGAGACGGACACGAGAGTTTGTTAAAATTGTGGTTGGAAATGATTGTTTTTTAAATTATGTCATTTCTGGTTAACTAATTGTGTTTGTGAACCGACTTTATTTTGCTTCGGACGTTTTCATTTCACACTAAGCGACAGACGATGGATAATTGTCTAACGAAATCTGGAAACTATTGGAAGCGTTACTGATGACTCGACGGGAGAGGAACTTGAGTAAACGGTGCTGGGCAAAAAGGTTCCGGCTTGTACATCACGAGTTGAATACAGAAACATTTATGTCATAGCAGCGATTCCGTTAAATACAAGGGTTTAAAGTTTAATGGGTGTGTTTCCAAAGTGTGATTTACTGGGATTTCCGGGTTTGATTATAAACGATAACTTCACAAGTGAATTATGCAATCAACAATTGTGTCATGTATCCGTACGCGCAAACGAAGACACTTTGCCGTGGGTGTAATGGGGACTTCACTGCGTTTTTGTTTTGTTTTTTTAACCCTTTACCTAACATGAAAAGCAGACGACACTTGCAAAAAAATTCTTGAATAACTATTATTTTCATTTTTTGTCTCAAAACATAGGTTGTGACCCCTCATTGGAACGATCTCGACGAGGGGCCACAACCTATGTTTTAGAGACAAAAAATGAAAGAATAATGAAAATTAATTGGCGATTTTTGAGAATAGCGCTGGCCGGTTTGGGCCGTTACGTTAGGTAAAGGGTTAAATAATATAATTAACGTTAATAATGAAAAGTAATAAACAGAGTAATCGCTTAACAGGACTGGTTACGTGAAATAATTCATTTCAGGCGAGGGACTATATTGCGCACTCGTGTTTGCACAACGTCCCTCACCTCTCATGAATTATTTCACGTAACCAGTCCAGTCAAACGATTACTCTCTATATATGTATTGTAGTATACCCGGCGATATAAACAGTTAATATAGTTATTTCGCTAACCTAGCCCAAGAACCACGAAATCGACGACAATGGGGCGTACCACGTCGGCTGTCGATAGATGGCGTGCGTGTTCTATCGGTTATACTATACTTTCGATTTGACCAGTGGAAGTGATTTTTATTCATAAAAATATTCGCACGCTTGTTATCGCAAAAGCTGAAATATTTTTCGATGAATATGTAGAATCACGGGAATTACACCGTTAAACGTCTGAAAATTTATCTTGACAACAGAAGGGCCATTATAACCGGCTGGAAGACAGACTTGATAACCAGGCGAGTGTCTTGTTTTCGTGTTGTGTATCCTAATTTCGCCCAGTCATTGAGATATCACATGTAGTTCTCATTCGTCATCCGATTAATTAGAAATATTTATGTTACACAACACAAGTGCCTTTATTTGAAACAGAAATGCAAGTTAATTGAAGATGTGTTGAAAACATTACGTTTGAAATAAAAACTTAGCTCTTAGATTTAATTGCCTTGTTGAGGGCATATTTGACACGAATTGTTATTGGTAATTAGACGGTTCTTCACTTCCACAGTACTTTGTAATTTTATGTAGAAATGGGTCATGTAGAAATGTCGAATCTATTACTTTTGATGAAGAAATGTAGCTGCAAGCTTTTCCTCAGCGATATAAACTGATCGTGTAATCACTGCCCATTCAGATTACCATCGATGAAGATCAACTGCGTTCGATTATGCAAGGCAATTCCTGTCCAAACGATTACCCTACCCCCCGCCGCATTCCCTCACGCAAGCATAAGACAACAGTTCTCCTCGTCGGCGATACACTCTTGCCCTACCATCAGCGCGCCGTAGACAAAATCGTGATTCATCACTAAAAAGAACTGTGCTCCAACGCTGCTGAGTCCAGCGAACACGCTGGCGTACCCATTTCATTCTGACGGTACGATGACGTTGGGTAAAGATTGGTCCGCCTACTTCGGATGCTGGGTTCAGCGAGTCTGTTGCGGACAATTTGTGCACTGATTCTATTGTTAGTTCTACCAGGAGTAATTGCTGCTGTCCTCGTCGCCGGAAGGAAGCCATCCCGCAAGTGAGACGACCTGATGTGTCGGTCTTGTGCAGGGATCGTCACTCTTGGTCGACCTGAACACGGTCGGTCGGCAGTAGATCCAGTGGTTCTATATCATCTGGAGGTATCCCAGCCTCATGCATACCAATGGCACGCATCCTCTGATTTTCGGTTAACCTTGGCATTTTTTAAAATGGCGGAAGACAAAACCTAGCGTCGGTCACCCATTCAATTTGACATTCTCGGGTAGCATGTGCTATTTTGAAATCCTTAGCAAAGGTGTATACTGTTGTGTGGACAGCAACAACATGTCATTAAACACTTTGCACTACCTCTTGTCCACAAACATGCAACATTAGAACTATTATATTTATACAGGCATTTCGCTTACCTTGACCAAGAACCACGAATCCGACGACAATTATAATTGCTGCCGCAGTCAACTTCGCAAAAGTGAATAACTTGGCTCCCATCAACGATGCTTTATTGCTCACTGCATTAGTTATACCACACGATACTGTCAACATAAAAAAATATATTATTGAATTGTGTAAGTGAACAAAATAATAATGAAAAATTAATATAGATTCGGTGCATAACAATATTGTGTTTCAATTTAAATCGGCATCTAATATTTCTTTCAAACATGAGACAAGCGGATCGAAAAAACATAACTAATTTTCGTTACTCGCTATCATATTCCACGTTGTACCAAACAAATTGACCAAAATGCACGCAGGGATGACTACCTTCAACGCTTCGTTTTATTATTTCTCACATGAAACGAGATCGTGAAGTATTGTAAGCTCTGAATTAGTTAACATTCTCATTCTATACATGGTACCCGCGGCCCCATGAATCCATAAAAACTCCTGGAATTTAAAAAATCTTTGGACCTCCTTTGAAAAGCCTTGAAAAGTGACATAATTGGCAACATTGATTTTTTACCGGTATGGACACATTACAATTATAAAACCCAATGGCTCTTAATCTAAGATTTTTCGCTAAGTGTGCCTTCGACATCTTTCGAACCCTATGAAACCAAATGAACCCCTCAATGCAAAATCATTGTTAGTCTCTCCACGTGTGGGCACGGTGGCTCTGTGTACTAAGGCGTACTTCACGTTGATGATGCACTTGCCTTCAACCAATGCTAACCCTGCTTGTAGGGGGCGCGGTGGCGTTGCGGTAACCGGTTCTCGTCAGATCACCGAAGTTAAGCAACGTCGAGACAGGTTAGTACTCGGATGGGTGACCGTCTGAGCGATCGATACGGACTCCCGCGTTGTGTCCTTGGGCAAGGCACTTAACCCCGATTTGGGGACACGATGACGCCGTGTACTAAGGCGTACTGCACGTCGATGGTGCGCATGTCTTCAACCAATCTAACCCTGCCTGTGCTGCAGCCCGGAGTTACGATGTTGGGGAGCTGGCAGCTGCTCGTCGTTGCTCGGAGGTTCTCGCCGGGTACTCCGGCTTCCTCCACCCGTAAAACTTTCACGGTCATGATTAGCCATTGTGCATAATTTATTTATTTATTTATTGATGTTTAAGGTCACATATTTATGCACAATGGCTAATCATGACCGTGACAGTTTTACGGGTGGAGGAAGCCGGAGTACCCGGAGACAACCACCGAGCAACGACGAGCAGCTGCCTGCTCCCCAACATCGTAACTCTGCACTGCAGCACAGGCAGGGTTAGATTGGTTGAAGACATGTGTACCATCGACGTGCAGTACGCCTTAGTACACGGCGTCATCCTGCCCCCACGCGGGCAATGGGGATGAAGTGTCTTGCCCAAGGACACAACGCGGTTGCCGCAGGTGGGATTCGAACCGAGGACCTCTTGGCTTGCAGCTTGCACCTCTACCTACTGAGCCACCGCGCTCCCATTGTGCATAAAGATGTGACCTTAAACACCAATAAATAAATAACCCTGCTTGTGTGAAGTTAGTACGTTGGGGAGTCTGACAATCGCTCGCGGTTGCACAGGGGGTATCTCCGAGTACTCCGGTTCCCGCCACCCGTAAAACTGTCCGGCACAATGTAACCCTGGCTGTCAGAGCGTCGTTAAACCACCATAAAACAAATACAATTTGTTAAGCAGACGACACTTGCAAAAAAAAAAAATTCTTGAACAACTAATTTTTTTTATTTTTTGTATCAAAAACATAGGTTATGACACCTATGCTTTTGAGACAAAAAATGAAAATTAATTGGCAATTTTTTAGAATAGCGCTGGCCGGTTTTGGCCATTACGTTGGGAAAAGGGTTAAGAGGACTCTTGTAGAAGACTCCTTGATTTTTACCATTTGTGAGTATATAGCAGTCACCCATTGTGTAGATTGCTGCTAATTTGAAACAGAACCGCCGTTAAAATACCTCCATGATCGCCCCTTTTCTGCAGAAATCTTGTCTCTTCCAACACTACGCGTGAATGATAAAAGGTATACTGTATTTCTGCTTTCTGTTTCCCTTATATCTCCCTAAGACCTCATTGTACACAGAGGACGGATCGCTTCTGAGGCGCGACTGATCCATTTTCATCCTGAAAGATTTCTACAAATACTCGCGAAAGCAGGGCATATTAATCGCGAGTAAGTCCTCGGCCCATGGAGGCGTGGTCTTGCGCAATTGTCAACCTGGAGTGCCTCATATGCTTTAGATTCGGATGGGTAATCTTCCGTTTCCTGCTTTGGTGGGTGTTCATCTGCAGGAAACCGTACGCTATAGTACGTCCCAAAATGAAGTTTTTCACCACCTGGTCAAACCTGTCAATATCACACGCCTTGCTGTCTAAAATATTCTTTCTGCCTAAAAGAATGTAAGTAGTCTATTTTCTTAACCCTTTACCCAACGTAACGGCCAAAACCGGCCAGCGCTATTCACAAAAATCGCCAATTAATTTTTATTATTTTTTTCATTTTTTGTCTCAAGAACATAGGTTATCACCCCTCTTTGGAACGAGCTCGTCGAGCTCGTTCCAATGAGGAGTCATAACCTATGTTTTTGAGACAAAAATGAAAAAAATAGTTATTCAAGAATTCTGTTCGCAAGTGTAGTCTGCTTTTCATGTTAGGTAAAGGATCAATTGTATTATTGTATGTTTGAAATTATGTTGCAGAAAAAAATTGAATTCTATATACTCCCTCTGTTTACGTGAATATGTAAACATGTGTAGCTCTCGGTTTCGTTAACTCCTTTGTTTTTGTCCCGGAACTATCTTACAAATCCTTGAATTTCTCATCTCCAGCTCCCAGAAAACCTTTGAAAATGCACCAACAAGGTCCTAGAAACGCATTGAATTGACTACGCATGTAAGATCAGAAACCCTGGTGCACAAATATAACCAACGTACATCTACACACCACTACACAACATACGCACCACAAATAAAATTGACATAAACTCTCGATCACTGATCAAACCAAACGGGCTGTTGGAATGCTTCAGCAATCTTGACGAGGGGTGGGTGAGCATTTATTCATATAAATAGACAATGCAGAACAAGAACTTTTTTGTTTTGTCGATAGTGTTAATTTGTTGCCTGTTGCTTTTTAAAGAAAATGCCTTCATGTCTACAAAAAAAGAATACGTTTGTGATGTACACATATTTTACAACTCTGCAAATTGTATATTCTCGGTATATTTTGGTGATTATTTACAGAAAAAACAAGGCCCGATATTGGAAAGTTGATACTGTGCTGCTGATTTTCGTGGTGGGCTTTTCGGTGAACACCATGATGTTTAATGATTTGAAAGTTGTTACGCTGTGACTCCGTACGTCCGTCCGCGACCGTCCGTCCGTCCAATCCCCACTGCACCCATCCACCCAACCACGCATCCACCCACCCACCCACTCTATAGAGTTCAACAGCCCTAAGATGTTTCCAAATGACAACCTTCAGATGAACACTCGGGATGTGAAATTATCTTAATCGCTCGATCGACGGAAGGTTTGCGGTTCTATTCCCGCCCTGTAAAATGAAACCATTTCCACAACCTTTGCATAGCCCAAGTTGGACAGGGTATGCAGGGTTTCTCCCGAGTAAATCATACGGAAGTTTTTACTTCCCCTCTCGCTCACCTGTCATGATGTAAGGATTGCACCATCTATCGGAGTTGAGATCTGCTTCAGTTCTGAAGCCTCTAACTACTTACTTGAGCAAGTTAGTTTTTCCCTGTCCATTTGCAGCAAATGCCGTGACGCATCTACTGTAGGGGGTGAGATGTTCCGATGCTTCGGCCTTCTTGGATCGGAAATTTTCCAAATCATTTTACCATCTTTGTGTGACTTGCGCGAGGTTGTCATGAAATGACAAAGAACAATTCCTGTCATGTATTAGAAGCTCTTATTGAAGAGTAAATTCCACTCACTAAGTCCCGAAATAAGGTGAACCATGTCCGTGATTGAAGTCGCAAAAACATAACATACAGAGATTTTGCTAGTGCATATGTCTCCTGTGTCAGGAACAGATATGGAAAGAGTTGTGTTATTTTTTACTGTTACGAACAAGGACCTGTCATTAAAAACCATGATGGAAACAGCAGGGGAGTCAGCTGTTGAGAACTGATGGCCATGTAGTTCATAACTGTTCTAGTGATGCGGATATATCCATAGTTACTCGGGAACTCGAATTAGCATTCGAATTAAAGGAAGTTTTTGCAGTAGGAGACAACACTGATGAGTCCCTACTCCTAATGTAGCAGTATATTTTCACAGACTGAGAGTTCATTTGCAGGTTTTCACCTGGAAACATCTTGGGGCTGTTGAACTTGATCCGAAAAAACAAGGGCTGAAGTCTGAGCAGACAAAAATTTTACTCCGATCTTTACCAACTGAGGCTCGGCTCCCGAAGACCTATTCATGTTCATCTATGAAATTGCAAATTAACTTCCATTTTGAGTCAGTTTGGTCATTTCTGTAGTTTAGTTTTCTGTTCTTTACCAGCATATCGTGTAGGACAGTTTTAGGGTAGAGGAAGCTGGAGTACTCGGAGAGAACCACCGATCAACTGTCAGACGCTCCTGGTTACTAACCCGGTACAAAAAGACGAATCAGTAGTTGAAGGCAGTACGCCTCAGTACACAACGCCACAGTGCCCCCATGTGGGGCAAAAGGAAGAAGTCGCGGTTGATGTGCAATGTTATATGAGCCACCGTGCTTCCGGTGTGTCGGTAACAATTGTGAGAGCGATGATTTTCGCGAAAAAACAGCTATAATTCGCATTCCACCACTTCGGCTTTTAATAATAATACGTTTTTGCATTATGTTTATTATGACAGAAAACGTTGCATAATTTTAATTATCATATGTCTCGTCCGTTTTGTTCACTTTAAAACATTTGATATTTTGTTTTCATATTAATCAGTGATAAATAAAGCCTGCCGTCAATTTCGTTGGTCAGTTTCAAAACTAGACAATTTGATTGGCTGAACAAAATACAACTGGGCCACATTTTCATAATTTGCAAAATTAGAGTTGGGAGCTTTCATTGGTCAATTTCAAAACTGGACAATTTTGTTGGATAAACAAAGTACAACTGGGTGACATTTGCATAATTTCAGTAGGGAGAATTTACGTTATCTGTCCTATTTAAGGTGGGTTATATTGTATTAATCTTTTACCTACAAGAAAAACGCCATTCATGTTTTTTTTTATATTTTCACTTTTTGCTTCCAAAACATAGGTTATGACCCCTCATTGGAACGAGCTCGTTCCAATGGGGGGTCAAAACCTATATTTTGGAAGCAAAAAATGAAAATTTTTAGTTATTCGAGGATGTTTTTTTCAAGTGCTGTCTGCAACTCGAGTTAGGTGATGGGTTAAAAAGTCATACTAAGTGGCTAATTTGTGCGTATGTGTGTCATATGATAAATAGAATATGAAATGAGTGTTTTTCCCATATAATATTCATGAAACTTGTCCGAATTTTTCGTTTGGGCTCGCCAGAGGCTCGCCAAAACGGAAAATTCTTAGACTCGTTTCATAAATATTATATGAGAAAAACACTCATTCCATATCCTATATATACAATCCCAGTTATTCCAGTTCAGTGCACCGTTTTAACGATCATCTGGGATTCAGGAGGTAAAATTTGGTATCCAATGGATTACTAAGGTATCAGGGACACGAATTATAAAGAAAGGGTAGGGAATCATGCGTTCCAGTGGTAAATGAGGGAAACGAAATGGGCTAGTTGAAAAGTTGTTGAATTGACAGCCATATTGCGCGCCTTTTTAGATTTAAAAAAATCCTGAAAGCGGATTTCTTTGGATTCTGGATATGTTATCCTATGATTATTTCCACTTCGAAAGAGATCACAATCAGCTTATTACCATTTTGTTCTGGGTCGAAATCTTCAATAACCAGACTAATATTTTCTCGAATTGGGAAAGAAATACCACCAAATTTCAATCCTCTATAAAAGCTATTTCCCAACAACGGATTTCAGCAAATTTTCAATATGTTATTGTGTGGACACTCCTCTTTCCAGCGACACCAATCTGTTCCGGGTGGATCCATATTTTCGCATTCAACTTTTAGACTGCCGGTAGTCTACTCGGTGGACCACGATCAGATGATTTGTGTAGATTCTTAACTTCACTTCCTATTATTTGTAACACAGTTTGCTAGTGATCGAAATTGGTATGGTCGGTGTCATGTAATTCCATATTTGGGGAGATCTTTTCGCTCAGTATGGAATTAACTAATACCGAAATTATCATATTAATTGTCCCTTTACACAACGTAACGGCCAAAACCGACCAGCGCTATTCTCAAAAATCGTCAATTAATTTTCAATATATTTTCATTTTTTGTCTCAAAAACATAGGTTATTACCCCTTGTTGGAACGAGCTCGACGAGCTCGTTCCAACGAGGGGTCATAACCTATGTGTTTGAGACAAAAAATGAAAAAAATAGTTATTCAAGAATTTATTTTGCAAGTGTCGTCTGCTTTTTATGCTAACAAACCGTGTTACGAATATATCTTTCCGATCACTCTTTCTGTACAAAGGCTAGAAACTAAGATCAATAATAATTCTCACTTACTTAAGGTGAAGCAGTTATCGTGTGCCGACATTTTGAAAGCTCAACAAACAAAGGGGAGAGTACTCTTTAGTTTATGTGCATCTAGCATATGGCGTTTTAAAACCAGTAAACTTCTCAAATACTTGTAGGAGGTAAGATATACGCCGATATATCTCCCAACCAGTCATTTAAAGCCCCCGTGGCGTTGACAAGGTGTGTATATCGCGCACCCGATGCTCGATACATCTTACTTTTAACTTATCCTACAAAATCGCCTCCACGCACCTTTCAGGTGCGTATCATACGAGAAAAAGTCGTACTCACGCAGCAGTAAGCAAGCCATTCATTTCGTGAAAACGTCGTTTGCACCACATTCTCCAAATATCGGAGCAGCTATATACGTCGCGGCAGTCAAGGAAACCACGGCCGTACTGGACGGTCTTATGAAAAACTGTAGAGCGACAACGTGAATGAACGCTGGATACGAACCATAAACTTCTAATAGATACACGTAATCAGATCTTGACTTGGTGATCAACGTCAGCGTTACATAAGCTTCCTGGAAGAAAGTGTGAAAAATAATTTAGCGGAATCTTTTTTACCATTTTATCTTTCCCAGTTGGTGTGCTCACCTAATTGATTGTGTTAGAAATGCATTTTGCATTGACCGAACTACTCTCTTATTCACTTATCCAGAAGATGACGGATTAGGGCAGGGGTAGGGAGGAGCAGTTATGACTCAAGTCTGGACTAATAGAATATCTCAATTACATCATCAAGATACGCCTTCGTGGAAGGCATGTATTGATGATGTAGCTGAAATATTCAACAGTCGGAATAATACTTAAAAATCTCAAGAGTAAATTGAAACTTACTTGAGGATAAATACATACATTAGTCGTGCCCATCTTTCTCCACCTCCTCCCAGTACCCCGAGTCGGATACCAAAGGTTTCTATTTTTAATACACGCCTGTTCTATGAAATCCCCATCTGCAGCAAGACTAATCCATGCGGAAAATGAAAATCCGTTCCGCACACATGCGTGGAACGGGAATCGTTACCGGGCTATTTTTAAATAGAATCGAAATTTCACTGGAATTTTGTACAAATCGTGCACTGCAGATGCAATTTGTATCCCTAGCGATTGCTAAACATCGTGCCCTGCGTTCCAGTGTGCTCTAAGTGCCAGTAGGGAGGTCATAAGCTGTGTTTGACGCAAAAATGAAAAAACAAAATAATTATTCAAGAATTTTATTTGCAAGCGTCGTCTGTCTTTCGTTTTAGGTAAAGGGTTAACTGACAACGTGTATACCATATTACGTCACTATGTGTAACGAATATATCTTATCGACTACCAATTGTACATACTAATCAGGCAAATGCGACCAATAATAACATTTCTTACTGATTTAACGTGAAGCGGTTATCGTTGCCTGCCACCAGTTTGATAGACGTGTAAACAAAGGGACGGGGTGTCAATAATTTTCACAGAGACTGGTGTCCGAATGGATTGATGCTTTGGGTCCTCCGGCCAGAGGTTTCGGGAAAGTTGCTTAGTTGGAGAAGATTTCGAAGTGTTCAAAAATCTCTTCGAGAGCAATTGATGTTTTCCCAGCATATAGTTATTTATTTATTTATTTATTTATTGGTGTTTAAGGTCACATATTTATGCACAATGGCTAACCATGACCGTGACAGTTTTACGGGTGGAGGAAGCCGGAGTACCCGGAGAGAACCACCGAGCAACGACGAGCAGCTGCCAGCTCCCCAAATTCGTAACTCCGCACTGTAGCACAGGCAGGGTTAGATTGGTTGAAGACATGCGTACCATCGACGTGCAGTACGCCTTAGGACACGGCGTCATCGTGCCCCCACATGGGCAATGGGGGTGAAGTGTCTTGCCCATGGACACAACGCGGTTGCCGCAGGTGGGATTCGAACCGAGGACCTCTCGGCTTGCAGCCTCCACCTCTACCTACTGAGCCACCGCGCCCCTCCCAGCATATAGTCCTATTAGGTGTATGGGGACGTAAGAATGGCAGACAGTGGTCGAAAAGAGGCACACCCTTTTCAAGGTAAAGATGCCTGTGCTGTCAGTCCACGAAGTCCTTACTATGGAGGCCATCTCACAAATTATATGCCGTTCTACCAAGGAGAGGCCATGATATGAGTTGTAAAATTTGTTTGTCAATTCTTGTGATATGAATAAACTTAAATTAAAACTAATAGGGTTAATCGTGTGTTTCACTCACCAGAAAGAGATATAAGTCCACATATTATCCACACAACGAGGCATAATCCAACCGACTTTGTTCCTTCCAAGACTCCTCTTGGTGAAATAAATATACCAGATGCTGAAGAAAAAATATTTTGTAAAGTTTGAAAAATGCATTCGATAATGTCTTTGTTAGACCGAGGTTAATATATATATCTCGGAAGATATTTTTTTGAGTAATTTTTTTGACCACTTGTATTTTTGAGTAGTTCCAGTAGGGGTAGGGGTCAAGTAAATATAAGAAAGGCTGAAAATAAGGAGTACAAATGATGAAGTAACAATGGAAATTTTTTGTCATCAGTTTGCAGTTTTGAAGAGATATGATGCCCCTTTCGGCCTTGCGGTGAACCAAACACACAAGTAAACACAACAATATGCAAATTATCTCAAGAATTAGTTGGGTTGAAAATCAACGTGTTCCAAGCATTTAGCCCTATTAGGGGCATGGGGACATAAGAATGTCAGATCCTGCTCGAAAAGAGGCACACCTTCTGCAGGCTAAAGACACCTGTGCAGGCACCTACGAAATGCCTGCTATGGAGACCATCTCACAAAATCAATGCCGTTCAATGAAGGACAGGCCCTGATATTAGTTGTAGAACTTGTTAGGCATTCTTGGGAAATAATAAGCTTAAATTAAAACTAATGGCACTAATCGTGTGTTTCACTCACCAGAAAGAGATATAAGTCCACATATTATCCACACAACGAGACATAATCCAACCGACTTTGTTTCTTCCAATACGCCTCTTGGTGAGATAAATATACCAGATGCTGAAGAAAAATTTTGTAAAGTTGTTAAGAAGTTTACGATAACGTTTTTGTTAGACCGAGGGTAAAATATATATCTTGGAAGGGAAGATACTTCTTAAAGTAATGTTTTGAGCACTTGTATCTATAGGCAATTCTAGGGACGGTTGAAGCAGATATAAGAAAGGCACAACATGAGGAGTACAAACGATGAAGGAACAATGAAATAGAGATTATTACCATTATGTGGATGTACAAAATATGTATCCGCGTCGAGCTCCGGTTTCTAAGGGCAGATCACGACGAGTCTTCGACTCGTCGTGATCTACCCTTAGAACCCGGAGCGAGACTCGGATACATATTTTGTATATCCACATAATGGTAATAAATCATTTTATCTTACAATATATTAGGGATAAGTCAAGAATGTAGACGAATATAAAACGAAATATTTATTCGTACGGATGAACAAAAAGAAGAAAAAAAATGGAACTCACACGAAAGGAACGTGCTTGTATCCGACTCCCTTATACAAACATCTGTATCAGGGGGTCGGATACACGGCAGTTGTGGAGTTAATACAGACAAAATACATGTTGATTGTAAGATAAAACATTTTATCATTAGTTTGTAGTTTCGAAGCGATATGATACCTCTTTCGCCTTGCGATGAACTAAACACACAAACACAACAATATGCAAATTATCTCTCCACACAGTGATGTAAGAAAAGATATTACAAGCAGCGTAGTTTTCCCATAATGCACTTAGGAACTGAACCAATTCAGCCTCAATGACGTCTACCAGACAATACTGGATTGGTTGAATTCCAAGCTGCATTACACTCTAAAATCGGTTGGGTTGAAAATTAACCTAAATCAACTAAGTTGAGTGAATACGAGCCCATTTAATAACCAAAATTAACTGGATTAAGTGAATATGAACCTAAATGGGGTTTACCATTTGCAACCATTTCAACACTGGCGCCCTGGAAGTTATCATTTCAGTCAATACAGTCTACGGCGAAATGCGCGAAATGCGCGAAACCATCCTGGTTTGTTGGGAGGTTCATTAATAATTTAATTCAACAGTTCTTCCCAGCTGTTTGATAAATACTACCGAGTCTCGTTTCGGATTTGTTTGCTCTTCATACTGTCTGCTCGTCCACAACCAATTTTTTCTTCAGGCAAAAATTTATGCATACCGAGTTGAAAGTGTGAAATTGTTTATTTCAAAGAGTGGAATCTTGTTTGGTGGGATTTTTTAAATTTCGAACTGAAAGGGACAAAATCGTGATCGGTTAGTATCATAATGAAAGGAAATAACTCCAAATTCAAGATGGGTTCTCGAAATAGCTAAATAGTTCAGTACAGGAGGGTTTTGTGGACAGTGCCATGCTGATTCGGTCAATTTATGCGATAAATAGTTGAAAATGGGCCACGTTCGATTGGACACCCCTGATTTATATCGTTATGAAAATCTACTTTCGACAAAGTTATCTCCCTTGAAATTATTTCACGAGCGAGTAGGGTACAATTGAGAGGCAAGTAATTGTCGCGGAAAACCTATGACATTAGAAGAAAATAAAGCCAAGTTTCTGTTTGTTACTTTTAATAAACGAAAACAACATACATGTACATACAGCTCTCGGTACTGTCTGTTATTTTCGTTTATGAAAAGATAGGATAGGATAAAAAAGTTCAAGGCGGTTCCGCTTCCGAAACAAGTTTGATTCCGTTTTTGGAATATTCCTCTTTTTGATTGATTTACTCAAACAAACAAGTCGCCATTACATACAATACTTGTGTGGAGAATGACAATATTGACGGCTGTGATTAGTTGCAATAGCTTCTACTTGCAAGGGCGTGAGACCCGAATTGAGATGCGATTCGATTCGAAATCCTGATACAACTCGGGATTCGATTCCATTCGAAGTGTGAGATTCGCAGAGCCTTAACCCTTTACCCAATGAACAGGATATCAAAATTTATTCTTTTAATTACTGATTTTTTAAATTTAAAAAAATTCAACAAAATAATATCATGTGACCACCTCATTGGAACGAATTCGTTCCAATGAGGGGTCACGTGATATGGTTTTGTTGACATGTTTGGAAAAATATATTATTTTCTTCTGCTTAATTTGAAAATTTTGCGTGATGCGGTCGATTGGTTGGGTAAAAGGTTAACCAATAGCAAAAATACTTGTGGAGAATGACAATATTGACAGCTGTGATCGGATGCAATAGCTTCAACTTAACCCTTTACCCAATGCACTGGAAATCAAAATTTATTCTTTTAATTATTGATTTTTAAAAATAAAAAAAATTGAACAAAACCATATCATGTGACCCCTCATTGGAACGAGCTCGAAGAGTTCGTTCCAATGAGGAGGTCACATGATATGGTTTTGTTGACATTTTTTTTTCTGCATAATTTGAAAATTACGTGTTCGGATGCCTTCGATTCGTTGGGTAAAGGGTTAACCAATAGCAAAAATACATGATCATCCGCATCAGTAACAAACCAGCAATAAAACTGATCTCAAAGGTAGAAAGTATTCAACGGCGTAACTTTTGGGGCGGTGGTGTGCGCCCCCCCCCCCCCCAAAAAAAAAAAAAAATCCGGTTTCATCGGGAAGAGGTTGGGAAAGAAACTATGAAAAACCAGGTTGGGCAGACATCCTTGCTTGCTCGACGAAAATATACGCACGCTTTGGAGTGCTAATATGGGCAAAATCTCTTGTTTGGCTGCAAAAAGTGTACACAGATTAGAAAGTGCAATAAACGGCCGATTCAGTATATCGGTAGAATTTCAGATATAGAGAGAATTATTAATAACAAATGATTTTTATGACCATGACCTGATGAAAGTACCCAGGTGATCTGGTACCTCTGTCCAGCTCGTGTCAAATTGACAGGACTCATAAAACTCTACTAAACCCTTCACATAACATAGTATTAAATTAATTTTCATATTTTTCGAAAACAAATTTTACAATTTTTCAATAAAACTATAAAAGTATGGATATCATTAGAACCAGCTCGACGAGATGGTTCTGATGATATCCATATTCGTGTACTTTTATAGTGAAACTTCCGAGATATTTTAGGCTGTGGCAGGCTTATTCTGGTTAATTTTCTGGCCGTTTTTGACCGCTATTCTAGCTAAAGGGTTCATTCCATGCCATACAAATATTTTATTAAAGGAAAGTTTTTTTATAGCGTATAAATCTTTGATAAAAGAAATGAAGTGATCCTAATAATTGGGCGATATGACCGAGTCGTATCGTACCAAAGTTCTACCCCTCCCCCTCCCCCACCCCCCCCCCCCCCCACAAAAAAAAATATTGTAAGTTTCGGCCCTGAAAGTATTAACGATTTTATTCCACAGAGAGCAAATATATAGCAACAGTATCTACTCACCAATTATTGATCCCACAAGAACGGCAACAACACTCAGTAAGCCTATCTGTCTTTTGAGATGAATCCTGTTTTTCTCCATCAGTTACAAATATTTTATCTTTTTTTCGAACATCAAACACACGACAGCTTCAATACTTTCACGTTGAATTGAAATAAAATCAAATAAATTTTAGATGCTCGTTAACCATATACTTGGTTCGTTTGTCTGTTTTGTCTCTTGATTGTAACTGTGTTAGACGTCAACACTCAAAATTTGATTTGCGCAGATCAGAACGTCTCTGTCCTTGGAAAGTGATATATAAAAGTAAATATTTGTGAAGCCCTCAGTTGGCTGGAACTTTTTTTATGAAGGCTTGTTTGTGTTGATGTATTATATGTTCGCCACTTCGCAACTCATATATCTGCGTTGGAAAGTTTGTCGAGATATTTATGAAATATAGAATATACCCATGGTAGCTCGGCGCGCGGTTAACACCACTTCACCACGAGTGGTGAACGTTTGGTATACCAAGCTACTTTGGGTATATTTTATGTATACCATGACCGTCAGATTATTAAGAGTCGCTATTATTTTTTCTCAGTTTTACTGAGCAGCACCGTACATACGTGCGAATTTGTTTTTGTTTACATGTGCATCGGTGGGCGGTACTTCCGCTGTCAATTTTATCAACGAAACGAAAGAGAAAAAGAAAGGGCCTTTTTCATTTCAATTACAAAATAACATACGATTTCGAGTTATGGATGCTTTTTTAACATGAGACAATGCATGTTTGTTAATTTTTGGTGTTTTATGGGGTAAATTAATTTAAAAACGTAATAAATAATTGCCACTATCATTTCACGATAGATCAAGTTAGACAAGTTCGCATTCAGGTTGACGTTACCAAAGGTCAACTTGAATGCAGTTCCACTGTAGGTGTAAATTTTAACGATTGAAATCCCATTGCTGGCGTGTTCACCACGGTTGGTGTATAAAGCTAAGATTTATGTCGTAGGCTTTCCTACAGGTAATCATGGTATAAAAGATTGTCATCCAATACAATGCACCTGGAACTTAACCACCCCGGGTTTTTTTTCGCAGTTTTGTCAATAGAAACTGTCATTACTTTCATGATGTCAATAAGATGGCCAAAAATGATTGTTTAAGGAAAGAATGGTCTGTTGACAAATGAAAGACAACACAATGATGAAAATATGCAGTATTTTAATGGCGCTAATTACACATATCTGTCATTAATGTTTTTGATGTTTTTGATGGAAAAATGTTCTATTGACAAGTATGGTGCTGGAACGGTCCATGATGAAACAATGCCGGAAATTACTGACAAAAATGTAACTTGTGATCTCCTGAACATAATAGCAGTGTCTGATGTCAGTAGTGAGTGTATCCATCACATACCCGGATGACAGCCTGAACACACCTCCTAATGCTACCAGTGGGCTACCAGTGCTGCCATCCATCATGCTTCCATATCGGCCAAATTATGTACAGTCGGATCCCTTGCTTGCTCACGACGAAAGTTCCAGAAGTGTTCTAAGGGACTCAATTCGGGACTCATTGCAGTCCAAGGTAGTGTTGTAATAGCGTTGTTCTGAAGGAATGCTCTCACTGCATGGGGACGATGTGACCTTGCATTGTCGTCCATGAATACAGGGCGAGTAGCCAACGGTTGGTTATCAAAATGAGGCACGACAGCCGGATTGAGAATGTCCCGGATGTACTGATGACCATTGAGATTCCCACGAACAGTCACCATATCAAGTTTACAATTATGAGAGAGGCATCCCCAGATCATTACTGATCCTCGACCATAAGGAACAGTAGATCTGATGTTCCTGGGCACGTAAGCAGTATATTTCTATGCCTCCACACTCTCGTGTGACCATCTGTGACGTGAAGCAGGAACCTACTCTCGTCTGACCAATGGACTCTCCTCCACGTGCTGAGATTCCAATGTTGTCGTGCCATACACCACTCCATATTTCGTCTTTGATGCTGATCGGACTGAGCTAGACGCTTGATGACCCATCTGGACCTCATAGCCAGTACTTTGAGACGGTTTCGGACAGTTCTGATGCACAAACGTCTGTTGGGGAGCCAAAGGCGTTTGAAAAACCCAATTGAAGCAAATGGTTCACGCCTAACGAGGCTTGTCAGACTCCAGTCTTCCCGGGGAGAGTTTTTTTGGGTTGTACAGGCCTTGGTCGGTCTTTAACATCGTTGGTTTCTCGATGTTATCGGACAAGTCTGCTGATTACAGAATGACTATAGCCAAGTTGCCTTCCTATAGCCTTGAATGACATGCCTATTGCATGCATGCCAACGATTTGCCATCATAGTGCCTTTGACAGTCTCCTCCTTGCCATGTCAACATTTATTGATAAAAGAAGTGACAAATTTTCTTGTTTTATACCGAGATATTGCATGTGGATGATAGTGTTTTTTATGACATTCGAGTGCTTTACGTGGACGTGGGGATGTTTTTGGAGTACGCTATCAATCACAAACATCATGTTTCACTAGATCAACTGTGCTGCAAGACACAGCAATCATAAAAACATAATAATCAGTAACAGCAACTTCACGGTCATGAAACATTTCAGGGTGTCCTTAATTAAATTCCAGGTGTATATAATCTTCTCCCCATTACAACTTTGTACAGTTATTACTGATTTGTAGCATTATTACAGGCTTGCTAACTAACTCAGATCTAGAATATCCAAAACACCAAGCATACTGTACTATGATACTAGAAACCAAGCATAACACCACGCAACCTAACAATGCGACCTATCCACAGAATAGTACAAACCATTAGGTGGGTTTGTAGTGCTTGGGGATAAAAGTAGACCACCGGGTGTAAATATCAAATATCGTGTACTGTATACTACCGTACTAGACAACAAACCGAATCCCGCTACACAGCAAAACTAGTAGAACAACAGGATACATACAGTACGCATATTACCAAACTATACAGTCAAGAATACCCCACAAAACTGCATGACCTAGCATTACGCACCGCCAATACCGCCTGTGGGTCTGCACAACGCCTTAGTTGGACAGTGTTTCTATGGGCTAACAGTAGACCAACAGGGGTACAGATCGTACATTTTATACTTCTGTACCACACAACCAAGCATAGCATTGATTGGCCTAGCATTACCTTCTATGGTTCTGCCTATACGGTATAGCGCCTTGGATGGGTTAGTAGTACTAAGGACCAACATTAAACTACCAGGGGTATATACCGTACATCCTATACTACCGTTCTAAACAATCAAGTATAACACGGCCTGGCCTAGTTTTACGTGCTACCTACACGAGTTAAAGAACAATATAAAACATTAGATGGACTTGTAGTACTAAGGGCCAGAACTAGACCAATTGTGTATATACCGCCCATACTATACTACTACACTAGACAACCAAGCATTGCCCCCACCAAGCCCACGGTATCACCTAGCCTAGCATTACCAACTATTGGACTGTGTTACGCCACAAGTGGATTGATAGTTCCAAGGGCTAACTGCGGACCTATGGGGGTAAAGACCTTACACGCCATCCCTCCGCACTGGACAATCATGCATTACCCACCCCACTATACCGCTTGACCCACGTACTACCTGTGCCAGTCATGTGACAATTCAATGCATTCGGCAGGTTAATAGTATCAAGGGTTAAGATGGGACCTGAAGGGTATTTATTACACGCCTGTTCTATGAAATCCCCATCTACAACAACATTAAACCATGCGGAAAATGAAAATCTGTTCCGCACATATGTGCGGAACAGAAATCGTTGACGGACTATTTTTATAAAGAAGCGAAATTTCACTGAAATTTTCTACAAATCGTGCACCGCAATTACAATCTGAAACGATAGCGATAGCCAAAAATCGTCCCCTGAGTTCCTATGTATTCTATGTGCCAGTGGGCACATATAACACATTGGAACACAGGGGACGAAACCGTCTCAAAGTACTGGGTATGAGGTCCAGAAGGGTCATCAAGCGTCCAGCTCAGTCCGCTCAGCATCAAAGACGAAATATGGAGTGGTGTATGGCACAACTCAGGGGACGAAATAATAACACAGGTTTCCCTCGCAAATTTTGTGGGCGATAAAATGTGTTGTTTTTGTTGATACTAACTGTTGTCTAATGAATTGCTGAGTTTCCTTCTTATAATTGTTTCTATAGACGTGAAGACGTGTAATAAACACAGAACGACACACGCGTGTGAATGGATTAAAACTTGTGCCATAGCGGAAGGATAAAACTCGAGGCCAGCGGCCTCTCGTTTTATCCTTCCGCGCTGGCACTCGTGCCGTATCGATTAACCCATTAACACGCACGTGTAGTTCTGTGTATATACCTCACATACTGAGCGCGGTGGCTGTGTGGTAGACTGTTGGACTTCTATTCTAGAGGTCCCGAGTTCGATCCCCGTCCGGGACGACCCGTGTTGTGTCCTTGGGCAAGCACTTTATACCGTTTACCTACATGGGGGTACGATGACGCCGTGTACTAAGGCGTACTGCACGTCGATGGTGCACATGTCTTCAACCGCTGTAACCGCTGTAACCCTGCTTGATCGGAGCTTAAACAGAGTTGACAGTTGCTTGTCGATGCTCGGTGGTTCTCTCCGGGTACTCCGGCTTCCTCCGCCCATAAAACTGTCACGGTCACGATTAGCTATTGTGCGTAAGTATGTGAATTTAAACACCAATAAATAAATAAATAAATAAATAAATAAATAAATAAATAAATAAATAAATAAATAAATAAATAAATAAATAAATAAATAAATAACCGCCCATACTATACTAACGTTCTTAACTACCAGACATTATCCCTATCCTCACCCCACAATACCCCTTGGCCTAGCATTACGTTTTACCTTTGTCAGTCATGGGATAGTGTAAAAGGAGTATGCCATGTACCCGGACAGGCCTAGTTTGGGGGACCCCGGTCCGGGACCCCGGAAGTGACGTCATGGCACGTGACCCAGTAGTGCCATGTTGTGTTGTCACGGTAACCTTCCTGAGCGGCCATGTTGTGACGTCATCTCCATAGTGGTACGTGGTGTTAGTGCGCATGCGCAGCGCGTGTTGTTATCCACATATCCGATTTCGAAAATAACTTGTAACAGTATCTGCGCGCAAAGGGTTACATGTCTTCAATCGACGACTGTCAGGACACAAATGAGGTTTAAGCAGAGCTCGCACCCCGTTTATAACTTCCCCAGCAGAAGTACCCGGATGTAAGGTTTCTACAGCAAGTATCCTCCAATAGTCCAATACAATAGGTATCCTAAAATACCCAGATGAGTCGTAGAGCAGTATGTGGAGTCACTCGATCGAGCAATTGTTCTATAGCTCATTTGCTCGATGGGCTTCGAGTCGTTCGAGCAATTGCTCATGGAGCAATTACTCTCCTGGCTCTTTAGCTTATTAGGGAAGATCACCCGTTTCTATATATCCTACTTACGGAATTCCCTTTTTGAAAATGACTGGCCTTAGGCACCCCTTTTTCTGAAATGAGTCGAAGAGTCGTGTGTGCGAGTCACTCGAACGAGCAATTACTCGTTACCTCATTTACTCGATGGGCTTCGAGTCGTTCGAGCAATTGCTCATGGAGCAATTACTCTCTTGGCTTTTTAACTTATTAGGAAAAGTCATCAACCCTATTTCTAGGTATCCTACTTACAGAATCTCTTTTTGGGAAACGTCGGGGGTTAGCAGAATCCCTTTTTCCGAAATGAGGCTAAGAGTCGTATGTGCGAGTCACTCGAAGGAGCAATTGCTCTATAGCTCATTTGCTCGATGGGCTTCGAGTCATTCGAGCAATGACTTTTCAGTAACTGCTCGATAGCTTATTGGCGTTGGGAATGATGTAGGCTTTTGTTATACAGAAGGGAGATAATTCTGCATACAGATTATGGGCAATCAAGCAATCTCATTGCTCCAGTAAAGTGAACTGATTGGGTGATCTTGATAAATGAAACAAAAAGAATACTCGGAATAGGGTCAGAACTAACAAGAAAAGCTAAATATAGTAATAATAAGCAAAGCTGTTGCAGCTGATAGGCTCTTCTATTCTGCTGGAGTATACTCCAGGACAAACGAAAATGGTCGGGTAGACGAAAACTATTGCATATATATATATATAGAAACAGGGGATTCTGAAAGAATTCGAAATAGTACAACTTGTTGGGTTTATTTGGGAAATTCTACGAATCGGGAAATTACTCCTGTTCAAAGGAACATACCCTCCGAACATACCCCTATCCTATAAGAAGCCTGTGGGTCACATAACAACTACGTGCTACATAGAAACCAAGATGGCGGCCTCCAGTATACAAAATGGACGACGGAACCACGTATCACATTAACAACACGCGCTGCGCATGCCCACTAACACCACGTATCACTATTGGGATGACATCACAACATGACCGCTCGCGCTGGTTACCATGACAATACAACATGGTGCTATTGAGTCACGTGACATGACGTCACTTCCGGGGTCCCCCACACTAGGCATGTCCGGGTACATGACATACTACTGATAAAGCATTAGGCGGATTGATAGTACCAAGAGCTAACAGGGGACGTGTAGGGATATATATCGCCCATTCTATACTACCATGTCAATCAAGTACGAGAAGCTAGACATAGCCTGGTCAGAACAACGTCATGTCAGATTGTGCAGTGGGCAACAACAGCGGTCAACGTTTCTATGACGTCGCGTGCACCTTATGACTTCACGACGTCAATAGTACCGTCAATTGTTTCGCGGGGAAAACTTTCAAGAAAAAACACATCTTTCCCATCCATTTTCCATCATACACCCCTACTATAGACCTAGGGCCCTGTGCGGACATATACCACCATAATACCACAGCATAGTATATATGCAATTCGTGCACCACATGCCGGATGTAGTTGCATGGAGCCGAAGTGTTGCACAGGAAAAGGTTGCCGCGGCAAAGCTCGGATTCCTATGGGAATTTAATAACACAAGCTGCTCCTGCAAAGCCCGGGTAATTAGGGTAGTCTGCCCCCCCCCCCCCCCCCCCCCCCCAATACTTACTAATGTAACTTTCTCAATCAGTCAGAATGAGAATAATTTTCTGATGTACAACATCAACAATTATTCGCCATTGCTCGATTTGTCCGTCAGAAAAATGATTCATCCCTTGGATTTTCAAATAATTATTTCAAATAAAAAGCTTGAATTTTCGATTTAATGAAATGTGAATTTCAGAAAGTAAGTGAAATATCTTTGAATTTGTTAATTTAAAAAAATATTTTGGTGAAAATGTGGATAATAGTACCGAGACACGAAATCAAGGCTCAAGTGCTATACATGTACAGAAAATACAGCACTCAAACATGAAATAGATTCACACTCCATTTAACCCTTTACCTAACATGAAAAGCAGACGACACTGCAAAAAGAATTCTTGAATAACTAATTTTTTTCATTTTTTGTCTCAGAAACATAGGTTATGACCACTCATTGGAATGAGCTCGTTCCAACGAGGGGTTATAACCTATGTTTTTGAGACAAAAAATAAAAAAAATAATGAAAATTAATTGGCGATTTTTGAGAATAGCGCTGGCAGGTTTTGGCTCGAGTAAGAAGTACAAAAGTACAGCACTATAAACATGAAGTTAGACACATAAATTGTGCTGAGTCCCGACAAGGGCCATGTTTCGGCATGCCGTCAAAATGATAGGAATTGTATTTGACAAGTTTGCATTACGGGAAAGAAATGGGGGACAGAAGGATTTCACCATGCAGCTGCTAAATGCATAACTTTAATTTTATTAAAAACAAGCACCAACATATTAGAATGCACGAAATTCTGCTTATCGATGAAGCATTACTAAATTAAACAGTCGGTTAGCATGTGACGGACTCTTTACGCGTTCCTCACTCTGAACAGAAAATATGTCCACTTTAAAGTATTTTCGGCATTTAATGGGCACTTTCGGTGAAATTATCTCTCATATATTGAATAATATTCCAAACAGAAGTGGTTACTGTACATTTCAAATTGATTTCGACGTTTTAGGGGTTACCACTAACTCTTATTGTCGAGGCGAGCGTTCTCCGAATTCCGGCCCATAACTGGCATCATTGGGTCATCGGAGAAAAGAAATATATATATTGCGACATCCCTGACGAAAATCATCACGAAAATCGACTTTCAATAAAGTTATCTTCCGTGAAATTATTACACGCGCAAGTAAGGTCCAATTAAGAAGCATGTAATTGTTGAGAAAACGTCTATGACATCCTAGAAAAATAAAGCCAAGTTTCCCTTTGTAACTTTTAGTAAACGAAAACAACAGACAGATCTACGCAAAAATTAAATCACGGCAAGTTCATCTCCACGGATCTACCGGGGTCGTCCGACCTGACTTTGGTCAAATATTCTTCAACGTCCAAAAATAGCTATTAAGAAATAACCCTAGTAAATTATAAACCCAAATGTTTGGGAAGAAACATAGAACATGTGGAAAACTGAAATTTGCTATGGTACTGTTGCCGTGCGGTTGCGCGCACTGCCTAAAAGTCTGCTAGGGCAAAAGTAAGAGACCAAAATTTTGACAATAATCTATCTTAAAACAACCGGATGGTTGTATTTTGCAATCCTTCTAGTATAGACTAGGGAGAAAATCTTTTTGTCATTCATGAGAAGAATGAGCAGTAACACCAATTCCAATCTATTGTATCTACAGTTCCCAAATACTGCCATTTTGTTTTTGTTTTGGTGAGGAACTTTTAGCAGGAGTCAACTCCATACAGTTCAGAGCAACAGGTATGGGGGCACAAGTGACTTTATGGATGACAAATGAAAAACTGCGCAATGTGAACATTTTGTAATAATTACATTGTTAATGTAGTTATATGTTTTGGGTCCAAATACCCAATTCCCATTGGTCAGCTGGATGAAAACATCATGACCAAATGTAATTCATTTTCCAATGAATACATTTGGTCGAACTTTAACTCGTAGAGCACAGTTGACGGAATGTAATTCGGGCGGTGTTTGGGGGGGGGGGTAACTTTTAGCGCCTCTCACAGTGATCAACTCCGCTGCTGTTTCTTTGGTGACATTTCCCAACTGTGGCATAAAGCCCATTACTAAAATACTCGTTTCCATTTCTAAAGTTGTGAAAATTAAAAACCAGAGTTGTGCGCTTTGTCTTTTGTTTGAGGGTGGTTTTTCGCCTCGTTCGTTCGTACATGTTTTATTTCGTCTTTCTGCTTTGTTGTTTGGTAAAAAGTAGTTTAAACAGTTACGGAATGTAATTATAAGAATTGAATGCAATTTTTATAATCTTTATTGGAGTATGAACGTGTGGGAATGGGTACAAATTGTATGAATCCCTTCGGGATTCATACATAATTTGTACCTATTCCCACACATTCATACACCAATAAAGATAATAAAAATTTCATTCAATTCTTAAGTAATTATACCTCATAATTCAGTTGAAGATAGTTTAATATTCTTCGCAAATTCACATAAGGATTTTATTGTTGAACTAGGGAAAAAACTACTCGAATTTATTTATTAGGTATCAAGTGGGACAGTGTGGGTCATTTCTGGTGTTTAGTTATGACAACTGCCCATTCTCTGAGCCCATGGATCTACAAATGAAAAACTGCGCAATGTGAACATTTTGTAGTAATTATACCAGTTTGAGTTATATAAGTCAAACTGCTTGATTGAAATCTAGTATCGCCTGTGTATTGTCTCTTAGTGAGAACAGTTCACACGTACTATCACGTTTTAGATCTGTGGTTGATTTGGTTGTATTGAGACTGGCCTTTTATAACTTTGAATTACTCGTTCGGATCAACACATAGAAATTTTAACATAGAAATTTTGACATAGTGTTTGATATTTTGACTCCCTTCAGTGTGAATTTGATTTTGCGACATAACGTTCTGTAGTGATGTATTTAGAACTTTTGTTGGTTCTGTTATCATTTTGAATTTTGATTTACTCTACTCCAATTTTGAACAAATCTGCTGTCTCTGAGAATTGTTCCTTTCCAGAATCATTGTATCGAGCAGTGTCTTGTATTTTGTTTGTCGAGGTCAGATCTGCCTAAATTATGAATGACAGTGCTTTAAGAGACAAATTAAGGAAAGATTATAGAAAGATGAACGAAGGAGAAAAAGAGACTGTTATCTCATAAGAGAAAAACACCAAGTCTGAATTTGCAAGTGATGAAAATGAACACGTTCTTGATGTTTCTCCGAAATCTGAAGCCAGTGAAATTGAAGTTAATTTAAATATTGACACTGGCAGTGACGACGATGAAATTGTTCAGTTTAAATTACAACTGGAAAATGCCAAAGAAGAAGAAAAGCAGGAAAAGAAAAGATTAGAGAAACAAAAGTTAAAAAGAGAACTTGAGAAAACCAAACAAAGAGTGGTTGAAGGTAAAAAAAGGTAAAGAATCAAAAGACTCGGATTCTCGGAAATCAAAACAAAATATGGACATAACTGATCTGAGAAAAGATCAAAACCTCAGTGCTGAAGAAATCAAACAATTAAAGTTGTTGAATTTAACTAACATGCAGGACAATGATAAAACCAGTTTTTCAGATTCTGGAGAAATTTGCAGATCTGTTATAAAACAAAAAGAAGTTAAATTTGGGAAACTCAAATCCTCCAAAAAACGAAATTTGAGACTGAGTCATAACGTATTACCTATGCCATCTAAAACGGATTCTGAATCTCCATCTGATTCTGAGTCAGAAGATATAAATATTACTGACACTGATTCTTCCAATTCTAGATTTGTTTTAAAGCCTACAAATAACACTGATTAGTAATCTGGTCCCAAAGCAAAATCTAGTGATAACGGAGTGCTCTTTCCTCAAATTTTCCCCCAAAGTAGTTTGCAATTTGAGTATGTTAATTCAGCAATTGAATTGAAAGATCTAACATTCCAACAATTTATTGCTGGAGAGCTGGAAACCATAACTCAATTAAATGTTTCTGGGATGGATAGAACAGGTCGATTAAACTTATTAACCCTTTACCCAACGTAACGGCCAAAACCGGGCAGTGCTATTCTCAAAAATCGCCAATTGATTTTCATTATTTTTTCATTTGTTGTGTCAAAAACATAGCTTATGACCCCTCGTTGGAACGAGCTCGTGGAGCTCGTTCCAACAAGGGGTCATAGCCTATGTTTTTGAGACAAAAAATGAAAAAAATTAGTTACTCAAGAATTTTTTTTTACAAGTCCTTGATAAAAATATTTGGTATAAGTACTGTTAGTATTTAATTGTATATATTTTCAAATTAATTGGTGATCAAAAGAAAAAAAACAGGCCAAGAAAATTTCTTAGTTTCGTTGTATACGGTGACAACAAGAATATCAAGGGAGGTAACTTGTTGCTGTTGTAAAAAAAAAAATGGTTACAGTGAACTAAATTTACAATTGAACGTTTAAACGCTTGATTTGGCATACAAAAGTATTTAAAGGGTGTAAAATAATTGTTTTGTAACTATTTTATTGAATTTTTCACTTATATGAAGTGGAAAATAGACACAAACAGTGCATTTGTTTGAAAAATGGACTTCGACAAATTGAATAAAATTTTTATAAATATTTTTTCACATTTTGATTATCCAGCATGAATTCTTCTGCAAATATAATTTGCTTCCACTTAAACTAATATCCTGGTGTTGGATTTGTTAGTTATTTTAAATTTGTTTATATTTTCCACTTTCATCATGGCACTAAATTTGCAAACAATTTCTCTTGATGAATTCCAACATTTAAAAAATATTGGGCCAACTAAAGCAAAAAGGCTTTATGATTGCTGCGAAGCTTCAGGTTTATTGAAACTTGAAGATCTGAAAGTGCAAACAGGTATAGCTTATGTAATTTGACAAAACTGGATAGATGAGGGGATCATTTCATTAGAAATGCCACAAAGGTCTCCTGCAGCAATTTCTCTTAACCCGTTTAACGACACTTATCAACCACAAGCATCAGACCACACTCTGGATCTCGTTAAAATTATTTCGGACATGAGAACTGAAATAAATAAAAATAAAACGGGAACACAAGAATGGAAGGGAAAGGTGGAAAGAAGAGAAAGCAGATTTATCAACTGCTAAGCTATTGGCTGAAACAGAACTGGACGTTTATAAAAATGGGTTAGAAGTTTTAACCCTTTACCTAACACGAAAAGCAGGCGACACTTGCAGAAAAAATTCTTGAATAACTAATTTTTTTTATTTTTTGTCTCAAAAACATAGGTTATGACCCCTCGAGGGGTCATAACCTATGTTTTTGAGACAAAAAATGAAAATATTTTGAAAATTAATTGGCGATTTTTGAGAATAGCACTGGCCGGTTTTGGCCGTTACGTTAGGTAAAGGGTTAAAAGGGACTTCTCACTGAAAGTAAAGGAGATGACAGAGAAATTTGATAGGGAATACAATAAATTGTATTCTGAATTGGAAGCCCAGAAAGCTAAAAAACAAAGTATACCTGAGACCACTATGCACCCACCTTTATCATGGTATATGAAAAGGAAAAAGTGAGGAACCGAAAATGAGAAAGATAAATGTCAAAACAGAAGAGTCATCACTATTTAAATTTGACTTGGAAAGAAATTTGGAGTCAAATTATTCTGATTTAAATGATGAAATAGAGGAGACTGAATTTTATAATTATGGTGTTGGTTCAAAGCGCAATAACTTATTGGCTGATAATAAGATAAAGAACTGTAAATCAGCAACTAAATTAACAAAAGAAGAAAAGCAAAAAGGACCAAAGTTACCAAAACATGGTCACAAAACTCAGAAGTCTAGTTCATCTGATTCTGAGACAGATTTGGAACGAGATGGAACAAGACAAAAACACCACCACTGAACCAACTATACTGACCAAAGCTCCTTAGACTCTCATAAAGCCAGTAATAAACATTCTTGACATCGTTCTAAAAGTAGGAGACGAGATATCGACCATAGCTCCTCGGATTCCCGTAAAAGCCGAGGCAAACATCATTCAAGAAGTAGAAGACAAGAGTATCCTTCAGTTGAATCTTCAAATTATTCAAGTGGATCTTCACAAGCTAGACAAGGATGTACGTGGAGACGTTACAAAAGAAGCAATTTCACTGGTCGAAAGAGCACCAAAATTCTTTCGATCAGCTGAAGGGCGCCATGTTAGAACCTTTGCTACTTTCTTATCCATCACCAACAGGGCAATTTGTACTGGACACAGATGCTTCACATAAGGCTATTGGGGCAGAACTTTCCCAAATACAAGATCGTATTTATGAATGGTCTATTTCATTACTTTAGGGAAGCCTTCGCTTTGGAGACCTTACCTGATCTCTTACATTATGTAGTGACCTTTAAGCTCCATTCACTGCAACAAACTCTAAATCCTTTTTGCTCTCAAAGTTATTTCCATTCCCATCACAGCCTCCATACCAAAATCGTTTACAGTTTTGAGCATCTGAGCTTGAATAAAAAAAACACGGCACCACATATTCTGTGTATCGTCCCGTAACAGAATCCAATTCACAAATTTGATCAGTCTTTGTAGTTTTAGGACATCCTTTGTAATTACGACCATGAGCTTTTTAGGTCCTTTTAATACTAGCAATAATGGACATTCTTACGTTTTAGTGATGATAGACCAGTTCACCAAATGGATAGAAATAGCAGCATTGCTAGACCAAACAGCTGTGCAAGTAGCACACACATTTATTCTTCATTTTATTGTGACATTTGGTTGTCCATTGAAGGTACACACAGCTCAGGGTAGAAATTTCGAGAGCAATCTTTTCAAATGCCTTGATTAAATATACCTTTCAACTAGATCTAGCAGCTCCAGAATCAGTTGAGCTAGTCGTTGAGCTTCTTTTGTAATGTCTCCTTATACATCCTTGTCTAGTATGTGAAGATCCACTTGAATAATTTGAAGATTCATCTGAAGGATACAATGTGTTTGAGGCTGAGAATGATGCTTCAACATCAAACTGTAATTCAATATGCTTTAATGATTTACAAAATTCGTCAAGCTTATTTGACAAACATGAAATTTCTGATCTGAATGATCTTAATGATTCTGTTGATGTCCTCTTGGAAAACAATGATGTAATTGTACAGGGGTGTCAAATTCCAGCATATAATATTTTACAAACTTCTCAGACTCAAGGTTTGGATTTGGATCAAAAGGTAGACATTAAACCTTCAGATAGTAATTTTTTGAAAGCAGTTTACACTGAAGACCAAAATTTATTCTCATATCCTTTGATACATGATAGAATTTTCAATTTTGAAAGTGTAATTACAATGGCTGCAGAATTCCAGTAGATTCTCATTTGAATATACCTTTTAGTCGACAATTTGAATGATTATAAAGATAGTCTTGATATAGAATTGCTGGAATTTGGTTTTCCTATTGGATAAAATGGTAGGAATCAAGATTATTCTCACACTTTTAGAAATCATAAAGGAGCTAGAGATTATGTGACTGAGGTAGATATTTATTTAGAGAAAGCAAAATCTTATAATGTCACTTTAGGACCTTTTTCTAGTAACCCCTTTTGTTGTGACATTGCCATCAGTCCTCTTAATTCAGTACCAAAGAAAGATTCACAAGAGAGAAGAGTTATGGTTGACCTAACTTTCCCAGTAGGTAGTGCAGTAAATGATGGCATAGCCAAGGATGAGCATTTAAAAGAACATATTTCTCTTCGATATCCATAAGTTGATAGCCTAGTTGATTTAATTAAAATAAAGGGGAAGGGGTGTCTGATGTTTAAAATATATGTAAAGAGGGCTTATCATCAGATTCCTGTAGACCCAGGAGATACTCGTTTACTAGGATATTTCTGGAAAAATCATTTATATTTTGACAAATTTTTAACCATGGGTTTACGATCAGCTGCTGAAATTTGTCAATGTGTTCCTGATACAATAGTATTTATTTGTAAGAAACAAAATATTGATGTTATCAATTATCTGGATAATTTAACTGGTGCAGATATTCCTCAAGGGGCAGATTATTCTTTCACTTTGTTGAGTTACCTGTTAGAGGAATCTGCTGAAAAGGCTCACAAGCCTTCTACTAGAATGGTATTTTTAGGGGTCATGCTTGATAGTGATAGTCTTGTATTAGAAATAACTCAAGAACGGGTTTTCGAAATCTTCTTTCCAGTTGGTTACCCAAAAGTAAAGCCAAATTAAAAGAAGTACAATCCTTATTAGGCAAACTGAATGTTGTTGCAACTTGTGTACAGCCTGGTAGAATATTTATTTGCAGAATTTTACAATGATTACGGAATATCGAAAAGGATAAACAAATAGAATTGAACGTACCTGAATTTGTTAAAAAAAGATCTCTGGTAGTCTCATTTTCTTCCTTTATGTAACGGGAAATCAATGATGTTATCAGAAGTGTGGCCAAAACCTGATGAAATGTTAGCCTCGGATGCTAGTAAGTCAGGCTTTGGTGGAGTTTTCTGGGATGAATATTTTCGTTCTTCATTTTTGATCTTATTTCCACTCAGAATTTATATATTAATGAGTTAAAATGCTAACTATTGTGGTTGCTGTTAAGCGCTGGGCTCCCAAATTAAAAGGGTTAAAACTTTTAGTGCAGTGTCATAATTCTATCTGTCATATCTGATCTAGTCTGTTTGTAATATTATTATATATATGGAAACGACAACAATAAGCCTGTGGCTTACTGTCGAATCCAATCCACATACTATTACACATTACTACCTGATACTATTGGAAATAAATATTGTTTGAACTATTTCTGCTGTTGTTCCTGTTTTGAACAAAGATTCTACTAGAAAGAGGTTCTGACAGTCCTGCTGTTGAGAGATTTGCCTTTTTGCAGCCAATTTTGAGCTTCTTATTCGAACAGTTCATATTCCTGGGTGCAATAATAGGTTGCCAGATTTACTCTCTCGATGGAATGATAATTGTGAAGAGTATAATTTTCAAAAATTAAATGCCTTTACTTCAGGTATTATTTGAAAGCAAAATATTTTACCTTTGGATCTCTTTCAATTTCTCCATTTCTTAATTGTTTTTATTTTTCCAGAATCTCAAATCAAGATACTTCGGCAAGACACTTTTAACCCTTTACCCAACGCAGACGATTTCAAAATTTATTATTTTAAATATCATTTTTCAATTTTTTTCAAAAAATTTCAGCAAAACCATATCATGTGACCCTTCTTTGGAACGAGCTCGACGAGCTCGTTCCAAAGAGGGTCACATGATATGGTTTTGTTGAAATTTTTCGAAAAATAATATTTTTTCAGCTGCTGAATTTGCATATTACGCAGGCGGATGTGGGCGATTCGTTGGGTAAAGGGTTAAGTCAATGAGACATGCCTTTGCAGAAGGATCATATAGAAATCTGAAGATTCAGTGGACTTCCTTTTTACTGTTTTGTCTCTATTTTGAATTTGAACCTCTACCAGTTATGTCTTTTATTTTATGTCTGTGTGTGCAATTTTAAGCAGGAAATTCAAGTCAGTTGAATCTATTCGTAATTATCTGAGTGGTATAAAAATTTTACACAAATTGAATGATTTGGATACTGACCAATTTGATTCCACTGTAATTAAATTACTTATTAGAGGTTTTAAAGCGGGTTATAGCTCACCAAGTTAAGCAAGGTTTACCCATAACTCCAAAAATACTTCATGATATTTATAGCTTAGTGAATCATAATGATCCTTTAGGAACTTCTCTTTGGTGTTCTTTTTTATTTCGATTTTTTTTAATAATTAGAAAATCTAATTTAGTGCCAACTTCGGGAAATAAATATGATTCAAATAAACAATTAACTTGTGGAGATATTGTTGTAGAGGAAAGTTTCATTTTAGTTAGTATCAAATGGAGTAAAACAATTCAATATGGACAAACAATCTTGAAAATTCCGATTTTGGCTACACCTCATTCTAACCTGTGTCCTGTTCAGGCTTACAGAAATATGATCAAATTAGTTCCCGGATCTCATCAAGATCCGGCCTTCATGTATTTTAAGAAAAATAAAATTTGTCCTTGCACATATTTTCAGTTGCAATCTTATTTAAGATTTTTTATTCGGTTATTAGGGGAAGATTCTTCACTGTATTCATCACATAGTCTTCGTCGAGAGGGTGCAGCATAGGCTTTACGGTCATCAGTTCCTCCAGAGCTAATCCAATTAGTGGGAGATTGGTCAAGTGTTGCCTATAAGGAATATTTACATTTTTCTCTGAATGATAAGTTTGATGTTGCCAGTAAAATGAGAGATCATATTATTTCTTTGCAATTATAACATCTAACTGGTTTTGTTTCCATCTAGTGTAATTTATTTCATTTTCTAAATTTCAGCCATACAAATCAGAAAAGTCCTTATAATATCTGATTCCATTTGCAAAAGAGTTGATCATATATTAGATGCAGAGATCGAGGCATTTCCTGGATACAACATTTCCAAGATTACCTATCTTATTAGTGACCATTGTGGCCAGTTCAAAACGTTTTCCCACGTCATTTATCATGTGGGAACAAATGATGTTGAACGAAAAACAACTGACAGCATTATTTCTTATTTCAATAATTTAATTACTGTTTCGAAAAAGCATTTGCCAGCCAAAATTATTTTGTCATCAATATTACAACATCCTAAAGATTTTTCAACTTTTGGTAGAAAGGTTATAGATATTAATAATAAACTCAGTAAACTGTGTACAGAAAGAAATATACAATTTGTGAAGTCTTTTAAAACCTGTTGTTAAGGCTGGCAAACCAATCTCAGAACTTTTTGCTCCCAACGATGGATTACATCTTAATTAGGAAGGCATCAGGAGACTCTGGTATTTTTTTTATTAATGTAGTGAATAGATTATTTTAAACTTTCAACTAATATAATATTAGAACGTTCCTTTTCATGTTCTATCGGTCGATAGTACCTGAGTTTGTGTGATTTCTGAAATAAAACCTTCAGCAGCTTCGCTTCGCTGCTGAAGGTTTTATTTCAGAAATCACACAAACTCAGGTACTATCGACCGATAGAACATGAAAAGAAACGTTCTAATTATTTTATTATGCCAAACAATATATGACTTTCATTATTAAGCGTTAACTGCAACAAGCCATCGATCTTGTAACAACAATGTAGTCGAATCCAAAAACATGACGTCATTTCGAATGAATGACGTCTCTTCGAAAATGACTTGTCACAAGTGCCGTCGCTTTGGGAGTTTATTTATCAACAAATGCCAATGTTAACAACTGCATCATGCTGTTCGTGTTATAATTCATTGTTAATGCTTGTGTGAAAAGTGATTTAAATTAATGGAATATAAATTCATGTTTCTCGGACAACAGTTGATAGAATTAAGCGGAGTGAAACACAATGATAACTGAGACTCATATTCAGGATTCACTGAACTTGAAGTGGTGAACAACACCTGAGTGAGTTTTTTAATATTTCTGATTCTTTTGAATGCATTGTTTGCAGTTAAAATTGAAAACACACCCACTGAAGGTGATATATTTGTTGGCAAGTTTGTGTCTACCGGTGTTGAAAAAGCTAAATGGACACGGAGCCAGCATTTGGTGTTGAGAAATTCGACGCTGATCAATGGAAGTGGCGCTTACATTTTCTTTGTTCTCTTGTCTCCAGGGAAAAACGTTCCGATAGTACCCGTGTTTTGCCCCAAAACTCCAGTACTATGACTTTTAGAAGGTGTCATATTAACCAATCACGGCTGATGTTACAAACGTGGGGCATAACAAAGAGGGTTATGTCTTATTTTATTTTTTATTTCAGATTTAGCTGATATCACTGTTCCATCAGGACAGTGGATTTTTGGGAAGAAATAAGGCTCGAGTTTTCTCCCTTGTTGTCCTTTACTATTCTGAAAAGACTAAAGTAAGACATTTTATTATATTTAGCATGTTTCGTTTATATACATGTATTTGTTTCTTACTTTTTGGTAGCCACAGATTTGGCGGGTTTCAGATTTTGTTAGCTGATTCTTTTCTATTGATTAAGCTGGAGTTTCCGTACTTGTTGTCAAGACTAATCTTGGCTGTTTTGCAGCAGCCAGTATGTGAATTGAGAAAAGTGTTATGGAAGCTCTTTCTGGGGCTCAGTTAATATATTGAAAGTGAAATTTTCCCTAAAGTCATTTATGTTCCTTAGTCATTGTAAGCTTTGCGTGAAACTAGAAGCAGATGAATGAATGAAAGGTTTTAGCGCGCCGAAGGCGCGCAGTGACGGCGTGGGATTTACAAATCCCTTGCGACCCGATTAACCTTATTTTATTTCACTTGGATCACACAGGCCCAGCTTTCCTATTGCCTCATATGGGGTCTGCGGGGGTATGCACGCGGTTAGAATTCCAGGCAGTTTACGTTGGCGTGATAGATTGTCAATAATCAATCCCTCAACGCCATTAAGACTGTTAGAGAGTGGGCTCTATCCGGTTCTAGCTTGGCGATGGTAGAGGTTTGAGTCCCACCATGGTGGCGAGCCAGAATATAATGTTGTGCGATAGCAAATTTAAGGGAAGAAGAGAAAAGAAAACCAAACAGCAACGCCGGTTTGATAGCAGCCCCGGTATATGACCATACCGGTTAAAAAACGGAATGGAGAAAGCTTCAACAGTTTAGTTTGAAAAACCGGGAGTCATCCATCAAGCTTTCTGGGAGATAGGATGCCGTATGTGATTATGAGGTATCTGGTTATCCTTCGGTAATTCCAAATGACCCCCCCTCCCCCCCCAAAAAAAACAAAACAAACAACAACAAAAATAAAACACAGACACACACCCTCAAGCCCTTAAAAGGGCTGTTAAAACTTTATTCAAATGCTTATTTATATAAAATTTACACTCGTCCCCGGCCAGACAAGCTTGTTTCAATCCTTGCCTGGTGTTTGGTGGTTTCTTGTGAACTAAAAGCATGGCATTTGTGTAACTATATATGCTTGTGATGTTGTATTGAGCTTGTATTGTGTACTACACGCTAAAAACTAAAGTGTTAAAAACTACACTTGAAGTGCTGTATTTAACACTTACTAAGTGCTGAACTAGCACTTTGTTCAAGTGTAGATATCCCAGAACTTGACACGTGCTACAATAATACGACTTGACAAGGGTAATGTCGCGACACTTGAAAGGAAACAACGCAGATGGCGCGGATCAGGCTCGAACTCTCGAGCCTGATCCGCGTCATCTGCGTTGTGTCCTTTTAATTATGTACCCACCAAGCGCAAATCAAATTATGGACGATTCTGGAAGAACCACCAATGCTAGACACATGGGAAGTGCCATCCATTCAAGTTTCAGATGTCTGACGATTGTAATGTCTAAGTGCTTAAAGCATTGCACTTTGAGTGTTAAAATCAAACCCTAAGAGTTAGAATGGGTTTAACACCTTGAAAGTGTCAGTTTTAACACTTTAGTTTTTAGTGTGTATATGTTTGGTAAATGTCTTGTTGATCTGTTCAAGATATTTAATGTTTTGGCAATAAAATAAGTTAGATTTTAAAAGTTGAGTTGAGATACTACTTTTCAATTATACCTCATAATTTAGATAGTTTAATATTCTTTGCAAATTCACATAAGGATTTCATTGTTAAACTAGGAAAAAAATACCCGAATTAGGTATCATGTGGGACAGTGTGGGTCATTTCTGGTGTTTAGTTATGACTACTGCCATTTAAATATACAAATAAAGTGAACTACTGCAACAAATGATTGGAACAACTATCAGCCACAAATTTAACAGAAAATTGTATCGGCCAACTGATTGTTTTGGAGTGTGTGATTCTTCATTCTATGCTATGCTATGCTTTGCTTTGCATAATTTGTTGTGAAACTATCGTCCTCCTGTAGTATCATTTTGAGTAGGTGGATTGTTATTTAAACCAGACTCCGACATGAGGTGACCCTGGCTGTCGAAAGTGTCGTTAAATCCCAATAAATAATAAATAAATTCAAACCGGCCGATCTTACAACAATAACAGCTTATTTGTTGATTGAATCCAATATGATAGGCAGTCATTGAAAGGCGTGAAAAAAACACGATTATTTCGGTCAATGATTTCATTTATCTGTAATTTCATTTGCGTTCGGGCCTCATTTCGGTAATCTGACGGTTCTACCCACGGGGGAATGTTGACGTTGTGGACCATCGATGTTGACAAATGATTTTGATTTTACCGATTTCGTATTACAAGGCTTAAGGTGCTATATAAGTAATGAAATTTTGTTTATTTTGAAATTCCCACCTCTGAGTTTCCTTAAATTCAAATTAAATATACACAAAATGAAGGTTGGGAGATATAAAATACGAGAAATATATGAAATCAACTCCTAGAGTTGACAGCAGGCACCACTATTTCCTGGAAGTCTGCTACTGTATTCGTACCAGAACTGATAATACAATAAAATTTCCTGAGAACAACTTGTGGCCAAATGTGCTTCACACATCCAAGAACAAAGCAAGGAATTCAAAACACCGTAGGATGCAGCGATAGGACTGCATTTGGGAAAAGGACAACACTGTCTGCATTTGTTATTGAGGATGGATTCCATGTTCGACGGACATGCGCAAATCACTCGATACCACGAATTTCCATCGAAAACAAAATCGTAATTCTGAGAAATTTTAACAAGTGCCATGATACCTTACATAGAATATGGCAACTGTGCCGTCTCTATATAATAATGGTATTCTGTATTAATGCGATCTTTCTCATTATTTTATTTAAACGGAGTTGCATATCGAAATGTTTTCCGCCTGATGACGTTGACCGGAAATCGAAAGTAATTTACTATGTCAACAAAGACGACAGTTGTGGAATTTATCTACATGCAGCTCTGGCGCTGTGTTTTGAAGAATTTTGATGCCCTAGCTTTGTTCTTGGGTACGTGATGCACATTTGGCCACAGGTTGTTCTCGTGAGATATTATTTTATTATCAGTTCTGGTACGAATACGGCAGTAGACGTCCAGGAACCAGTGGTGCCTGCTGTCAACTTTATGGGTTGATTACATGCATGTTTCGTGTTCTATACATATCAACCTTCACCTTAATGTATAATGTGTGTGTATTTAAGTTGAATTCAAGGAATACCAGAGGTGGGAATTTCAAAATGAACAAAATTCTATTACTGATATAGCACCTTAAGCGATAAGATCGATGAAGATCGATTTGACACTGAATGTATATTGTGCGGCAAAGAAAGTTAACGTTACGATGTTCCCGAATTTCACTGAAGCTGGACAGCTAAAGGCGTTGTTGTTCTCTTTGTTTTGAAATCATTTGGGTAGCAGACAAACATGGAAAATGGAAATGGAAACAGGAAATTGTGATAAATATTTCGGCCTTCAATCAAATGATATTTCAATACAAACACAAGTATGACAATATAACAATAACATGAGTTTGGAGAGCGTTACGGTTTATTAACGGCCCGAGAGGAATGAATAACAGCCCGAGGGTTTATTACCGGCACGAGACGAAGTCGAGGGCCGTTAATAAGCCAGAGGGCTGTTATTCATTCCTCGAGGGCCGTTAATAAACTGGGACGCTCGACAAAATCATGTTATTACTATTATTACCATGACCGGAAGCGGACAGCGGGCCGTTAATGAATTTTGTTTTCATTAACGCCCGCGGCTCGCTTCCGGTTGCATGGCGTCATGAATTACTGAATTACTGAGTCTTACCGCCCCGCTAAACTCCGTTAATATACTAGAGAACGCCCGCTAAAGTGGTAATAATTAATATTAATATTCGTGTGGACATATTTTTGTTTTGAACCTATTTTTCCAGTTTAATATTTTAAATATCGATAACAACCAAATAAAAATATTACGAAACAGATGTGTTGTGGTCCATTTCTATAAATCTCATCGTAGGATAAGGAAATTTAAAAATTCTTCTGCAATTTCGACTTTATCTCTCATTAATAGGATTATCAATGTAGCTTTCCCTCTTGAATGCATTGAATGTTTTCAATTCCACCACCTCACAGGTTTGAGAAGAATGTGGCCGTTTCTACAATTCTCAGATCTTTGAAAACAATATTTTGCCCAAGTTCACGATTTGCCTTATATGGTCACAAGCCATCATGTGACCGATTTCCCAGCATGGTTTTCAAATGGAAGCTTATTTATTTTTCGTGCATTTTTTTGGGGCGTTTGTAACACATCGGAAACGAAATTGTAAAATGTGCTTTCTCAGAGTCTGGAGTTCGAAGTCATTTATTTGAAACCTTGCCAATGGAATTACTGATCTATTCGTGATTTTTGCAATTCGTTACTTATGCCATTGGATGCTTGTCTGTCGTCAAATTCGTAAAAAATATTTCTTTTCGTGAAAAAGTGAATATATTCAATTTCCTTGCAGACTAGTCATAATTTCGATTTATTATATACTTTACAAATAACCACATTTCTATTGGCTGGATCTTATACACGTGACTAGTACTCAAAATTCCATGTACACCGGTTTTCCAGTGAATATCAACTTTCTAGTTCCATTTCAATCGACGTGCAGGCCAGGGCTCAAAATACCTTTTTTCTATGCTTAGCAAAATGCTACACATTTCCGAAAAATGAATAGCATTTTGTTTAAATTGCATAGCATTTCTTGTATACTGGAGTTATGCCATACTGTTTTGTATAGAACTCTTCTGAGCAGATAGAATAATGTCCATCCATTTCTGTGCTTTTTCAAATGAGCTGCAACACGTGAAGCACTATCTATATTTTTCAACTTAACTGCCTTTAACAACTGCATGGACTTCGATATTTCCAAATTCGTAACATCTCTTAATTTGATGGGCTTAAAGTTATTTCGACTGGGTATTTTATGCAAAATGCAGAAACAATGCAGGATGAATTTAAACCAATAAAATTCATGTTACATATGAAGTTGCTACTGCGAGACGGAGAGTTAATCTTATATTAGGAGTAAAGCATCAGTGAACTAGCTTGCAAAGTTTGTTGCAAATTTTCATTTTTACATTTTGCAATACAAGATATTCACCTGCAGCCTATTAGGCTGCAGTTGAATATATTGTATCGCAAAATACTGTACATAACTGAAAATTGTGTAGCTTTTAGCGTGTTTTGCATAGCAAATAGCGATGCGAAACCACTTATTTTGAGCCCTGGTGCAGGCGCAGTCAACCTGACTTCCGTGTCATTTTTATGTTATTCTGCAGATAATAACTATTTTATTGTTAAATAAAAGTATTTCTGGTTGATATAATTTAACTTTTAATTGACAAATAGAAGATTGTTTTTTTTGAGGATGGTGTATATAATAAAACAGTTATGGACTTTTGTGGTGGTAAATATGATGTGATATGAACCTAAAAAACTTATACTGACCGAGGCGTTAGCCGAGGTCAATATAAATTTTTTAGGTTCATATCGCATCATATTCAACACCACAAAGGTCCATAACTGTATAATATAATATGACTTTGCATAATTCTTTCATCAGTATTTTGAGCACTGGAGAAAATATCAAAAAAACTCTCCGACAGTTTTGTTGGTCGACCCCTTAATTGAGATTTCTATGTTAAAACTAGGACTATAGACAAACATAACAATGCTGCAGTCCTGTTTGCGTTGATTGTTTACCTCTTTGCCCGCTGAAGATTTATTTTCCCTGCCACGGACAAAAACATCATGTTATCCTAAGTGTAATTTTTTCTCTTGTTAACAAAATATACGCCAACAAATAGAAGTAATTCTCTTTTCAAACACTTCTTGATGCCAAGCTATGTGGTATTTTTCATCAACTCAAGTCATAGCCGCTTTACAGCAGCCATGGCTTGATTTTACGAGAAATTTAAGGACATACTCAGCGGGTTAAGAGCTAAAAGCCAAGTATACGATCCGTGGTATATCTGAGATTAAAGCAGCCGCGTGTTTCCTGATTAAGTTTCTCTAACTAGAATACAGAATACGGAAGAGGGGTATGAGAGAAAGAGAGAGAGAGAGACAGAGAGAGAGAGAGAGAGAGAGAGAGAGAGAGAGAGAGAGAGAGAGAGAGAGAGAGAGAGAGAGAGAGACAGAGACAGAGACAGAGACAGAGGCAGAGAGACAGAGAGACATAGACAGAGAGACATAGACAGAGAGAGAAAGACAGACAGGCAGACAGAGACAGAGAGAGAAAGGGGTGTGGGGGGGGGGGGGCGAATCACTGACACTTCCAGCTTCCAGATCACACTGGTACATTTTAACCTGAAACTTATAGCGTTTTTAAGAAGACTAGAGGGCCTCCACACTTTCCATGGGGTTATTCTTATGCCAGTCACAATAAAAATACGCTATACATTTGATGTTGTCAGCTTTGGTTTAAGAATAGACAGAGTGTAACAAGAACCAGAGACCCACTTCTTTTCTGATAATACACCACACAAGCACCGTTCTTCAAGTCTCGTACTGCCCTCTTAATAGTACCTATATGGTCAAGGCACTTAATCCCGATTGCCCGCGGGGTCGGGGTGGGGTGGGGGATGGGGGGAGGGTGGGGGTGACTCTGTTTACTGAGGCGTACAGCACGTCTATGGTGCATATGTAATTGAAGTCTTTCCGTATGTCATTTTATGTCAGCTTGCACATTGAATTTATAGAGCAATACATGTCCTTGTTTTATGGTGAGGTAGAAATCACAATGTATATACATTGTGTCATATTTAGAGGCTGGAATGAATAATCGATGACTGTATACCGTCCATTGAATGCAACAAGGCGCTAACTGCAGTGCTTGTTCTACTCACATATCATTCGCATCGCTCGCTTGTTGCTTGAGGGGATGTTGCTCTGTTGACTCACTGTGAGTGAAGTGATATCGTTTTATACCGCAGAATCTGTAGATGTCCATAAATGTTTTGGAATTTTGATTCGGCCCCGTATGGCACCGGTAGCGCCACTTTTGTCGTTTGAGAATCGGTTTCCGGCGAAAGGTTCCTAGGGGTTTTAATTCGAAACGTTGAAAGTGTGTCCATACATTCAGTGGGATGTCTAGATGTGCATAAAGGTTTTCAGATTTTTTATTTCACCCCATGTGGCGCCCGTAGCACCGCACTTTTGTCTTCAAAGAATCAGTTTCCAGCAAAAGGGTCCTAGGGGTTTAAATTGAAACGCTTAAAGTCTGTCCATATGTTCAGTTAGGGTCTCTAGATGTGCATAAAGGTTTTGAATTTTTGTGGCTGCCGTCGTACCACTTTTGTCATAAATCAATCGTTTTGTGGCAAAAGGCTCCTAGAGATTTTAATTCGAAATGTTGAAAGTGTGTTCATAAGTCAGTAGGGTCCCTAGATGTGTATAAAGGTTTCGCCTTTTTTATTCGGTACCGTGTGGCAGGATTTCGACGACGTACAACGCGATTCACCACCAATGAGATGATTTATTACTTCAATGCAAACAAACATGACATCCTCGTGTTCTCGCAAGAGTGACCCGTTCTGTAGCATTTTCTGGAGACCATTTATCGGTTATTATCTCAACGTCAGCCAGGACGATTTTAATATAGATCTACATACACAGTGAGAAATCATCACCATACAGATTAGCCAAATATCAAAACTGTATTACAGGTTATTTATTTCCTTCAAAAATCTTTTCAGCAAGCGAGAAATAGTCTCAGAATCAGTCTCAATGCATCACAATTTTGATAATTTTTCCTGACCCCCACCTATAGTAGGGGGACACCCACTCCTATATCATCCGCCGCTCAGGCCTTCGGGATAGGCCTCCTGCACATCGTGTTATGACTTTGAAATTTGCTATGCCCCCCCACCCCCTCCCCCACCGCAAACAACTCAAACTATACAAAGCATTCGTGCGCCCCGTGCGAATCGGGCGCTTGTCCTCAGTGAAATAAACAAATCCAACATGGGCAAACTCCAAAGAGTCCAGGACCACGCGCTTAGGGTTGCCCTCCGCGCCCCCTGGAATACTCCAATCAAGCTACTCCACGAGTGGGCCGGCATTCCAACTGTAAAAGAACACCTAACTACGCTAGCCGCCAAAAACCGCGATGTCTTCAAGGACAGCAATCTAATGTCAGAATTATACGACATCTGTGCCAGCCTACAAAAAACCTAAAAATGCAAGCCCCTTTCGACACTTCTCTGAAGTAGTTAGTTGAAGTTTTCCACAAATGCCGACCATGACAGGAAGCGATAGAGGAGGAAAGGCTGGGGGGGGGGGGGGGGGGGGCAGGGGGCTTTGCATTCTTCTTGGTGTTCTTGGTTGAGATGATATCCTCACCAGTGTAAGAGGGGGTCCTCTCAACAAAGGTGCTACCTCTCCCCGAGGGTGACATGCTGGTGTTTTCAGGCAAGAAAAAGTTTGCGACTTGTTAAGTATGTATTCTGAGGCCTTCACCGGCAAGTATAGTCTGCCTTTGGCAATTGTCGGATACGTTGAGCTGGCTTCTGCACTCAGGCTTCTTTCACAGGAGTAAACCGAGACAAGTATATAACCAACGGCCCATTTCGGGGAGACCACCCAAAGAAAGACCCGAACTTCCCTGGCTCGGGAGCTGGCCTGCATATTAACCTATTTGGCCGGGGCCTGAATGCGGTCTAGTGTCGTTAACAAAAAGACAAGAAGAGGGACGCAGGAACAAAGCTGGCCTCCCCGGATGTGGGTGACCACCTCTGGGGATGGAGTGAAGGGTGATCAGAATCCATATCGGTTACTAAATATCCATAGCGATTATAATAATTCCGTAACGGTTATTGGGGAAAAGAGGAAAACAAAGAAAGAAAAAAAAAATCGGAAAAAGAAGTGTGTGTGGGCCCAGCAATGTGCGTTTAGTGTAGGCAGCCTGTCCACTATACCTAGTCACGGCATATGCTGTTTCTCTGCCTGGTCTGATCTGGGGTCACCGTCGGGCCCACAGAGGGCCCATGTTGATGAGAAGAGAGCTGCCTAGAATCATTGCATGCCACAACCGAGGGTGTTATTGCTGCTTCCGCACAGAGGGCCCATGTTGATGAGAAGAGAGCTGCCTAGAATCATTGCATGCCACAACCGAGGGTGTTATTGCTGCTTCCGCACAGAGATGTCTTTTATTCATTTATTTGAGGGTCGGTTTGAGGGGCGAGTTGGGGAGAGCAGCCTACAATCCTTGTACGCCACACCCGAGGCTGTTATTGCTGCTTTCGCACTGAAATGTTTTCTGTTTATTTATTGGAGGGTCAGTTATGGGGCGAGGAGCGGAGAGCAGCCTACAATCCTTGTATGCCACATTCGATTGTTGCTTCCGGAACGCATCTCTGCCTTTTTCCACTGTGGGTTTTTCTTAGTTGCGTGTCTATATTTAGTGTCTATAATTAGGGCCATTTGGTCAAGTATAGACCTCTGGGCTGTACTGATCGGGAGCTGGCCATTTTGGTTCAGGTCCGACCGACCGGTCCTGGCCTGCCCCCAACCAGGCCAGTCCAAGGGTAGTTGTATTCGGCCGAGTTGATTATTTTATAGCATTTTTTGTTTTTTTGTCGACTGGCACAGATGTCGTATAATTCTGATATTAGATTGCTGTCCTTGAAGACATCGCGGTTTTTGGCGGCTAGCGTAGTTAGGTGTTCTTTTACAGTTGGAATGCCGTCCCACTCGTGGAGTAGCTTGATTGGAGTATCCCGGGGGTGCGGAGGGCAACCCTAAACGCGTGGTCCTAGACTCTTTGGAGTTTGCCCATGTTGGATTTGTTTATTTCACTGAGGACAAGGGCCCGATTCGTACGGGGCGCACGAATGCTTTGGAAAGTTTGAGTTGTTTGCGGTGGGGGGAGGGGGTGGGGGTAATTACATATACTGTATTAATGACATAAAATGTAATAATTACATAAACTGTATTCATTACATAAACTGTATTAATTAATTACATAAACTGTATTAATTACATAAACTGTATTAATTACATATACTGTATTAATTATATAAACTGTATTAATTACATATACTGTTTTAATTACATAAACTGCAAACAAAGGAAACCTGTATGAACAATGTGTCCTTTAACAATCAAAGGACATCTCCGGAATTGATAACTGCAATTGTTAATTCCTTTGGGGGATTTTTGTATAGCTTTACAATATACTGTTAAGAAATTATGGGGGGTGGGGGGGATTTTTGTTCACCAGAAATTATTGTGGAAGGGATTTCTGTTCAACTGAAAAACAAAAAACATAAGGGGGATTTTTGCACATTGTGTGAACATGATTGAGGGATTGTTGGGGGGATTTTTGTAGGTTACCTGATAACGGAGATGCAAAGATTTGAATATCTGTATGCTTCGTCAAGAATATCAAGAATAAAATCAAAGTTTCCCGTATCTCTCGGAAAATACTGTCGGAATCTCTCGGGATCTCCCCTCAACTCTTGGACAAGTCGATGGTGTACTTCTAGGCTTTTCCTCTTTTCACATATTGTGCGTACCCAATACTGACGTTCATGTCGGTTTCTCGTGAGCATCAGGAGCGATATAGCAAAATATCTACTATTTTTCTTTATTGAAGTCGTGACACGTCTGTCTTTGTACATGCCGACAAACTGTCTGCCGTTAGGCAAAAATCGTTTTGTGGTTATCCGGCTGTAGGCTGGATTGGGCCAGTTTGGGTCCGGGAGGCTCGGACGTATTGGAGGTCCCTTCATCCCACCTTATGAGTTTTGATTTTCCGCTTGTCGAGTTTTGTTTCTTCTGACGTCTGAATTGGCGAAAGTGCAGTCTTTTATTTATTTTCTTGACGAGCTTGAGCTCAAAGGACGTGGACCAATGTAAGAGATGCCAGTCCTCCCTGAGAGGTACTACCACTGTCTGTTTGAAATCCAGCTCTGTCTGATTTTCTAGTGTTGCGTCATTTGTTATTCTTTTTTGGTTTTTCTAGCCTTTTCCATTATGAGATCTAGTCCATGGTTGGATCCTCTGGTATTGGGCTATCTTTTAGTCTGGTGGTGTATTTCCGCTGAAAGTCTGCGTATCCTGATGTTTTTGGCATTTTTTCTGGGATGTTGTTGATTTTGTTGTGTGTTGTTGTTCTGGTTTGCTGTTTGTGATTTGAGATTTGTTTGTTGCTGTTGTTCTAAGTTGTTGATTCGGGAGCATCTTAGAGTGAACCCTCCGACTGAAGTGGATCAATGTGAGAAGTTTTGCTTCCCTGAGACATACTGCCACTGCCAAGTTGTCGAGTTCATCCTAAGAGGGACTTGGTTTTTCCGTTTTCTAGAAGTTGTGTTCTTGTTGTTAGTTCCTCAAACAGTGGGCTATCTTTTAGTCTGGCGATGGTCTTTTGCTGAAGGTCGGCATAGCGTTCCATGATTGTTGGGATGTTTGCGGTTTCGTGGAGGTAATTTGTCGCTGTGTCTCTAGGAAGCGTGAGGCTGTTCGGATTGCATAGTTTTGTGTGCGTTGTATCTCTAGAAGTGTCGATTTGCAAGCGTTTTTTAGGATAATTGCACCATATTCTAGTACTGGGCGGATGTAGGATAAGTAGCTTTGCAGTAGTCTCGTCGCGTTTGTGCCCCAGTTTGTTCCTCGAAGTCTCTTGAGTAGATTGATTCTTTTTCTTGCGTCATTGCAGATTCTTTTGCCATGGCTACGCAGGGTGAGCTTTTTGTCTAGTAAATTGACTTCGTTGCATTGTTCGGCGTCTGCTCCAAATACGGTGATTTTGATGTTTGGTACGCTTCTCTTGTTGTGGGAGAGGATTAATTGCGTCTTTGTTGTGTTTAGCTTTTTCCTCCATTTTGCGCACCATCTTTCAATGTCATTTAGGGTTTTTTGCAGTCCGTTTTGGATTATGGTTTGATGTCCAGAGTCCTAGGTCGTCAGCAAATTGGGATGCTTGCACGTTGTTGCTTGGATTGACAGGAAGGTCATTTACATAGAATAGGAACAGTAGTGGGCTGAGGACCGATCCTTGTGGTGTGCCTGCCACTAGTTCCACCGGTCTAGATGTGTCGCTGTTTATTTTCACTTTTAGGGTTCTGTTGTCTAGAATGGATGATATTATTCTAATGGTTTTTTGTGGTAGATTCATGTTGCCGAGTTTGTATTTGAGTCCGTCATGCCAGACTTAATCAATTGCCTTTTCAACGTCTAGAAGTACAGCTGCTGTAATGCTTGCCGTTGTCTGATATCTTGGGCTAGTCGTGTGACATGTTCGATGCCTTCTTTGCCCTTTCTGTAAGGTCTTTGCCATCTATTGAAGAAGTTTGTGTTCTCCAGGTGGTTTAGTAATCTGTTGTTTATTGTTTTTTTCAAATAGTTTGCCGATGCAGGGGAGTAGGCTGATCGGTCTGTGGCTTGTTAGAATTTTTTCGTCTTTGTTGGGCTTTGGTATCATTTTTCCGACTGCATTTTTCCAGGATTGTGGGAAGTATCCTGGTTGTAGGCATCTGTTGAAGACTGTAGCTGGTTTGTCGAAGAATTTGGTCGATGCTTGTTTCAGTATGGCGTATGTGATACCATCTTCACCTGGCGCTGAGTTATTTTTGCATGATTTTAATTGGTGCTTCATTTCGTTTGCTGTGAAGTCTTGCACTAGGTCGTGGCTGTCTGAGTCTTCGTTGGTGTCATCCTGTAGTGGCTTGAAGAGGGTTTCGTTTTCCTCCATGTATGTTTCTGCGGTGGTCTTGAAGGAGTCATCAAATACTGGTCCGACGTGAGTGTTATGGATTTTTTGGAGATTGTCGGCGAATACTTGTGCTTTTTCTGAGTCGCATTCGGTTAGAGATCCATCGGGTTTAAGTAGAGGTTTCTCAGGTTTGGTAGGGTTGTCGGTTGTGCTGCTTGTTAGTACTTTAAATGTGTTCCGGAATGCTTTGTCAAATTTCTGCTCTCCTAGTTTTCTGGTGATATTATGCCAAGCCTTTTCCTTTTCTTGTCTGATAGCTTCTTTAACTTGTTTGTTAAGCGTGTTGTACAGGTTTCTGAGTTCTTGCTTACGGCGTTTCTGGTGCAGCCGTCTTGTTTTCTGTTTCAGTTTGATCAGCTGTAGTGTTTTGGCAGATACTCTCCAGGCTTTTTTCTTGATTTTTGTGGTGGACATACGTCATTCAGCGCTGATAGGGTGGCTACTTGGAGTCTCTTAATGTGTTCATTTATGTTGTCTATGGTTTGGATTTTGTCGTCGTCGATTTTTCCTGTTAGTAGATTTCTAACATTATTCCAGTCTGCTTTGTGAAGATTTCTTCTCCAGGTTGGTGGGTGTGTTCCGGGTGAGCCAGTTTCTATCTTGACGTGGAGTGGAAGATGGTCGCTGCTAAGGTTTTCTCCTACATAGCACTCTGTGATTTTGTTTGAGAGTGTTGGTGTTGTAAGTGCAAGATCGAGGATATCCTAGTTCTTTGCTATGTCGCTGTAGTGAGTTGGTTCTATTTCGTTGTTGAGGATAGTTAAATTCAGTTCATCGGTGGTGTTCAGTAGTATCTGTCCGTTATTATTTGTTTTACGGCACCCAAAGGATTCATGAGTCGCATTGAAGTCTCCTGTGAATAGGCAGTGTCTGAAGTTGTCTGTGAAGTAACTGAAGATGTTTTCGTTGAGCTGTTTGTTTGGAGGGTTGTAGGTGGCAACTAGAGTTGTTTTTATTTCTCCTATTGTTACCTCGATGGCTAGGGTCTCGCTGTCAAGTTGGATTGTGTCGATAATTCTGTGTTTGATATTCTTGCGGATCAGTATTGCTACACCACCCCATTTGAATTTCTGTCACGTCTGGCTGTTGTGTAATTAATGAAGTTGATTTTTTTCTGTGCATTTAGCTTGGTTTCATTGATGCAGATAATGAATGGGTGTACGTGGCTGATGTTTTCTTGTAGTTGTTGTTGTTTTGACTTTAACCCGTTAATATTGACTGCATAATGTGGGTAGTGACATTACAAGTTCCAAAAGGCACACTAGGCACATGATGTGGACCAATGTGAGAGGCGTTAATTCCTCCGTGAGAGGTACTACCACTACCAGGTGTTAATTGCTTGTGTAGCGTGTTTTGTTGTGTGAGTGTCACAATTTGGCAATTACGGTTTGGTGATTTATGTCTCTTGATCTGTTGTTTTTGTCTGGGTTGTTTTGAACTTCTGTTTGTCTGTCTGGGTTTTATTGTTGCAGTTATTATCCATAATTAGTAGGTATCGTTGGTTTTCTCTGATCTTGGTTATATGTTTAGTGACTGAATGCTATGTTCTGTAATACACCTTTGTGCATTGTTGTTTTGTAAATCTGGCTGATATTTTCCGACACTTCTTTGCAAACGTAATGTATTATTTCTCTCGTGTCTTTTTCTTTGCTTGTTAGGATTTTTGTAAGTGTTCTTGTCAGGACGAGGCCCAGTTTAATGCAGTCTTCTGGATTTGCAGTCTTGATGAGATTTTTTTCTTAATTTCTTCTCTCAGTGCGGAGCATCCCTTGAAGGTTGAGCTGTGATTTCCATTGCAGTTAGCGCATGTCTTGGTGGCAGATGTGCAGTCTTTGTGACTGTGTTCTCCTGAGCACGACTTGCATTTTGCTTTTTCGCTGCTGCAAAACTTCGCGATGTGCCGAAATCTCTGGCAGTTGTAGCATTGTGTGATGTGGGGCCCGGGTCTGTTGTCTTCTACCTTATAGCGTCTGTTGGATAATCCAAGTTTGATCACCTCTGAAAGTTTCTTCTTTAGCGCGACGGTGGGGCAGCTTAGATTTATTTTCCAGGTTACTTGGTTTGTGGTGCCGCTCTTCAGTCGATATGCCTTGACTCCCTGTCCGATTTCGTCTTCTATTTCTTTTTCTGTAATATCGGGATTAACTCAGCAGATTACGATGTAATTCTGATCCTGGACTGAGTCCTTTCTCTGTTGAGCTGCTCGAAATACTGCATTGCTGTCTCTAAACTCTTTTATGTTTCAGGGTCCTCCCTTCAGTAAGAAGTCCTTTGTTTTCTCATCCCGAGGGTATGCCATCAATGTAGCGGCCCTGGTGACGCTTGTATTGAATAGATAGTCCGAGTATCATTCTCTGATCATTACGGTCTTCAACTTTATAGGGTTGTTGAGATAAGACCCCGGATATCTCTCAGCTACTAGAGTCAGTTTTCTTTTATTACTTGTGTTTTGTATGTTCTGCTCGTACTGTGTTCTTGACTGCTGCCGCTCTGCTCCACGTGCGCTCTTTTTTATTCACCTCTTAGCGGACTGCTGCTCTCCCGTTTCCCCGCACTTCTCCACCCCTGGTTGTTTTCACCATCTCCTATGTCCATTTCTTCTGCTGTTGCGTTGTCAACCTCGATGCTGTTCCATACCTCTCTTATTGCTACGTTCGTAGAGAGTTTTGGGACCGCAGCTGCTGTTGGTCTTGGTGTTTCTGTTGAGTCACGATGAACGGTAGCGCTGACTGTGAGTCTGACCGCTGGCCCATCTTTTGGGGAGGATGGATTATGAATTTGTTTCTGGCTCTGGTTCTTCTGACTCTTATGGTTCTCCTCCATTTCCCCCTTGTTGTTGTTGTTGTTGTTGTTGTTTTCATTCTCCCGGTTCTCCCTACGATTCTCATTCTGACTACTCAGGCTGCTCGAAACTAATCCTGCAAAAATACTGACGTGGTATTAATTTATTCGCCCGGATCTGGCCACACTTTATTTCGCCTTTCGTGGAAGTCGAGAGTAAACCTCGATTCATCGGAAAACATGACGTTGCTCCTCCGACGATTGTCCCAGCGCTGTCTTGCTCCAGGCCAATTACGCCTTGCTGCGATGTGACGTTCACTCAAACGTGGAATTATTCGAGGTCGTCGAGCGTACAAATTCCAGCTGTGTAGGCGATTTCGGATAATCTGACCACTGACTCGCACATCTGTCGCTCGGTGCAGCTGCTGTCCAATTTCTGAGGCTCTTTGATGGCGGTTACGTAATGCTGTGGTTCGGATCAAACGATCCTAGTTATCAGTTGTCGCCCTTGGACGACCTGACCGACGTGGTCTGTCATCAACATTGCCTGTCTGACGGTAGCGTGACCACAACCTGCTAACCACCGACTGAGTAACGTTGCGAATTTGAGCCACTGAAGTCTGTCTGTTGCCAGCTTCCAACATGCCAACGGCACGTAAGCGTTCGTCACGTATCAGTCGTAACTCAAAAGTTACGTTTCGACCAGAAACTATTGATGAACGAGTTTATACCAAGAAAAGAACGACGAGTCCTCCGGAAAAGCCCGTCCAGTACAAATGAAAATTTCAAAACGTATCCCACAGACATTAGCGCGGCGCACGTGCGAAAAACCTGCACGAAGTTTTCGTGGGCCGGTGACATTCATGATCAACACTATACTTGGTAACATATTGATGTGTCCAATCACGCGTATCCAATACCATTTTCCGAAAATATCAACATCAGTTTGGATATCCCCTACTTCTTTTTGAATAGTATAGATTTTCAAATCTGTGAACCTCCGTTATCAACTTTTCCATTTAGTCCGCCATGACGATATGAGCCGCGTGTGTCAAACAGTAGAACAAGATCCATTTTCGGTTCACCGCACGAAAGAATCACACTCGGTATGCTTACTCACTCCAGGTGACTCTATTTTAATTATCTGCGGGAATTAATTCTGCCGTCCATGCGAATTCACATGAAAAAAAAAATCGCACGCACGCGACGCACGCGTTCGATCTGTTTTCGCCTTTAGTCTGCCGAATATCGCGAGAGTATGACCAGCTCTTTCAATGAGCGGTCGACTGACATTTTTGGTCCCCTCCTTTTACAAAATAAGCTTGGGTCACAACTTGCATATGTGAACGACACCTCTAATGTTGACATCGCGATTTCTTCGTGTGAGAACCATAAGGTTATATCTTCTACTAGAAGATAGAACCTTATGGTTCTAACGCGACGATTTTACGTAACACTTTTTGTCGTAAAAACACAAATCTTCTCGCACCATTCATAAGTATATTGCCATAAGCATTCTTGTTGCCCTTTCATGTATTGATTAATTATCGAGAAAAGACCACCCATTGCCACAAAAACAAAATGAGATCAAGGGCATTGTGCCTCACTAGAATGTGGTATTAATAACACATTAGCACCAACATGGGAGCAAAATTGTTCACAATGATGAACCGCAGTATCTTCGCGATCCTTTTTCTCAAACGTTTGAAAACTTTTCACCTTACACCCGCTAAAATCAGTTGGGTTACACATCAACCCAAATCAACTGAGTTGAGAGAATATGAACCCAACTGGGTTCATATTCACTCAACCCAGTTGGTTTGGGTTGGTTTTTAACCCAACTTATTTTAGAGTGTAACACTTGTACCTGCTCGAACTTCGAGATAATACTTGTACACACTGAAGTAATCAAACGTTCATTCATCTCTCAGTATATTTCAGAGTAGAACGTACTACCTTTTGAAGTAAGGCAATCGGAAACCTTACACAACACTTCAAAAAAACATGTGCAAGCCATTCTTCAGTATTGATGTTTGGGCATTTAATGTAATGCACTGCAGGCCATGGGAACTCTTGCAGTGATCTACATTCAGAAAATTGTACAGCGGCTTTAGTCACACTGATGAATTAAATTTCCTGTTAGTTATCTCGTAATTAAGAATTATCAAAACCTAATTGCGTGATAATTAATTCGTAATTACTTATTGTTAAGTCTCACTTTTTGATAATTAAGTCGTAATTATCTGTTAAAGAAACAGAAAAAATAATCGTGGCACTAATATCAGATCTTGAATTTGTCCTGTTTCGCGAAAATCGATTTTGATTCTCGCAAGCACCTTCTGCGAGAATCAATCGCTTTAGTTTTTTAAATTCTTTAGAATTTGAGTGTTCTTCAGTTAAAACTAGAAGTACTGTCATGAAATGCGCACAAATAGCACATCGATCTGCGCGTTAATCTACGCGTTATGACCATAGTAAAGCTATCAAATGCTGTACATGTGGCCTGTGCACAAGCAATGTTTCAGCCAATGGACCTCCGGGTAACCCGGAGGTCCATTGGCAGAAACTTTGCCTGTGTTTACTATGAGTAACCAGGAGAACCTGCCGTGCTTTGGATGCCGTTCGATATGGCAATTGCGCGCAATTCCTACGCGCAGTTAAGCCTAGATAAGTGCACAGTTCGTGACAGGACTTCTAGTTTTAACTGTATTATACCCTTGTGAGTAGGGCCAGTGTATATTCCATTGTAAAAATAAACCTCTCATATTTATATATTTAGTTGAGTTTACCAATTAGGGGCCTAGTTCCAGTCTTGTTGAATTTCTTGTCTTACACGTATACGCGGAACACATGTTTCAAAATACATAGTTTTGGTTGCCTTAATGATGGAAGTTTAAGTAACTTGGCAGCGATTTCTAATAACGGACAACCAAGACTTCTTTAGACACCATTCCTAAGTCAAAGTATTACCTTATGATGACGGAGCAAAAAATATATAGAATTCTCAAAGCCTTTAATACACATTGAGAATCTACGACAAGAATCATATTAACATTTTGAGAGAATGAGTCTCATTGTTTTCCTTGCGAGAATCGATTCTGGTTTTCGCAGGAATATTAAGCACTGAATAGTTTCCATAATATATCGTGGATGTAGTAGAATTAAAGTTTTTAAAGTTTTTTTGAGTTATTGATATGACATATTGTGTTCGCAGTGTTAGTTCAACACTTTACCGACTGATGATCAATTGCGGACAAACTGACATACAAATCAGTCTCCAGTATTCACCGCTGAAGGCGCTACTAAGAAGACCATCTGCATCCACGTTGTAATTTTATCTGAAAGTAAAAAGAAAACCCCCAATAAGAGAAACTATAGTAACACTGTTTGCTTTTGAAGAAACAATTTTCTCGAATTTGATCGAAAACTATGGAAAGAAAGAACTTGTTCGTACCATTTAACTGCGTAGTTTCAAGTGGGAGACCGGGAATGGACGGGGCAGACCGGGACAGGACGAAGCAGACCTGGATCAGGACTGAGACGGAGCAGACCGGGACCGGGACGTGACAGACCGCATCCGGGACGTGACACAGACGCGGACAGACACAGACCGGGCGGAACGGACACAGATCGGGACGGGACAGGACAGATCGGGACGGGTCAGGGCAGACCGGGACGGACGGGACGGGATGGAACAGAGCAGACCTGGACGGGACAGGGCAGACCAGACAGGACAAGACTGACTGACTGACTAACTGTTCACGTCTCATTCCTTTATTAGGCTTTCCCAAACCCAGTTTGGGAGAGACTCTTATTGTTCTTCTTTTTCAAAATTTTTCTTCATTCTTTTTTTTTTGTCTTTCAATTTTTTTTTCCACCGTCAATTTTGTCTGTTGTACTGCTCAAAAATAAGCTGTACGACTTCAACCAAATTTGGTATACTTATGTTATGTCATAAAATCTAGTAAAATGAGGCATGGTCATGTCTGTGAAAACGCGTATTTTCAAAATTCTCTGCCAAAACCATCAAAATATCACCATTTTTCAACCTAGCTCAAAAACAAGCTGTACGATTTCAACCAAATTTGGCATACTTATGTAATGCTATTAATTCTAGAGATACGAGGTGTCATTACATTCGTAAAAAGGCTTATTTTCAAAATTTTCTGCCAAACCATCAAAATGTCACCATTTTTCAAAAGTCTCAAAATTGTTTACAGTTATTCAGCTCATATTTTCCGAACATTTAGAGCATAATATGATACACCACAGTCACTACACAATGTTTTCAAATTTAACCCCTTTTGCCCAAAAATGACACGAATATAGCATTTTCTTCTACAAAATTGATCGACTTCAAGGGTAAATTTCTCAAATTGCACGGTTGTTGTAACGATTATTATGGTATGGATAGATGCAACAATGATTGCAGAAGAAAGTTACTGTTTACTTTTTAATCTCATCTTTAAGCCTCAAGCACAATGAGGGCTAGCATAAAAGTACCGTTTGAAAATGCCAAAATTAGCTAACTTCAGTTGCTTTTTTCTATCTTTTTGGAAAGGGTTAATTCCAGACACTTTTCTTTGCCATAGGTAGAGATGCTTAATGAACATATCCGCTATTTTAAGTTATGCTCTGGGTCTTAATCCAACATATGCTTTGGCCACTTAAAAATAGTACTGTCCGAAAAAAAATTGATTTTCAGTGAACTTTGCAAATTTCTGTACTCATTTGCTCTAATTGCAAGGTTGTTGTAACAATTATTTTGGTATGGATACATGCAACTATGATTGCAGAAGAAAGTTTCTGTTTACTTTTTAAACTAAGATTTAACTCTCAAGCATAATGAGGATGAGAATAAGAGTACTGTTTAAAAATGCCAAAATTTGCCAACATTGGATACTTTTTTTCTATCCTTTTGGAAACGGTTAATTTCAAACTCTTGCTTTGTTATATGTAGTCTGCCTTTTCACAGTAAAAAGTTGGGAAAACCCGTAATTTTTCCAACAAACTACAATTCTCTAGTTCCCTTGAGGTGTTGGTATTTTAGGATATAGCTATCGTTTCGAATATATAAACACCTGAAACTTGAATAAGCACCCCCGACATGTTTCATGACAGTGAAGTTGCTGTTACTGATTGTTATGCGTTAATGATTGCTGTGTCTTGCAATACATTTCATCTCGTGAGAAACATGATGTTTCTGGTTGATTGTGTCCGCAAACACACCTCCTCGTCCACGTAAAGCATGCTACCCACGAATGTCACTAAAAAAAGAAAACAACACTACCATCCACATGTAATTATCTGTGTATAAAACGAGAAAATTTGTCACTTCTTTTATCAGTTAATGTTGACATGGCAAGGAAGAGACTGTCAGAGGCACTAAGATGGCAAATTGTTGGCATGCATGCAACAGGCATGTCATTCAAAGCTACTGAAAGGCAACTTGGTTATAGTCGCCAGCAGACTTGTCCGAAAACATCAACAAACCAACGATGTTAAGGACAGACCAAGGCCTGGTCAACCCCGAAAGACCTTTTCTCGGGAAGATCGGAGTCTGGCACGCCTCGTTAGGCGAGAACCCATTCCTCCAAGTAGAGTTTTGAAAAACCTTTGGCTCCCCAACAGGCGTTTGTGCAACAGTACTGCCTGAAACCGTCCCAAAGCACTGGGCATGAGTTCCAGAAGGGTCATCAAGCTACGGACCTGCGAATTGCTGATTTTGATCGAATCGAATTTCGAATGGAATTTCAAATCGAACTTCGAATCGAATCACAGTTAATGGACACGTCATCAAAAGAAATTTTTTGTCTAAAATAATAACCCCGATTGTTAAAAGACACACAGTTATGTAGAGTGCATTTTTCGCCCCACCAGTTCCCACACTATAAAATTGAGATATACTATTCAAAAAAGTAGGGTATATTTGATATAAGTGAGAATTATGAAGAAATATATTTATATTGTCATCAAAAAGACAGTTGAGGCATTGCACTGTGACATTTGGTGAATGATGTTAGCGATAGTTGGGTGTCTGACAAGCACATATTCCACGCACTAGGATGTAGAAGACATGGTCAGTCAGTCAGAGAATTTACCACATTCAGTCCAAGACCTCAATACCTTGTAAATCCTCCTCGGTCCGCGAGACAAGCGCGGATCCGACGTGGCATACTCCTCACTAAACGTCCAATACCAGCTTGACTGATGTTATTCCATTCTTCCTGCAAATCAGCGGCGAGTTACTGGACACTGGTAGGGGGGCTGTTGGTGTTGTCGTAGGCGCCTGCCAAGCATATCCCAGACGTGCTCGATTGGTGAAAGGTCTGGACTTAGTGTGGCTAAGGCAGTGTAGTGATGTTCTGCTCCTGGGGGAACTCTGTAGCGAAACGGGCCCTGTGTGCTCTTGCCTTGTCATCTTGGAAAATGAATCGACGGTCGTGACATCGGGCAAATGGCACCACATGTGCTTCTAACATGTTGTCACGGTAGTACTGCTCTGTGACACGCCCTTGAAAACATGACGTTGCTCCACTGATGATTGTCCCAGCCTGTCGTGCTCCACACCAATTACGCTTTGCTGCGTTGTGACGTTCAGTCAAACGTGAAATTATTCCAGGTCGTCGAGCGTGCAAATTCCAGCTGTGTAGACGATAGTCTGACCACTGACTCGCACATCTGTCGCTCGGTGCGGCTGCTGTCCAATTTCTGAGACACTTTGGTGGCGGTTACGTAATGCTGTTGTTCGGATGAAGCGATCCTGGTTAGCAGTTGTCGCCATTGGACGACCGACGTCTGTCATCAACATTGCCTGTCTGACGGTAGCGTCACCACAACCTGCTAATCGCGGATTGAGTAACGTTGCGAACTTGAGCCACTGCAGTCTGTCTGCTGCCAGCTTCCAACATGCCAACATCACGTAAACGTTCGTCACGTGTCAGTCTTCGCATACCTCAAAAATTACGTTTCGACCTGAAGCTATTGATGAACGAGTTTATACCCAGAAAAGAACGATGAGACCTCCGAAAAAGCCCGTCCAGTACAAATGAAAACTTCAAAACGTACCCCACAGACGTTAACGCGGCGCTCGTGCAAAAAACCTGCACGAAGTTTTCATGGGCTGGTAACATTCACGATCCACGCTAAACTTGGTAACCCATTGATGTGTCCAATCACGCGAATCCAATACCATATTCCGAAAATATCAACATCAGTTTGGATATCCCCTACTTTTTTTGAATAGTATATTACAGAAATGCCTGTATATTGGCATGTTTGCGCCCATTTTAACTCATTGTGTAACCACGCAACATGTCTGTGGAAAAAAGTGGAGGGGCACGTGCCCCCTGTCCCTTGGCTTCGCCGCCTCTGTGTCGCATGAAAGTGCATGGTTACTAGCACGAGCCGATTGATATCTTAGATTCCAATCCAGATGAAAGTATTCCGACTGGAAAAAATATTTGAGGGAGTATTTATTATTTATTTATTGATGTTTAAGGTCACATACTTATGCACAATGGCTAATCGTGACCGTGACAGTTTTATGGGTGGAGGAAGCGGGCGTACCCGAATAGAACCACCGAGCAACGACGAGCAGCTGTCAGCTCCCCAACATCGTAACTCCACACTGTAGCACAGGCAGCGTTAGATTGGTGACATGCGCACCATCGACGTGCAGTACGCCTCATTACACGGCGTCATCGTGCCCTCATGTGGACAATCGGGGTTAAGTGCCTTGCCCAAGAACACAACACGGGAGACCGAATCGATCGCTCAGACGGTCACCTCTCCGAGGACTAACCGGGCTCGACGTTGCTTAACTTCGGTGATCTGACGAGAACCGGTTTCCGCAACGCCACCGCGCCCCCATTTGAGGGAGTACTCCTAAAACTAAACAGTCTTCAGCGACACCCCTGAACGGATGACACCCCTCCCCCTTCCTCTATTGAAGAATCATATATTATACGTTAACAGAAGTACAGCTCGTGGTGTTGACTCCAAATCTCGAAACGGATATTTGGGGGTGTATGGGAGGTGGTAACCGTTAACACGACGGACAGCGGAGACTTTTCAGGCCAAATTCGGAGGTCTAAAATATGAACCAATCTTCGAATCTCTGCGTGCAATGAATGAACTTTTACTTATAGATACAAGATTCAGGGTATCCATAGTTGTCCACAAATTTGGCACATAAATGACTTCGGAATCCCCGGCTGCGGGGTGATTGCTTTAACTTCCTCGTCCTCTTATTTGCCCCCGCATTTCTATTTGCAGTATTGGTTTCCCCTAAACTGGTAGAGTGCTGAATTATTTTTGGGCATCAAAATTTGTTCACATATGTTTGCCTTGTTACAATTTATGGGAGAGTGCCAATGGGCACTCTCCCATAAATTGTAACAAGGCAAATACTAACAGACTAAATAATTTCACTTGAAAGGTGGTATGAACAACATCCACAAAATATGAAGCCTTTAAGTGCTGGTACTGACACTTCAGAGTAAAGCCCAAATATGGGCTTCCAGCAGTCTACCAGTTAAAGGAACATAACAGATTTCCGTCAAGCGTTCTGTTACGAATGATATTCTCGATGACCGTTACTGATTGAAGGAGTTGTGGGTGATGTGTCATATACGATCAAGTGATTACTAGATTAGATTAGATTAGATTCTTTATTTTACAGTATACATTATACAGTTTATATATACATATTAGATTACAATCGTGTGAAAGTGGGGGCGCGGTGGCTCAGTTGGTAGAGGTGCAGGCTGCAAGCTGAGAGGTCCTCGGTTCGAATCCCACCTGTGGCAACCGCGTTGTCTCCTTGGGCAAGACACTTCACCCCCCCCCCCCCCCATTGCCCACGTGGGGGCACGGTGACGTTGTGTACTAAGGCGTACTGCACGTCGATGGTGCACCTGTCTTCAACCAATGATAACCCTGCTTGTGTGGACTTAGTATGTTGGGGAGCTGACATTTGCTCGCCGTTGCTCGGTGGTTCTCTCTTGGTACTCCGGCTTCCTCCACCTGTAAAACTGTCGAGGTCATGATTAGCCATTGTTCAGAAATATGTGACCTTAAACACCAATAACTAAATAAATAAATAATCGTGTGAAAGTAGAAGTATACTGAAGGGAGATGACATAGCCAGATTGGCTGTCTTCCTGTCATCTCCGATATAATTATCATTATATATCCAATATAACATTGTCTTCAGACTGTGCCAGTTTATCGAACAGTTACTAGGAATGACTTGATTGAGACGTTCCCTGATTAGGATGTGGTATGTGGTGTGCAATCGATGAGTTGGTGAATTGGCGGACTAGGACTTTAACTTCATTGGTCTCCATACTGTACATCAAAAGGTGAATTGTGTTTCGAAAAACTGGGATGTGCCGAAGTATAATGTAAACAGGTTTGTTTCATCGCCAACCGTATAACACCATTAGCTTAACTATTTGAATTGACTCAAGTATTAGCACTGGATTCGAAATTTGGCAAATTTATAACCAAGTTCTAACCAAAGTTAGTTCTTGGCATCTTATTCTAAGCAGTGTTGATAGGTAAAAATTACTTGGTTCTCTGGACATAGTCCTCAGCTGGATGCAATGGAGAGACGAGAAAGCCAGATATTTATATAGTTTGAGCATAAGTATTCTATATTTCTGAATGAATCGTTGGAACTAAAGTGTATTGTTAAATCCCTGTTGGTACCAAAAAACTGACATGCTATGGTGAAAATGCCAATTGGATCACATATCAATGAAAAACAGAGAGCATGGACAATTTTAATACTATGATATACAATCTGGGCAATATGGATTGTTGCAGGTAGCATTTTCAGCATACGACTTTAGTAGTTTCGTAGTTAACTGTTTCTTAAAGCTAGATCTGACAGTTATGGCACGTATGTTCGGAACTAGTTCGTTCCACATTCTGGAAGATTGTCCAGGTGTCTCGTTCGCGTTCGATATGTTCGCAGAAGACCACTTTGTCTGGTTTTTATGCCATAATTATCATCTTTCCAGTAAAAGAGGTTATTGAAGGACATCGGAAGGTTATTGTTCTTCCAGTCAAAAACAAAGACACAGGCATATAGTTTAAATAGGTCATTTATTTTCAAACTTTTGTCCCCTAGAAACAGAGGATCTATGTGGGTTAGATAACGTTTGAAACTGATTATTCGCAATGAACGTTTTTGCATTGCCAGAATTTTATTAATAGCTTTTGAATTCCCCCAGATGTGGATTCCATATATTAATTGGCTATGTATCAGAGCATAATAGAACGATTTCATAGCCTCGTGTGGTAGTATATTTTTAACCTTATTAAGGGCGTAATTTGCACGCGCTATCTAGGAGTAGACGTAAGAAATATGGGATTTATATGACACAATCCCATCTATATTTATTCCTAAAAATTTAAACGATTTTTTTGTTTCTTTAGACCCAACTCTTTGAATTTCCTTTCCGTTGATTATTATTTTGTTATAAAGGGGCATTGATTTATTTGGATTGAAAATAATAAATTTCGTTTTATTTGCATTCAAAAATAGTTTGTTGGCTGAACATCATTCCAAAATTTTATTTAATTCAATATTTGCGCTTGTTACTAAGGTATTTACATCAGGGCCTGAGGAATTGGCTGAAGTATCGCCAGCAAACGATAAAATCTTCAAAGAAGTAGCACGGTTCACGTCATTAACATAAAGCAAAAATAAAAGCGGCCCGAGAATCGAGCCCTGAGGAACGCCACATGTGATATCGTTCGGGTCATACGTATGTTCATTATAAGAGACAAATTGTTTCCTACTCGAAAGGTAGCTTTTGAACCAATTATTACTTTTTCCCCTTATACCATACCTTTCTAACTTCCGTAATAAGATGTCATGGTCAATTGTGTCAAATGCTTTTGAAAGTCAAGGAACATCGCTAGGGTACTACTTTTATTTTTATTGTTATTTTTTTCCGCTATAGTTTTAACAGTTGCATGACTGGATGAAATGTACTATGATTTTTCCTAAATCTATACTGGTGATGGTATAAAATGTCAAAGTGGTCAAGGTAATTAATAAGTCATATTGACATGACTTTTTCTAAAACTTTGGAAAATGTGGGTAGCATACTAACAATTTTTCTTTTATGTTTGCAGATTTGACACAGCGTAGGACTTCAAATTTGAGCCTTGCTGTAACCACCCCCCCCCCCAAGAAAAAAAGCATTTAGTGCAATGAAACAAATTGGCTGTCTGAAATGAAAAATCACTCATTACAATTTGGACGCAACGATCCGTTGCGTCAAAATTGTAATTAGTAATTGTTTGTTTCACTGTGGCATTACATCAAGTTTGATTTCTGAACATCCTTGTTCGACAGCAAGAGTCATTAGATATCCTACTACGCAGAAACTGCAACAATGAGAGAAAAAACTCGTTGATTACATCGCGAGCAACATTTACATAACACTCTGTGTGTGGCAGCCGTAATGCATCCCAGGCAAAAAAGCCGATTGCTGCGCGATCGAAATATCATCATTACTGAAAGAAATATTTTCCATTTTCACTTTTCATGAACAATGGAAGAGAATTGGTATATAAAAGTAGAACCGCATCAGCAACTTATTGTAGTGGTCATTCGCAGCCTGTTTGTTGGCGCTTTTGTCGGGACTGTTTCGAAATTAACTTTTTATTGGGAATGACGGAAAGAGAGGCATAGAGTGGCTATATCATCTCCCTGTGGTGCACTCGTGTATTTGATAACAATTTGTATTGCTCCCAACTATTTTCTACATGTAGTCGTGTTGTACTACTGAATAAAATCATTCGTTCATCCATTCAGCAAGAATGGAGTCAAGACAGGTCACACGTACTTTGGAAGGGAAGTTTCAAACGGAAATACAACTGAACTACATTCACGAGCTCACTCCGTGCTTATTTATGGAATACAAAAATGGTTAGAAAAACTCCAGTGCATTAAAACAATCTAGGGTATATTTTGATAGGATACTCGTTTTAATTTACCTCTCTTTAATAGCTTACACGAGAACTTTTGTGAGGGGGAATGGTTGTGAGTTCATGGAATCATGGTACACTTAATGTAAACAAAAGCTTTCTCTAAAAGTTCAATTCCTCACATTCTAGGTTCATGGCCTAACGAATGCTTTAGCCGGTTTGGTCGCACTCGGAGGGGGAGGGGGGGGGGGGGGGGAGGTTAGTGAAAAAACTCCTTTGCCCATTCTCATTTTAGTTAAATACATTTAAATTTTTATCAAATGAAGTTCTCCAAATATTGCACCATCCTTCTCAGAAACTTCTATCTATTTCTGACTTCCCGAAGGTCGTTTTAGGACATTTCTCTTGGAATATGTTCATAAAATACTGGAATTTGAACAAGTTACTTACCCATGTATGGCAATGACTTTTTAAAATGAACAAATGGTACGTAGAACAACGTGGCAAGCGGTATTACTCCAACAGCAAGCAGATACTCCAACCTAGGTGTAAAGATTAGAGGAACGAGAACCAAGAAAAGACATACAAATACCATTAATACTGGAAACACTATCGGTACCTGTAAAGTTAGAACAGTTAATATGTTAGTAATTCAACACATAAATAACACATTACAAGGCCTAGAATTGTAACCCGTTAGCAGGTTACGTTATATAACATGGTTTTTAGCTATAGGGCTAAAGATGAACGTAATCCTTTGAATTCTAGTGGTATATTCCATGCCAGTTCAATGGCAGCATTTAGAAGAATACATATTCATTATTCGGAGTAGACCAATCAATATTTTCAACGTGCAGCCCCGAGGCTGCACGTTGAAAATATTGATTGGTCTACCCTACACATTTGCTGAACGGCCATCCTATGTAATGACGTTATGACGTATCATGTGCCTGGCCGGAAAAGCGACCGCTAGGGTTCAAAGGGTTAAGTGCGGACTCTTCCCAATCAAGTCGACCCGGAGGATGCTGTTACGCAAAAGCGGTTATTAAAGAATTAATTACTTTCGTACTGAAAGGGGGCGCGGTGGCTCATTTGGTAGAGGCGCAGGCTGCATGCCGAGAGGTCCTCGGTTCGAATCCCACCTGCGGCAACCGCGTTGTGTCCTTGGGCAAGACACTTCACCCCGATTGCCTACATGGGGGCATGATGACGCTGTGTACTGAGGCGTACGGCACGTCGATGGTGAGCATGTCTTCAACCAATCTAACCCTGCCTGTGCTGCGGTGCAGAGTTCAGAGTTACGATGTTGGAGAGCTGACAGCTGCTCGTCGTTGCTCGGTGGTTCTCTCCGGGTACTCCGGCTTCCTCCACCCGTAAAACTGTCACGGTCACGATTAGCCATTGTGCATAAGTATGTGACCTTAAAACACCAATAAATAATAATAAATATTTCGTACTGAAAAACTAGCTTCACTTAATATGAGCACTGTTCCTTCGGTGCAATGAGCACTGTTCCTTCGGTGCGATTATGCTTTGAGCAGAAACGGTAGTTACCTTGAACTTTACGGTAACAGGACTTCCAGCCAGTAGATTACCGTAAATTTGACGACAATTTCTAACAGTGCAGCAGTAATTTGAACGGTAGTTTGTTGCTGTGTACCCCGCCACACTTCGATCTGTCTTATAGCCACTGGACTAGGACATTAAATTGCCTTTCGCCTACCAGCGCAGTGAGTAGAAAGTTTACTGTCGTTTGATAGGAAGAAAGAATCATTTGGCAATTGACAAAAATAGAAAAGGTATACATACCTTGTGTATATCAGTATGGCTATCCTTCTGAATTGATTGAAATGATAAAAAGTTTTGAAGAGTATTTTCACAACAAATCAGTCATGACAAGCCCTTCTTGTGAAAGCACATCTTAAATATGGAATGTTTTGTGTCTCATGGCCGGAAAAGCGGCCGCTAGGCATTTAATCTATTTTATTTAATCTATTATATCTTGTTTGACAGAGCTCCATGAGCCCTGTCAAACAAAATATAATAGAATGAATGCTTAGTTTAGCACTAGAATTTAGTAAAATGGCCAATTCTTGTCAAATGATTACTTCTGTTTACTGAATGTTTTTCACTGGAAACGAGACCCACCGGAGGTGAAGAAGTGCTTGTTTACAACAAGCTCAACATGTGTATATACGATTGGCTGGACTTGAAATTATATCCATGATACGATTATTTTATATGGCCTAACAAACGAGGCAATTTATGTATTTATTTATTTATTTTTTTGTCATTATAAAATAGATGATATTTCTGAAAAATTATAATCCAAATAACACAAACATTTGAGTGAATCATTATTCTATTTGCCCCGGTTTAGATGTGTAGATAAATTGCTTTCCATATTTTCTGTTTTACAACGCCAGTCATGCTATTGACATATCAACAGAATTTCCACCAAAGTGAAAAGCAAGGACTAAAGCGTGATATCACACTGACGAGATTGTGCGTTAGCCTTTGCTAATTATTTCTTTCCTGCCACTCTATTAACATGTTGATACAATGCGCAGCCTTTGAGTCAAGTTAGTTCCGAAAAAGCATCATGCCTTACTGGCAAAGCACGCACGATTAGGAAATTAAGCCTTTACTCAACGCACAGGATATCAACATTTATCATTTTAATTACTGTTTTTTAAATATTTTCAAACCATTTCAACAAAACCATATCAAGTGACCCAGTCATTGGGTTCGACGATTGGCACAGTCATTAGTGGACATGGAGAGCTTCACCATGTTACAAACAGTACTGTCGAGTTGCCATTTGTCATTAGAGTTTTAAATTTTATCCAGATGAAAGAAGTCAATAGTTTCGCGACACAATTCTCTCAGGGATAAACACATTGACATTCCTTTATCCACAGCTTATGGCAGATTTGGCGTCGACTGATCCTGATCCCATAATCTGAATTAGCGACGGAGAGGTGAGAAGATACTAAAGGCAAATACTTGGAAAACGTAATGCACCCAGCACAAAGGCGGAAATAAGGTCCTGAAACCTTCAGAAAAAAATGTCGAGACTCCCCATTGTGGCGATTTAGAACTTAACGCTTAAATGGCGTGATGTTGTGTTTCGTGGGTGAGTTAGACTGCAAGTTATCTTCGCCAACATGTATGGTATATGGAGATTTAATACCTGGATGTCGGTTTTTAAACACCAAGCCGCAGGCAAGTTGTTTAAATGAGACATCCAGGTATTAAATCTCCATATACCATACATGCTGACGGAGACAACGCTTTTGTCCCTTTTAAAACACAATAAAAACATAGTAGAAACAAATTTGTGGACGCGTTTCTCACGATCCGCAATCAGTTAGACCAAACGTGTGAATAATTGTTTTGTTTGAACAAACACAAAAGACAACAGATAGAGTTACATCCCTTTCCATTAGAAACGCGTAAACATATTGGCTAATTTGTTATTACATTTATTCTTATCACATTGGTCTCGAGTTGATTTAATTATTCGACTATTTAATTTATAACAGCAAAATATGATCGAATTGTCGGAAATCTGATGATATTTGTGACTATTTTGAGGATTTTTGGTTCATCAAAAGCGGCAAACTTTCATTTAAGCCATATACCCCCGATGTTTCGCGAGCGCGTATACCCTGGATGTTGCACGCTCTCATATACCTTGCATGCTGGGTGCGCCTTTGCCATGGCTATTTGTCCATGGCATTCTGACCAATAAAAAGACAGAACGTATCTGGATATAGGGACAAAAGTATTTAAACCACAATTGTCGTGTGTTTTCAACGTTGCTCGATACAAAAACACATTGAAAAAATGTGCCAGGCACACTACACGTAGAATCCAACGAAGAACGACATGTAAGATCTCATCTGATTGGTCGTTACGTATCTGAGTGTATCGAACACAACTAGGATAAAGTATGTGGGAAGGAATCAATGACCCTTATTGGAGGTTTACATGTATTTCACTCGCGCAAGGAATCAATGACCCTTGTTGGAAGCTTTCCTTATTTCACGCGCGCGAAGAATGAAACACCCATATTGCAGGTTTTTCAGTACTTCACTCGCTCCAGGAATCAACGACCCTTGTTGGAGGTTTTCCTGTATTTCACGCGCGCCAGGAATCAACGACCCTTATTGGAGGTTTTCCTGTATTTCACTCGCGCCAGGAATCAACGACCCTTATTGAATGTTTTCAAGTATTTCACTCGCGCCTGGAATCAACGACCCTTGTTGGCGGTTTTCTTGTATTTCACGCGCGCCCCCGGAGCTCGTGAAATAAGGGAAAAACTCCACCTGGGGTCGTTGATTCCCGTATCCGGCACTCCACCCTCCTCACTGTAATCTGTCTTATTCTCACACTTCGTATCCCTCCAGACAATGTGCGTTCCGTGTGAGAAATCTGGTGAGGAACGTTTGTCACCACACCCACGTAATGTTCTACACACAACTCGCAGGCGTTGAACTAAACCCATCCATAGGTACATCATTCACAGGAAATTCATATTCCATGACAACACAAGAAAGCGATACATCCCACCACAATCTCATGAAGAGTGTATTAATTTGTCCGACTTACATTTAATAAGTACTCAATAACCCTGAAAACACGACACAACAATATCCAGAGGTAACGGCTCCAATTTAATTCTGACAATGAATACTCTGACCACAACGCCAAAAGATCCACTGTTTCTTCTACAAGAGTTTACTGTTGATACAAAATAAATCCATTTGACAATAAATTCTTTCTTTGAGCAATTAATAAATTATAGTTGAAATAAATTTATTTCACAACACTTGTATTTTACTCCCAACCTGGGAGCGCGGTGGGTCAGTGGTTACGGCATTGGTAATCAAACCGAAAGGTCCACGGTTCGATTCCTGCCAGGGGTAACTGCACTGTGTCCCTGGGCAAGCCCTTCATGCAGATTGTCCACGTGGGGGCACTATGACGCTATGTACTAAGGCGTATCGCGCGTCAAAGGTGCACCTATCTTCAACCAATGCTAACACTGCTTGCGAGGAGTTAGTACGTTGGGGAATCTGACAGTTGCTCGACGTTGCCTTGTGGTTCTCTCCAGGTACTTTGGATTCCTTCCTTGTAAAACTATCCGACACGAGGTGACCCTGGCTGTCGAAAGTATCGTTAAAACCCAAATAAATAAATAGATAAATAAATAGATTCCCAACCTATATCAGAAAGATAGTCACGCGACCCACAGAGTTGTTTGTTTGTTGATAAATTCCAATATCAGTGCACTTTGGCTAAATGTTGTCGTGCAGTTGCACGCTGGTGACGTCGAGAATATTGTCAATGTTATGATATGCTCCTAACCAATCAGCCAAAAAAGCTCTCAAGCCACCAGTCAAATCCTGTAAGGAAATGGACGATGTTATGGTCTGGAATCAGTCTAGCCCTTAAACAGTCCATCTGGAATATTCAGTTGGTCGGAAAAGCGAACTTAAGCTTTTCTGATAAAGTGAAATATTCCTGCTGATTGAATCTAGAAAATACCATAAACCCTTTACTCAACGTAACGCCAAAACCGACCAGCGCTATTCTCAAAAATCGCCAATTAATTTTCATTATTTTTTCATTTTTTGTCTCAAAAACGTAGGTTATGACCCCTCGTTGGAACGAGCTCGATGAGCTCGTTCCAACGACGGGTCATAACCTATGTTTTTGAGACAAAAAAGAAAAAAATAAGCTATTCAAGAATTTGTTTTGAAAGTGTCGTCTGCTTTTCATGTTCGGTAAAGGGTTAAGGGACATTACAATTCATCAATGGTAGTCTCCGCGCAAACTCCACGAAAACTTGGCAAATAAACAACGCAGCACAGCCTCGGATTCCTTAAAGAAATTGACTTGTGAACTAAGAGCTTGCCGAAAAATATGACCCGCGGCCCATGAACCCTTTGAAAAATCGTTGAACAGTACAAGATTTCTACTTACTTGCGATAAAACTATAACGTACCTTATATGGTCTGGGTGCATCTTTCCTAGTAAATCGCATTATAATCAATCCGATGACGTTTAAACCAGTGAAAAAGAATATCAAAATAGATAGAAAATTTATCAAACTTGTCACATCTCCAAGAAATATCAGTATGAATGCACAAAGTGTCTAAAATAAAATAGAAAACAACATATATTATTTACCAAGCATGTTAACCCTTTTCCCAACGCAGACAATATCAAAATGTGTTATTTTAAATATTATTTTTCAAATTTTTCAAACAATTTAAAAAAAACTACAACACATGACCCTTTTATTGGAACGAGCTCGACGATATGGTTTTGTTGAAATTTTTTGAATTTTTTTTTATCTGCTAAATTTGCCTATTACGCAGGTGGATACGACCGATTGGGTAAAGGGTTAATTTTGTTTTCTGTGTGCATCATCTGTTCGAAATAAACGAAATTCAGGGATTAGCCAAATGAATCATGAAATTTATCAGACTTGTCACATTTCCAAGAAATATTAGTAGGAATGCAGAAAGTGTCTAAAATAAAATATTGTTTACCAAGCACGTTACCTCGACGTTGACGATATCAAATTTTATTATTTTAAATATTTTTTTTTCCAAATTTTTCAAACAATTTCAATAAAACCATATCACGTGACCCATCACTGGAACGAGCTCAACGAGTTCGTTCCACTGAGGGGGTCACATGATATGGTTTTGTCGAAACTTTTTGAAATTTTTATTTTTCAACAGCTGAATTTACATATTACGCAGTCGGATACGGCCGATTCGTTTTAGTAAATGATTAATCTTGTTTCCTATGTGCATCGTCTTTTGCAAATGAACGAAATTCAGTGATTTGTCAAATGAATCATTCATAATCTTCTGCCATAAGGGGTCAAACATGGCCTATATTTCGACGAGAATCCGAGAATCGATTTGCACAAAGATTCGCTCAATAAAACCAGCGAGAATCCATGTAGATTCTCGCTGCACCTCTGCTAGGATTCGCGTGAAAAGAATTGAGTCAGTTTAACCCTTTATCAAACACAGCGGAAACAAATTAACCAATAGAAGGCTAACATGACCTGAAATATCCTGACACTTTGTCAATAAAATCTTACAAATATGGCTGTCATTGGAACCGGCTCATTGAGCCGGTTCCAACGACAGCAATATTTGTAAGATTTTATTGGTAAATATTGTTCGTTTAATTATTTTATCATTTATTTATTATTTATTGTTTAAAAATTATCGAATTTAGTTTTAAAAATTAAAAAGATGTGTTGGGTAAGCAGTTAAATTGTGTTACTATACAACAGGGGTTCAACCATGGTGGCCTCATGGAATCCTGGGATACTCAAAGTAGGTAAGGATTCTCGCAACCATTTTCACGAGAATCCAAATGGATTCTCACAAATTTAGACGAAATATAAGCCCTGTCAAACGATTGTATTATTACTAATCTTTCTTTCCAAATACCCAGTTTCCTTTGCGCAAAAATAACCGTGTTTGAAGGATGAGTGTAACAATTGGCCCCAAGAAAAAAAAAACAGTCCATCTATTTCTCTCACATTATAGCTTATATCACATCATTGAAACAAGCTAATAGTTTCTACCCAAATGAAGATACGTGAGCTAGATTCCAAGATTCCAGAACAAAATGTCTACCACTTAAAGGATCAAAATCCTAGCCAATACAGTGATTATCCATTGATTAGCCCTTGGTACTATTAATCCACCTGATGCTTCATATTATCCTATGACTAGTACAGGTAGTACGTGATGCTAGGCCAGGCGGTATTGTGGGTAGGGGTAATGCCTGGTAGTTTAAACGTCAGTACAGTATGGGCTGTATGTACCCCAGTGGGCCCATCTTAATCCGTGATAGTATTAACTTACCGAATGTAGATAAGATAATAAGTCGATCGATCGAGATATTAAGTCAATCGATCGAGATACTAAGCCGATCGATCGAGATACTAAGTCGATCGATCACGATGCTTGGTCAATTGGTCGAGATAATAAGTCGATCGATCGAGATAATACAAGAAAAATAAAATCATATGATGTGCTTCCCCAGCCACCCTAGAAGTTTTGTTGACAATGGCAACTTGTTTAATCGGAGTGCATGTATTTTATCGAAGGAACAAAGCATTAACGAGAACAGAAATGTGTATTTGTTTGCACACAGTCAAGTAGCTTGCTCATAATTTAAATGAAGAGTTTATGCTTTCCATGGGGAATATTGTTGAATAGATTGAGTATTATCACCTGGGTGGGGAGAGATCGAATATGGTGTATTTTAGTGCCGACCTCGTCTGTGGACTGTTTTATGACTTTTCCTTCAGACTCGTCGAGTTTTGTCCAAAGATGAGGTCTCGACTTGAATACACCATGTCGGAACGCAACACGGTAGTAACTACCTTTATTAATTTACATATTTTATATAAACCGGAACGACCTGGACATCATTTTGTGTTTACGTGCCGTGATTTATAATAAAGAACAATGCTGTAGATATCCTGTAATTCTGTAAATTAGTATGAGTGTTTAATAGACACTTGGTTAAAAATTCAGCGTTCGTCTTCTAATCGTTCAGCGCTCATTGCAAATGAAATATTCCAAATTAAACATTGCCAATTCGCCTTGTGATGTAATTAACCAATTACCCCCATACCAGGGCCCTGCGAATCACACATTTTCGATTAGAATCTTTCGATTGAATACCTTTCTCATCGTGTGCACGTACCTTGAATAGGATAGCCATATATGGAGTGACGTTGGCAACATGAACGAATGAAATAAATTCTGGAAGATGTCCTTCCCTCGCTGCCACATAAGGAATCCTTAAAATAAATAGGCTATTTACAATATACATGGTATGCATGGACTGTGAGCCCAGGTAACTATCTTTGACCCCAAGATAAATCATCAGAGAACTAATACTCAAGCCTCATAGTGAACCAATAGGGGAAGTTTTTTTAAATTAACTCTTCGATTAAATAGACTGTTTGCATAGAGGAGGCGCAAGTGTCACGAAATGTGTTATGTACCTAATCCGCAAGAAAAAATAATCCTATTCTTTGTCATCGATAATTTCTAACACTTTTGTTATTTCCCCAAGGTTTTCTTTGAAATGTTGCCCGGTTCATGTTATATTACTTCAGTAGAAATCACAGGAACATATCATCCATCGAGTGCATCAAGGCGTCGCCAGCAATGGTTTAGCATAAAAGATGGCACATTGATACACTCAAGGAGTAATATTATTAGTTATCCTTGTGCATTCCAGAAAGAGGTACCCAGAAGATAAATTGGCCCAGTGTATGGGATAGCATCATCAAATTCACCCTCTGGGAACTCATTCTGCAAATGTCAGGCTGCTTATTTTCAGGCTTGCTCACACAGATAATAGCTCGGTGTAAACTCATATACATCCTGGAAAACACAAGGATAACAGATTTATTTCGAAGAATTTTGGTATACATAATACTTTAACGTACAATGTTGGCAAAAAACTGACAGAAAATTTGTACTTAGTAAGTTTCTTAATAAAACCAGACAAATATGGATGTCATTGGAACTGGCTCGATGAGCCAGTTCCAATGACATCCATATCTGCAATTGTTTATTGCACATAAATATGAAATTTCCTGTAGTTTTATTTTTGTTCTAACAAAACCGAGCAGAAGGTATGAATTAATAATTAAAAATGGGTACTTTTTTAGACATATAGCCTGCTATTCTGTATTCTGGTTTTTACACCGTGGTTAAAAAGCTACTGTGGATTGCAAGTTACTCCGAACCTCTCAGCCACTCAAAATGCAGTATTTTGTTTCATTTGGAAATAGTGAATGTTATATCAGTCCTTTCTGTTATATTATACAGTCCAGTTGGGAGAGTGTATACTTTCAAAGCGACGTATCGGTGTGGACGTTTTACTTAACTCTTATAGCGCAATGGCTCATTCATTAGCGCATCTAATCTAGCATCTGATCAAACAAATCATGTGTTCGGATCTATTTTCCAGACATGTATTCACTCACTTTTCACTAAGAAGAGCGTGCTGGCACAGTTAACTTTCAACCAGTGTGACTCGGTCTCAATTCCCATTTACACCAGTTAATTCGCTGAAATGCCCCACAGTTACTAGCTGCTGCTAATTAGTTCGGGTGATAAATGACTTACTCCCTCCTTTCCCAGGAGTTATCATTATGTCTCAGAAAATTCCAAATTCTTTAACAGAGATTAGCGATTTTCAAAGACATATCAAGATCTTGGGTAAAGAAATGTGGTGCTGCAAGGATCAGCAACTTCTTCCGACTTCCGGCTTCCGGGGCTCGCAAAGTACTGTCGCCTATCCAAAACGTTTAGACTATCTATCAAAGGTATTTATAAGAAATCAAGGGAGAAGATTCGCATGCTGTCCTTGTGAATGGATTTTTCCATTTAAGACCAGAGAGGTTTTTATCTTAGAGTGAGTGAAATTTTGAGATTATCACGTGATTTTGTTTTCACAAGCTTTCTAGTTAGTTGCTTGTATTGTACTACTGTTTAGACATCGAGTTTGGGCCGGTGTCTTCAAACAGAGCCATTCTAATTACCACATAATTACGACCAGGCCCTTACATTAATCCCAATTCACGACCCCTAACAATGTCCCTAAAATATGGCAATGTCGTCCCATGAGTTCCAAAGTGTTCTATGTGCCAGCAGGCACATAGATCACATTGGAACTCATGGGACGATGTGCCCATATTGTGAGAGCCGAACGGATGAAATATTGAACAAAAGTCAAGAAAATATGTGACATAAACGACATTTTGCTGATGTGTTTTACTATCAAATGCAAATGTAGATCTCGGCGTAATTTTCAAGGGGGACGGGGCAATAAATATCTACTTGGTATCTGGTGGCCTCGGTTCTCTGTAATTTCATATTTAAGTGACGTTGGCCTAATCGGTTGACTTTGGACACCCCCTCCCCCCAAAAAGTAAATCCCACGCATCCAAAATCATTTTCGGACCTACGCCGAGGGAATTTTCATGGTGAATACTGCTATTCATGGATTAACAATGCCCTAAAATTAGCCGCATTTGGGGAATCTGGTCCAGCCGGAGCGACTATGAGTTGCTACTGTGGGTCCATTTCCCCCCAAGTCAGTCAATCGCAATACCCACGAACCCAGCCAGTCTAAATCTTGGTATATTGAGTCTGGTGAAAACTATAGAAGAGATACAGAAAACTACAGATCAATGCACTGAATCTAAATAATGAAATGTTATGAATGGTCATTTGAAGATAATTAAACATTTACCAAATCAAACATCATCGTAATTATCCGCAATGCAGTCAATGTGTATCAAATATACTGTTGGTCATAATAACAACATACGTTGATTAGAAGGCTTCTAGGATTTCTTACCAGGAATGTTTAGAAGGTCGGTAAACAATAGGTCTTCGGGCTGATATGTCGGGGTGCTATTGGAATCATACATTTTTTTATACCATGATTACCTATTCTACTATATATAAAAAAACCTATGATATAAATTGTAGCTTTGCACACCAACCGCGGTGAACACGCCAGTAATGGGATTTCAATAGTTAAAATTTACATCTACAGTGGAACTACATCCAAGCTGACCTTTGGTGACGTCGACCTGAATGCGAACTTGTCTAAATGTATCGCTCGTCGCCAAGCGAAGAGTGAAATGAAAGTGGCAATTATTTATTTCATTTTTAAATGGGTTTACTCCATACGATGCCAAAAATTAACACACATACTTTGTCTCGTGTTAATAAAGCATCCGGGATCGCGGTGGCTCAGTGGTAGACTGTTGGACTTCTATGCTAGAGGCCCCTAGTTTGATTCCCGTCCGGGACGACGACTTGTGTCCTTGGGTAAGGCACTTTATCCCAGTTACCTACTTGGGGGCACGATGACGCCGTGTACTAACGCATACTGCATGTCAACAGTGCACATGTCTTCAACCGCTGTAACCCTGCTTGAGCGGAGCTTGAACAGAGTTAGAATGTTGAGGATCTGACAGTTGCTCGTCGATGCTCGGTGGTTCTCTCCGGGTACTCCGGCTTCCTCCACTCGCCAAACTGTCACTGTCACGATTAGCCATTGTGCATAAGTATGGGACCTTAAACACCAATAAATAAATAAATAAATAAATAAATAAATAAATAAATAAATAAATAAATAAATAAATAAATAAATAAATAAATAAATAAATAAATAAATAAAGCATTCAAAATTCGAAATAGTATGTTATTATGTTATTAAAACGAAAAAGGCTCAGCTTCTTTTTCAATTTTGTTTAGGCGATAACATTGACAGCAGAAGTACCGCCCACTGATGCTCATGTAAACAAAAACAGACTCGCAGGTGTGAATATTGATCTATTTAACCCTTTACCCAACGTAACGGCCAAAACCGGCCAGCGCTATTCACAAAAACACCATTCCTTTTTCATTATTTTTTCATTTTTTGTCTCAAAAACATAGCTTATGACCCCTCATTGGAACGAGCTCGTTGAGCTCGTTCCAATAAGGGGTCATATGCTATGTTTTTGATGCAACAAATGAAAATATTTAGTTATTAACGAATTTTGCTTGCAAGTGTCGTCTGCTTTCCATTTTGTTTAGGCGATAACATTGACAGCCCATCGATGCTCATGTAAACAAAAACAGATTCGTACGTCTGCACGTCTGCTGTTCAGTAAAACGGAGAAAAAATGATAGCGACTCTTAATAATCTTGGTCACCAAGCTACTATGGGTATATTCTATATGTAACCTTCTTCTAGCTTACCTGGAAGCGTGTTGGCTCAGCGGTACAGCATTGGACTTCTAATCGAAAGATATATGGTGTGATCCCACCAGGGGTAACTGCGTTGTGTCCGAGTAAGGAACTTCATCCTGACTGCTCCTCACCTGGGGGAACGGTGGCGCTTTGTTCTAAGGCATACTGCACATCGATAGTGCACGTGTCTTCAATCAATGCTAACCGTGTTTGTGCGGGGTTAGTACGTTGAGGAGTCAGACAGTTGCTTGCCGTTGCTCGATGGTCTCCCGGATAATATGGCTTCCACCACCCGCTAAACTGTCTGACACGAGATAGTCCTGTCGAAAAAGTCGTTAAACCCCAATAAATAAATTCACCAAACTCCAAGCAGTTGTCCCCCTTCGTAATACTCGATAAGTCACTGCCAAACATTGTTCAATCTGCAAGTTATTTATTTATTTATTTATTTATTTATTTATTTATTTATTTATTTATTTATTTATTTATTTATTTATTTTTTAGTGTTTAACGACTCTTTAACAGCCAAGGTCAGATCGTGTCGGAGACAGTTTTACATGTGAAGGAAGCCACAGTACCCGGAGAGAACCACCGAGCAATGACGAGCAGCTGCCAGCCCTCCAACATCGTAACTCCGCACTGCAGCACAGGCAGGGTTAGATCGGTGGAAGACATGCGCACCATCGACGTGCGGTACGCCTTAGTACATGGGGTCATCGTGCCCCCATGTGGACAATCGGGGTTAAGTGCATTTCCCAAGGACACAACGCGGGAGTCCGAATCGATCGCTCAGCTGCGTGTCACTCATCCAAGGACTAACCGGGCTCAACGTTGCTTAACTTCGGATTCATTCTGAAAGATTTTCGCAGATTATGCATCGTGTGATATTGGTTCATGCGTTTATATGAGCATGTTGTAAATTGCCGCGATATAATTACCCGAGAACTAGTTATAAAAAATACTGCTGGTATCAAAGATAAATTTCAGAAAACAACATAAGTATAGTTCGAGTATGAATACACAAGTGATCATGTGCAATTCGTAAATAAATAACTGCACGTGTTTCCACATATCCAAGTGTCACTCATCAAGAGTTTATTCGTGAGCTCTACAAATACAATTAATTTTTTTGTCTCTCTGATTGATATTTATTTATTTATTTATTGGTGTTTAAGGTCACATACTTTTGCACAATGGCTAATCGTGACCGTGACAGTTTGACGGGTGGAGGAAGCCGGAGTACCCGGAGAAAACCACCGAGCAACGACGAGCATCTGCCAGCTCCCCAACATCGTAATTCCGCACTGCAGCACAGGCACGGCTAGAGTGGTTGAAGATATGCGCACCATCAACGAGCGGTACGACTTAGTACACGGCGTCATCCTGCCTCCATGTGGACAATTGGGGTTAAGTGCCTTGCCAGAGGTCACAACCCGGGAGTCCGAATCGATCGCTCAGACGCGTGTCACCCATCCAAGGACCAACAGGGCTCAACGTTGCTTTACTTCGGATTCAATCTGCAAGATTCTTGTAGGTTATGCATCGTGTGGTATTGATTCCTGCGTTTATACGTTGTAAATTGCCGCGATTTATTTACCCGAGAACTAGTTTAAGAAAATACTGCTGAAATCAAAGATAAATTTCAGAAAACAAAATAAATATAGTTCGAGTATGAATACACTGGTGATCATGTGCAATTCGTAAATAAATAACTGCGCATGTTTCCACATATCCAAGTGTCAGTCATCAAGAGTTTATTCATGAGCCCTACAAGTACAATTATTATTAGTTTGTTTGTTTCTCTGATTGATTAATTTGAAATATGCTGCAATTCTCGTTTGCCAACAATAGGGATATTTCACTAATGGTAATTTCGTTTGCACCTCTGTTGCAGACATGTTGCCATATTTCCGGTTTAATTCCAGCGGCAGATACCGTCAATCTAAATTGAGCAGTGTCTATCAGAAATTAAGAAGGGAAACAACTACATGGAATTTGCTCTATCCGAATTCGGACAGGGGGGCGAAATCGGCAGGTACGCCGTTTTTGTACATCTTCCTGTGCTATCTGCCGAATTCACACCACAGCTCCAATTCATCCCATTGTACTGTACTAAAGATAACAGCGGTGTAAAAGTTGTTGGCACAGTTTTCTGAAATGAACTTAAAATCCAAAGGATACAGTCAATCGTGTTTCTCCTTCCAGGCCAGGATCATGTATAATTCTGACCCCGAACAAGGAAACATAGGGCATCACTTTTCATCAAAGCAAAACAATGTTTCTTCTTACAGTGTGATAAAAGAATACTGCAACTGGATTCTGCTCAAACCGTAGGCACCATTTCAATTAATTAACGAATAGTTGCTCCTTGGTGAATAACAATGACGGCTACAAGTGTAGGCGCAATTGTTTGTGTCAACTTTCAGTGTTAATAGTATGGAACTTCAGAGGCTGCTATTTTGAGGGTACCGTTACTATCCGAACACTAGTTTGTCTGCTCCATGACCGATCCATCAGCAGCACATGCAGATCATATTCACAGTAAGTAACTCACCTTCCAGTTGTAAATACTAATGTCAGCAAGAATCCAGTTGTAGAAAAAGCGACACCTATCGACAGAATCACGTTTGTCTGTAGAGCTTCTTTTTCGAAGGACTGAAAAATATTAAAAGAATTATTCTCGCTAACATCCTAACCCGCTGAATTCCACACGAGCCGTCCAAATGATACGATAATTAAATAATCAATGAATTTTCTTTTCCTGTGGTTAGTGCATTTGGTACGATGTGGCGGTGTTGTGTGGGAATAAAATACAGGCAAATAAACTTTTACTCTCCTCATTTTCATTCATGGCGATCATTGTTAAGGAGAGTAGTTTTCAAAACATTTTTGTGTGGGGTTTAATGTCCACTGACACTGTTGGAGGCACACAGACAGTAACGGAAAGACATTTATTATACACCTGTTATATGAAATCCCCATCTACAGCAACACTGTACACCGCAATTACAATTTGAATCGCTAGCGATAGCCGAGAATCGTCCACTGAGTTCCAATGTGTTCTATGTGCCAGTAGGCACATAGAACACATTGGAACTAAGGGGACGAAATAGTAAAAACGGGTTCCCCTCGCAAATTTGGTTGGCGATATAATGTGTTCTTTCTGTTGATAGTTGTCTAATAATTGTTTTTATAGACGTGAAGGCGTGTAATAAACACAGAACGACACGCCCGTGTGAATGGGTTAATCGATATGGCACTTGTTCTATCCTTCCGCGCTGACACCCGTGGCACATCGATTAACCCATTCTGTTTATGTGTGGGGAAAGGTGTTTACACATGCGCACACTTTTCACCATATCTCCGTCACTACTGTCTGTTTTGCCATCGTCAAGTTTTGTCCGATCATACCATCAGTGGGTCAGTCATGCAACGTTACAAGATTTTATTTTTCAGATATGATTTTCAATCCTAGAATTGCCACTTATCAGACAGCATGACTTCAAATTCGTCTGATATGATGCTGAACGCAGCCAATATAAACCAAGTCAGAGTGTCCCCTTGATGCGGTGTTGTAAGGTGCAACAAAATGTTTACACCGAATCCGTTCTCTTAAGAACGCAGTTTGGAAAACTGGTGTTATGAAATGGAGGTGTTTGAAGCAGAGTTTCTGAATAACGATGGCAATGAGGGAAACGGATTGAATCGATGAAAAGCAACACAAACTGCCAATCAATTTCAGGAGCGCAGTCAGAGTCGCCCCCTTGATAAGCAATAAATAATACGGAAGCATCATAGATGTAACAGAGTATCGGTACTTTTATCAGTTTCCAAATTCAAATTCTTCAATGAATGAGGGGCCTATTGAAAACATTAAAGATCCAACACGTCGAATCCATATACAAAACTCCCCGAGACGCTGCACGTCTCGGTTGAACATAAACTCCAAACTGCAAACCTGAGACAAGGTTACCATCAGTTCAACACAATAACTCAAGATATGACCCGTCATTGGACTTGTTCCAAAAGCTATGTTTTTCAAGCAGAAATGAAAATCTGTAGTTACTCAAGAAATGTGTTTGAAAGTGTCGTCTGCTACTCAAGTTAGCAAAAGGATTATGGATACAATGCAAGTACATCAGCTGGAACTCATTTCACCATCCTTCGATCAAAAATCCAAAGCACTTACCAATAAGTCACAATACAGCATTCCAACCTATCTGCACCTCTCGATTGAACATAAGTTCCGAGTCGCAAACCTCAGACCATGTTACCGCTAATTCATCGCATTGACTTATAATGTAAAGCAGCCACACGACAACATAAACTGGACGAAATACCTTGTTGCCTTCAAGAGACGACATTTGCAAGCAAGCAAAAATAGAAAGAAAATCTTCTATTGCCTAAAAGCATTAATATTCTATTTGCGAACTGTGTTCGATCTCTTCTTTCGTTCACTTTGGATTGCGTGTTATCACTTAGTTTAAATCAGTTTTATGTATTTTGTGTCATGCTTGAAACCCATCAAAATTCAGTAAATGAAAACAATTTTTCGATGACATCTTAAAAGAAAAAAAATGTTTCAGTTGGAAATGTCTGTGCCAGTGCGAATTTTTAACCTTAAAAAGACCCACACACATACACACACACACACACACAAAGATGACACAAAATACATAAAATTGATTTAAACTAAGTGATGAGCTTAGGAACTGGTTAAACTGACTGGCAATAATCGGTGTTATTCATTGATGGGCTCTAATTGAGTCCTTACAGGGATGTTAGGCAAGCTAATATTCTCCATTGAATTGAAAGTCATTACCTTTTAAGCTCAGCTCTAAAAGATCCAAAATTTGTTTATCCGGGCGTTTTTCATCCGGATATTTTTCAAATGCATTTTTAACCGATTTAACACCGTTATCAATATCAATGTTCGTATACATACTGTCGATATCCAAAGTAGCCAGGATTGCATTTTTCGATATTTTCAATTTCGAAATTTTGGACAGGAAATCCTCTGTATTTTTGAGATAGCTCAGGTGTCTATTTGCTATAGGTTTAAGATGATAATCAATTAGTTCCGAGATCGCATAAGGTTCTGAGTTACAATCTGATGCAATTGGCCTCCCGGGTGGAGTTGAGTCACCCGTTCATGAAGAACGGTCCTTGTGAATCTTTGGTAGGATATAAAATTGTCTTGTTTGAGCACTGAGCTTTGCTGTTAAATATTTCAATTGTTTATTGGTTATGTGACCTTCGTCGAGGAGAAATTTTAAGATCTTATTGAATTTTTCGACATTACTAGGCCAAATAAGTGAATCTGTTTTCTTACAATATTTAGTATTGCTGAGTTGTCTCATGGCTTCCTTTATATAATTATCCCGAGATAGAATGACTACTGACCCACCTTTGTCGGCTGGTTTAATGACTAATTTCTTATTTTTTCGAAGTTTCGTGAGGCCTCTCCATTCACCAGATGGTTACATTGTTTTTATCGGAGAGTATGTTCATGCTGAACACCTTTTTGGAGGATTCGTTTGTTTGCCTCAATAATTTCGGGATCTTCTTCACTATCTGGAGATAACCAACCAGATGATTCTGTAAAAGGAAGTTAAAAGAGACTTCTCTTGGATTGTTAGGTCATTAATGCCAGACAGGTTAACCACAGTAGTTCCTAATCCCACATCTGTTAGGCGGGTGTTACCTTTGCCTTTACTTAGATTAAACCTAGATGGTTCAACCAGTGATCGTACATAACATTGGCGGTTTTCGTGGTCCAATGTATTAAATCCTGAACAACATCAGACTTCGCGCCATCAAATTTTGGTATCGCGTTAACGTCCTTCACTTTCCGAATGGTTTCATTGATGATGCTCAAGGTTCTCCTCTCAGCCTGAGGGAGTTTTTGCGAAAAGTTTAGTTCAGCGAAATAAAGTTTTGCTAATCTAAACTTGACCCTGATATCGCTAAGCATATTCCGAAACTGCTTAAGTACGAGGTCAGTATTATCACTTCGAGAATTCACGCCAATATTTAATAATAGTTTTGGGGGACTGGACTGGCCCCTGTGCCCTTTAAACATAGAGCGAAAATGATTGAACTTGGCGCCGGTGTAAAAATCCATCTAGATGTCCGGGTGGGAATTTCGATCAATGCGTCCTAAATTTGGACTACCAATCATAAGGATGTTTTTACAAACATCGGGGAGGCACCAGTTCTTTTTGTCAAAATTAACTCAGCTCTTGTGCCGAAAACTGGGAGAATTTAGAATGAAATGAGCGGCCCGAGTTGCGGCTCGGTGATTCGACTTTGAGTACGATATACCTGGATGAACCATACTGGAGGCAGGAAAAGAAACAGAAGGAGAAGCAGAGGAAGCAGGAGGAGTTCTAGTGGGAGCACTAGGAGAACCGGAGAAGAAAGGCTGAGGAGGAGTAGGAGGTAGAGGAGCAAGACGAGGCGAGATAGCGTTACTCAATTTGCTAGCATCTTCAATCACAATATTGACCGGAGATGTTTGCAAATTGAGGCGCCAACTCTGAGAGAAAGCAGGAGAGGTAGAAGGAAAAGAAGAGGGAGAAGTACTTTGCCTTGATCTTTTCTTATTATGTTTTTCGCGTTGGGGTAGAGGGGCAACACGGATCGGAGTTTGCTTGCTCCCTCCTGTATTGTTACTTATTTTTAAAGTTTTTTTTAGCCCAGATCAAGGCACGTGCCAAAGCGCTGTTGAAGTCTATTTTTTCGAGTCCATGAGGTGGTCGCATAGCCAAAATCTTCTTGGACTTCAAACTCGATTAGACTTTTCTTGTTATGCTCAATTAAATTAGAAAGCCACCTAACCCATCTACTTTCTTCTCCAACTACTTATGTAAATCCCGATTTGCCAAATGCTGCTCTAAGAGCCCAGTGTGGTACAAACAAACACTGAATCGCCTGCAAAAGGGCATTGACCAACCTAGATTAGGCCTGGAACGATTGTTCCTGGCCCCTTCCAGACTGGGCAATTATCTTCCTTTCCCTGATGTTTCTGTCTTTTTTAGCCATTTGAAGAATAGGTAGATGAAATGACAATAATATAAAATTAGAATGGAGAAATGAAATAAATGAAAATAAAAACCTAGATATTACCTGTTAAAGAAGATACCTGGTGGATTGGTTGTAGTCTTCAGCAAAGGCAGAATATAATTCGTCTGTCTCGACGCGTTTCACCTACGTTAGCTTCTTCAAAGAGACATTGAGGGAAGTGATTCTAACTTGATGAATGAATGAAACGCCGAAGGCGCGCAGGGACGATATGGAATTGAAATACCTTGCGACCCTAATAACTTTATTTGCTTTATAGCTCGTGAATTTGTAAGCAAATAAAGCTATAAAGCAAATAAAGTTATTCAGGTCGCAAGGGATTTCAATCCCACATCGTCCCTGTGCACCTTCGGCACGCAGAAACCTTTCATTTCATCGATTATGATGCCTCACGAATGTTATCAATTGGAATGAGTATCCCATGACGGAGGTTTATAACAGGAAATACTTTACATAACGTAGAAATTGTGTGTCTTACCTTCGGAAAATCTACACTGAGTGAAAGTTATAAAAAATAAAATATAATGAAAATAAATAAATGAATAATAATAATAATAATAATAATAATAATAATAATAATAATAATAATAATAATAATAATAATAATAATAATAATAAATAAATAAATAAATAAATAAATAACCTTGGTTGAAATTGGAACCTGTTTTGTTTTTTGGGCAAAAATGAACTTTGGCACTCGCCTGTGTGCTTTTAAGGTTAAAAATTCACACTGGCACAGACATTTTCTACTGAAACTTTTTTTCTTGTAATATGCCGCCTAAAGGTTGTTTTCATTTACTGAACCATGATGGGTTTCAAACATGACAAAAAATACATACAATTGAATATTTAAACTAAGTGTTCAGTTTAGGAACTGTTTAAACTGACTGGCAATAATTGATTTTATTCACTGATGGGCGCTAATTTACTTTTGTCTTTCTTATAGGCGATGACAGGTCGAAGATTCAAAGGTTCATTTAATTTAGTATTGATTAAATTGGATTCATCCTTTAATATTTTTGCTATTTCGATATTCATTCTGTTGTATGTTAAAGTGAAAGGAATGATGGACCTCCTTTCGCATTCTCCCTCTGATATGTTCATACCAAATGGCCAGAAGGTTTGAAGCATATTGATCCAATAAGCTTCACGTTTTTTTTTCTAAAGTCATCCATTTCTTCTAATGCGTCTTTAATTGAAAGTTGTTCAATAGGATGGATTTCAAAATCGTCCAAAGAATGGCCAGGAAGGATAAAATGTTGTGCTACTGGGGCATCAGCATTATGTTTTATAAACTTGTTTGTGTCTAGTAGCACGTTCTCATAATGGATTTTGACTCTGAGCAACATACTGCTTCCGACAGCGTTTGCAAGTGATAAGATAAATAATATTTGGTGAATCACAACGGAGGGGGGTTACGGATCTGATAATGATTTTTCGACAAATGTCACTCATCTAGATAATTCTTTTCGATCTGAGATGTCCTTAGTTTGTTTTTTACAACTCAGTTTGTGCCGTCCAAACAATCAGATGAAGCCCTATTGATTGGTTATTAAATTTTAATCATTCAGGGAGTGACTTGCTTTACTGACTTAATGAAGCCCTATTGGTTGGCTTTCATTCAAGGTTAACTAATCAGAGAGCGGTTTACTTTACTGACTTCAGACAAGTGTATGAAAATAATATGTAAAATGGTTTTATAAAATATATTAAGACTGAAGAAATAAATAATAAACAGCGCCAATGATTATGCTGCCTCACGAATGTTATCAGTTGAAATGAGTATCCCCTGATGGAGGTTTATAACATAACGTCGAAATTGTGTGTATTACCTTCGGAAAATCTACATTGAGTGAAAGTTATAAAAAATAATAAAAATAATCAAATACTACTACTACTACTTCTACTACTACTACTACTACTACTACTACTACTACTACTACTACTAATAATAATAATAATAATAATAATAAATTAAATAAATAAATAATTAATTAAACAATTTAATAAGTAAATAAATAAATAAACATGGTTGAAATTGGAACCTCTTTTGTTTTTTCGCCATTTATGAGCTCTGGCACTCACGGCGGGTTAGGAGTGGTTGTCTTCCCGATTTTATGAGAACCCGCATAATTGTTCTTGGTCCCACAACGATTTCCTTTGTTTCCGACTCGTCCTCGCAAAAAGGATAATAGGTTAGGCTTTATCTTCCAAATTTTTGTGTGGACTTTTTGTCAACGAAATAAAAGAAAAACAACAAGTTCCCACAATGTGGTGTAGCAAGACGGAGGTGTGTGTGTGTGTGTGTGTGTGTGTGTGTGTGTGTGTGTGTGTGTGTGTGTGTGTGTGTGTGTGTGTGTCTTTCTGAATGTATGTGCTTGTGTGTGGATACATTTGTGTGTGTATGCATTCCTTTCACCGTCACTTATCTTAAGGATTGAATGTATATGTGATTCACTGTGACAGTTTATGGGGTTTTGTTATTCTAAAATTTCATCCAATGTTATAATAATAGATAAGTGCTGGTATTTAACACTGCTACAGCATCTGATGTCAGGATCCCATTTCGTCCAAGGACAATGAAATAGGAGATATTCATTGCCACATAAACCAGAATCACTGTAATCATTGTTATAACGATAGCCCTGGGTAAATTTCTACAATGAATACAAAATGTACGAATTACACAACTACGACCATTGTAACTAACAGAATGCTTGATTATTTTCTTGTGCCAGAAATAGTTCATCATGGGCAATTATATCATACTTAGGCCAAACAAAATTAAATAATGTATTCTCGGGCAATTTTGTTTTAAACGAATGAAGGAGGCGGTTTTTATTTTTTATTCCTGATGGAATTGTCGCCAGTGCCTAAAATCCAGTTGTCAGAGCCTAAAATGAAATACTAGAGACTCCATGTTGATTTCTGTTGAGTATTCGAAGGATGAAATTCTATTCTCTCTAAACATAAATATTTATTCGACTTATAACTAAATTGTGTTCACACGACTTTCTATTTCGAATCCAAGAATGCACGTGTTTTCGGTCAAGGACGGACCATTTCTCCGTAGTCAATACGCAGAACAGAACACAGAACGTACTGTCTGTATGATATTCCGGAACTTAAAGTAAACAGTTATGCAAAAACACCACAATCTCTCTGGCACTTTAAAGAGAGAAGTCTCAGCGCTGTTTAGGGTTAACAACAAAATCTTTGAAATGAGAAGGCAACTTCCTTCTTGTGGTACATTGAATATCAGAACTGGTATGTTCAATGGCTGAACAGGTTTCGTTAGAATGTTGGCTGAAATCTTCAGGTTAAATGCATGTTGTAGAATTAACTTTGACAAGCTTGTTAACATGCCATTTCTTACCATTACTTAAAGTACAAATGTCATCTTTAACCTCTTGCAGAAGTTAAGGGTCAGAAAATACTCTGGAAAGCTTATGAGTTTTCTCTGGAACCTTAATTCGAACATAATCCCCAATTTTAATGGAATGTGCTCTTACATGAAATCTAGAATTGAAGTCTTTACACATTTTACCTAACCTGAAAAGCAGACGACACTTCCAAAAATAATTCTTGAATAACTATTTTTTTTCATTTTTTGTCTCAAAAACACAGGTTATGACCCCTCGTTGAAACGAGCTCGACGAGCTCGTTCCATCGAGGGGTCATAACCTATGTTTTTGAGACAAAAAATGAAAAAAATAATGAAAATTAATTGACGATTTTTGAGAATAGCGCTGGCCGGTTTTGGCCGTTACGTTAGGTAAAGGATCTTTCACACGAGGCGGTTTTTTAAGTAGAAAGTTTATCGCGCATCTCTCTCTCTCCCTCCATCATACGAAAATGAGGTGGGACTTGTGTAGTGTTGTGAGGAGTTGATCTAAATTGTTGAAGTGTGTTATGTAATGAACCTTGCCATGATTTGCCAGCTACAATGTTGGTTTGAAGTAAATTCTTAATTGGTTTTGTTAAGTCTTTTGACAGCACCGTTAGCTTGTGGATGATACACAGGTATCTTTATGTGCTTAATGCTATTCACTTGTAGAAAGTTCTCAAATTCATAGCTGGTAAATTGAGTTCCATTGTCGTAAGTCAATGAAATTGGTAATCACCCCAAGTAAAGAATTGTGATTCAAGAAAGTCAATCATTCGGTCAGATGCGACTGTATCAGAAGCAAAAACATCAGACCACTTTGAGTAGTAGTCAGTTAAAACTGTTAAACATTTAATTCCTCGTGGAGCACTTGCAAATGGTCCAACAATGTCAATAGCAAGTTCTTGCCAGGCACCTTTTGGGAAGGTACGTGATTTCAATGAGGAAGTTGGAATTTTATGACTTTTGTCACTGTTTTGATGTGGAATACAGTTACGAACTGTCTCCTCAGCATCATGGTCTACGTTAGGCCAATACACACTTTGATGTAGCGTTTGCTTAAGTTTCACAGTACCAGTATGTGTTTTAGTATGAGTAGTTTGTAAAATGTCAGAACGTAAACTTGTCAGAATAATAGAACGTTCGCCACACCCGACGCAGGAATTATTCCAAATGAAAAGTTCATCTTTGATATGGTAGTAAGGTAGAACTTCAGGAGGAAGTTTATGTTTGCAGGGCCACTGCTTTTCAGTGTATTTAAGCACTTGAGAAAGAACATCATCTTGCTTTGTAGCATCAACAAGTGTGTCTGCATTAAATACAGTGTCATTCATAATATGGTAAACAGCTGCTTCATCATCAATATCAGATGAATTTGGTGAGCATGCAGACTTTCTTGAAAGAATGTCAGCAACAAAATTTGATTTGCCTTTGGTGTAACTAACCGTAAAATTGCATCGCAATAATCTTAAACAGCCCATCTGGAGAGACGTAATGGTCGTGTTCCAGAAGAATGAGATTTCTGTAGCAGTGTTACTAAACTGTGATGATCAGTTTTTAGCACGAATGGTTTTCGTCATAAATATCTATCCCAGTGTTCAACCGCAAAAATGCATGCAAGAGTTTCAAGTTCACCAAGGCTGTACCTCCTGTCAGCATCAGTGAGTGATCGCGAGATGAATGCAACAGGCCTGATTGTACCACCAGGTTGAGTATGGGAAAGTTCTGCACCCAACCCTTTAGTCGATGCGTCACAAGTAACAAAAGTGCCAGCTTCAGGTCTATAAAATGCTAAGACTATAGGACTAAGCAATATGTCTTTAAGTTGATCAAAAATGTTCTTATGCTCTAAAGACCACAGCAAAGTTTTAGAGTCACTGTTTTTCAGTAAAGTTCGAAGAGGCTCAACCGTTGAAGCAAAATCAGGAATGAATGTGGAATAGTACTGGGAAAGACCTAATATGCTATGTAGTTCAGCAGCAATAGTTGGTGGACACAAATCGGTGATAGCCGAAATATTTTCTTCGGACATTTCTATACCATTTTAAGAAATTGTAGCACCAAGCCAGTTTAGCTTGTTAACTTTGTACACACATTTTTCATAGTCCAGCATTAAAGCTGATTCAGAAAGTTTTTTCCAGTACAAGTCACAATCGTTGATCGTGTTCTTCACTTGTATTGGCAGTGATGGTAATGTCATCAATGTACACGTATGTACTTTCACATTCTGCTAATATAATGTCTAACATTTTCTGAAAACTACCAGGAAGGTCTACCAACCCATATGGGGCTTTAGTAAATTTGTAACACCCATTTTGGAAGAACAAATGTAGTCAGTTCACTGGTGTCAGGGTGTAGGGTTAATTGATGGTAGACAGAAACTAAGTCTAGTTTAGTTATGTATTTTTCACTATGAATACTAGCCATTAATGTTTCAATATTGAGTAGAGGGAAACGTACAGGTTTTATGCACTTGTTGACATCACGTAGGCCAATACGAAGATGAATACCATCGTTTTTACGACGCTCAATTACTACGGGACTGACCCAATCAGAATGATCACATTTTGTGATTATACCATCAGCAAGAAGTTTATCGATTTTTTCATGCACATCGTTTTGTAATGCAAAAGGTATCGGACGTTGTTTTTGTGCGAAAGTCACACCATCTGGAAGTAATTCCGATCTATGCACAAAACTTTTCGCTGTACCAATGCCATGAAACAAGTGTGAAGTTGATCAAGAATACAACTGTCATTTGTCTGTTTGTGACAGATTTGTTCAATGGTCATGCACAATGAATCACACAAATCTAAACCTAGTATACAACACCCTTTTGTTGTGACATAAATTTTCCCTTCAAAACATTTGTTATCAAGTTTCACTGGGGCAACAAAATATCCTTTTATTTCAATAGTACGGTTGTCGAAAGTTGATAAACGAACATCACACTTTTGTAATTTAAGCCGAGTAAAATGTTTCTGATATGTTTCGAAGTCTACAAGCGATACTGTGCCACCAGTATCAATCACCATATGTAGTGGAGTGTTATTGACAAGTATATTTGAATATAATTCAGAACTACTTTCGGTTTTGACTAATCGAACTGACTGAGTTTGCTTTTTGAACAAACTATATCATAATGGCCAATCTTTTAACAATTTCTGCACTCAGCGCTTTTTGCAGGATATTTAGTATCATTAGCGAAGTGTGAATGTGATCCACAGCGAAAACACATCTTTGTTGAATGTTTGTCATGTGGTTTAGTCGGTGCACAAGCATTTGAACTAGTTGGTTGTTTACGTGGATTTGCATATTTTTTGAATGGCGTAATGTACCGAAGGTGAAGCAGAAATGGTTGAATGAGAAGTAATTTCTTTGGAGACATTTATGCCTTCTTCAACTTCCACGGCAAGTTTGATAGCAGCATCTTTGAGTGTATATGTTTGGACATAAGTTTCTCTCGAATATGCGAATATTTTGTGTACTCGGTCATTTGATAGCGAATCATTTCGTCTTCCATGGCTTTAACCCTTTACCTAACATGAAAAGCAGACGACACTTGCAATAAAAATCTTGAATAACTAATTTTTTTCATTTTTTGTCTCAAAAACATAGGTTATAACCCATCATTGGAACGAGCTCATTCCAATGAGGTGTCATAGCCTATATTTTTTAGACAAATAATGAAAATTAATTGGCGATTTTTGTGAAAAGCGTTGGCCAGTTTTTTCCGTTATGTTGGGTAAAGGGTTAAAACCACAATTTCGAGCAAGTTGACGTAATGCGGAAATCAACTCCTTTATTGATTCATCGGGCCATTGTTTGCGGGCACGAAATTTACTGCGCTCACCAGAAATGTTTATTTTGCCATGAATGTCAGATAATTTTTCAACCATATTTTTGTAGGACGAACTGCCACTTGTGTCGTCGTTAACCAAAGCAAAATACAATCTTTGCCTTCGGCGCCAAGACAATGTAACAAAATGGCTTTTTGTCGAGTTTGTGGTAAATCAACATAACCGGCGACATTCATGTAATTTTCGAAGGTACAAAACCACGCAGGCCACGGGACTGTAGGTTTGCCGGGGGGTAGGCAGAAAATATTTACGTTTATGCATTTGTTGTGGCATTTGTGACGTTGCCATTTCAATTTCGAAAGTAGGAAAAGTCAGGAAATTTCTTGTATGAAATGTTCACAAACGTATTTTATGCACTGTAAGTCTGTAACGCTGGTTGATGTTCGTCGGCAGGAACTGTTGTGTATTCGAAGGATAAAATTATATTCTCTCTAAACATACATCTTTATTCGACTAATAACTAAATTGTGTACACACGACTTTCTATTTCGAATCCAAAAAACACTCGTGTTTTTGGGTCAAGGACGAACCGTTTCTCCATAGTCAATATGCGGAACAGAACACGGAACGTACTGCCTGTACGATATTCCGGAACTTGAAGTAAACAGTTATGCAAAAACACCACAATTTTACTGGTAGTTTATTTGTGACGGTGATCATACAGCACAAAATCAATATAGAACAACTAAAATGGAGATTAAAAATAATAAGGAGTTTTTGAACTGGTTCAGTGCTAGAAGCCAGAATCAGACCTTTTAAAAAAATGAGGGTTCTAGTGTAAAAAACATTTTCCTTACCCATGTTTCGTATGTTTCGTATTCAGTCAAATGTAAATAATAGTTTATTTATGCAAATTTGGTCTATTACAAATTATTGTAGAGTGCCTGTTAATTTGTAAAAAACAATTTTTGATGACCAAAATTAGACCACTAAAACTAATCTAGCTCTCAGCCAATTAAATAAATATTTATTTTGTACATACATATGAGAATCGTGTCGCATTCGCGAAAAGAATAACAATACTGTATCAATGTATAGACCAAATTGCAACGCAAATCGCGATGTGACACCGCTAAAATCACGCTCTATGATAGTTTTATACGTTTTGAATTTTGCCTCGAAAATAACGCAGACTGAGAAAACGAATGCGCCGATGCCTGAGAATCAAAAGATTAATTTTCTTTAGCCTTCATTAACAATTTTAGAAAAAATGACGATTGCGAGTTGATGTTTGACAAAATTGATTTTCGAACTGCTGATTGTTAAATATTGAAGTTTGGTTTAATTTCGATTCCCCCCACCCCCCCCCCCCCCCCAAAAAAAAAACAAACAAAAAAACAAACAAAAAAAACCCAAAACAAACTCTGTTGACATTAATCAATGAAAATCAGAACCAGTTTGCTGAAAATGCGATAGTGAATGAAACAGTAACCATACATACTGAATGAAAAACGACTTCTGTTCGGAAGAACACAAATTTTACTGACGTATATAACACCCTAAACCTAATATTCTTGCTAGTAGTAGGGCATTATACTCATGTATTCTCGACAAATGTTATGCTTTTCTGATAGATGGGTGGATGCTACAGTACAGGCGCCGTGGGGTGGTCGTAATCCACACGTGGGTAGTGATGTCCACGCATGCGTATACCATTTAATAAAAATCATCATCAGCAAATTTTTAATTAATTGGTGTTTGGAATCTATTATTATTGCGCCCGTGAAAATATTGCCCACCCGTGGACAGTCCATGGGGGCCGTATTGCACATGTATTCGGTCTGACCATACTCTCAACTGGATTAGTAAGTAAGACTACACGCATATGTAGCTATGACATACTTTGTGAATAGTACCAATTAATTCACATTTTGCATATTTTACGAGGTTCAAGGAATACTCACTTTTTATAGTTCTTTAATTCTTCGGTCACGTTATTTAATCCTTCCCTAAAAAAACAAACACGAACATTCTTCACTTATAAAATACCTTACAAGACAAAAAGAAATAAATCATCCAATTAATGCGTCTTAATCGTGTGCTATAGGAACAATACACTGTCAGACTTCGGATTGTTGAATAACTAACTATCTATCATCCAGTTTCAGACGTGTAGGCACAAAACTGGAGTTCCATTTGAAGGACTACCTCAAAAATGGAATTTGAAAATTTTGATAAAATGTGACGACCTCACTTACCCTAATACATCTCACTCCCTCTGATATAGCTACAGAGAGTAAGATGTATGAGTGTAAGTTATTTTAAAACATAAATGTTCTCGTTTGTACGCCGTCTCTGTGAAACGCACATGGTCCTGGTGTTACAGGCCCTATATGTTACACCAATCGTATCGCCGTTCAATTTCTGCCCGAATCAGATAGTAACAGAATTATACGTATAGGCATAAAGCTAAAGGAAATTAATCTTTTGATTCTCAGGCACAGACGCATTCGTTTTTTACGGCCCGCGTTCGCCATATTTATTTTGGAGGCGAAATTCAAAATGTTTAAAACTATCACGGCCTGTGATTTTAGCGGTATCGTATCGTGATTTACGGTGCCATGTGTCGTACACTTTGATACAGTATTGTTATTCTCTTTGCGAAATGCAACACGATTCTCATTTGTATGTACAAAATAAATATTTATTTAACTGGTTGAGAGCTAGATTAGTTTTAGTGGTCTAAATTTGTTCATAAAAATCAAAAGTGTTTTTTACAAATTAACAGGCACTCTTCCCCGTGGGAACCCCGGGAAGTAAGCAGCACTTGTTTACTGTGGTAAACCAGTTCCGCTTTACTAGTAAAATAGGACCCAGTCACCAATGCTTGGGGTGAAAGTCCTCTAAAATGGGCAACATGTAGATCAACGATTGACTAAACTTGACTTCATCTCCATGTTGTGTCACGATTAGCCATGGTGCATAAATATGTGACGTTAACCACCAACAAACAAACAAACTAACAGGCACTCTGTTCATAAAAATGTTTTATTACAAATTATTGGAGAGTGCCAATAGGCACTCTCCAATAATTTGTAATAGAACAAATTTGTATTAACAAAATATTATTTACAGTTGACTGAATACGAAACATGAGTAAGGAAAATGTTGGCTTTGGAGGATCGCCTCTGTTAGAAGAGTTCGTGATAGTCGAGTCAGAACCTGCTGATACCGGTTGAAATTGGCTAAACATCACGAGACAGTTCGAGTTCTGTAAGTATAGGTTAAAGCATAGAAAACGAGTGATATTGAATATACAATCGCGAGAGTTAGTTAACGAGGACTTGTCCGAGTAACGAGCTCGAGCGATTGTATGTTCAATGTCACGAGTTTTCGTGCTGTAACCGACTTGTCACATTGATGTTTGCACAAACAATCAAAACACGAACAATCAAACACTCCACTGAACCCTTGTCTGACACGTGTCCATTCCCGTTTAATTAGTTAATTTCTTAAGCCAAACTTGCAAGACACATGAAGATTGATGGAAAGCAAGTGATATTACTTCATTTTTTCCGTTTCGTCATTGTGCTCAAAAGGTTGAGCGAGAAATTAAACGTTCCATTTATCATTAACACCCGGGTGTGGATTTCTTTCTTCAACTCTTTCAATAAAATCAAAAGTCAGGTAAATTCTCGTTTCTCTGTTCAAAACATTTTAGCACAGGTGCCCTTAATCTTTCCTCTCGGCTGTGTTTGTATTAGAACTTAGAACTGACAGGTTTCACAATCACTGTGCATTGTTCCTTGATTGGTAAAAGTGTGGCGATATATGTTGAATATCACACATGCTCTAACCAACTCTTCGAAATATATCACACACTTTTAACAAAGGCGTGACGTCATAACTATGTGACAAATCAGGTATGATTTGACAGAACAATGGAATACTTTGACAACTAATTGTCAAGTTCTGGTCAAGTTAAAGTTCCTCACCACCTGTAGAGAAAAAATACACCAATCAAACTTGACAATTTAAAAATTGTCAAGTTTGATAAAGGTTCGTTGTGAATCAAATTCATGAAACTCGTTTCAAAAAATCTTATATCCAAACATCACTCGTTTGAGATCCTCTATATACGTCGCACAACTTTTGACTCGAATTCAATTAACTGGAATTAATTGAATTCGAGGCGAGTGTAGTGCGACGTATATAACAGGCCTAACAGTGCCGATTTCCTTACAGAATTTGACTGGTGGCTTGAAAGTTTTTTGACCGACTGACCAGAACCGTTATTTTGAGTTGAGGTCGTGCGCCAATTGAATTCGACTCGACGATAGTGATGGCGCCAAGGGGGGGGGGGGGGGGGGGGGGCTACAGCACTCCCGTCGGAGAGGTCCAGCCCCCCCCCTCCGTCGGAGATTTTTAGTCAGTCCGTCGGAGAGTCTCGTAAACCCGACTTCACGAGAAATTTCCGACAATCGAATGTAGATATCTCGTCTTGTCAGTCTCGAACCCGTGCAGCACTGGAACTTTGATAGAGAATAGTGATTCTCACGAAATTCCTTAATGTCGTTCGTCAAACTAGCTTTATAGATGAAATATTTCCCGACCTTGTTATAATATGTTTACTTTAACCCTTTACCTCAGGAAACGGTCAAAACCGGCCAGCACTATTCTCAAAAATCGCCAATTAATTTTCATTATTTTTTTCATTTTTTTGTCTCAAAAACATAGGTTATGACCCCTCGTGGGAATGAGCTCGTCGAGGTCGTTCCAACGAGGGGTCATAACCTATGTTTTTGAGACAAAAAATGAAAAAAATTAGTTATTGCAATTCTCACCAGATATCCCATGTTTCATAGTACAACATAATTGGCGATTTTTGAGAATAGTGCTGGCCGGTTTTGGCCGTTACGTTGGGTAAAGGGTTAATAACCCTTTTGACACCTTATATATCATAAAATGTTCTATTGTAGACTGAATTTCACAACAATTGCCCGGTATATCAAACCAAACGGGCGTTTACATGCGCATCATTGATGGCGTTCCAATATTTCTTTTCATATCAAACGTGCAACAATCTCACCCTACCATAGAAGTGTGCGCGATGGTCTTAAACTGACGTCATTTTTTATCAGATTAAAGTTATCCGTTGTTTTTAACATACCACAGATGAAGGAAATTCTTGCACATAAAGGCATTAACAACAACAAAGGACATGAATAAAATATATAATTAGATGACACGTTTGAGTTTTCAAACCCAGCCTGACTGGACTGTTTTTAAAGTAACGATTTTTCGACGGTCACAGGGTCTTTATACAAGTAAAGGAGTTAGGTTTCTTGCATCCATCAGTTCATCACAACTGAAAGTCTGCGTCAGAGCTATTTGTTAGTCATATTTTCTAATCTATGATTTATTAACCATATAAATTGTTATTCACCAGCCACTAAAGGCCCATAAGGCACTATAGCAGGCAGAAACAATATCTCCAGGATTGTCTGTAGAACCACTAAATCCACCTGAGAGGCCAGCATCTTTACCTGAAATAAAGAAGAAAGCATCTATTTTATGATTGTTTGTCTCTCGGTACATGATTATTTAGAAAAGCATTTGAAGAACCCAACAAAAAAGAATTCAAACATGTGGAAGACAATAAAAGAGTTTGACTTGTACTTTTGGTCCTTTGGCCATATATACCACCCGCCAAGACGCTCATCGGGATGCAAAGTGTGTCGGAAATGTAAAAGAGACATGCTCCCACCTTAATTTTGCCCCCTGAGGATTGATGAGATATCCTATGTCAATTCAATTAATCAAACAGACGAGTCCAGATTCATCACTTGGGAGTAATCAATTTCTATTGGAGTAGCCCAATTAATATTCCCCTGTGAAGCCTTGAGGCTGCACGTTTAAAATATTAAAAATTCTTTCCCACAAATGCACTGGGCGTCGATTTACTTTATAGAATATGACGTATCGTCATGCTGGTGGGAAAGCAGGTTTTCGTGTTTAAAGGGTTAGATTTGACACGGAATGCCTGTACACCCCTTTTAGCTGTCACGTGATATTATCATACACAACGGTGAACACAGTACACCCTGTTGGTGTTGTTAAATATACCATACTGGAAGCATTGGTTACTGTCCAATCGGGAACCATGCATAATTTTAAAAGGTAAATAATAACCTATATGTATTGTAGTGTACCCGGCGATATTAACTAGTCGTGTAATACAGTTATTTCGCTTACCTTGACCAAGGACCACGAATCCGACGACAATTATAATTGCTGCTGCAAACAACTTCACAAAAGTGAATAACTTGGTTCCGATCAACGATGCTTTATTGCTCACTGCATTAGTTATACCACACGATACTGTCAACATAAAACACAAATTATTGGATTGTGTAAGTAAACAAAATAATAATCAAAAATTAATATAGATTCGGAGCATAATAATATTATGTCCCGATACCAACTGCAATACCTTGCAGTTATTGATCAGTACCTCGTTGATTTTATTTTATGTCGCCGGTCACACGCATATGTCTACTGTCATCGATTCTTATGTCCACTGTCAAGGAAAGCGTCTCATTGCCATGATCAATGGTTCATCGCAATGTCTTTTTTCACTTGAAATCAACTCTGAGACAAATACATTCAACTGAAGTAAAATATACACAAAAGTACCGCCAATACGTACAAAAAGATTAGTTATGTAAACATGGGTAATTATTTATGAAACCGATTAGATTATAAGGTCTCTTTTCATTAATTTACTGTAACATAAACTGAAATTGCTTCATTCGAATCATTCTAAAATTTGTTGATCTTCAGCGAATATTAGAAAGCAGACGTTGTTTCGGTAAGGTGTTAACTTTTATCATTTTTTCCAATTCAATTTTACTTGCGTAAGAACGGGACATATGCGTTATTCTGTTTATTGACAGGGAACATGGTCTCACATTCCCTGCATGAAACATATATTCAACACCGGCTGACGCCTTGGTTGAATATAAATTTCATGCAGGGAACGTGAGACCATGTCTCCTGTCAACAAACAGAATAACTTATAATGTCCTGATACCAACCGCAATACCTTGCAGTGATTAGTCAACGCCTTGTTGATTTTATTTTACGTCGCCGGGAACGCGCATATGTCTACTGTCAGCGATTCTTATGTTCACTGTTAAGGAAAGTGTCTCGTTGCCATGAGCAATGGTTCATCGCAAAGTCTTTTTTCACTTGAAATCAACTGAGACAAATACATTTAACTGAAGTAAAATACACACAAAGGTACCGCTATTACGAACAAAAAGATTAGTTACGAAACCAGGAGTAATTATTTATGAAACCGATTAGATTATGAGGTCTCTATTCATTAATTTACTGTAACATGATCTGAAATCGCTTCATTCGAATCATTTTAAAATATGTTGTTGTACAGCGAATACTAGAAAGCAGACGTTCTTTCGGTAAGGTGTTAACTTTTATCATTTTTTTTCCAATTCAATTTTACTTGTGTAAGAAGGGGAGATATACGTTATTCTGTTTGTTGACAGGGGGCATGGTCTCACGTTCCCTGCATGAAACATATATTCAACACTGGCTGACGCCTCGGTTGAATATAAATTTCATGCAGGGAACATGAGACCATGTCCCCTGTCAACAAATAGAATAACTTATAATGTTCCAAGAAGAGTAAAATCCTCGCTCTCTGATTGGATGAGAGCTTGCGTAGTTTCGTTTATGTTTACGGCTCAAGTAGCAAATGTTACCGTCTGACGTCACAACGCGGAATATTTGAAATGACGTAGCCCGTTTCGTAATGGTTTCATCCACGGATTGACTGGCAAGCCATTTCCTTTTCCTGGATTTTTCACACGTGCGGTAAACGGTGTTCCGGATGAAGTGTTGTTTAAATTACAAACCGATTTATGATTTGAACTGAGATGGAATGCGTTTATCTTGTTTATTGATTATTTATCCAGTGCCGTCGTGGGGTACACGAGAGGTTTATTTATTGAACCTGTGGGCGTTGAAAGACGCTTTGAACAAGGCAACTTTTAACGATCGCACCACGTTTTGGGAATAAGCCTCTTGTGTTTCACGATGTAGGTTTTGGGCTATGGGAAGTGTCTTATTGGAACATTTACGATATTGTGATGAATTGACGGTAATATGGTCTGAGGTTTGCGACACGGAGCATATATTTAACCTCGACGCTTCGCGTCTCGGTTGAACATAAGCTCCAAGCCACAAACTCCAGACCATGTTACCATCAACTCATCACAATAATTTATAATGTTTTAATTTAAATCGGCATCTAATATTTCTTTCAACTATTAGATAAGCGGATCAAAATCATAACTAATTTTCGTTACGCACTGTAATATTCCATGTTGTACCAAACAAATTGACCAAAATGCCCACAATGGTGAGCATCTTCAAAGACATGTTCTTTAACTTCTCACACTCAATGAGATCGTGAAGTATTGTAAGCTTTCAATTAGTTAACGCTCTCAGTCACTATACATGGTATTCGCGTCCCCATGAATCCATTGAAACTCCTGGAATTTAAAGAAATCGTTGCACCTTCATTGAAAAACCTGAAAAGTGACATTATAGTAATTGACAACATTGAATTTTGACTGGTATGGACACATGGCAATAAAGAAGCCCCATGGCTGTTGAGCCAAGATTTTTCACTAAGTGTGTCTTCCACATCTTTCGAACCCTATGAAAGCTTGTCGATTCCTCAGTGCAAAATCATTAGCAGTCTCTCCACAAGTGGGCACGGTGGCGCAGGGTACTAAGGTGTACTGTACGTTGATGGTGCAATTGGCTTCAACCACTGCTAACCCTGCTTGGTCACAGTTAGTACGTTGGGGAGTCTGGCAGTCGCTGGTTATCTTCATGGACCATAGTTTCCTCCACCCGTAAAACTGTCCGAAAAGATGTAACCCCTTCTGTTGAAAAAGTCGTTAAACCAGAATAAAACAAAGACGTTTTGTTAACCATTTACCTAACTAACATGGAAAGCAGATGACACTTGCAAAATAAAATCTTGAATAACCAATTCTTTTAATTTTATGTCTCAAAACCATATGTTATGACACCTCATTGGAACGAGCTCGTTCCAACGAGGGGTCATAACCTAGAAAAATAATGAAAATTAATTGTCGATTCTTGAGAATAGCGCTGGCTGGTTTTGGCCGTTACGTTGGGTAAAGAGTTAAGAGGACTCTTGTAGGAGACTCGTTAATGTTTACCTTCTGTGAGTAAATATCAATGACCCATAGTGTCCAGATTTCTCCTAATTTGAAACGGAACCGCAGTTAAAACTCTTCCACGAGCGCACTTTTCTGCAGATGTCTTGCCCCTCTTAGCACTAACCCGTGAAGAAGAAATGAGATGAGATAAGATTTATTTAGGGCATAACTATGTTGTATTTGATTGTTTGGGTGCCGTAAACGATAGTTTTACTGTCGCAAATTGAGTTTTTCCGGCGACGCAATAGCGGAGCCGGTAAAACGGATATTTGCGACAGTAAAACCATCGTTTACGCCCCCAAACAATCAAATACAACATAGTTATCCCCATTCTAATATAATTCGGCTGAAAACTGAGATAGCATTTGATCTCCCAACTATAAAACAACGCCTTCAATGTTGAAGACAACAATTTAAATCTAAAAAACAGCCTTCGTCACGTCATTTGGGAGTTCCGAACAAAATCACGAAATTTTGTTTACGCTGCTACAAAACAAATAGTTCCAAACGTTTTAGTCATTTATCACCAATAACAAAATATGTTTATATTTGTACTGACGACATTTATCATGTTTAAATGTTTGTGACAATCTGAAAACTGCTTTCCCTGTTCAAAGTTTAGAGTTCACATTGCGATTTTTCAGTCTGAGTCTGGAAGCACTTGAGGATTTACCATTGAAGTTAAAAATATTGAGATCTTTGATTGGAAGCCCTTGTTCAACCGTAATAATTACTTATGGTTACAGAACTATTGTTCATTTTAAACTGTTTCTGGGAAGTCATGTCTGGTGGAATTGGGCTACTGGTAATGACATAACTTGCAGAACGAATAGTTCACCTCTCTCAGGCTCAGTGGTGAACGCGTTTCTGCAGTTGTACATGTTGGAGCCACGAACGCAGGTGACAGATTAGAAAATGAAAGGACCGCTTGCACTTTAAGTCGATGTTATAACATCGCTAGCGGATCGGTCAGAAATTTTTGGCCTTGGACAATTAAAATTTGTACTGCCAGTTGTCCGAATTTTGGTTTTCTATTTCGCACATAGCGTCCATAAATTCTTCTCTGTACGACAAATTGCTATTTATAAATTATCAGAATATCACTGACTGGTTCCACACGGTTGTCGTTAAGCCTGTCGGAATCAGTCTTTTCAACTCTCATTTCATTACTCAGCAGTCTCCGCCAAACCTCTTCCACATTAATATTAAACTTTCCAACTTCATCCATATTAATTACAGTTAATTACTAGAAAGATAGAAAACATTTTTATTTTACAGAAAGACAACGCGTTCACAGCGTTTGTTTACCTTGGATGTGGTAGTCAATGACACTCTAAATGGAACGAAAATAGATTCCCCACGAATACATCTTGACTTTCCTGAAATAGTTTTTGAATACAAAAAATTTGCGACAGGTTACGCCGATTTTACTGTCGCAAATTATATTGATTAACCAATCAAATTTCGAGATTTTTAGTAATTGTATTAGAATTAGCAAATACACCAGAGCAAAGGCACATTGCTATGTACACACAAAAGCAACATAAACAGAATCATAAAACACACTAATTCCAGATGAAATACATAAATCAAATTACAGATAAGTCCCTCTTGTGAAGGAAGAACGGGACCATGTTACAAATAACATTGCATTGCACTGGATTATCATTAGTCTCTATGACTTCAAATTTGTCCATTGTATCCATCAGAGGGAAGTCATTTTTTTCGGTAGAAATTGTGCGAAATAATTTTTCTCTCAATGGTGCATAAAGCGGACATTCGATTGCGAAATGACATTCCGATTCCACCCCCCCCCCCCCCCATTGTACAAGCTTCGCATATTCTGTGTTCCATCGGACTAGGAGGTTGATTGATTTGATTGATTTTATTCAGTAGTGCAGCATGTATACAACCAAAACCAAAAATATACATAGAGGTAACATTATTCACAACTACATGAATGCACCACTGGGAGATGGCGTAGCCACTAGTGGCTGTTTCCCACCATTCCCGTTTTAAAAAAAATCAACAAGAAAAAAATGAGTAAAAAAAAACAGAGAAAAGAAAAGAAGAAAAAAAAAATGAAAGCAGCGAAATGAAAACAAGAAGCAGACATGAGAATCGAGGCAATCCCGACAACAGGTGTTCTCCAGTAGGAGGTCATTTTATATCCCCACTGTAAATGATATGTTAGGCTGGTTCTTTCCGTCATGTGAAAAATCTATTCTATGGTTTTGACATGTGAGAAAGATTGAGTTCAATAGAAAGGTAGCGATGAGATAGACAGAGCTACGACCGACAGTCGGGGCGTACTGGATTGTTACAGTTGACATGTAGTGAGTATGAGCTTAGAGATTGTTCAGTTAAAGTCTTTTTACTAGTGGTCCTGGATAATTTTGAACGAATGGTTCAATATTGGTCCACGTCCTAGGGAAAGTGTGTATGGGAAGGTTAGCAGAGAACTGAGCCCTCGGTTTATCTGTGCCTAATTTACCTGACTGTCTGGTGTCCATACCGGAGGGATTTTGGTATATTTTAAAGGTATTCTCTAAACTTACAGGCAACATTTTATTATGCCAATCATGCATAAACAACTGAACGTGAAATTTATACAAGTCTGTGAATTTTAAAATGCATTGGTTTATAAATAGTGGGCAGTGAATTTGTTGGATATGATTCGGATGGCTTTTTTTCAGTTTTGTGAGCGCTCTGGTGGAGGGCCAGTCCCCCCCCCCCCCCCCCGCCAAAAAAAAAAAAAAAAAAAATTTGAATACCGTGCAGCATGTAACTGTGGATTAGAGAGTATATGTTCTCAAGTATTGTTGTGGCAGAATCCTTTTCACTCTATTTATGGCATAAATAGCCCTGGAAATTTTGGAACAGACAACCGAAGATGGTGCCTGAAGTTCAGATTTCCATCCACAAAAATTCCTAAGAATTTGATAAATTTTCTTCTTGGTTATTTGCGAAAGGGAGATAGTTGAATTGTTAAGCACAATTATCCCACTTCCTATAGAGTAAGTATGACCATGTGGATGTAAAATGATAAACGTTGTCTTACTTTCGTTGAGGGAGAGTTTATTCGCCATACACCAATTGTATACCTTGTTTAGTTCGCTGTTAGCTATAATTGCTTCCAAGTAATTGCCAGTCGTGTATGCAGTAGTGTCATCAGCATACGACAACATTTTCATCGACGTGGAATTTATAATATCGTTGATATAAATAATAAAAAGAAGCGGTCCAAGGATAGACCCCTGCGGAACAAAGTAGATATGTCCAGAAAACTAAAACAGACATTTTGGAATGATAGCGAAGGTTGTAAATGCTGATGCGTAATCGTGTGAAATTGTTTCTAACTTCAATGGAAGAGGTGTGAATGAGATACAGTTCCATTTGATAATCTACTTTGAATAGTCGATAAGTCCTAAGTTTGTTTTTTTCCTATTCTCTTATTATCATTGTGTGTATCTTCTTTAAATAATTTAATATGGTCCGATTCAAGTTTGGACTTTAGAAGATTAATTTTACTTTTGGAAATTTCAGTTTTATTCAAACTGTTAAATCCAAGTCCTCTAAGCTTTTCACTTATTGAGTCAGGGAGTTTACATTTCTTTTTTCCACAAAAGCATCATTCAGAATAGTATCCGGGGAAGTAGTAAGCAATTTACTAGTATAATTTGCGAATCGTACTAAAGCATCTAATGTTATTGGATATCGACCTGGTTCCGCGCGTACTGCATGGCCGGAGGAATGTTTACCTACACTTAAGATCAGTTTGCTGAACTTGATATGGGCCCTTTCACTCGATGCAGTATCTCTATTCATCATATTCAGCTGTCGACCATATTTCACTGCCACATAATAATACAGGCTTAATTAGTTTATCAAACAGCTTAGAAAAGACAACCACGGTTGGTGTAAATTTCTTTTTGAACGAGCTGTGTAAGCTCTACAGAGCCTCGAGCCCCTTAAGACTAAGTTCGGATTGCGCATGTTTCAGACGCCATTTTCCGAAAAAGGTTAACTCTAGGTATGTGTATTTTGTGGTGCATTCCAGTTTTTTAATCCCTACTGAAAATTGTGATATTATTTATTTTTCAGGCTTTAAAAATCATATATTTCGTCTTGTCAATGTTTATCAGCAAGCTATTTTGCTTTCTATACGCTTCTAGTCTGTTCAGGCAGTTCTGTAGTCCCATTTGTGAGCCTGAGGTCAGCACTAAGTCATCCGCAAATGATTCAATTTATGGTTGTTCAAGTTTATTGGATCACAGTCTTTATCAAACACTCCACTGGTGTCATCTTTAAATATCTTAAACAATGCCGGCGAAATGGTATATCCCTGCCTCACGCCAATTATCGATAACAGGTCCAATACCCCGATTTGTTTTTATGCATTAGTTACTTGATCGATAGGGCGATTCTGTTGTTTGTGAAACAGGTCCCGTGACTCCAATTCTCAAGTCTGCAATTAACAAATACAAGGAGCTCAAGAAACACTTATACGCTGTGTTCGTGGACTTTGAGAAAGCGTTTGACACTCTGGATCGATCAATATTATTTGAAAAAGTATTGATCAATCCACAGCGTCGAGCGCTTTCTTAAAGTCCACAAACACAGCATATAAGGGTTTCTTTAGCTCCATATATTTGTTCATTGCAGACTTGAGAATAAACAATTGTAAGATAAAAGTTACACCGCATTTCTGCTTACTGTATCCATTATCATATCTCTTCATGACATCATTGTACACAGATGTCGGGTCGCTGCTTAGGCGCGACTGAGCCATTTTTCTCCCGAAATATTTCTACAAATACCGAAAGCAGGGAATAATAATCGCGAGTGAGTCTCCGGCCCATGATGACTTGGCCTTGCGTAGTGGTCAACTTGGGTGCCTCTTATACTTTAGGTTCGGATGGATGATCTGCCATTTAGTGCTTTGGTGGGGGTTCGTCCGCGCAAAACCGAACATTATCCACTATGATACGCCTCCACATGGAACTTGACACCACCTGGTCAAAACTGTCAATATCACACGCCTTGCTGGCAACAATATTCTTTCTTCCCAAAAGGAATGTAAGTAATCTCTTTTGCTTAATTGTTTTATTGTATTTTTGAGATTATGTTGCAAAAATAATTCGAATTCTATAAACTCCCTCTGTTTACGTGTATATGTAACCACGTGTATCTCCTAGTTCCTTTCTTTTTGTCTCCTAACATTCTTAAAAATCCTTGAATTTCATATCTACAGCTACCTGAAAACTCTTGAAAATAAACCAACAAGGTTCTAGACACGCATTGAATGGACTACACATGCAAGTACAGAAACCCTGATACACAAATGCAACCAACTTACGTCTAAACACCCCTACACAACATACAGACCACAAATAAAATTGATATAAACTCTCCATTAGTGATGAAAACAACCGGACTGGTTAACTGATTACAGTACAGAAACCCTGATACACAACACCCACACACCCCTACACAACAAGCACACCACAAATAAAAATTGATATAAACTCTCCATCACTGATCAAAAACAACCGGAGTGCTTGGAGAGTGGTGGGTGAGCATTTGTTCCTACAAAGAAAAATTTTAACACTATAGATAAAATTCGGTTGTTTTTTTTTTAAAAATTTTATTTTGTAGACATGAAGTTATTTTCTTTACAAAGCGTAAAGAAAATAACTTCATATCTACGAACCACCCCCCCCCCCCCCAAAAAAAAAAAAAATATCCAAAACAACCGAATTTTACAACCCTGCAAATTGTGTATTCACGGTATATTTTGGTGATTATTTACAGAAACAAACAAGTCTCGATGTTGGAAAGTTGGTACTGTGTAGCTAATTTTCCTGTGCTTGGCTTTTCGGTGAACACCATGACGTTTGATGACGTGAAAGTTGTTACGCTGTGACTACAGTCACAGCGTAACAGCTTTCACGTCATCAAACCGATTCAAACGTCACAGAGTGAAGTTACTGTGTTGGTTGACTTGATACTAACTTGTGTTTATATTGTGTGTGGGGTGAGGAGATGGTGATGGAAGGGGGTAGGGTATCGACATATCGCAGTGTTACACATTACTAAACTGAACGCAGGATTTTCTCCCGTTCTATTAGTATTTGACTGCGTTTGGCATTGAATTTATATGCAGCACAGCACATAGGATTTTGTCACGTGGACATTCATCCATCCATCCACATCAATCCATCCATCCATGTGGTGGCTCAGTGGTGACTATTGGACTTCTGTGCCAGAGGTCCCGAGTTCGATCCCCGTCCGGGACGACCCGCGTTGTGTCCTTGGGCAAGGCAAGGTTGCCTACATGGGGTCACGATGACGCCATGTACTAAGTCGTACTGCACGTCGATGGTGCACATGTTTTCAACCGCGGTAACCCTGCTTGAGCGGAGCTTGAACAGAGTTAGAATGTTGAGGTGCTCCACCCGTAAAACTGTCACGGTCACGATTAGCCATTGTGCATAAATATGTGACCTTAAACACCAATAAATAAATAAAAAATAAATAATAAATCCGTCCGTCCGTCCGTCCGTCCGTCCGTCCGTCCGCGCTATAATACGGGAGTTGCGAGTTTTTTGTGTCCGGAGATGCATTATGAACCACCTACAGCCTGGTCGTTGACGGTTTCGACCAGACACTAAATGGCAAAAAGCTGATTCTGGTACCATCTCAAGTGGAAATAATCAAAGAACAACGTATCCAAAACCCACTGAAATATGCTTCGGAAAATTTATTTATTTAAGATGGAAGTCAATTCAACGAATTTCACAATAAGCCATTTCGATTATCTAATAAGCCACCAAAAGAAAGAATATCCGGTTTCTAGTTCCATCCTTCCGCACTGGTACTCGTGCCATATCGATTAAACCATTTACACACGCGAGTCGTTCTGTGTATGTTCTGGATCCAAATCTTTAATAACCAGTCAAATATATTCTCGAAATGGGAAAGAAATCCCAACACATTTCAAGCCTTTATAAAAGAGATTTCTCCCAAACGGATTTCAGCGAATTTTGAATATGTTATGGAGTGGCATCTACTCTTTCCAGCGACACTAGTCTGTTATGAGTAGGTTCAGATTTTCGCATTCAACGTTTGTAGCCTGCTCGATGGACCATGATCAGAAGATCTGTGCGGGTTCTTCAGTTCACTTCCTATTATTAGTAAGAGTTTGCCAGTGATCTAATTTGGTATGGTCGGTGTCAGGTAATTTCGTATTGTGCGAGATCGTCTCGCCCAATATGGAATTAACTAATACCATATTTATCACATTAAATCACTAACAAAGCGAGCCACGAATATAACTTACGATCACTTTTTCTATATAATGAACTAAAAACTAAGATCAATAATAAGTCTCACTTGATTAACGTGGATCAGTTATCGTATGTCGTCATTTTGAAAGATCAACAAACAAAGGGGAGGGTACTCTTTAGTTTATATGTATCTTGCATATGGCGATTTAAACAGAAAAAGTAAAACTTTCTGAGGTATGTTGAAGTAGGAATTGATCCTTCAGAAGACAGGAAATTGCTCCTTTCAATGCCAAATTTTAAATTTTTTCCATGCCGGACCGAACCATGGTCGGCCCGGCGCACATGTGCTTGGCAAGAGGTATCCAAATTAGTGAACTTTAGTCACTTGGGGGAGGGGGGGGATAAAATGATTCTGGATGGAAAAATGATGGGATTATGTCCAGGTTGGGGGGGGGGGTGGCCCCCTACATGGCCCGCCGCCCCCTGATGCCAGACCCTGGTTGCAGGCCTGTATATATCTCCTAATCAGCCATTTAAAACGTCCGTGACGTTGACAAGGTGTGTGTGTCGCTCACTCGATTTCCGATACATCTTACTTTTAACTTACCCTACAGAATAGCCTCCACACATCTTTCATGTGCGTATCATACGAGAAAAAGTTGTACTCACGTAGCAGTAAGCAAGCCATACATTTCGTGAAAACGTCGTTTGCGCCACATTCCCCAAATATCGGAGCTTTAATATACTTCGCGGCAGTCAAGGAAACCACAGCCAAACTGGACGGTGCTATGAAAAACTCTACAGCGATAACCTCAAGGAACGCCGGATACGAACCATAAACGTCTAATAGATATACGTAATCAGATCCTGACTTGGTGATCAACGTCCCCAGTTCAGCGTAACATAAGCTTCCTGGAAGAAAGTTTGATAATAAATAGTGTAGCATAAAAAAAAATTACAAAACAAATGCGCGAAAATTTCAAATTTCAAACTCCAGGACAAACGAACACGGTCGGGTAGACGAAAACTGCATAGATAGACAGAAGCAGAAGATTCTGAAAGAATTAGCAATAGTACAACTTGTCGGGTTGTTTGTGGTAATTCTATGAATCGGTAAATTACTCTTGTATAAAGGAACACACCCTCTGAAAATCCCCCGTCTTGTTGTAGGCTTTTGGGTAACATAGCAACCACGTGCTACTATAGAAACCAAGATGGCGGCTCCCAGTATACAACATGGACGACGCAAACACATATCACCCTAACAACCTACGCTGTGCATGCGCACTAACACCACGTATCGCTATGGAGGTGAGGTCACAAGAGGGCCGCTCACGCGGGTTACCATGGCAACACAGCATGGCGCCACTTGGCCACGGGACTATGACGTCACTTCCGGGGGTCCCCGCCAGGGTCCCCCGAAACAAACTCGATCCATCCCTCTCCTACTACTAGTTCTGTATCAGAGAAAAGTTTCTTCTTGTGGTGCTCATTTCCTCCACATCACAGAACACACGTTGTACGTCTTGCACGAACGTCCATCCGCCCACACGCGACATTTTGTATGTAATAGCTGCAACAAATATTATGGGGAAATAATTTGAAAGGTCTATTGAGATGTTGCGGATGGCAAAATCAAACAGAAAAATGTTACCGAGCCAGTATGACTCATCCAGAAAGTAGAACAGCACACGTGCAAATAACAGGGAGATGGTTTTTCTCTCACAAATACAGACAATTAACTGTGAAACCAATTCTTCACGGAAAGAGAATCAGTAGCTATGCTCTATAGGATCCCACAACCTCCTCTAAGAAACAAAGTTTACGCCCGAAGTCTGTTAGAAAGACTCGGAGGTGGGGGTGGGGGTTTACTGTAATGTAATACTGCGCTTTCATTATTGACAAAGGGGATATCTTCGCTTCCCTTGATGGGAGTGGGTACCGGTTTTTCACACGATCGAGCAATTGCTCTGTAGCTCATTTGGTCAATGGCATTCGTGTCGTTCAAGCAACGACTTATCAATAACTACTCTATAGATTCTTGGCTTTAAGAATCATAAAAAAACTTTTATTGTACACAAGGGAGATGACTCTACATACGGGTTATGGGAAACCAAGCACTGGTGTTTATAAGACTCGGACGAGGGAACCTGAGATTGTTCGGACTAGATAGACTGCTAGCGTTGGAGTAGCAATGTAATAGACAGAAAATGGGATACTGGGAAAATCTTAACCAGCACTCCAGTGTAATAGAACATACCCTCAGGAGACCTCTCGGTCCTATAGCAGTACGTGGTATTTTTATATCCCTAAAAGGGGCCATGCCAAGTCCATTTCTGTAGTTTTGGGTGAATTTTGGTGGTTTTGAGGGATTGTCGGGTTGTTTGTGGTAATTCTGTTAATTGGGAAACTACTCCTATACAAAGCAACATACCCATCGAACATACCACCCTTCCTATTGTAGGCCTTTGGGTAACATAAGAACCAGTGCCTCCGTAGATACCAAGATGACGCCCTTTAGTACACAAAATGGACGACGGAAACATGTATAACCCTAGCAAAACGCACTGCGCACTAACATCACGCATCTATATGGTATCACTTCCCACCGGCGACCTCGAGAATGGGGGGGGGGGGGGGGAGGAGTGTCCGGGTACATGACATACTAGTTGCGTTGGTTCCTCAGGTCAGAGATTTTATGGAAGTGGCTTAGTTGGGGAAGATTTCGAAGTGTTCGAACACTCTTCGAGAGCGATTGTTGTTTCACCCAGCATGTAGGCCTATCGGGTGCATTGGGGCGTAAGAATGGCAGACCGTGGTCGAAAAAGGACACACCCTCTGCTAAAGATACCTGTGCAGTCATCCCACGAAATTCCGAAATCCCTGCCAGAGAGGCCATCTCACAAAATCTATGCCGTTCTACGAAGGACGGGCCCTGATATGAGTTGAAAAACTTGTAACCCTGCTTGAGCGGGGCTTGAACAGAGCTAGAATGTTGTGGAGCTGACAGTTGCTCATCGATGCTCGGTGGTTCTCTCCAGGTACTCCGTAAAACTGTCACGGTCACGATTAGCCATTGTGCATAAGTATGTGACCTTAAACACCAATAAATAAATAAATAAATAAATAAATAAATAAATAAATAAATAAATAAATAAATAAATAAATATGGGAAGTTCCAGGGACGATAGGGTAGGGGGGCAAGTACATATAAGAAAGGCGGAAAATAAGGATTACAAACGATGAAGTAAGAATGGAAATTTTTTATCATCAGTTTGCAGTTTTGAAGCGATATGATACTATTTTCGGCATTGCGATGAACCAAACATACAAGTCAACATAACAATATGCAAATTATCTCTAAAATAGGTTCGGTTGAAAATCAAGCCAAATCAACTAAGTTGAGTGAATACGAACCCAATTAATAACCAAAACCAACTGGATTGAGTGAATATGAACCCAATTGGGTTCATATTCACTCACCCCAACCGATTTTAGTCTGAATGGGAATTTGTAGCTATGTTGATAGTTAAGACGTAACAATTCGCCACGGCAGTGTTATATGTAGTGATTGGCTACTTTCCTCTTTGGACACTGGACCCGGTTGTAGTTCTTGCTGTCTTTATTCTGCAGCATAGCTCAGATTAGAGGCACGCCATGAAATCGTTAATTACCAGGAATCTCCTCTCTTGCATCGCGTCCTTTGAGTAATAAGCTTCGAAATCCCGACATCGTACAGATAACATATAACATCTGGGGATAGCTGTAAGTGAACATATAGTTTTAGTAATACAAAGGTATCAGTGTTTTAGTATATGTAATTTATGTTTAGCACTTAAATCTAAACAGTATCTATCAAAATAAATAAGTTTGTATGAATATAGACACATTGGATGATTCAACCGTTTTTAACGTGGTGCAGGGGGGGGGGGGCACTAAAAATTTGCAAGACGTGACGTCCTATTTTTTATTCGCCTCCTCTTTACACCCACCCACCCACTACGTGCAAATTTTCTACTACCGTTCTCAGACACCCACCCCTACTCTCCCATTAAAATCCAAAATAAAGTTATAAACTTAGTAGGCACATCTGTCTTTAGGGGGTTTTCATAATGTTCTTAAACTGGTACCACCAATTTAAACCTCTGTGGGCTGCTGTGGGCCCCAATCTACAAATGACAAGCTGTTCATTATCAGGCTTGGCCAGAGCAGGTGTACATATACGGGAACAAATTTTCATTTGAATTGTTCCCAAAATATTGTCTGCACATTTTCTACATTTCGAACAAGACACCCACCCCCTACTAACGTGTGACATTTTCCCAGATTAAGCAGGATTAAGCCCAATATTCTCACATATAAAGCCTCCTGGTGTTGTATTTATGTTAAGAGTGTGATGTACAACATCATCTTTAAGGTTTGAAACACAAATGATGGTATATATTAGCTGATATATTGATATATTTTTACAAAATTAAAAAAAATTGCACAAGTTGGAAATGCACATTTTTGGCGCACCCAAGAGACCCACCCACCCCCACGTCACGTCTTGCAAACAAATTCATAGTGGACACGCTGACCATATAAAGAACAAAAAGACCTCCAAACAAACCAGGATGATAATATTGGCTGAAATGATACCTTCCAGGGCACCAGTGGTCAAAGAGTTAAAACTGCTTCTCTTGCTGGCTGGAGCTCCTTATTTGTGCGGTCTTTTGTATATATTCAAAATATATTAAAAAATTACCAGACCCGTCGAGTGTCTAATTTCTGTTTTTAAATTGTTTCTTTCAGAGTGGAATCTCGTTAGTTGGGATTTTTTTCAAATTCGAATTGCAAAGGGAAAAATCATGATCAATCAGTACCATAATAAAAGGGAATAATTCCAAATTCAAGATGGGCTCTCTAGAAAGAGAAACAGTTCAGTATAGGAGGGTTTTGTGGACAATGCCATGTTAATTCGGTCGATTTATCCAATAAATAGGTGAAAATGGTCCACGTGCGTTTGGACATCCCTGATTTATATCGTCTGGTCCTCCCTAATTATCCGAGTGAACCTAAACACGAACAAACTGACCCGATGTTGAAGTCACACCTTCCCGAATTAACCAATAAAATGCGACTCTCGTGCCAAAATAAACGTCAAAATGTCCTCCTGCCCCATGGGCTGTCCACCGGTTATAAACCAGCGAATAGTTTAACCCTTTACCTAACGTATCGGCCAAAACCGGCCAGCGCTATTCTCAAAAATCGACAATTAATTTTCATTATTTTTTCATTTTTTGTCTCAAAAACATAGGTTATGACCCCTCGTTGGAACGAGCTCGTCGAGCTCGTTCCAACGAGGGGTCATAACCTATGTTTTTGAGACAAAAAATGGAAAAAAATTAGTTATTCAAGAATTATTTTTGCAAGTGTCGTGCTATTCAGGTTAGGTAAAGGGTTAAACATATTTTATTTGTCGTTGATGATAGTTGACAAAAAGGATTGGAACACAAGTTATAGCAACTTATTAGCTACGCTGACAAAGTCAGCAGAGCTTTTCTTATACTGATTCGTCCGTCGTCCGTCGTCCATCGTCCGTCGTCCGTCTGTCCGTCCGTTGTCAACATTTTATTTGTCCGAGTCATAATTTCTAAACCGCTGAATATTTTTCCAGCAAACTTCATAACAATATGTATTATCAATAGACGGTGTGTCATCAATTATTCTGCGGTCTGTAAATCCACAGGGTCAAGGTCACAGGTCACAGGATCAAGAAAATCTTAAGATATTTTTGATATTTGTTTGTCCAAGCCATAATTTCTGAACCGCTGAATATTTTTACACCAAACTTCATAACAATATGTATTATCAATGGATGGTGTGTCATCAACCATTATAAAGTCTGTAACCCCACAGGGTCAAGGTCACAGGCCACATGAGCAAGAAAAAAATATTTTGTTTGTCCGAGCCATAATTTCTAAACTACTGAATATTTTTGGACCAAACTTTATAACGTCATGTAATGTCAATAGGCGGTGTGTAATCGATCCAAGCCATAATTTTCGTGACAACTGAAACTTTTTCGGCTAAAGTTTGTAACAATATTAGTATTAGAAAACATGCCCATGCGATCAGTGGCCCTCAGCGGAGCTCTCTAGGCGTGACAGGCCTCTTGTTTTCGTTCCTCTCCTGTATAATGCAGTAACAGTATAAACAAAATGTACAAGAACGGCATACATGGGTGAACATTTTAACATCCTTATAATACAAAGTTCAAGTTTCCAAGAGAAGAAGATAAAGACTGTGGGAAAAGAAAATATAAAATAGAATAAATAGTGCTTGTTTTAGTAGGCTGTAACTCGACCACCACTCAACAAAAAATGTTTTAAGCTCAATATTTCAATCGACGAAAAGTTTAAATTTATTTTATTAGGTAGTGGGCAAGCTCCAACCACCTTCCCGAATTAACCAATAAAATGCGACTCTCGTATCAAAATAAACGTGAAAATGTCCTCCTGCCCCATGGTCTGTCCACCGGGTATAAACCAGCGATGTGGGAATAAATGAAACTGACAGTTTTTACACGCCTGTTCTATGAAATTCTCACCAACAGCTGCAGTAAACCATGCGGAAAATGAAAATCTGTTCCGTACATATGTGCAGTACGGAAATCGTTGACAGAATATTTTTAAATAGAAGCGAGAGACGACTTACATATAAGCTTAAAGCTTTCTGTCGAATCCCTCCTTTAAACAGTAACAAATTTCCCTGTCTTTAGTTGTTTCATTATAATACTGTATCTTTGTTGTTCATATTTTTTTGTTACTCAACAATTGTTGTATTCATTTATCAATTATTGAATAAATAGTGTTTAAACTAAATAGAAGCGAAATTTCACTGGAATTTTCTACAAATCGTGCAACGCAATTACAAACTGAATCGCTAGCGATAGCCGAAAATCGTCCTGTGAGTTTCAATGTGTTCTACGTGCCAGTAGGCACATAGAACACATTGGAACTCAGGGGACGAAATAGCAACACGGGTTTCCCTCGCAAATTTGGTTGGCGATAAAATGTGTTGTTTTTGTTGATATTTCTCAAATGAATTTCTGAGTGTCCTTCTAATAATTGTTTTTATAGACGTAAAGGCGTGTAATAAACACAGAACGACACACACGTGTGTCGTTCTGTGTATTTCTGTCCACCGGTTATCAAATGTCAGTTTCACTTAACCTCTCCAGTACCATATCCTCCTTACCACCGAATTCCATTCTAAAAGACAAAGAATGGTCTAGGCAGCCTGTCGGACTACGGTTTTCCTTCCTTACTTATTCGATTCATCTGATGAGTAGGCGTCACTTTAATTCTGTTCACCGCACCAGGCCCCACTACACGCCACCCCACCCCAGACCAGATGCCAGCACCGCTGTTAGTGCAGCTCGTGTCTTGACCTACTCATAAGAATCACACTGAAAAATCACACAACACTCGCGCCATCGACCTCAGAACAGCTACAAACACACACACGTATATAGTCACGCTAGAGCGGATACAGAAAGGCAATAGCAACGAGCTGCATAAACCCTGTTCACCGACCCGCTATCAGCAGACCAGAGGCCAGCTAAGTTCTGCTCGTGGCTTAACACTGCCTCAGCCGTCTCTCAAGAGATTTATAATCACAGCAACAAACAATATTTTTTATCTGTACAGCCATAAGGGCATCTCTAGAGAATGTGCATTCATTAGTTCATTCTGATATATTGTCTATATGAGACCATTCTGTTCGATCCTGACTAGCGGCTTCTGCCTTATGTCATTGGGCAAGACACTTAATCCTGCTTGCCCATACGGAGTTATGGGAGCGCTGTGTACTGAGACATACTGCATCTCGATGGTGCGCTTGCATTCAACAACCACTAACTCGGCTTGTGATTGGTTGGTAAGTTGGAGAGTCTGACACTTTCTCCTCGGTGGTTCTCCCCTGGTACTCAAGCTTCGACCACCCACAAACTGTCCGACACCTGACGCTTGTCGCCGAAGGTGTTGCTAATCTCCAATAAACAAGGGGAGCCAACAGTTTTATGTTTATGATATAGCCACATATGTTGAAAGCGACCTACTCCAATGCATAAATAAATAAATTGTTGTTAACACATCACTGTATTTCTTTTCTATTATTGCGTCTACAGCACACAACTACCACAACACAAACAGCAACTTCACCAATAACAGGGCCCCACGGAGCGTCGAAATTCGCCTCGATTCAAAATGATCACGATGATTTGATTCGATCCGATTCGAGTCGCGCTGATTCAGAAATTTCAAATTGTCGCGATCGTTTCCAATTCCTCTACCCCACCCAAGTGTCTCTTCTGAACTCCTCTTCTGTCCTCGGAGACCCGAGGATAGTTTAAGAGGTCAAGGAGGTTCCGCTTCCGAGACGACTTTAATTCCTTTTTGGAAGATTTCGATATTTTGATTGACTTACTCAGACCTATAAGTCGCCGTTTCATACAATACTTGTGTGGAGAATGACAATACTAGATGTTGTAATTATACAATACTTGTGTGGAGAATGACAATACTAGATGTTGTAATCATACAATACTTGTGTGGAGAATGACAATACTAGATGTTGTAATCATACAATACTTGTGTGGAGAATGACCATTCTAGATGTTGTAATCATACAATACTTGTGTGGAGAATGACAATACTAGATGTTGTAATCATACAATACTTGTGTGGAGAATGACAATACCAGATGTTGTAATCATACAATACTTGTGTGGAGAATGACAATACTAGATGTTGTAATCATACAATACTTGTGTGGAGAATGACAATAATAGATGTTGTAATCAAGTGCAATTTCTTCAAATTCGAGAGAGGTGAGATTCGAATTGAAATTCGAGTCGATTCGAAATTATCCTCCTGATACAATTCGGGATTCGATTCGATCCGAAGTGTGAGATTCGCAATGCCTTTACACTCTAAAATCAGTTGGGTTAAAAATCAACCCAAATCAACTGGCTTGAGTGAATATGAACCCAAATTGGGTTCATATTCACTCAACCCAGTTGATTTGTGTTGATTTTTAACCCAACGGATTTTAGAGTGTACCAATAGCAAAAATACATGATCATCCGCATCAGTAACAAAATAACAATAAAACCGATCTCAGTGGTAAAAAATATTCAACGGCGTAACTTTTGGGGGTAGGGTGTGTGACCGTCCCCCCCCCCCCCCAAAAAAAAAATAAAAATACAAAACAAAAAACAAAAAAAAAAAAAACAAACAACAAATCGTCGGGTAGAGGTTGGGCAAGAAACTATGAAATACCAGGTTGGGTAGACGTTCTTGCTTTCTCGTCAAAAATATACGCACGCTTTGTAGAACTAATATGGGCCAAATCTCTTGCTTGACTGACAAAAATGAACACAGATTAGAAAGTGCAATAAAAGCCCGATTCAGTAAATGGGTAGAATTTTTTATTCAAGAAAAGAATAAATTATTAATAACAAATGAGTTTTATGGCCAACCAGATGATCTGGCACCTCTGCCCAGCTGGTGTCTAATTGACAGAATTCCATGCCACATACAGTACGTGGAGAGTGTATTATCACAAAATCACCCGCAGAGTGGAGATTCCACCCGAGCAATAATTGCAAATTTGTTGCAAAGCATAACCAGCACCAGCAAAGTTTCAGCCAATGGACCTCCGGGTTAAACCCGGAGGTCCATTGGCTGAAACATTGCTTGTGTTTTTTGCCGATATATACAAAATTTGAAAGTTATAGCTTGGGTGATAACTCCACTCCGCGGGTGATTTAGTTACAATCCACTCTCCACGTACTGTAAGTATTGTATTAGGTCACACAAAATAAATTAATTGATTCTCGTGCAATTTTTTTTTTCAAATCAGTGAGGGAGGGAGGGAGGGAGGGTTTTACTTTTACTTTTTATTTTTCTTTTGCAAAAGTGAGCTAACATTGAGAGGATTTCGGCTGTCGTTTTACAGACAGAAATATAGAAAGTGCATATTTATACAAATAAGTTTATTTTTGATTTGAAAAATAAAACATTCCTCTAAAAACAAACTGTAGGTACTGCAATTTAAAGGCATCATATTCATTCGATGCTCTTCATATTATTTTGAAGTAAGAGTATTTAATCTACGGGGATTTAGTTTAAACAGTATTTATTTAGTATTTGACATCTGTATACATTTTACAATAACTATAAAGTTAAAAAACAAGTATGAACAACACTAAATACAGTGGTATACACAGAACAAGGAAAGCAGATTATGTGGGAGAGGGATTCGACAGAAAGCTAGAGCTTATATAAGTCGTCTCCCTGGGGATTTGTCTCGTTACAATTTATGGGAGAGTACCTATAGGCCAATGAGGTGGTTCAAATTTAAGGAGGGATTGTCTGAGAATCAAAACACATTTTAGCCTTAATGGAAAGTATATTTGTAGCTTATAAGTCAAGAAATAAACTGGCCCAAATGATTGGGCAGTATGGTCGAGTCGTAGGGCACCAACGTCCTACACCCCTTCTTCCCCCAAAATGTTAGTTTCGGCCCTGAAAGTATTATCGATTTTAATCCTCAGAGAGCAAGTACATGGCAGCAGTATCTACTCACCAATTATTGATCCCACAAGAACGGCAACAGCACTCAGTAAGCCTATCTGCCTTTTGAGATGAATCCTGTTTTTCTCCATCAGTTATAAATATTTTATCTTTCTTTCGAACATCAAATACACGACAGCTTCAATACTTATTTTCACGTTGAATTGAATAAAAATCTATTGGGTTTCAGCTGACCGCTAACGATATACTTTACTCGTTTGTTTGTTTTTTTTCTCGTGATTGTAACTGTGCTACATGCGACTTTCAGACGTCAACACTCAAAATTTGATTTGCGCAGAACATAATTTATTGACTTAGGGAAGTTTTTTTATAAAGTAAATACTTACGTTGTCTGGGGTTATTTGATGTACACTAGTTTGACATTATGCATTGCACGTTCGCAACTTCACCATATATATATAGACTGGTAAGCCGTTTTGGTGGTAGTTGATAAAGTAAAATAATAATAACACCTTTTCGACCAATAATTCATTTTTTACACTAGCTTTCGAGCTTATCGGACTTCTTCAGGTGATATAGAGAGTAATCGCTTGACTGGACTGGCTACGTGAAATAATTTATGAGAGGTGAGGGACGTTGTACAAACACGAGTGCGCGAATGCACACGAGTGTTTTACAATATAGTCCCTCGCCTCGAATGAATTATTTCACGTAACCAGTCCAGTCAAGCGATTACTCTGTTTATTACTTTTCATTATTAACGATAATTATATTATTTAATCCTTTACCTAACGTAACGGTAAAAACCGGCCAGCGCTATTCTCAAAAATCGCCAGTTAATTTTCATTATTTTTTCATTTTTTGTCTCTAAAACATAGGTTATGACCCCTCATTGGAACGAGCTCTTCGAGCTCGTTCCAATGAGACGTCATAACCGATGTTTGTTCAAGTCAAGTCCCTGTGTTTATATTTGGGCTCACTCTGGGAGCCCGAATGATAACTTAGTTCAAAATGAGGAATTTTCTTTAAAAATCTTCTTCTTCATATACAGCCGATGATTGCTTTTGATATTTGGTATGCAGCATCCTTAAGGGGGGGGGGGGGGGGGGGGGTAAGATTCAAGTTTGTTCAAGCCATGCCCCTAGTTCCATAACATTTGTCTCTCATGACTTCATTCCTTTGTAGTGTTGATGAACCATGTCTAACTGAATGTGACCCCAAATACTTCTTTGAACCACTTTGGCCGGTGAGCGATGAAGGCTCCTTGGGGCCTCTTGTTTATGTTCTGTCTATGCCCTGTTATTCTCCTGCATACGAGTTGTCCTGTTTCACTAATGTAATGCATATCTGGACAACGAGCACACGTTAAATAATACACCAGATCACTTGATCTGCAGGAAAAACTACCCTTTGGGGTAATTTGATTGCCCGACCGTAGACCTACAGCTGTTGATTCCGATACGACGGTTAAACTTGCAGAATTCATCCTGGAACACAATTATTTTCGGTTCAACAGAAGAAGGGAATAACTATGGGCACCCCCATGACTCATCAACTCGCCAATAAAGATATGTCGGATTTTGAAACAACATTTCTTCGAAAAACTCCATTGAAACCTAAAGTTTATGTCCGTTTTATCGACGACATATTTCTTATATGGGAACATGGTGAGTCGGCGCTAGAAACATTTTATCAGGAAATTAACTCTGACAATGATTTATTTGGAATCATCTGGCATCTGCCAACGGCCCAACACTCAAGTCAGTGAGCGTTTGCCATGTGACATCGTCATGATTGAAGATTGTTAGTTTGTTACAAAACCAAGCGCGTTCCATTCAGGGCATTCTCTGAAGTCGGTGGAATCAAAAGACAGAGGCGGTGCTCAGTAGTCACTGTCGTTTGATGTCACCGACTTCAAAGAATATATCTGACGAGCTATTATGAGATCTCACACCAGATGACCAGACATTTGTGACACTGTGTATTGAGTCTGTTGACTGGTGATTGGAGTTTCGGATTACCGTACCAAATAACCCCACTGCTAAAGCTAGACATACATCTGTGTATTAAAGTCTGCGAACCGGTCCAGTACCGGACCGCTATGTGTGGACCGGTCCAAAGCGGTCCAATGACGTCGGTCCGGTCCGGGGTTTGGCCCTGGGCCGTCCGGTTTTTTTGCGGTCCGGTCCGCATCCCTACTCGTTATAACGAGATAATATTTATTTTAGGAGCGTCGCATATTAAGTCGCATAGTTTGGGGGCGGGCGCGGTTATTCGCCTTCCTACGTATATGATGTTAGCAGAAACAAGAAAATACAGCAGTGCTGTGCAAAAAAGGACGATGATAATATTCCAATGCAGTTTTACTGAAAAGACCATCTTTAAATTAATAAGACTGAGTATCACAAATGTAGTTTCATGTAAAACATTATGTTGAGGAAAAATCTGAGGAATAATTAATTTAAACATAAACAGATCAATTTGAAAACAAATCAAAATATATTTGATTCTCGATAAATATATTGTGGAAAACAATGAAGATGGGGGGTTTTATTTACTTATTTTTTTTAAAAATTTTTTAGTATCTTTCTTCAGTAAATATGCAGTTTTCAGAAACTTGTGCATGAGGAACATAGAACATTCTAGTGCACTGGAAACAACAGTTTTGCTGACAATTTATTAAGCCAAAAATGAAATGGAATAAACCTTTTTTTTTGAAAGAACGCATCTGAAATTAAAGAAAAAAACATGACATGAAGAGCAAATTTAAAGATTATTTTGTATGCAAATCACGTAGTCTTGATGATTTCTTCAAGCACATGTGGCAGGTACAGGTAAAGGGGTTAATGTTATACTTTTAGTTTCAGTCAAGTCCCACAGACTCATGTAATTTATTGTACATTTTAGGTTTATGCGGAACAATCAATGTGGGATTAATTTGGTGTTCCCAGAGATTATTCCAATACATTTTCAGGTTTTAACTTCAAGCATAACTAAATGCTTGTTCCATTTACTGATAGCAGTTGATTAGGCCTTAACTGTGGAGAATGATGTCAAGTTTTATTTTAGGTCAATGAGGTCCAGAGTGTGCTTTGATTGTATATAATTTTGCTTCACTGGCAATGACACTGCATGCTTTTTCAGTTACTCTCACTGACCACTGCAGTAACATTTGTGTATTTTTAGCACTAAAACTTGTCCAAGGCAATCTGATTGGATAATTGGTTTCCACTCTACTGTGTTTTACCTGCATTGAGCAGAATGTTAGGTACAGGCTGGCATACCATCAATCTTCCTTCTGAAAGCTGTGTTGTTTTGTAAATGTTTCGTATTTTATTATTTGTGAAATTACTAGTAAACAGATTGTATTGTTGATATTCTGATTCCTGACATTTCCTGTTCATAATGTGATTCTCAGGAGGAATAGGGATAAATATTTCTGGTTTCCAGGTACAGTGACTTCCTTAGTTATCTTCATATTAATTTGGGTTTTTGTTGCTAAATTTTGCAGACTGGTTGATTGCTCAGTCAGCCCAGTGTTTCACATTTGTGAAGCACTGGTCTGGTTGAGCTATCCACAATTCATTACGATACAGCAGTATTTTTGCTTAGTTGTGATTGCTGTAGTGTGGAGTTTCCATTCCGTAAAAAGTTTGTATTTTGTAATTGCAAATTATTTTATTACAATTTGTTGCATTATTTAGTAATACGTTCGTTAGTTTGGCATAATGTGGAAATTATTTAGAACTCTTGTTATCCTCAGTGCGGTGTTGTCCAATGTGTTCTGCTGTGCATAACACATTGTCCAACACACCACTGCGGATGATAGGACCAATTTTATTATGCTTTGTACTATTCCGATATTTAGTACCATATTTATTATGCAGGTTTTGGATCTGTGTACCCAAAGTGACTGTACCATGGAAGTGCTATAGACAGCTGGAAGGGAACTACCTTGTCACACTGATGGTATGCATTGTTAGCTAAATATATATTTATATAACTGTTTCCCCATGGGAACCACAGGTAGTGAGGCTGTGCTTGTTTACTTTGGTAAACAAGCTCTGCTTTACTGGTAAAATAGGATGGGTATGAGCGATTGGCTAGAATTTGGTTAATATCCATGTTGTGGTTACAGTTAGCAATTGCACATAAGTATGCGACCTTAACACTGATAAATAAAAATAACTGTAAACATACAGAGCTGACTGGCTGCTAATTTAATAAGGCAATTTCTAGTTATCTCATTTGGTAGATTGTGTACTTGTTTTATTTATCAGCTCAGTATGTAAATCTTGAACTTAGCTGAATTGGATTTTAACTTGTAAATATATAAAGCTTTGCCAGCTCAAAGTAACATTGAGCACCAATCTGTAAAGAATTTATTCGTAAACTCACGAATTGCTTCAAGGTTATGGCTGTTGATTAAACAGCCCAGGTGGTCACAGGATAACTTGGTGATCCTTCACCAAGTTAGCCTGTGCTGTGGATGCATGTATATGCAGCTCTTTCTGAGTTAGCGTAACATAGTGGATATTGTATCTCTATCTTTTGTATTTTATTTAAAGAAGTAATTCCCTGAAGCTTACCTCTCAACACTGTTGAATATATTTACATTGACATATTGTTGGATGCATATTGGACAGTGGTGCCAAGAGGCCACACATCGGTGTGCCTCACTGGAATGAGCTTATTGAGGTTGCTCCAGTGTGGCTCACCTGTCTGTGCCCGTTGGTTGGCACCTGCTGTGGATTTCACAGCGCTACATCCTAGGAGCTTATCATCTGATGTGCCTCAATGGAATGAGCTCTTGGAGCTTGTCCCAGTGTGGCCCATTGGCTCATATCTCCTTTATGTGAGCTTGTGTATTTATTTATAGTATACACTCAGAGGAGCTCATCGGTTGCCATGCCTCTGTGGAATAAGCTCTCAGAGCTTGTTCCACTGAGGTATGTTAGCTTGTGGGCTCTTGGAGCTCAAGTGATTAGACAGTTTGTCTTCAATTATTTAAGACAGTGTTGATCTTCTGACATGGCTGTGATAACTTTGTATTTATACTTGTGTATTTTGTTTTATTTATAGGGGTTCATGTTCATCTGTATGATAAACATTTCCTGATGTGATATTTTGACAATAAACAGAACCCATGTGAATTTATATATATAACCGTGTTGTCATCTCTACAACAGAACCAGGTTACAAATGGCGCCCAACAGTAATATTGTCAACGTCTGAAGATTCTACCATCGTGCAGCTGCCACATGTTTTGAGGAGGGACATTCCATTCATTTAAGTGCTGGGACTTCTGGTGATGTGAACTTACATATCATTATTTGACTTTTTGATTGGACTTGAAATTATTTTTACTATTTTTTTTTTTTAGAATGTTGAATTTCTTAGATATTTTTTTTTTGGGGGGGGGGGGAATTGAAAATTGAAAATTTTGGGACTTAAGGTCAAGAATGCATTCAGTGGTATCTTTGTTTATATTTTAGTGAGTAAACAGGGAGCACATACTGTTGTTTACTAACTACAGTGCATGCAATAATTTTTGCACTTAATATGAATACTTAATGGATTAATATGAAATAATTTCACGGTAGACTTGTGAACTCAAAATAACTTTAATTTTTTTTCACAATTTTTTTTTTTTCTTTCTCTTTCTTCGATTTTTTTTTTCAGGTGTTCACTTCGCATGATGATTTTTGTCATTTAAATTACATTTTTGAATGACTGCATGAATTTTTAGGAAAAATTTACTTTAAAAATTTTCAGAAAATCTTTTTTTTTTTTTGTTTACATTTTGAAAACACTATTTTCAATTAGTTGCATGTTTCTGATGTTACTAATACTTATGCTTTGTTGAAATCTTAGCAATTACTTACAACAAATTTCAGGTTTTGTTTACAAAATATTTTTGAAAAATATTTAGCTCCCGCCATGAAATAATTGATTTTTTGGGGGGGCTTTGTGCACTTTGTCTTGAATTATAATTTTTTTTTCAGGACTATTCATGTTTTCTGACATAATCATACTATTGTTGATAACTGGTATAGTTATAATGGCTGAAGGCTTATCTGATACGGAATTACGTAAACTTGCTGAAGCATTTAAAACTTTAGGTGTCAAGCCAAATATTGATAGTGCTGAAAGCCTAGCTAAATGGATGTCTGATACTGTTAGTTCAGGCCAACTTGGTCCTGACGTGAAACCCAAAATACCAGAAGTACATCCACATGTAGCATATTATACTGCACCAAAATTACCATTATTTTCAGGTGATAAGGGGTCAAAGGATTGTGACTTTGATCTATGGAAGTATGAAGTTACATGTTTATGCAATGATAAAAATTTTTCAGAAAGTGATATTCTGTTATCTATACGTAGATCAGTTAAAGGTTGTGCAGCTCGTACTTTGATGCACATGGGTCAAGATACTACTGTTCAAAGTATACTTAAGAAATTTGAATCTGTATTTGGTTCCGTCGAACTGAGACAATCTTTGCAAGCAACATTTTATAGTGCAAAACAGAAAAATGATGAAGATGTGTCTGCATTTGCTAACAGGTTGGAAGATTTGGTTGCAAAGTTAGTGGAATGTGGAATTGTGACTGCACATGACACAAATGACATGCTTTGCTCTGCTATGTATGCTGGTTTAAACCATCAGTTAAAGTCTGTTTCTGCCTTCAAGTTTAACGAGGCAACTAGCTTTGATAAACTGAGGGTGGAATTGAGAAGACTGGAGTCTGAGATGGGTTTTTCAGCAACGCATAGTAAGTCAGCCACAACATCAGAGGATCCAATAGGGTCTCTTACAGGGGTTGTTAATCAACTCCGCTCTGAGGTTAGAGAGCTGAAAAACAAAATAGATAAACAAGAAAAACATTTTGAACCTCCTGTTAGCAGTTCGCAGCGGCAATGGACCAAACCAAATTTCAAGCAATCAGAAAACAGAAATTGGTCAAATTCCAGCAATAGGAAATTTCAAAGAGATTATGATTCTCACCAAGAAGAATTTTATCCAGAAAATTTTTCTCGACAACAGACAAACAGACAACCAAGCAAAGAAACAACTTGCTACAGATGTGGTCAAAAGGGACATATACAAATTGGATGTCGTGTTCGCCTTGACCACCAAAGAAAATTTCAAAGGGACCATTTAAACAATTAAGGACCTATAAAGAGGGGCAGTTTATAGGTCAGAACTATACTGATAAATGCCCAAATCCAATGAAGGCTTTGGTCGGAAGTAGTTCAGAAACAAACGTAACCATTAACGGTATTGCTACTTCTGCCTTACTTGATACAGGTTCAACAGTTTCGACAGTATCAAGAGGTTTTTATGATAAACATTTAGCAAACATTTCCATTCAGCCACTTGATAATTTGTTACATATAGAATGTGCTGATGGTCAAAGTCTTCCATATGATGGATATGTTGAACTTAATATTACTTTTTCAGGTTTACCGACTAAAATTGACCAATCATGTATTGTTCTTGTTGTACCGACAAGTAATTATAACTCAAAAGTACCCTTGCTCATTGGTACAAATGTTTTGAATCATATTTTAAATGATTGTGTAGAAACATATGGTGATAGAATGTTACAAACAACTTCAATGTCAACATCTTGGCATGTAAGTTTCAAATGTTTATTACAACGAGAAAGAAATCTTCATCGTAGAAAAAATGTCCTTGGTCATGTTAAATGCTGTGAAACAAAAAATGTTACAATTTTACCAAATACATCAACCACTATATCTGGGTGTCTAACCCAATCGATGGATTATATTCAAACTAATGCAGTCTTACAACCAACCGCAGATGCCATTTTCATGAAAGATCTTGATTTATGTCCATCAATGTTCTCTTATAATGGCAAAGGTAAATGTTTTATCAGTGTACAGGTATCAAATTGTTCAACAAAAACGGTAACCATCCCGCCTAATGCTTTATTGTGTGAGGTTCAGCCTGTTTTGGTTGAACATGGTATTTGCAAGGAAAGCAAACAAGCAGAGCAAGTTCAGAGTTTTATTGATGATTTAAACATCTCAGAGTCTGTACTCACTTTAGAAGAACGAGTGAGATTCAACAACTTACTAAAATCTTATGAAGATGTGTTTTCTCAAAGTGACACCGACATTGGGCACTATGATAAAGTAAAGCACAGAATTGAATTAACCGATGATGTACCATTCAAGCAAAGATTTAGGCGCATACCTCCCTCCATGTATGAGGAGGTAAGGGATCATTTGCAGCAGCTAATGGCCACTGGAATTATAAGAACATCTCATTCTCCTTATGCTTCACCAGTTGTGTTGGCACGACGCAAAGATGGTCGACTAAGGATGTGCATCGATTATAGGGTGCTGAATAACAAAACTGTCAAAGATAGCTACGCTTTACCACGTATAGAGGAAGTACTTGACTCACTGGCAGGAGCAAAATATTTCAGTGTCGTAGACATGAAATCGGGCTACTATCAACTTGACATAGAAGAGGAACACAAAGAAAGAACGGCATTTACTGTGGGCCCACTGGGATTCTACGAATACAATCGTCTTCCTTTCGGGTTAGCCAATGCCCCAGCGACATACCAGCGAGTCATGGAACAGTGTTTTGGTGAGCTCCACTTAAAACTTTGCTTCATTTATTTGGATGATCTGATTATATTTTCAGACAACATTCAGCAACATATGGAAAGAGTTGAGCAAATTTTTACTCGTCTTCGAGAGACTGGATTAAAGCTTTCTCCAAAGAAATGTTCTTTCTTCAAAGAAAAAGTCAACTTCATTGGGCATGTGGTATCGGCCCAAGGCATCGAAACTGATCCGCAGAAAATTGAGAAGATCAAGACATGGCCCAAACCACAGACACCAGAAGAAGTAAGACAGTTCCTAGGTTTCGCTGGGTATTACCGTAGATTTTGTAGAAATTTTTCTGAAATAGCGAAGCCATTGACGGTGCTTATGCCAAGACCCGAGAAGAAAAGCAGGAGAAACAGAAAACTGGTGACAGATTCAAACTGGAATTGGGGTCCTGCTCAGGACAATGCATTTGACAAATTGAAAGAGTTATTGTCAACACCTCCTGTCTTGGCTTATCCAAATTACGACAAGCCATTTGAATTGCATATCGATGCAAGTCAGAGAGGATTAGGTGCAGTATTGTACCAGATGGAAGACAATCTAAAGAGAGTAGTTTCTTATGCAAGTCGAGGACTCAATAAAGCAGAGAGTAACTATCCAGTTCATAAGCTGGAATTCTTAGCTCTTAAGTGGGCTGTTTGTGATAAATTTTACGACTATCTTTATGGTCGAAAATTTAAAGTGGTAACTGACAACAATCCACTCACGTATGTGTTAACGACTGCCAAATTGGATGCGGCTGGACATAGGTGGCTAGCAGCTCTCTCAACATTTGATTTTAATATTGTATATCGACCTGGAAAAAGTAACAATGATGCTGATGCCCTTTCGAGACATCCCACTTTACAAGAATCAATGTTTTTGGAAGAAAAGCCAATAATGTTAAAAAATACAGAAATCCAGGCAATATGTAATGGTGTGCAGCATCAAGAATACATTGAAACTTTGTCAATGTCAGAGACTGTTGTTCCTAATGTTCAGCCTATTGGACAAGACATTATACAGAAAAGTACAAGGGACTTGAGGGCTGCTCAGAGAGATGATCCATTATTGAGTATATGGTACTCAGCAGTGACTAATAGACAAAGACCTATTTTAGCTAAACTCCCATCAACCTCTTATAATACTGCGATGTATAGGATTTTTAATCAGCTGAAAATGGTACGTGGTGTTCTTTATCGACAAATTTGTATTAATGAAGAACAGAGATTACAATTTGTATTGCCCACAAAATTTGTTAAAGATGTTTTGTATAAACTTCACAATGATGTTGGTCACCCAGGCAGAGAGAGAACTTTATCACTTCTCAGGGACAGATTTTATTGGCCTGGCATGTCTGCCGATATAAACAAATGGATTTCAAGCTGTGGAAGATGCATTCGTTTTAAAACAATAGGAAAGCAGGTTGCTCCCTTGGTAAACATCCAAACTACACAACCTATGGAATTAGTCTGTATGGACTATTTGAAGTTGGATGCAGCTAAGGGGGGCATACAGTGTGTGCTTGTGGTAACTGACCATTACACACGGTATGCTCAAGCCTATTGTACAAGAAACATGAGTGCAAAAGTAACAGCTGATGTTTTTTTAAACCAGTTTGTGCTGCACTATGGACTGCCAAAAAGAATTCATTCTGACCAGGGTGCAAATTTCGAATCAAAATTGATCAAAGAAATTCTTAGCATTGCAGGTGTGAGCAAATCTCGTACAACCCCTTATCATCCAATGGGTAATGGGATGTGCGAGAGATTCAATCGTACCCTGATTGATATGCTAGGCACCCTGGATCAGGAAAAAAAGAAAACATGGAATTCACATATTACAACATTAGTGCATGCATATAACAGTATAAGACATGATTCAACCGGATACTCTCCTTTTTATCTGATGTTTGGCCGTGAACCACGACTACCAGTGGACATAGAATTTGGTTTTGATGAGAATGAGTCATCAAAGAAATTATCAAAATATGCCACCGAATTACGAGAAAGATTTCAAGAGGCCTACAGGAAAGCCAATAAGAATATCCAAAAATCCCAGGAACACCAGAAGAAATTTTACGATACCAAAGTCAGAGGTACAAATGTTGAAATTGGTGATCGAGTTCTTGTTAAGAAAACTGCATTTGATGGTCCACACAAATTAGCAGATCGCTGGAGTGATGAAGTGTACAACATTATTAACCAGCCTAACAAGAACATCCCTGTATATGAAATCCTTAGAGAAGATGGTGAAGGTAAGAAGAAAATTTTGCATCGCAATCTACTTCTTCCTATTGGTTTCCTCAATGATGACAATGGTGAAATTTCAATTGTTCCGAAACCAGTACCTCGAAGAAATGAACACAAGCAGAAGGACAATGTTGACACAGTACCGAAACCACTACCACGGAGAACCATTGCAAAACCACAGCCATTTGACCGAGTAGAAGTGGAAAGTACAGATAGTGAGGAGGAATTTACTTACGTTATACCTCAGAAAAATAATGATATTCTCAGTCATTCTGGGAATGAGGCCGGCCAGAATAATGATATCCAGTTTTCTTCTCAACAACCAGGTGACAGGCTTGGATCTGTTGAGGAGTACCAGGAACAAGATCATAATGGGGACGCCCATGGTCACAATAATGGTGGTGATGATGATCAAATTCCTGGTAGTGATTCATCAATTCCTGATGAAAGTATGGGGTCGCAGCTTGATGACAGAAGTGTGGAACCCACTACTGATATTGATCATGCTGGTCCTCAAGATGACAGTAATACTGATACAGATGCTGCAATAGGTGAAACAGGAACTTTACCAATACCAGCTACAAGAACATCGACTCGGTCAAAGAAGCAACCTGCATGGATAGCATCAGGAGAGTACAGCATGGTTCAGACAACCCAGCAAGATTGGAAGGAAAAGGTTAAACTGCTACAATCATTGAGCAGTGATGGATTTTTTAGAGACAATGACAGCAAATTGTGTGAGGCTGTTTTGTCTCTGATAACAAAGGAATGAATGTCAGGGACGACATTTTTTAAAGGGGGGAGCTATGTGGCAGGTACAGGTAAAGGGGTTAATGTTATACTTTTAGTTTCAGTCAAGTCCCACAGACTCATGTAATTTATTGTACATTTTAGGTTTATGCGGAACAATCAATGTGGGATTAATTTGGTGTTCCCAGAGATTATTCCAATACATTTTCAGGTTTTAACTTCAAGCATAACTAAATGCTTGTTCCATTTACTGATAGCAGTTGATTAGGCCTTAACTGTGGAGAATGATGTCAAGTTTTATTTTAGGTCAATGAGGTCCAGAGTGTGCTTTGATTGTATATAATTTTGCTTCACTGGCAATGACACTGCATGCTTTTTCAGTTACTCTCACTGACCACTGCAGTAACATTTGTGTATTTTTAGCACTAAAACTTGTCCAAGGCAATCTGATTGGATAATTGGTTTCCACTCTACTGTGTTTTACCTGCATTGAGCAGAATGTTAGGTACAGGCTGGCATACCATCAATCTTCCTTCTGAAAGCTGTGTTGTTTTGTAAATGTTTCGTATTTTATTATTTGTGAAATTACTAGTAAACAGATTGTATTGTTGATATTCTGATTCCTGACATTTCCTGTTCATAATGTGATTCTCAGGAGGAATAGGGATAAATATTTCTGGTTTCCAGGTACAGTGACTTCCTTAGTTATCTTCATATTAATTTGGGTTTTTGTTGCTAAATTTTGCAGACTGGTTGATTGCTCAGTCAGCCCAGTGTTTCACATTTGTGAAGCACTGGTCTGGTTGAGCTATCCACAATTCATTACGATACAGCAGTATTTTTGCTTAGTTGTGATTGCTGTAGTGTGGAGTTTCCATTCCGTAAAAAGTTTGTATTTTGTAATTGCAAATTATTTTATTACAATTTGTTGCATTATTTAGTAATACGTTCGTTAGTTTGGCATAATGTGGAAATTATTTAGAACTCTTGTTATCCTCAGTGCGGTGTTGTCCAATGTGTTCTGCTGTGCATAACACATTGTCCAACACACCACTGCGGATGATAGGACCAATTTTATTATGCTTTGTACTATTCCGATATTTAGTACCATATTTATTATGCAGGTTTTGGATCTGTGTACCCAAAGTGACTGTACCATGGAAGTGCTATAGACAGCTGGAAGGGAACTACCTTGTCACACTGATGGTATGCATTGTTAGCTAAATATATATTTATATAACTGTTTCCCCATGGGAACCACAGGTAGTGAGGCTGTGCTTGTTTACTTTGGTAAACAAGCTCTGCTTTACTGGTAAAATAGGATGGGTATGAGCGATTGGCTAGAATTTGGTTAATATCCATGTTGTGGTTACAGTTAGCAATTGCACATAAGTATGCGACCTTAACACTGATAAATAAAAATAACTGTAAACATACAGAGCTGACTGGCTGCTAATTTAATAAGGCAATTTCTAGTTATCTCATTTGGTAGATTGTGTACTTGTTTTATTTATCAGCTCAGTATGTAAATCTTGAACTTAGCTGAATTGGATTTTAACTTGTAAATATATAAAGCTTTGCCAGCTCAAAGTAACATTGAGCACCAATCTGTAAAGAATTTATTCGTAAACTCACGAATTGCTTCAAGGTTATGGCTGTTGATTAAACAGCCCAGGTGGTCACAGGATAACTTGGTGATCCTTCACCAAGTTAGCCTGTGCTGTGGATGCATGTATATGCAGCTCTTTCTGAGTTAGCGTAACATAGTGGATATTGTATCTCTATCTTTTGTATTTTATTTAAAGAAGTAATTCCCTGAAGCTTACCTCTCAACACTGTTGAATATATTTACATTGACATATTGTTGGATGCATATTGGACAGTGGTGCCAAGAGGCCACACATCGGTGTGCCTCACTGGAATGAGCTTATTGAGGTTGCTCCAGTGTGGCTCACCTGTCTGTGCCCGTTGGTTGGCACCTGCTGTGGATTTCACAGCGCTACATCCTAGGAGCTTATCATCTGATGTGCCTCAATGGAATGAGCTCTTGGAGCTTGTCCCAGTGTGGCCCATTGGCTCATATCTCCTTTATGTGAGCTTGTGTATTTATTTATAGTATACACTCAGAGGAGCTCATCGGTTGCCATGCCTCTGTGGAATAAGCTCTCAGAGCTTGTTCCACTGAGGTATGTTAGCTTGTGGGCTCTTGGAGCTCAAGTGATTAGACAGTTTGTCTTCAATTATTTAAGACAGTGTTGATCTTCTGACATGGCTGTGATAACTTTGTATTTATACTTGTGTATTTTGTTTTATTTATAGGGGTTCATGTTCATCTGTATGATAAACATTTCCTGATGTGATATTTTGACAATAAACAGAACCCATGTGAATTTATATATATAACCGTGTTGTCATCTCTACAACAGAACCAGGTTACACACACACCATATTTTTTTTTCATTCGCTTTTCCAACATCACTGAACGTTCTGAATACGAGTGGCATTTTCCGTAAATACGATCAGTTCTATCGGGGTTTTCTATCAATAACCTCAGGGTACACATCAGACGTAAGAAAATTAACTCGTTAATGGTGTCCGGGCGATTCAGACCGTGTACGATTCGGACCAGGTTTTTATAAAGGACGCTTCGGTCCCAGATCTATTGACGATTCGGACCATATTTCTGGCCGATTCGGACCAGCTTATTGGACGATTCGGACCATGTTTGTGGACGATTCGGACCAGGTTTCTGGGCGATTTGCAGACACGCAAACTACACGAGCCAGCACAGACATACACACTTCACAAGACAGCACAGACTTGTCTTTTGAATTAAATAGGCCTAGAGCTTTATGTGCAAATTTCAGTGAGCCATTTTCATTAATTTCACTGAAAAAAATACCGACGTACCGGTATTGTTTGTAGTTATCAAAACAGATAATTCTGCGAGTAATTATGAAACAACTAATACTGTACTTCTGGGTCATGTTAGGGAAGAGGAAAAAAGATGTGACGTCAACATTGACCTGCCTGTTTTTATTTGCAATGCATTTTGGGTTGGTATACCGAATTTGGTCAAAATCGGCCCAGTAATTGGTCCGTTGCTAATGGGCGCTCTCATTGCTGGGGAAGTCACGTGACATCAACATTGACTGTCTGTTTTCATTTGCAATGCATTTTGGGTCCGTATACCGAATTTGGTCAAAATCGGCCCAGTAGTTAGCCCGTTGCTAAGAGGGAGCTCTGGTTGCTAGGGAAGTCACGTGACGTCAACATTGACCGTATGTTTATTATTTGCAATGCATTTTGGGTCCGAATAACGAATTTGGTCAAAATCGGCCCAGTAGTTAGCCTGTTGCTAAGGGGGCGCTCTGGTTGCTATGGAAGTCACGTGACGTCAACATTGACCTGTCTGTTTTTATTTGCAATGCATTTTGGGTCCGTATACCGAATTTTGTCAAAATCGGCCCAGTAGTTAGCCCGTTGCTAAGGGGGCGCTCTGGTTGCTAGGGAAGTCACGAGACGTAAACTTTGATCTGTTCGTTTTCCTTTGCAAAGCATTTTGGGTCAGTATACCGAATTTGGTCAAAATCGGCCCAGTAGTTAGCCCGTTGCTAAGGGGGCGTTCTGGTTGCTAGGGAAGTCACGTGACGTCAACATTGTTCTGTCTGTTTTCATTTGCAATGCATTTTAGGTCGGTATACCGAATTTGGTCAAAATCGGCCGAGTAGTTAGCCCGTTGCTAAGGGGGGCGCTCTGGTTACTATGGACGCCACGTGACATCATGATTGATCTGTCTGTTTTCATTTGCAAAGCATTTTGGGTCCGTATACCGAATTTGGTCCAAATCGGCCCAGTAGTTAGCCCGTTGCTAAGGGCGCGCTCTGGTTGCTAGGGAAGTCACGAGTCGTCAACATTGATCTGTCTGTTTTTTTTGCAATGCATTTTTGGGTCCGTATACCGAATTTGGGTCAAAATCGGCCCAGTAGTTAGCCCGTTGCTAAGGGGATGCTCTGGTTGCTAGGGAAGTCACGTGATGACACCGGTGACCTGTCTGTTTTCGTTTGCAATGCATGTTGGGTCCATGTATTAAAATTGGTCAAAATTGGTCCAGTAGTTTGCCCGTTGCTAAGGGCGTGCTTTACTTGCTGCTATGGACGTCACGTGACATAATCAGTGACCCATTAACCTCACCCCCACACCCAATATATTAAGGGTCCCTTGACCCGATGAGGGTGAAAGCAATGGTGGAGAGTCATCACTTGTTCTAGCGTCCGAGTATCCTTGAAAAAATGTAACCTCATTTGTCCCCGAAACCTTTGGGAAAAATCCCTAAAAGTTTAATCAGCCAGGGTCATTCTCGTGAAGTCTCATCTCGGTAACTACTTCCTACGTTAAAAAAAGTGTGAAATTAGTATAAAGGACTCATGAATGCTAAACTTTGGATGAATATCCATTTTGACAAATTTTCACTGAATAACAAGAAAATACAGCAGTGCTGTGCAAAAAAGGACGATGAAAATATGCCAATGCAGTTTTACTGAAAAGACGTGACGTCAGCATTGACCTGTATGTTTTTATTTGCAATACATTTTGGGTCCGTATACCGAATTTGGTCAAAATCGGCCCAGTAGTTAGCCCGTTGCTAAGGTGGCGCTCTGGTTGCTAGGGAAGTCGCGTGACGTCAACATTGACTTATCTGTTTTCATTTGCAATGCATTTTGGGTCCAAAGACCGAATTTTGTTAAAATCGGCCCAGTTGTTAGCCCGTTGCTAAGGGGCGCTCTGATTGCTAGGGAAGTCACGTGACGTCAACATCGATCTGTCTGTTTTCATTTGCAAAGCATTTTGGGTCCGTATACCGAATTTGGTCAAAATCGGCCCAGTAGTTAGCCCGTTACTAAGAGGGAGCTTTGGTTGCCAGGGAAGTCACGTGACGTCAACATTGACCTCTATATTTTTATTTGCAATACATTTTGGGTCCGTATACCGAATTTGGTCAAAATCGGCCCAGTAGTTAGCCCGTTGCTAAGATGGCGCTCTGGTTGCTAGGGAAGTCACGTGACGCCAACATTGACCTATCTGTTTTCATTTGCAATGCATTTTGGGTCTGTATACCGAATTTTGTCAAAATCGGCCCAGTAGTTAGCTCCTTGCTAACGGGGCGCTCTGGTTGCTAGGGAAGTCACGTGACGTCAACATCGATCTGTCTGTTTTCGTTTGCAAAGCATTTCGGGTCCGTATACCGAATTTGGTCCAAACCGGCCCAGTAGTTAGCCCGTTGCTAAGGGCGCGCTCTGGTTGCTAGGGAAGTCACGAGACGTCAACATTGATCTGTCTATTTTTATTTGCAATGCATTTTGGGTCCGTATACCGAATTTGGTCAAAATCTGCCCAGTAGTTAGCCCGTTGCTAAGGGGACGCTCTGTTTGCTAGGGAAGTCACGTGGCGACACCATTCACCTGTCTGTTTTCGTTTGCAATGCATGTTGGGTCCATGTATCAAAATTGGCCCAGTAGTTTGCCCGTTGCTAGGGGCGTGCTTTACTTGCTATGGTCGTCACGTGACATAATCAGTGACCCATTAACCCCCCCTCCCCCCCCCCCCCCCACACACACTCAATATATTAAGGGTCCCTTGACCCTATCCTATGAGGGTGAAAGCCATGGTGGAGAGCCATCACTTGTTCTAGCGTCCGAGTATCCTTGAAAAAATGTAACCTCATTTGTCCCCGGTTCCTTTGGGAAAAATCCCTAAAAGTTTAATCGGCCAGAGTCATTCTCGTGAAGTCTCATCTCGTTAACTACTTCCTACGTTAAAAAAGTGTGAAATTAGTATAAAGGACTCACGAGTTTCGACGTCGGCTTCGCCTCCATCTCAACTCGGGCGCCTCCGGCGCCTTCGTCCTTTATAAAAATGAAAATAGCTCAGAGCTCCGTCTGTGCGAGCAGGGCTAACAGATAACTGAAGCCATAGACCGGTGTAGGAAACTTGTAATGCATTTCCGCAAGAGCAAGGTCCTGCTTGATTAAATGGAGGCTGTACAATGAGAAAAGAAACTTAGACAATGTGGCTCATTCAAGATGCATGTAAGAATGGGCAGACAGGTCGGGGGGGGGGGGGGGAGGATCATGAAAATATTTTCGGACACTAGGCGCAAAACGTTTTTTTCTGACCCTTGGGCACCCACCCACCCCTTTTTAGAAGGAAAAAAAAATTCAAATTTGAAATTTGGTACCCACCCCCAAAGATTAAAGTAAATCACACATAAACTGCTTCGATTGGTAATTTCAACGGGTATTTTGCTGGAACTTAGTTTGTATTGTTCCAGTAACCATTCCCGACATTTAATCTACCCACAACCAGCTAATGAAGATTGGTCGGAATTTGGTACCATTTGTTGGCAAGTTTATGAATTTATTCAAACTTTCTCACAGACACTGACAGTCAGTGTATACATGGGTAATCAGGAGAGTATATGGCATATATTGGCATTCTACCTGAACAGTATTAAGACAGGTGTAGCAGGAACAGGTGTGAAATATGTTGAACATTTTGATGTTTTACCTGGTTTCACCACTGTATTTGCTGCCATTTCTACTACTTCTCTCCGTTTCTACCCATTTCTACACTCAATTTTAGTTTCATCAGTTTAATATGAATTTATTAAGTATTGTCAAGTGCACAATTCATAGAGGCAGTAAGCTCAATGTTGTATTGAACCTGTTAATAGTCAATATGATGAGGGGTGATTCTCTGGTATTGGAAACCCACTTCTCATAAACTGCACTGTTGCACCTTGGACGAACTGAGTAGTGCATCATTTGATGGAGCAGTCAGTAAGCTTTGGTGGATTCATCTTAGCAAGATGAGAAAGTGCGAAAGAAATGGTGACCACGTTGAGTTGAAAAGGTCTACCATATCTCTCCAAATTTGGTCAGGATGCATTAAGGAAATTTTGGGACTATGCTGTGTCGAGTGACGCCTCTGTGATTTATATATTACCTTCTATGCAATGAATGTCAGTGTTATCTTACAAAATATTGGAGATTGTTCATTCAGCTCAGAGGTTTGAAACCTATTTGCTCAAAATATGGTACAAGACCAGTGACAGGACAGTAACTTTCCAAGTGGTTGCCACAATATTCAGCTTGATGTTACTGAAACATAATACACATGCGTATCGTTTCTGACTGAGATGATCCCAACACACTTTATTCTATGATTTAATTATATTATTTGTTACAGCAGATTGCTATAGTTTATTTTAAAAGAAGTTAATTTTATTTCTATTATACGAATACCCAAACACGTGTCTTATATGTGTTTTCAAAGTTTTCAGATCTCATACGCCAGGTTTCTCTCCAGACATCTAGCATCTTCCTCAACATGTGCTGTGCAGTATGGTGCAGGGGTAAATGGCTGAAATTCATATTAACTCAACTGATTCCCAATTGACAAACTATTTATACACCCCAACACAGTGATGTCGAAATCTCTAAATTTCAGTCTACTAATTTTTCCCATGATGCAACTAATAATTTAACCAGTTCGATCTTGTTTGACAGAGCTCAGTGAGCTCTGTCAAACAAGATTGAATTGGTTAATTTCCTAGTTGCATTATGGGAAATAATTGCATGTTGAAGTTTTAATATTTTGACATCAGAGTGCAGAGGGTTAACATTGTATAAACAGTTTGTTAACAGGAAATCGGTTTCCCTGTTGATAAACTCTCTTTCAGTAAGATATAATGTCCTGACCATTTGATTGGTCAGGCTTTACTGACAGTATATCACAAATTGAAGGGAATTGATTTGAAGGCTACCCACTAAGCCCAAGGCTTGAATAATCAATAACAACCCTACTTTTTGCTCATACATGTATATGACTTAAATTCATAATTACATAATAAGAATCCCTGATAGTAGTCAGCTGCATTGAGAAATGGTATTATGCTACTGCAAGATGTCTACTATTCATGAAGAGTCCTTTTATTGACAGGTCTGGTTAGATTACATTTATGTTACATAAATGATAATTTGTTTAAATTGCTTTAACTTTTTTCAAAATCGTAAACCACTGATGGTGTGATGGGGGAACGGTGAACGTCTGTCCAAATTCCCATGCTACTAGCCCATATGCTGTACTACGAATCACCCCCTGTTAACTCAGAGGAGATTGAGTGGTGGCAAACAGCTTACACAAGCTTCCCTGATCAATATGCATCACTTATTTGAAAGAAAAGAGCTCATAGGTAAAACATTTCAAGGCATGGAGAAAACGTGTTTCCAGATCCGCTGACCTACCCACCCACCCCCGACCCCCGCCTTGTATCCGAAAAAAAATTGACGACCCCCCCCCCCCCCACCCTCCCCCACCCTGCATCTACAGTCAATTTATAGAGGATTTTTCTCCAAATTTTATTTCAAAAATTTATGTTGAAAATGAATGAAGTGACAAGAAATAGTTTGAAGAGCAAATATATTATCAGTCAACTTCCAATTACTTTCAATAATTTTGAATAACTATCCACTGACCTATTTTTAGTTCAAGTCAGTGCATAACCATGTCTCAAATCAGGAATGTTAGTTGAGAATAAACAGTATGAACGTGCATTGATATATATATCCTTGATATATATCCTTGGTATGTTTTGATAATAATTCTCTTCTGTTTTCATTTTGCGGTTGTATTGGAGATATATATGAGATGTCGATACTACTAACGTTGTTGAGTAAAAAGATAAAAAGTTCAAACTGTTGAAAAAACTGACTAATAACTCATTGAATGATTGCTGCAAATCTAAAAAAATGACAATATCAATATTTATATAGTCGCACGAGTGTTAGGATGTTCTATGTCCCCTAAGGGAGTACTCTGTCCCCTATGGGAGTACTCTGTACCCTATGTGAGTACTTTGTCCCCCATGGGAGTACTTTGTCCCCTCTTGGAGTACTCTGTACTCTATGGGAGTAGTCTGTACCTATGGGAGTACTCTGTACCCTATGGGAGTACTGTGTATCCTGTGGGAGCACTCTGTCTCCTATGGGAGTACTCTGTACCCTATGGGAGTACTCTGTCCTCTATGGGATATAGGACATTCTAGCACACAGGCGACGATATGGATGTACCTGTCCTAAACATCTACAATATAAGTAAAATTATGAAAGAGTAAAATGTTCAGACCATGGAGAAAATTGATTTTTGACCACTCCGACCATCCACCCACCTCATCATACATTGCTGGAAATCATTTTTTGTTGAACCCCCTCCCCCCCCCCACCACCACCCCGTTGCAACAAAAAATAATTTACTTTTTGACGACACAAGAGCGACTTGTTCATTTTCAACACTCGTGAACCGAGAAAATGTTATTTGCGCTATTTTTAGTCATTTTGAAGCTCTGGGGGGAGGGGGGGGGGGGGGGCGTCAAGCGTGTTATTTCATCTGTAATTTCATTAGTTGTCGCCCCATGCAGATCGTACAAGTCAGGACTTTTAGGGGGGGGGGAGGCGATGCCCCCCCCCCCCCCTCACCACTTCAACACGTCTCACTTCAGATGGTCGTGCCGTGTTCTGCATGGATGCCAGTGTGCGCTGCATAAATATTATACTAAACAAAATGCCAAGCTTTCTTTTTGAAATAGGACTTTAATAATTCTTTTTCTATCCGTTCATTTTTATGGTGCGAGAACAAAATAACGAAAGCGTCAAAAGGCCTCTAACAAAACCTTAATTGTTTACACAGTGTTCTTTCGGACCTGCATGCTTGAGTTTTGAAATTCCCTTGGTAATTGCTAATGTCTTTCGATTGTTTACAGTTCATTGCACTCGGAGAGCACAGTGAAGGCGAATAGATGATATTTGGCCGGTTATCGGCGATTCCCTTTCTTCGAATCATTTTTTCACCTCTCATATTTCTTGTGATATTTGGAACTTTATTCGATTTTTTGTTGTCAGTATTCATCTGATAGAATTCACATTCACTCTGCAGCATCTACAGTACACGAATTGGCCATTGTGGATCGGGATTCAATTCAAAACTGAAGGTAAGTAAATGAAGCTGTTTACAGGTATGTAGCAAGAGGGTCTTTGTTTGGGGGAAGGTGTGCGTGTGTGTGTGGGGGTGGGGGGGGGGGGGGCTGCCACGACCGAGTTTCCACCTTTGAGTTAGAATTTTCCAACTACCGATGATTTTCCAACTTCAGAAGAAATCCAAATTCTGCCTTTCCCCTTGTGTTCTGAATGTATGACCTCTGGGTTCCAAAGTTTGGGAATCGCCTCTTGAATGCAACAAGTCTCCATCTGCAATTCCTTAGCATTGCAGATGGCGCCTTGTTGCAATTAAGAGTCGAAGTATTCACTTCCGTTGAAAAATGTAGTTACAAATTCCCTGAATGTCTGTTCGAAACGGTCACCACCATCGCGGATAAAACGTCGCGAACTCTATTTCCACAGGACATGAATTTTCTTGGGACGCGGTGGCTCTGTGGTTATAGCATTGAACTTCAAACCGAGAGGTCCACGGTTCGATCCCCACCAGAGGTAACTGTGTTGTGTCCTTGGGCAAGGCACTAAATCTCGATTGCCTCTGTGGGGGCACGGTGGCGCGGTGTACTAAGGCCTACTGAAGACTGCCTATGTGGGGGCACGCTGGCGCTCTATACTAAGGCGTACTGCCCGTCGATGGTGCACCTGTTTTCAACCAGTGCCAACCCTTCTTGTGTTGAATTAGTATATTGAGGAGTCTGACAGTTGCTCGCCGTTGCTTGGTGGTTCTCTCCGGGCACTCCGGCTTCTTCCACCCGCAAAACTGTCCGACACGAGGTGACCCTGAGTGTCGAATGTGTCGTTAAACCCCAATAAATAAATAAATAAATAAATAAATAAATAAATAAATAAATAAATAACATTAAATTTCCAATTGTTAGTGGTTGAAGCTTAAAATGTCTAACTAACTACTTGAAATTTTGGACGGGATTGGGGAGTGATGGTAAGACATCAACCTGTCACCTGGTTGTTTGTTTTACAAATTACTTTATCACAATCCTCAATTTCAGGACACAGAGTCCTTCCAATTCGTTTGAGGATTATTGAGACATAAGACCAAGAAATGTTATATGTGGTGGGTCCCACTTAATTGAATATTTCTTAATTGGATAACCCTGTTAATTGAACATGATTTCAAAACACCAAACCATTTACCATACCTTCAGTACAAGTTTGACTTGTTATTTGCATATAGGTAAAAGAGAAAACTCTTGTTAATTGAATAAAGCATTTGGTTAGAGCATTGGATTTTGAACCGATAGGTTCGATCCTGTTCAGCGGTAACAGAGTTGAGTCCTTGGACAAGACACTTCTTAACCCTTTACCTAACGTAACGGCCAAAACCGGCCAGCGCTATTCTCAAAAATCTCCAATTAATTTTCATTATTTTTTTCATCTTTTGTCTCAGAAACATAGGTTATGACCCCTCGTTGGAACGAGCTCGTCGAGCATAACCTATGTTTTTGAGAAAAAAAAATGAAAAAAATTAGTTAGTCAAGAATTATTTTTGCAAGTGTCGTCTGCTTTTCGGGTTAGGTAAAGGGTTAATGCAGATTGTCTACGTACGTTGGTGCGCGATGGCGCTGTGTACTTAGCTATCCAGCACGTCGATGGTGCACTTTCCTTCAATCGCCAACTTTGCATTCAGAGTTAGTAAATTGGGGAGTGACAGTTGCTCACCGCTGCTTGGTGGTTCTCTTCGGGGACTCCGGCTTCCTCCGACAATGATACTGCCCGACACGACATGACCCCAGCTGTTGAAAATGCCGTTAAACCCCATAAATAAACAAACAAAGAAAACATTTTGGTGTCCATCAAAAAATTTCTTTGACAATTGAATGCCACTTGTTTATAGACCCATTCGGCCTCAGTAGATCCAATCTTAGCATTTGTTCTATTTTTCTTTGTTCACAGAGCAGGGCTTATATTTCGTCTAAATTTGTGGTTGCGAGAATCCTTACCTACTTTGAGTGCCCCAGGGTTCCATGAGGCCACCATGGTTGAACCCCTGTTGTATACTAACACAATTTAACTGCTTACCCAACACATCTTTTTAATTTTTAAAACTAAATTTGATAATTTTTAAACAATAAATAATAAATAAATGATAAAATAATTAGATGAACCATATTTACCAATAAAATCTTACAAATATTGTTGTCGTTGGAACCGGCTCAATGAGCCGGTTCCAATGACAGCCGGCATATTTGTAAGATTTTATTGACAAAGCGTCAGGATATTTCAGGTCATGTTAGCCTTCTAATGGTTAATTTGTTTCCGCTGTGTTAGATAAAGTGTTAAACTGACTCAATTCTTTTCACTCGAATCCTCGCAGAGGTGCAGCGAGAATCTACATGGATTCTCGTTTGTTTTATTGCGCGAATCTTTGTGCAAATCGATTCTCGGATTCTCGTCGATATATAAGTCCTGCAGAGCTCTTTCCTGTTATTAAATACTCTTGTCACGAGAATATTTTTTCACTGACAAAGTAGCTATTCTAACATGGCTCCACTATTCTAATAATAATAATTCCCCCAATGGCGCTTTCTTAACCCTTTAACTAACATGAAAAGCAGACGACACTTACAAACAAAATTCTTGAATAACTAATTTTTTTCATTTTTCTGTCTCAAAAACATAGGTTATGACCCCTCATTGGAAAGAGACTAACGAGTTTTTCTAACCAACATGGTCCCACTGTTCTGATTATGATAAGTCCCCCAATGGCGCTTTCTTAACCCTTTAACTAACATGAAAAGCAGACGACACTTACAAACAAAATTCTTGAATAACTAATTTTTTTCATTTTTCTGTCTCAAAAACATAGGTTATGACTCCTTATTGGAACGAGCTCAACGAGCGGAGCTTGATCAGAGTTAAAAGGTTGAGGAGCTGACAGTTGCTCGTCGATGCTCGGTGGTTCTCTCCGGGTACTCCGGCTTCCTAAAACTAAATCTGTCACGGTGACGGTCACGATTAGCAATGGTGCATAAGTATGTGACCTTAAACACCAATAAATAAATAAATAAATAAATAAATAAATAAATAAATAAATAAATAAATAAATAAATAAATAAATAAATAAAAGCATTTATTTTATTTTCATTCGTTTTTCTTCCCCCAAAATAAATCGTATTCCCACTCGACGAAAATGTTATTCGGCATCGTATTCCACTCTCATCAATGACGGACTCTTTTTTCTCATCAATGACCGACTATTTTTTATTGTTTGCAAATCTGTTGAGTTGAATCAATTTTAAAGGGTTGTTTTGGGAAAAGAAATAAGGAGAAAATAAAATAAAATAAATACAAAAGTTCTCTGCTCGGAGTCGAGTACGATTTTATCCTTTCGTGGACCTCGTAACGCCTCGTAAAATAATCCTCCGCGCGCCCCACTCGAGGATAAAAATCGTCCAGAATCTGAGCAGTGAACTATTGTCTTTGTATTTTCCTTGGTTGACAGAGCTCTTTTCTGTTAATTGAATACTCTTGTTACTTGAATATTTTTCAGTTGCAAAGTAGCTAACAGGGTTCCACTTTAATAATAATAATAATAATAATAATAATAATAATAATAATAATAATAATAATAATGGGAGCTCGGTGGCTCAGTGGCAAACTGTTGGACTTCTCTGCAAGAGGTCCCGAGTTCGATCCCCGTCCGGGACGACCCGCGTTGTGTCCTTGGCCAAGGCACTTTATCCCGGTTGCCTACATGGGGGCACGATGACGCCGTGTACTAAGGCCTACAACACGTCGTTGATGCACATGTCTTCAACCGCTGTAACTCCGCTTGAGCGGAGCTTGAACAGAGTTAGAATGTTGAGGAGCTGATAGTTGCTCGTTGATGCTCGGTGGTTCTCTTCGGGTGCTCCGGATTCCTCCACTCGTAAAACTGTCACGGTCACGATTAGCCACTGTGCATAAGTATGTAACCTTAAAAACCAATAAATAAATATAATAATAATAATAATATATATGGGCAAGACACTTAATTGTTATTGCTATTATTGTTATTGTTATTATTATTATTAGATGTGACTGTTGAAGTAACACCCCCCCCCCCCCCCCCCCCCCTTCTGCACGCAAAACAACATTTGCTATGCTCCGTGGGATTCCTTATCTACCATAATTTTGGGGAAATATTGAATGTAGCTCTCTTTCCAACAACCCTGCTCTGTATTGTGCTCACTTCTATAAAAAAAGATAAAAAACAGAAAGATTTTATGTCAAATCCCATGTCGGGCAGGAATTCCGTCGGACATGGTCCTGGGACTGTGCCTGGGGGACTTCCTGCCTGACATGGGCTCTGTATTGTGCTCCCTTCTATTAAAAAAAAAAAAGATAAAAAAATACAAAGATTTTATGTCAAATCTCGCGTCGGACAGGAATTCCGACGGGCATGGTCCTGGGACTATGCCTGGTGGACTTCCTGCCTGACATGGGCGATCCATAATTGGATCCAAGCAGTTGCAGTAACAGAATTAATAGTAAAAAGTATTGTAATGTTGTGTCCAAAAGCTGGGACCACAGATCACCATCGGAGTGAGCACGATGGAATTGTTCCGTTTGTTCTTGCTGGCTCCTTCACTGAGCTCGCTACGATGAGGGGTCAAGGACTGTGTTTCAACATAAAAAATGAATATACTTAGTTAGCCAAGTAATTTGTTTGCCAACGTCGCCCATCTTTCATGTTGGTTAAAGGTTAAGCTTCTATGAGTTATGTCAAACCAGCTGCTACCAACGGGCAATACGTTTTTTCCATGTTTTCTTCTAGTCCACCTTTTATCCATGTTTCCCCCCCAAGTCTACCTTTTATCATTCTTTTTATAAATAAAAACACTTAATAGTACTGTGATTGCTTATGGGGCCCACCTTGAGCAAGGAGGGTAAGAGATGAAGAAAGTTGAACTATCGATTCTGATCAATTTCCTCTCATGAAATGTGAGAAAAGTTTAATGATTTTCCAAACTGAGACAAGGGACCCAACCGATATGAGCTTCCTTTCCTCCAATTCGTGTTTCCTGAAAGTTGCATTAAATCACATTTTCAGTGTACCCTCTATTCAACGCCGATCGGTGTTTTTTTTATGTTCCTACAGCTAAGAACTGTCCCAATCCCCTCGACGACATCACTCGACTTTTTAATCAGATTCTTTCCTATGTTTGCTATTAATCTTTTTATAATCATGTTCTTCTCTTTATTTGTTATCTACCATATCATCATTCCTACACTATCTCAGACTGTAAAAAACATAAAGCTAATTTCTTCATCAATTTATTTTTCACAAAATATTAATCGTCTTGAGAGTCAACGTCTAAAATGTACAATGAAGACTTCAATGGACATTAATCAATCCACTTCTGATGTTAGAATGGAATCAGGTGGCAGTATTGTGAACAATGGCGGGTAACTTAACCCTTGACGAGATCCAGACAAGTGTGGAATACGACTTCACCGCCCATATAAATTCAATTAATAATGCATTAATCGATGTAGATGACTCTCCGTATAATAATATTGAAACAAACTGTAAATATTACCAGCCCGATGAATTTCTCTCAGCATTTGAGAACATCCACAAATCATTTTCCCTATTTCATATTAACTGTCAAAGTCTGAATGCCCATTGGGACTCGCTGCATGGGCTGCTTTTTAAACTTTAAGGAGAACATAACATGTTTGATGTTATAGGTCTAACTGAGACCTTCCAAATCCCCCATAATACATCCTATAAATTGGAAGGCTACCACCCCCTAGTAAAAAACACTCGTCCCGGAAACGACGACGGTAGGGGTGGTGCGGGACTCTTTATCAGGGAAGATACGGAGTTTAAAATTCTTCACAATTTATCAGTCTTTATTCCTCACATATTTGATCTCTTTTTGTCGAAATTAAAGTACGAAACTCACGAAACATAGTTGGAGTAATATATAGACCTAACACGCCACCCAAAGCTGACCTGGATCTTTTTCTTACGAAATTAAACTATAGAACTGATAATTTAAATCACAGCTGTAAGAAATCATACATAATGGGGGACATGAATATCGACCTTTTAAAATCGGAATCTCATCTCAAAACAAAAACCTACACAGATCTAATGTTTAGTCAGGGCTTCATATCCTTCATCACCAGGCCTACAAGACTTACGCATAGTTCAGAGACTATTATTGACCACATTTTCTCAAATAATATCATCACCAAAACACTGTCAGGAATAATCATAACCGATGTCTCTGACCATTTTGGCATCTTTCACCTTGAAACTATTCCAAAGAGGTCAAAAATACAATCCCACGTTCTGAAGCGGAAAATTAATACTGAGAGTATTCAAATTTCAGAGCCATTCTTGCAGAATGCGATTTCTCCCCAACGATGGGATCTAGCTGCCCCGACTTTGTTTATGATACATTTATGAATATATACCTTAATGCATTTGATGTTGCATTTCCACCAGAGCTAGTTAGACTAAATAAGCGGTGGATAAAACGGCAACCGTGGATGACGAAGGGATTAATAATCTCATCAAATAACAAAGCAAAATTTTATAATAAAAAAATAAAAAACCCGACCGATATAAATACCCAAAACTACAAAAACTACTGTAGAATTTTCAATAAAATTAAAAAAACAGAGTAAAGCCATGTTCTATAGGAAAATACTGAATGAATCCAAGTATAACATTCGTGACACCTGGAAAATTTTGAATGAAACCATTAGAAAAACAAAACAGACATCAAAACTACCCTCTTTCTTCGTTCAAGAAAATCAGGAAATGAATGATCCACATAAGATAGCCCAAGAATTCAACAATTTTTTTGTAAACGTAGGTCGGCGAACATGCGAAAATATAGGAAATGCTAAAAATCATTCCGTGACTACATGAAAACTCCCATTAAGAACAACTTCTTCATAAGTCCGACATGTATTAATGAAGTCCTATATGTGATTAATTCTCTCAAATTTAAAACAAGTAAAGACTGGAATGATATAAGTACGGAACTTTTAAAAAAGACAATAGACCTAATAGGCGATCCTTTAACACACATTTTCAATTGTTCATTTGCGGAGGGAATATTCCCAAGCAAAATGAAAATTGCCAAAGTAATCCCGATTTTAAAATCAGGCGATGAACACACCTTCACGAACTACAGACCTATCAGCTTGCTGCCAACTTTCTCAAAAGTACTTGAAAAACTTATGTCAACTAGATTAATCAATTTTTGGACCATTTTGGTATTTTGAATCCTTATCAATATGGCTTTCAGAAAAAAACATAGCACTATCCATCCAGTGCTGCATCTACTAAAACACATTGGACAGGAAAACAATAAGATCAGCAAAGATACCACGCTGGCTGTCTTCTTGGACCTATCAAAGACTTTTGACACATTACAGCATGGCATCTTATTGAGTCAACTGAATAGCTATGGTATAAGAGGATTAACGAACGACTGGTTCAAAAGCTACTTGTCCGGTAGACAACAGTATGTTAGCTATAATGACAACAGATCGGAAATGGCTGAAATAACACGTGACGTCGCGCAGGGATCAGTTCTTGGCCCAATACTTTTTTTGTTATATATCAATGACATTTCTGAAGCATCTTCATTACACCTCCTCGTGTTTGCTGATGATACAACAGCATACTCATCAGGTCCCGACACTTGCGTACTGGACGGTTATATAAATAAAGAACTTGAAAAGATTTTTGATTGGTGTTGTGCGAAACAGTTAGCCTTAAATGCCAGAAAAACCAAATATATTTTGCTCAACCCAACCCAAAGTAACAGACAAAGATCAGCTAAACCAAATATCTTTATAAACAATGAGAAAATAAGTACTATAGGGTCAGAGGAAACTGAAAAAGCGATTAAATTTCTAGGAATACATATTGATGAAAACTTAAAATATAAGGACCACGTAAATAAACTTTGTTCTAAAATTGCATACGCAAATTTTGCCCTAAATAAAGTGAAGACTGTATTGCCAACGGATGTCATGCGAACACTGTACCACGCACTAATACATAGTCACCTGGTATATGGAATTCATATCTGGGGAAACTCGAAGGCAATGAACAAGGTGTTGTTGCTCCTAAAACGTTCTCTGCGTATAATACATAACAAACGTTATAATGCCCACACGGATCCACTGTTCTTAAAAAGCAGAATATTGAAAGTGAACGACTTATTTAAACTCCATGCGAACCTATTTGTTTTTGACTTTCTCAATGGTAACCTCCCTCGATCTTTCGAAAACTTCTTCGGTCTTGTCAGCAATCGATCAACTAGGAACAATAGACAATGTAGTACACTAACAGTTGAACGAACAAGAACTAAAGCCTTAGATAGGTTCCCAAATCATGCTTATCCAAAATTATGGAACGACCTAAACTGTGAACTACGTGCAATAAGAAGCAGAAATTGTTAAAAAAAGAAATAATGAATAAAATACTCGCGTCATATCCGGGTACTGTAGAATGTAACAATCCGTATTGCCCAGACTGTAACCCATAAGTTAACCCTTAAAACATAATTACTACATATCTTATATATTACATATTAGTGGAAACGTAAAATGTACTATAAAAACATGTGTGATAAGTTGGAGTCACTAGAATCATCTGATCCCGAATGCTACTGGAAGATTATTAACCAGCTCAGAGCTAAAGAGCCTGATAATAACAGCCTTGATCCTGATACAACTGTAGAGTTTTTCAACCAGTTGTTATGTCGCGACATATCACCCATCGAGAACACTGAACACACTGACACTGTAAAAACTCACAAATTCCCTTTAAACAATGATCCGATTACTGCGGATGAAATATTTGCTGCGCTGAAACTTATGAAAAATAAAACTTCATCAGGACCGGATAATGTCTCTAACAAACTGTTAAAAGCGATAGTACCGTACATGATTGATGCTATAATCAAAGTTTTCAATCACATTTTCGAATCGGGACATTATCCGCTCGACTGGAGTCAAACATTCCTCACTACTATCTACAGAAAAGGTAACAGACATGATCCTAATAATTATCGAGCGATAGCCGTCAGTTCGGCTGTGGGTAAACTGTTTAATAAAATAATTAACGCCAGACTCAATCACTACTTGGAAAGTAACAAGCTAATTAGTGATAATCAGTTTGGATTTCGAGAACACAGTAGTACAATAGACAGTGCTTTTGTTCTCAAAACCATAATTGATAAATGTAAATTTTCTAAGAAACCTCTCTATGCAGTGTTTGTAGATTTTCAAAAAGCTTTCGATACAGTCAACCGTTCACTTTTATTTCGCAAAATGGCAAATATTGGTGTTCATGGCGCGGTATCAAACATCATGCAATCCCTCTATGCATCAAGTTATTATCGAACAAAAACAAGTTCAGGACTGGGTCCACCTCAGCTATCTACAATAGGCGTGAGACAAGGCTGCGTCTTATCACCCACGTTATTTAAAATCTTTATTGATGATATAAAAACATTTTTTGATGATAGTTGCGGTCCCATTTCCTTACAAGACATGAAAATTAATCACCTTTTATTTGCAGATGATCTTGTCATGTTTTCTCACTCCGCTTCGGGACTTCAAAATAGTCTTAACAAATTAGAAGAATTTACTTCACGAAATGACCTTACAGTTAATGTTGACAAAACCAAATGTCTAATATTTTCTCACAGAAAAACGAAGACTTTGTCAACGTTCAAGCTGGGAAACAGAGCTCTAGAATTTTGTAATAATTACACGTACCTTGGAATAATGTTTTCAGATAATTGTAAACTAAATGAAGCCCAAAAAGCTTTATGTCTCAAAGGGAACAAAGCACTACATTGCCTGGTAAATTCCTTTACAGGAAAACATTTGCCGTCGGTAGAAATCCTCTCAAAACTTTTTGATATATTGATAAAACCCGTTATACTATATGGCAGTGAACTGTGGGGTGTGCAAAATCCGTTATACAAACTTGAAAAGATGCTATGCGAGGCAGTTCATACAAGATGTTGTAAAATGATACTTCATGTCAATAAAAACGCATCTAATCATGCAGTGAAGGCCGAACTTGGTAGGTATCCAGTTACTATTGACGCTTCAGTCCGTCGTTTAAAATATATTGCCAAACTGCAGAACAATGAATCAAATATGCTTCTTCACCACGCTTCCACAGAATCAAAATTATATGCCGATTTCAAAATACTGTCAGAAATGCTTAACCATTATGGGGTACCGAAAGTGGAGGAAATCACCAATTTGGGCAAAACACTGAAACACTTCACCGAAAAACTCAGGAACGAATATTTGAATTCTTTTAAAGAAGAAATTTTTAATGATAATAAACGAACGGGTAAAAACAAACTTCGAACCTATCGAACATTTAAGAGTGATTACGCTATAGAACTATTTCTCATTCATACAAAATCACATGAAGCAAGAATTAATTTTACGAAACTGAGAATTAGCAGTCACAATCTCGCTATAGAGAGAGGACGACACATGCAGCCCCCCATACCACTGAGTGAAAGATTATGTCGCGTTTGCTCAACGGGAGATGTTGAAAGTGAAAAACACTTCCTCATTGACTGTCCAGCATACGAATCAGAGAGAAAGCAACTGTTTGATATTGTATCGAATGCCCGGCCGGAGTTCTATGCCTTGAACAGCTTAGACAAATTTCAAGTGATCATGAAAAATGACAATCCCTCAACATGTGCTGCCGTCTGTAACATAATCCAGTTGTTCTTTATAAAGCGTAACTTTTTAATCAGTAATTAGAATATCCATGAACATGAATACATGAATCCATGAATACAATATCATTTTAAGCTCAGGGTTCAATTCATAGGCAAGCATTCAGTCCTGACTAAGAGCATAATTATCAAGCTACATATGTTTACATGTTGTGGAGGCATATTTTCACGCAGATAGTATTGTGTTCTCTGTAAATATTTGTATTTGTATATATTTCTTGAAATTTCCGTTTCATTTCCAACACTCTTCACATTTGTATGAAGGTACAAAAATTGTATTGTAATTTCAGTTACAAATTTATTCATAACTTACTTGTGTGCAATCTGCCTCATCGAAGGTGTTTTTTGCAATAAATCTAATCTAATCTAATCTTGCATTAAATCAAGTCTGGTATTCTCGTCATATTCTCGTCATATCGCACCTCACGCTTCCCATCCACTCCCTCCAGCTTGAAATATATTTTATGTTTCGGTAAATAAAACTGTTTTGTTTCCTCTAAATAACCACCTCAAGGGCCGACGTTTAAAAACAGGATGATCCAAGGCGTGAGGTGGGATGAATTTGTAGACACTAGCCACCTGATTCCGATCGATTACGATCGCAAAGAAGTCTTGTTAAATTTACTAATACTTGTTTGAAGTATTCAAAATTAATGTTGCTAACAGTCTGAGTGTGTGCCAAATGCACTTTTGGTTCAATAGGGGATGACAGGTAGACAGCCAATCTGGCTATGTCATCCCCTGGGAGTATACATATTTACGTCAATGAGGTTTCTGTAATGATGTATTATGTGTGCTCCTAATGAAGTATCTATCTATCTATCTATCTATCTATCTATCTATCTATCTATCTATCTATCTATCTATCTATCTATCTATCTATCTATCTATCTATCTATCTATCTATCTATCTATCTATCTATCTATCTATCTATCTATCTATCTATCCATCCATCCATCCATCCATCCATCCATCCATCCATCCATCCATCCATCCATCCATCCATCCATCCATCCATCCATCCATCCATCCATCCATCCATCCATCCATCCATCCATCCATCCATCCATCCATCCATCCATCCATCCATCCATCCATCCATCCATCCATCCATCCATCCATCCATCCATCCATCCATCCATCCATCCATCCATCCATCCATCCATCCATCCATCCATCCATCCATCCATCCATCCATCCATCCATCCATCCATCCATCCATCCATCCATCCATCCATCCATCCATCCATCCATCCATCCATCCATCCATCCATCCATCCATCCATCCATCCATCCATCCATCCATCCATCCATCCATCCATCCATCCATCCATCCATCCATCCCTCCCTCCCTCCCTCCCTCCCTCCCTCCCTCCCTCCCTCCCTCCCTCCCTCCCTCCCTCCCTCCCTCCCTCCCTCCCTCCCTCCCTCCCTCCCTCCCTCCCTCCCTCCCTCCCTCCCTCCCTCTTGCCCGCCGGGGCGGGGTGTTGGCGCTGTGTACTAAGGCGTACAGTACAGCACGTCGATGGTGCACTTGTTGTCTTCAAATAATGCTAACCCTGCTTGGTGTGGAGTTAGTTCGTTGGGAAGTCTGGTAGTTGCTCGCCGTTGCTCAGTGCTTCTTTCTGGGTACTCCGGCTTCCTCCACCCGTAAAACTGCCCGACGACACGGCTGTCGAAAGTGTCGTTAAACCCCAATAATAATAAATAAATAGCACTTATATTCATATTTCGTCCCCTTTCCTCTCCACCTTTTTGAATTGTGCAGATATGTAATTGAAGCCTTGTCGTAAGTCATTTTATGTCAGCTTGCACATTGAATTTCTAGAGCAATACATGTCCTTGTTTTATGGTGAGGTAGGAATCACTAATATATATTGTGTCATATTTAGAGGCTGGAATGATAATCGATGACTGTATACCGTCCATTGAATGCAACAAGGCGCTAACTGCAGTGCTTGTTCTACTCACATATCATTCGCATCGCTCGCTTGTTGCATGTTGAGAGGATGTTGCTCTGTTGACTCAGTGTGAGTGAAGTGATATAGTTTTATACCAGTTTGAAAATTTACTGAGATTATTATCTCCGCATTTTTTAAAAAATAGGGATCTTGTGGTGAACTCCGTCAGTCCCGTCCGTCCCGTCACGTCCCGTCCCGCCCATCCTGCCCGTCCCGTCACGCCCCGTCCGCCCCGGCCGCACGTCCGAACTTCATATCACCAAGAGTATGTAATTCGAAACATTTAAACTATGCTGAGGTGTTCAGATAGCTTTTGTAGATGTGCATAAAGATTTCGGAATTTTGATTGGCCCCAAAATTAATGCTTCCAGTGGAACCACTTTTATTGTTATTGCTATAAAATCGGCTTCCATTGAAAGGCTCCGAGGGTCTTTAGTTCGAAACCTTTAAACTATGCTAAGGTATTCCGGCAGGATCTGTAGATGTCCATAAATGTTTGAAAATTTTGATTCGGCCCCGTGTAGCACCTGTAGCGCCACTTTTGTCGTTTGAGAATCTGTTTCCGGCGAAAGGGTCTTAGCGGTTTTAATTCGAAACGTTGAAAGTGTGTCCACACGTTCCAGTAGGATGTCTAGATGTGCATAAAGGTTTCAGACTTTTTATTTGACCCCATGTGGCGCCTGTAGCACCACTTTTGTCTTTAGAGAATCAGGTTCGAGCAAAAGGCTCCTAGGGGTTTAATTTGAAACGCTTAAAGTGTGTTCATATGTTCAGTTAGGGTCTCTACATGTGCAAAAAGGGTTTGAATTTTTGTGGCTGCCGTCTCGCCATTTTTGTCATTAGACAATCAGTTTGCGGCAAAAGGCTCCTAGGGGTTTTATTCGAAATATTGAAAGTGTGTTAATATGTTCCAGTAGGGTCTCTAGATGTGCATAAAGGTTTCAGACTTTTTATTTGACCCCATGTGGCGCCTGTAGCACCACTTTTGTCTTTAGAGAATCAGGTTCGAGCAAAAGGCTCCTAGGGGCTTAATTTGAAACGCTTAAAGTGTGTTCATATGTTCAGTTAGGGTCTCTACATGTGCAAAAAGGGTTTGAATTTTTGTGGCTGCCGTCTCGCCACTTTTGTCATTAGACAATCAGTTTGCGGCAAAAGGCTCCTAGGGGTTTTATTCGAAATATTGAAAGTGTGTTAATATGTTCCAGTAGGGTCTCTAGATGTGCATAAAGGTTTCGCATTTTTTATTCGGCACCGTGTGGCAGGATTCAGACGACGTACAACGCGATTCACCACCAATGAGGTGATTTATTGCTTCAATGCAAACAAACGTGACACCCCGTTCCCGAGAGATCCCGTTCTGTTGCATTTTCTGGAGACCATTTATCATTTATTATCTCAAAGTCAGCCAGGAAGATTTTACTATAGATCTAACCGAACATACACAGTGAGAAATCTTCACCATACGGATTAGCCAATTATCAAAACTGGAATACAGGTTATTTATTTCCTTCAAAAAAATCTTTTCAGCGGGCGAGAAATAGTCTCAGAATCACTCTCAATGCATCAACATTTTGAAAATTTGCCTGACCCCCGCCTATAGTAGGGGGAAACCCACTCCTGTATCATTAGCCCGCTCAGGCTTTCGGGATAGGTCTCCTGTATATCGTGTTATGACTTTGAAATTTGCTGTGCCCCCAACCGCAAACAAAAAAAATAAAATAAAAAATCGCTGTCCCCCCCCCACCCCCAGATTTGAAATGTTGTCTCCGCCACAGCACGATATGAACCGCATGCGTCGAAAAGTAGAAAAGCGAAAACAGACTGAACGCGAGCTTGCGATTCGTTTCATGCATGCGAACTCGCACTGACGGCAGAATTTATTGATTTATTGGTGTGTAAGGTCACATACTTATGCACAATGGCTAATCGTGAAAGTGACAATTTTACGGGTGGAGGAAACCGGAGTATGCGGAGAGAACCACCGAGCATCGACGAGCAACTGTCAGCTCTTCAACATTCTAACTAGCTCTGTTCAAGCCTCGCTCAAGCAGGGTTACAGCGGTTGAAGACATGTGCATCATCGACGTGCAGTACGCCTTAGTACACAGTGTCATCGTGCCCCCATGTAGGCAACCAGGATAAAGTGCCTTGCCCAAGGACACAACGCGGGTCGACCGGACTGGGGTGGAACTCGTGACCTCTAACAAAGAAGACCAACAGTCTATCACTGAGCCACCGCGCCCCCAACGGCAGAATTAATTGCTGCAGATAATTAAAACAATGTCACGAAGAGTGAGTGACCACACTGAGTGCGATTTTTTCGTGCGGTGACCCGAAAATGGATCTTGTTCTACTTTTTGACGCACGCAGCTCATATCTTCATGACGGTCCAAATGGAAAAGTTGATAACGGAAAAGTAGATTAAAATCTCCCCCCTCCCACCCCCCCCCCCCCAAAAAAAAAATTCTCTCCAATTTTACACACTTAGCAAGAATCCTCCTGACAGCTTTTGAAGGTAGTACAAAATCCCCCCCCCCCCCCCCACGATTGTTATAAGAGCAGTACCCCCCCCCCCCCACGACCCAGCCTCTTCCACCAAAAGGATACAAGGCAGTACAAGGTTAATTATAAAAAGAGGATTAAAAAATTCGTGTATTTAATTTGAGGAAGTGGCAGCAATCCCAGCAATGGTAGTTTTATGTTCACGTTTTTTGGTATAAGCATGACCTTCATAGCAAAGTTTTTTTAGAAACCTTATTACTCACAATGAACTCTATTTTTGAAATGCAGTGCCTGTGCGAATCAATATTTTCGCAGGGACGGTTTGACGCAAGACCCTTTCGACCCTTATCTGAAGTAGTTAGTTGAAGTTTTCCACAGATGCCGATCATGACAGGAAGCGATAGAGGAGAAAAGGCTGGGGGAGAAGGTTTTTTTGTTCTTCTTGGTGTTCTTGGTTGAGATGATATCCTCCCTGGTGTGAGAACCTGTGTGAGAGGAGCGTCCTCTCCACAAAGGTGTTACCTCTCCCCGAGGGTGATATGCTGGTGTTTGCAGGCAAGTAAAAGTCTGCCACTTGTTAAGTATTTATCCTGAGACCTTCACTGGCAAGTATAGTCTGCCTCTGGCAATTGTCAGAGAGGTTGAGCTGGCTTCTGCACGCAGGCTTCTTTCACAGGAGTAAATCGAGACAAGTATATAACCAACGGCCCCTTTTGGGGACCACCCAAATAAAGACCCGAACTTCCCTGGTTCGAGGGCTGACCTGCATATTAACCAATTTGGCCGGGGCCTGAATGCGCGCGAGTATCGTTAACAAAAAGGGCAAGAAGAGGCACGCAGGTCCAATGCTCGCCTCCCCGAAGGTGGGTGACCACCTCTGGGGATGGAGTGAAGGATGATCAGAATCCATAGCGGTTACTAAATATCCATAGCGGTTATAATAATTCCCTAAATGTTATTGGGGAAAAGAGAAATAAAGAAGAAAAAAAACAAAATCGGAAAAAGAAGTGTGTGTCGGCCCAGCAGTGGGCGTTTATAGTATAGGCAGCCTGGTCACTGTACCTAGTCACGGCATAAGCCGTTTCTCTGCCTGGTCTGATCTGGGGGTCACCGTCTGGCCCACAGAGGGCCCTTGTTGATGAGAGGTGAGCAGCCTACAATCATATCATTGTAAGCCAAACCCGAGGGTGTTATTGGCTGCTGGTTCCGCACAGAGATGTCTTTTATTTATTTGAGGATCAGTTCGGGGTGCGAGTTGGGGAGAGCAGCCTACAATCCATGTATGCCATACCCGAGGGAGTTATTGCTGCTTTCGCGCTGAGATGTTTTCTGTTTATTTATTGGAGGGTCGGTTATGGGACGAGGAGAGGGGAGGAGCCTACAACTACAATCCTTGTATGCCACACCCGAGGGTGTCATTGCTGCTTCCGGAGCGTATCTCTGCCTTTTTCCACTGTGGGTTATTCTTAGTTGCGTGTCTATATTTAGGGCAATTTGGTTAAGTATAGACCTCAGGGCCGTCCTGATCGGGAGCGGGCCAGGCCAGGAGCGGCCGGGCCAGGCGGGCCTAAATCCATTTTGGTTCAGGTCCGCCCGACCGGACCAGGCCGGCCCCCGACCAGGCCAGTCCAAGGGTAGTTGTATTCGGCCGAGTTGGTTAATTTATAGCATTTTTTGTTTTTTTTGTCAGCTGGCACAGATGTCGTATAATTCTGACTTTAGATTGCTGTCTTTGAGGCGATCGCGGTTTTTGGCGTTTAGCGTAGTTAGGCGTTCTTTTACAGTTGGAATGCCGGCCCACTCGTGGAGTAGCGCGTGGTTCTGGACTCTTTGGGGTTTGCCCATGTTGGATTTGTTTATTTCACTGAGGACAAGGGCCCCATTCGCACGGGGCGCATGAATGCTTTGTATAGTTTGAGTAGGACTGCCTCATTGGCTCCCCAGGAGGTGCCGCGAAGCATTTTCAGTGGCGATATTATTGGTGAGTTTATTGATGGTCATATTTTGGTAAAGAGTTATACCAAGTAATTTTGCCTCGGTGCTTTCTGGGAGGATTTTATCCCGCAGTTTGAATTCAAAGTCGCAGTTTTTCCTGTTACGGGTAAAGGTGATTCTTTGGGTTTTGGAACTGCAGCTTATATACCGCTGATATGTTTTTTAAAAACTGTATAATTACATAAACTGTAATAATTACATAAACTGTATTAATTAACATAAACTGCATGAATTACATAAACTGTATTAATTACATATACTGTATTAATTACATAAACTGCAAACAAAGAAAACCTGTATAAACAATGTGTCCTTTTACAATCAAAGGGAATCTCCGGAATTGATAACTGCAAATTGTTAATTCCTTTGGGGGATTTTTGTATTGCTTTACAATATACTGTTAAGAAATTATGGGGGGGGGGGGGGGGGGGGATTTTTGTTCACCAGAAATTATTGTGGGAGGGATTTCTGTTCACCTGAAAAACAAAAAAAACATAAGGGGGATTTTTGTTCACTGTGTGAAAATGATTGGGAGATTTTTGTAGGTTACCTGATAACGCAGGTGCAAAGTTTTGAGTATCTGTATGCTCCGTCAAGAATATCAAGAACTAGAGAAACAGAATTTACTGTACCCAGTAAATTCAAGTCTGTGTGAAAAGGGTTAAAGAATCAGGAATAAACTATACAGAAAGAGAATTTATGGAGGCTTATTTTCAGGAGTAAAATATTTTTAAACAAATCAGAAATGGGTTTTCGTTAACAGTATTTACAGATATTCATACTGGAATCAGAACAGTTATTTATAAGAAACCAGAAAAGGCATACATGTGACCAGCATTCAAAGGGATCGATACTCGAATCAGAAATGGACATTTTTGGCTCTGCCCACTAATTTGAGTGATGAAATACGTTCATAAACTTTAGAAATGCATTAAGGTGTAATAAATTTCATTTCCCAGTATTTCTGAATAATATGCACTTGATGACTTTGGTGACCTCTTTCAGGCAGACCCCTAAGTGACCTCCATGACCTTGACCCATATTTTGAATTTCCATCAAGTGTCGACTCATTTGGTGTTAGTTCCAGGTCCATTCATCATTCCACCACGATTGAGATATGAGCATGACCCACTTTCAAAAATGTTGGCTACGCCCACTATTTTAACATAAAAATGCATGTATGGACCTCAGGAATGCTTTGGGGAGGGGGGGGGGGGGGGCAAAAAATGTGATTTCCAGCAATTATGAAAAATGCACTTAATGACCCCTAGGTGACCTCCTTGACCCTGACCCATATTTTGAATCTCCATCAAGTGTCGACTCATTTGGTGTTGGTCCCAGGTCCGTAGGTCATACCACACTTGAGATATGGGCGTGACCCACTTTAAAAAATTTTGGCCGCACCCACTTTTTTATGTCAAAATGCATGTGTGTACGTCAGGAATACTTTATGGATCAAAAATTGTGATTTCCAGCAATTCTGAAAAAATGCACTCAATGACCCCTAGGTGTCCTCCGTGACCTTGACCCATATTTTGAGTCTGCCTCAAGTGTCGACTTATTTGATGTTGGTCCCAGGTCCATAGGTCATACCATGCCTGAGATATGGGCATGAGCCACTTTCAAAAATTTGGCCACACCCACTTTTTTTACGTCAAAATGCATGTGTGTATGTCAGGAATACCTTAGGGGTCAAAAAATGTGATTTCCAGCAATTCTGAAAAATGCACTCAATGACCCCCAGTTGACCTCCGTAACCTTGACCCATATTTTGAACCTCCATCGAGTATCGACTCATTTGGTGTTGGTCCCAGGTCTGTAGGTCATACCACGCCTGAGATATGGGTGTGACCCACTTTCAAAAATTTTGGCCACGCACACTTTTTTTTATGTAAATATGCATGTGTGTACGTCAGGAATACTTTAGGGGGTCAAAAAATGTGATTTCCAGCAATTCTGAAAAATGCACTCAATGACCCCTAGGTGACCTCCGTGACCTTGACCTATATTTTGAATCTCCATCAAGTGTCGACTCATTTGGTGTTGGTCCCAGGTCCATACATCATACCACGCCTGAGGTATGGGCGTGACCCACTTTCAAAAATTTGTTTGGCCACACCCACTTTTTATGTCAAAATGCATGTGTGTATGTCAGGAATACTTTTAGGGGGTCAAAAAATGTGATTTCCAGCAATTCTGAAAAAATGCACTCAATGACCCCTAGGTGACCTCTGTCACCTTGACCCATATTTTGAATCTCCATCAAGTGTCGACTCATTTGGTGTTTGTCCCAGGTCCATACGTCATTCCACGCCTGAGATATGGGCGTGACCCACTTTCAAACATTTTGGCCACGCCCACTTTTTTACGTCCAAATGCATGTGTGTACATCCGAAATTGTTTGAGGGGTCAAAAAATGTGATTTCCAGCAATTCTGAAAAATGCACTCAATGACCCCTAGTTGACCTCCGTGACCTTGACCCATATTTTTAACCTCCATCGGGTGTCGACTCATATGGTGTTGGTCCCAGGTCCGTAGGTCATACCATGCTTGAGATATGGGCGTGACCCACTTTCAAAAAATTTGGCCACGCCCACTTTTTTTTTCGTCAAAATGCATGTATGTTCGTCAGGAATACTTTAGGGGGTCAAAAAATGTGATTTCCAGCAATTCTGAAAAATGCACTCAATGACCCCTAGGTGACCACCGTGACCTTGACCCATATTTTGAATCTCCATGAAGTGTCGACTCATTTGGTGTTGATCCCAGGTCCATACGTCATACCGTGCCTGAGGTATGAAAGTGACCCACCTTCAAAAATTTTTTGGCCACGCCCACTTTTTTATGTCAAAATGTATATGTGTACATCAGGAATACTTTAGGGGGTCAAAAAATGTGATTTCCAGCAATTCTGAAAAAATGCACTCAATGACCCCTAGGTGACCTCTGTGACCTTTACCCATATTTTGAATCTCCATCAAGTGTCGACTCATTTCGTGTTGGTCCCAGGTCCATACGTCATACCACGCGTGAGATATGGGCGTGACCCACTTTCAAAAATTTTGGCCACGCCCACTTTTTTTACGTCAAAATGCATGTGTGTACGTCAGGAATACTTTAGGGGGACAAAAAATGTGATTCCAGCAATTCTGAAAAATGCACTCAATGACCCCTAGTTGACCTCCGTGACCTTGACCCATATTTTTAACCTCCATCGGGTGTCGACTCATATGGTGTTGGTCCCAGGTCCGTAGGTCATACCATGCTTGAGATATGGGTGTGACCCACTTTCAAAAAATTTGGCCACGCCCACTTTTTTTTTCGTCAAAATGCATGTATGTTCGTCAGGAATACTTTAGGGGGTCAAAAAATGTGATTTCCAGCAATTCTGAAAAATGCACTCAATGACCCCTAGGTGACCACCGTGACCTTGACCCATATTTTGAATCTCCATCAAGTGTCAACTCATTTCGTGTTGGTCCCAGGTCCATACGTCATACCACGCCTAAGATATGGGCGTGACCCACTTTCAAAAATTTTGGCCACGCCCACTTTTTTACGTCAAAATGCATGTGTGTACGTCAGGAATACTTTAGAAGGTCAAAAAATGTGATTTCCAGCAATTCTGAAAAATGCACTCAATGACCCCTAGTTGACCTCCGTGACCTTGACCCATATTTTTAACCTCCATCGGGTGTCGACTCATATGGTGTTGGTCCCAGGTCCGTAGGTCATACCACGCTTGAGATATGGGCGTGACCCACTTTCAAAAAATTTGGCCACGCCCACTTTTTTTTCGTCAAAATGCATGTATGTTCGTCAGGAATACTTTAGGGGGTCAAAAAATGTGATTTCCAGCAATTCTGAAAAATGCACCCAATGACCCCTAGTTGACCTCCGTGACCTTGACCCATATTTTGAACGTCCATCGAGTGTCGACTCATTTGGTGTTGGTCCCAGGTCCCTAGGTCATACCACGCCTGAGATATGGGCGTGACCCACTTTCAAAACACCCCCACGGAGAACCCTAATGCCCCAGGAATCTGAAAAATATTCAGTGCCGAGAACTTGTGGCTGTCTATCAGCATGCCAAAATCAACGAGATAGGGCAATTCGTTTTCGAGTTATCTTGCGGACAAAAAAGTGATGAGAAGACAGAAGACAGGAGAAGAAGAAGAAGAAGAAAAAGAAAAAGAAGAAGAAGAAGAAGAAAAAAAAAGAAGAAAAAAAAAGAAAAAAAAAAAAAGAAAAAGAATCTGTGCAAAAACAATAGTCTGTGTGTTTCACACAGACTAATAAAATCAACTCTTGGACAAGTAGATGGTATACTTCTAGGCTGTTCCTCTTTTCACATATAGTGCGTATCCAATATTGACGTTCGTGTCGGTTTCTCGTGAGCATCAGAAGCGATATAGCAAAATATTTACTATTTTTCTTTATTGAAGCTGTGGCACGTCTGTCTTTGTACATGCCGACAATCTACGGCAAAAATACGCACGTGGTATGAATTTATTCGCCCGGATTCGGAGTGGCGTCAAACTTCGCACACGCTAGAAATATTCTCACTTTCAAAAATATTCGCCTGGTAGTAAATTCACACGCGCGCGTTCAGTCTGTTTTCGCCTGAACAAAATCAGTTTTCGATCCATGGTACGAAAACTTCACACTCGATGTGGTCACTTCCTCTACGTGACACTGTTTTAATTATCTGCGGCAATTAATTCTGCCGTCGGTGCGAATTCGCATGAAAAAATTCGCACGCATGAATTCGGTCTGTGTTCATCTTAAGGCGACAGCAGAACGAGCGAGCGAATTTCCCACCGGGCGAATATTTTCGGATGTGTGAATGTTTCTAGTGCGTGCGAATTTTGAAGCCACACACACTAAAAACTAAAGTGTTAAAACTGACACTTTCAAGGTGTTAAACCCATTCTAACTCTTAGGGTTTGATTTTAACATTCAAAGGGCAATGCTTTAAGCACTTAGACATTACAATCGTCAGACATCTGAAACTTGAATGGATGGCACTTCCCATGTGTCTAGCATCTTCCAGAATCGTCCATAATTTGATTTGCGCTTGGTGGGTACATAATTAAAAGGACACAACGCAGATGACGCGGATCAGGCTCGAGAGTTCGAGCCTGATCCGCGTCATCTGCGTTGTTTCCTTTTAAGTGTCGCGACATTACACTTGTCAAGTGGTATTATTGTCAACACCTGTCAAGTTCTGGGATATCTACACTTGAACAAAGTGATAGTTCAGCACTTAGTAAGTGTTAAATACAGCACTTCAAGTGTAGTTTTTAACACTTTAGTTTTTAGCGTGCACCGAATCCGGGCGAATAAATTCATACCACAATTTCGCATTTTTTCCGTACGGCAGACAGTTTTTAAGCATGGACAAAAACCAAACGTGCCACAGCTTCAATAAAGAAAAAAAGATTTTTTTGTTATATGGTCATGATGCTCGCGAGAAACCGACCTGAACGCCACTATTGGGTTCGCACAATATGTGAAAAGAGGAAAAGCCTAGGAGTATACAACCAACTTGTCCAAGAGTTGAGGGAAGATCCCGAGAGATTCTGACAGTATTTTCAGATGGATTTCTTGATATACTATTCAAAAAATGGAGGGGATATTTGATAAAAGTGAGATATATGAAGAAATATATTTATATTTTCATCAAAAAGACAGTTGATGCATTGCACTGTGACATCTGGTGAATGAATTCAGTGATAGTTGGATGTCTGACAAGCACAGATTCCACGCACTGAATTGTAGAAGACATGGTCGGTCAGTCAGAGAATTTATCACATTCAGTCCAAGACCTCAATACCTTGTAAATCCTGCTCAGTTCGCGTGAAGAGCGCGGATCTGACACGGCATACTCCTCACTAAACGTCCAATATCAGCTTGCCTGATGTTATTCCATTCTTCCTGCAGTGCAGTGGCGAGTTCCTGGACATTGGTAGGGGACTGTTGGTGTTGTCGTAGGCGCCTGCCTAGCATATCCCAGACGTGCTCAATTGGTGAAAGGTCTGGACCTAGTGCTGGCCAAGGCAGTGTAGTGATGTTCTGCTCCCGGAGGAACTCTGTAGTGACACTGGCCCTGTGTGCTTTTGAAATGTCATCTTGGAAAATGAATCGACGACCGTGACGTCGCGCAAATTGCACCACATTAGCTACTAGCATGTTGCCACGGTAGTACTGCCCTGTGACATGTCCTTGGATTACATGTTCTGCTTGTCATGGTTATGCCCCCCCCCCCCCCACCCACCATAACCGATCCACCACCCAAACGACCGTGCTGCCTAACGATTACGTCATGGTATCGTTCGTTCCACTGCCGCCACACTCTGTTTCGCCAGTCGTGGAAATCGAGAGTGAACCTCGATTCATCGGAAAACATGACGTTGCTCCACCGACGATTGTTCCAGTGCTGTCTTGCTCCAATTACGCCTTGTTGCGATGTGACGTTCAGTCAAACGTGGAATTATTCGAGGTCGTCGAAGCGTACAAATTCCAGCTGCGTAGGCGATTTCGGATATTCTGACCACTGACTCGCGCATCTGTCGCTCGGTTCAGCTGCTGTCCAATTTCTGAGGCACTTTGATGGCGGTTACGTAATGCTGTGATTCGGATGAAACGATCCTGGTTTAAAACGTCTGTCATCAACATTGCCTGTCTGACGGTAGCGTGGCCACAACCTGCTAATCACCGATTGAGTAACGTTGAGAATGTGAGCCACTGAAGTCTTCTGTTGCCAGCTTCCAACATGCCAACGGCACGTAAACGTTCGTCACGTATCAGTCTTCGCATAGCTCAAAAGTTACGTTTCGAGCAGAAACTATTGATGAACGAGTTTATACCAAGAAAAGAATGGAAAACGAATCGACGGCCGTGACGTCGGGCAAATGGCACCACATGAGCTTCTAACATGTTGTCACGGTAGTACTGCCCTGTGACACACCCTTGAAAACATGACGTTGCTCCACTGATGATTGTCCCAGCGCTGTCGTGCTCCACTCCAATTACGCCTTGCTACGATGTGACGTGCAGTCAAACGTTGAATTATTCGAGGTCGTCGAGCGTACAGATTACAGCTGTGTTGGCGATTTCGGATAGTCTGACCACTGACTTGCCACATCTGTCGCTCGGTGCAACTGCTGTCCAATTTCTGAGGCTCTTTGATGGCGGTTACGTAATGCTGTGGTTCGGATGAAGAGATCCTGGTTAGCAGTTGACCCAATTGGACGACTGACTTCTGTCATCAGCATTGCTTGCCTGGCGGTAGCGTGACCACAACGGATTGAGTAACGTTGCGAATTTGAGCCACTGCAGTCTGTCTGTTGCTTCCAAATGCGAACATCACGTAAACATTCGTCACGTGTCAGTCTTCGCATACCTCAAAAGTTACGTTTCGACCAGAAACTATTGATGAACGAGTTTATACCAAGAAAAGAACGACGAGACCTCCGAAAAATCCCGTCCAGTACAAATGAAAGTTTCAAAACGTATCCCCCAGACATTGACGCGGTGCTCGTGCGAAAAACCTGCACGAAGTTTTCGTGGGCCGGTAACATTCATGATCCACACTATACTTGGTAACATAATGATATGTCCAATCACGCGTATCGAATACCATTTTCAGAAAATATCAACATCAGTTTGGATATCCCCTACTTCTTTTTGAATAGCATAGATATTAAAATCTGTGAACCTCACTTATCAACTTCTCCATATTTATTTATTTATTTATTTATTTATTTATTGATGTTTAAGGTCACATATTTATGCACATTGGCTAATCATGACCGTGACAGTTTTACGGGTGGAGGAAGCCGGAGTACCCGGAGAGAACCACCGAGCAACGACGAGCAGCTGCCAGCTCCCCGACATCGTAACTCGCGTTGGATTGGTTGGAGACATGCGCACCATCGACGTGCAGTACGCCTTAGTACACGGCGTCATCGTGCCCCCACGCGGGCAATGGAGATGAAGAGTCTTGCCCAAGGACACAACACGGTTGCCGCAGGTAGGATTCGAACCGAGGACCTCTCGGTTTGCAGCCTGCACCTCTACCTACTGAGCTACCGCGCTCCCAACTTCTCCATTTAGTCCGCCATGATGATATGAGCCGCGTGCGTCAAACAGTAGAACAAGATCCATTTTCGGTTCACCGCACGAAAGACTCACACTCGGTATGCTTACTCACTCCACGTGACACTGTTTTAATTATCAGCGGGAATTAATTCTGCCGTCAGTGCGAATTCGCATGAAAAAAAAATTGCACGTACGCGACGCACGCGTTCGATCTGTTTTCGTCTTTCGTCATATTGTTAAACCAGTCGGCCGAATATCGCGAGAGTGTGACCAGCCCTTTCAATGAGCGGTCCATTGACGTTTGTGGTCCCGTACTTTTACAAAATAAACTGGGGCCACAACTGGCATACATGAACGACACCTCTAAGGTTGACATCGCGATTTCTTCGTGTGAGAACCACAAGGTTATTTATCATATGACTCGTCCGTTTTGTTCACTTTAAAACATTTGATATTTTGTTTTCATATTAATAAGTGATAAATAAAGCCTTCCGTCAATTCCATTGGTCAATTTCAAAACTAGACAATTTCATTGGCTAAACAAAATACAACTGAATCACATTTGCATAATTTCGGTAGGGAGAATTTACGTTATCTGTCCTATTTAGGGTGGGTTATATTGTATTAATCTTTTACCTACAAGAAAAACGCCATTCATTTTTTTTTATATTTTTACTTTTTGCTTCCAAAACATAGGTTATGACCCCCTCATTGGAACGAGTTCGACGAGCTCGTTCCAATGAGAGGTCATAACCTATGTTGTGGAAGCAAAAAATGAAAATTTTTAGTTATATGAGGATGTTTATTCCAAGTGCCGTCTACAACTCAAGTTAGGTGATGGGTTAAAAAGTCATACTAACTGGCTAATTTGTGCGTGTGTGTGTCATATGATAAATAGAATATGAAATGAGTGTTTTTCTCATATAATGTTTATGAAACTCGTCCGAATTTTCCGTTTGGGCTCCCCAGAGGCTCGCCAAAACGGAAAATTCTTAGACTCGTTTCATAAATATTATATGAGAAAAACACTCATTCCATATCCTCTTTATCTTCTACTAGAAGATAGAACCTTGTAGTTCTCACGCGACGATTTTACGTAACACCACCTACCTCCACAAAAACAAAATGAGATCAAGTGCATGGTGCCTTACTAGAATGTGGTATTAATAACACATTAGCACCAACATGCGAACAAAATTGTTCACAATGATGAACCGTAGTATCTTCGAGATTCTTTTCCTCAAACGTTTGAAAACTTTTCACCTCACACCCACTAAAATAAGTTGGGTTACACGTCAACTCAAATCAACTGGGTTCATATTCACTCAACCCAGTTGATTTGGGTTGGTTGTTAACCCAACTTATTTTAGAGTGTAACACTTGTTCCTGCTCGAACTTCGAGTTACTACTTGTACACACTGAAGTATTCAAACGTTCATTCACCCCTCCGTATATTTCGGAGTAGAACGTATAACCTTATCTAACCCTGCCTGTGCTGCAGTGCGGAGTTACGATGATGGGGAGCTGGCAGCTGCTCGTCGTTGCTCGGTGGTTCTCTCCGGTTACTCCGGCTTCCTCCACCAGTAAAACTGTCACGATCATGATTAGCCATTGTGCATAAGTATATGACCTTAAAAACATAAATAAATAAATAAATAAATAAATAAATAAATAAATAAATAAATAAATAAATAAATAACACTTGTTCCTGTTCGAACTTCGAGATACTATACTTGTACACACTGAAGTATTCAAACGTCCATTCATCTCTCAGTATATTTCAGAGTAGAACGTATAACCTTTTGAAGTAAGGCAATCGGAAACCTTACACAACAATTCAAACAACATGTCCAAGCCATCTCTGTTCTTCAATACTGATGTTTGGGCATTTAATGTAATGCACTGCAGGCCATAGGAACTATTGCAGTGATCTACATTCAGAAAATTGTACAGCGACTTGCGTCACACTGATGTATTAAATTTCCTGTCAGTTATCTCGTAATTAAGAATTATCAAAACCTAATTGCGGGATAATTAATTCGCAGTTATGAGATAGCGTTTCTAGGTTCAATTACTTATTGTTAAGTCTCACTTTTTGATAATTAAGTCGTAATTATCTGTTACAGAAACAGAAAAAATAAATAATTGTGGCACCAATACAAGATCTTGAATTTGTCCTGTTTCGCGAAAATCAATTTTGATTCTCGCAAGCACCTTCTGTGAGAATCAACCGCTTTAGTTTTTTAATTTCTTATAATTTGAGTGTTCTACAGTTAAAACCAGAAGTACTGTCATGACATGCGCGCAAATAGCTCGTCGAACTGCCCGTTAATCTACTCGTTATGACCACAGTAAAGCTATCAAATTCTGTACATGTGGCCTGTGCACAACCAATGTTTCAGCCAATGGACCGGAGGTCCACTGGCAGAAACATTGCCTGTGTTTGCTATGAGTAACCCGGAGAACCTGCCGTGCTTTGGATGCCGTTCGATATGGCAATTGCGCGCAATTCCTACGCTCAGTTAAGCCTAGATAAGTGCACAGTTTGTGACAGGACTTCTAGTTTTAACTGTATTATACCCTTGTGAGTTGGGCCAGTGTATATTCCATTGTAAAAATAAACCTCTCATATTTATATATTGACTTGAGTTTACCAATTAGGGGCCTAGTTCCAGTCTTGTTGAATTTCTTGTCTTACACGTATACGCGGAACACATGTTTCAAAATACATGGTTTTGGTTGCCTTACTGATGGAAGTTTAAGTAACTTGGTTGCGATTTCTAATGACAGGCAGCCAAGACTTCATTAGACACCATTCCTAAGTCAAAGTATTACCTTATGATGACGGAGCAAAAATATATAGAATTCTCAAAGCCTTTAATACACATTGAGAATCTACGACAAGAATCATATTAACATTTTGCGAGAATGATTCTCATTGTTTTCCTTGCGAGAATCGATTCTGGTTTTCGCAGGAATATTAAGCACTGAACACTTTCCATAATATACCGTGGATGTAGTAGAATTAAAGTTTTTAAGGTTTTTTTTTTTTGAGTTATTGATATGACAGTTTGTGTTCGCAGTTTTAGTTCAACACTTTGCCGACTGATGATCAATTGCGGACAAACTGACATACAAATCAATCTCCAGTATTCACCGCTGAAGGCGCCACTAAGAAGACCAACTGCACCCACGTTGTAATTTTATCTGAAAGTAAAAAAAAAAAAAAACAAATAAGAAAAACTATAGTAACACTGTTTGCTTTTGAAGAAAAAATTTCTTCGAATTTGAACGAAAACTATGGAAAGAAATAATTTGTTCGTACCATTTAACTGCGTAGTTTCAATATCAACATGTATAATTGAAGAAGAGCAAGACAACGGAGTAATGCATAAACTACACTTGGAACTATGGAACAAATAAACGTCAACACAAGTTCCACAAATTAAAAAGAAAAGAATTGAGAATAACTGTAATCCATCCATCCATTCATCCGGGCGGGCGGGCGGGCGGGCGGGCGGGCAGACAGACAGACAGACGGGACCGGACCTGGCTAGACTGGACCGGACCAGGACAGTGATCCGACCGGATCGGAACTAACCAGGGCCGGACCAATCGGGACGGGACTGGGACCAGACCAGACCGGGACGGGACGGGGACCGGACAAGACTGGGACGGAACAAAACGGGACCACGCCGGGACGCGACAGTGCTGACGTGACCGGGATGGGACAGACCGGGACGGGACAGAACGGGGCTGGACTGGGACGGGACAGAGCAGGGAAAACCGAGATGGGGCATTCCTGGATCGGGCAGACCGGGGCGGAGCAGACTGTGGTAGAATGAGACGGGGCAGACCGGGGAAGACTGTATGGGGCAGACCGGAGAAGAGTGGGACGGGGCAGATCGGGGAAGACTGGCACGGGGCAGACCGGGGAAGACTGGGACAGGAAAGATCGTGGCAGACTGGGATGGGGCAGACCGTGGCAGTCTGGGATGGGGCAGACCGCGATTCGGCAGACCGTGGCAGACCGAGATGGGACCGGCATGGGACAGGCCGTGGCAGGCCGGGAATGGACGGGGCAGACCGGGACGGGACGAAGCAGGCCTGGACCGCGACGTGGCAAACCGCATCCGGGACGTGGCAGACCGGGGGGGGGGGCAGACACAGACCGATCGGAACGAACCCAGATCGGGACGGGACAGGACAGTCGGGACGGGACAGGGCAGACCAGGACGGGACAGGGCAGACCTGAACAGTACAGGGCAGACCAGACAGGGCAGTCCACACAAGACTGACTGACTGACTAACTGTCCACGTCTCATTCCTTTATTAGGGTTTCCCAAACCCAGTTTGGAAAAGATTCTTGTTGTTCTTCTTTTTCAAAATTTTTCTTCAGTCTTTTTATTTTAAAAAAAATTTTTTTCCGCCGTCAATTTTGTCTGTTGTACTGCTCAAAAACAAGCTGTACGATTTCAACAAAATTTGGCATACGTATGCAATGTCATGGAGGTATCATCATGTCTGTGAATTCGCGTATTTTCAAAATTCTCTTCCAAAACCATCAAAATATCACCATTTTTCAACTTAGCTCAAAAACAAGCTGTACGATTTCAACCAAATTTGGCATACTTATGTAATGCTATTAATTCTAGAGATACGAGGTGTCATTACATTCGTGAAAATGTTTATTTTCAAAATTTTCTGCCAAACCATCAAAATGTCACCATTTTTCAAAAGTCTCAAAATTGTTTACAGTTATTCAGCTCAAATTGTCCATATATTTAGAGCATAATACGATACACCACAGTCACTACACATTTTTTTCAAATTTAACCCCTATTGCCCAAAAATGACATGAATGTACCATTTTCTTCTACAAATTGACCAAAATTCAAGGGCAAATTTAACAAATTACACGGTTGTTGTAACAATTATTATGGTATGGATAGATGCAACAATGATTGCAGAAGAAAGTTACTGTTTACCTTTTAAATCTCAGATTTATCCCTCAAGCACAGTGATGGAGAGAATGAGAGTACCATTTGAAAATGCAAAAAAATAGCCAACTTTGGTTGCTTGTTTTCCAACATTTTGGAATGGGTTAATTTCAAACACTTTGCATGTCCGTATTCACAATTGCCTACCGAGCACATTTGCTGTTCTAAGCTTGGTTGCAAAGTTTAACCCGAAAAAACTCCCATTGTTTTAGAATTTGGTAAGTACAAGTGACAATTTCCTCCATTTTTAATTGATTGAGCACTGAATGTCTTCCACTCCAATTACGCCTTGCTACGATGTGACGTGCAGTCAAACGTTGAATTATTCGAGGTCGTCGAGCGTACAGATTACAGCTGTGTTGGCGATTTCTGATAGTCTGACCACTGACTCGCCACATTTGTCGCTCGGTGCAACTGCTGTCCAATTTCTGAGGCTCGTTGATGGCGGTTACGTATTGCTGTGGTTCGGATGAAGAGATCCTGGTTAGCAGTTGTCGCCATTGGACGACTGACTTCTGTCATCAGCATTGCCTGCCTGGCGGTAGCGTGACCACAACGGATTGAGTAACGTTGCGAATTTGAGCCACTGCAGTCTGTCTATTGCTTCCAAATGCCAACATCACGTAAACGTTGGTCACGTGTCAGTCTTCGCATACCTCCAAAGTTACGTTTCGACCAGAAGCTATTGATGAACGAGTGTAACCACACAACAATGTCTGTGGAAAAAAGTGGAGGGGCACGTGTCCCCTGTCCCCTGGCTTCGCCGCCTCTGTGTCGCATGAAAGTACATGGCTACTATCACGAGCCGATTGATATCTTAGATTCCAATCCAGATGAAAGTACTCCGACTGGAAAAATTATTCGAGGGAGTACCCCTAAACTAAACAGTATTTAGCGACATCCCTGAACGATTGATACCCCTCCTCCTTTCCCAATTGAAAAATCATAGATTGTACGTTAACAGAAGTACAGCTCGTGGTGTTGACTCCAAATCTCGAAACGGATATTTGGGGGAGTATAAGAGGTGGTAACCGTTAACAGGACGCACAGCGGCGCCTTTTCAGGCCAAATTTGGAGGTCTAAAATATGAACCAATCTTCGATTCTCTGCGTGCAATGAATGAACTTTTACTTATAGATACAAGATTCAGGGTATGCATAGTCGTTCTCAAATTTGACCCATAAATGACTTCTGAATCCCCGGCTGTGGGGTGATTGCTTTAGCTTCCTCGTCCTCTTATTGGCCCCCACATTTCGATTTGCAGTATTGGTTTCGCCTTGAAGGAATATAACAGATTTTCGTCAAGCATTCTGTTACGAATGATATTCCCGATGACCGTTACGGATTGAACGAGTTGTGGGTGATGTGCAATATACCATCAAGTGATTACTAACACTTCTTTCTTCTATGTTTGCGATTTTGACACAGCGTGGGACTTCATATTTGAGCCTTGCTACAACCACCCACCCCCACCCCCAAGCCCCCCCCCCCCTCAAAAAAAACAAAACAAAACAAAACCGAAAATCCTATTTACTGCAATGAAACAAATGTACTGTCTGAAATGGAAAATCACTGATCACAATTTTGACGCAACGAACCGTTGCGTCAAAATTGTAATCAGTAATTTTTTGTTTCACTGTGGCATTGCATCAAGTTTGATATTTGAACATTTTTGTTCGACAGTAAGGCCCATTAGATATCACACTACGCCGAAACTGAAAAAAATGGGAGAAAAAACTCGTTGATTACATCGCGAGCAACATTTACATAACACCCTGTGTGTGGCAACCGTAATACACCCATGACTAAAAAGCCGGCTGCTGTGCGATCGAAATATCCTCATCACTGAAAGAAATATTTTTCATTTTCACTTTTGGTGAACAATGGAAGAGAATTGGTATATAAAAGAAAAGAATCATTCGTTCATTCATTCAGCAAGAATGGAGTCAATACAGGTCACTCGTACTTTGGGTGGAAAGTTTCAAATGGAAATACAACCGAACTACTTTCACGAGCTCACTCCGTGTTTATTTATGGAATACACAAAATGGTTAGAAAAAGCCCAGTGCATGAAAACAATCAAGGGTCTATTTTGATAGGATACTCGTTTTAATTTACCTCTCTTTAGTAGCTTACACGAGAACTTTTGTGAGGGTGAATGGTTGTGAGTTCATGGAATCATGGTACACTTAATGTAAACAAAAGCTTTCTTTAAAAGTTCAGTTCCTCACATTCTAGGTTAACGGCATAACGAATACTTTAGTCGGTTTGATCGCATTCGAAAGGGGGGGGGGGGGGGGGGGAGTTAGTGAAAGAACGCCTTTGCCCATTCTCGTTTTAGTTAAATGCATTTAAATTTTTATCAAACGAAGTTCTCCAAAAATAGCACCATCCCTCTCAGGAACTTCTATCTATTTCTGACTTCCCGAAGGTCGTTTTAGAACTTTTCTCTTGGAATATGTTCATAAAATACTGGAATTTGAACAAGTTACTTACCCATGTATGGCAATGACTTTTAAAGTGAACAAATGGTACGTAGAACAACGTGGCAAGCGGTATTACTCCAACAGCAAGCAGATACTCTAACCTAGGCGTGAAGATTAGAGGAACGAGAACCAAGAAAAGCGATACAAATACCATTAATATTGGAAACACTATCGGTACCTGTAAAGTTAGAACAGTTAATATGTTAGTAATTCAACACATCAGTAACACATTATCCGGCCTAGAATTATTGTAACCCGTTAGTAGGTTACGCTATATAACATGGTCTTTAGCTACAGGGGGAAAGGTGACCTTAAACACCAATAATTAAATAAATAAAGAGAATAAAAAAAATCTCGTGATCTATCGAAGATTTAGTCTTGTAACCACTGAATTCCTGCATGTTTATAGACCTATTTGGCCTACGTACACACCATACAGGCATTTAATCTAATATATGTCATCTATTATATCACGTTCGACAGAGCTCATGGAGCTCTGTCGAACGAGATATAATAGAATGAATGCTCAGTTTAGCAGTAGAATTTAGTAAAATGGCGAGTTTTTGTTAAATGATTACTTCTGTTTACTGAATGTTTTTCACTGGAAACGGGACCTACCGGAGGTGAAGCAGTGCTTGTTTACAACGAGCTCAACATGGGTATAAATGATTTGCTGGACTTGAAATTATATCCATGTTGCGGTAATTTTATATGGCCTAACAAACGAGGAAATTTATGTATTTTTAATTATTTTTTTGTCATTATAAAATAGATGATAGTTCTGGAAAATTATCAACCAAATACCACAAACATTTGAGTGAATCATTATTCTATTTGCCCCGGGTTTAGATGTGTAGATAAATTGCTTTCCATCTTTTCTGTTTTACAACGCCAGTCATGCTATTTACATATCAACAGAATTTCCGCCAAAGTGAAAAGCAAGGACTAAAGCGTGATCTCACACTGACGAGATTGTGCGTTAGCCGTTGCAAATTATTTATTTCAGATGTAAAGCGACCTGCCACTCTATTAACATGTTGATACAATGCACAGCCTTTGAGTCTAGTTAGTTCCGAAAAAAGCATCATGCCTTACTGGCAAAGCACGCAAGATTAGGAAATTAAGCCTTTACTCAACGCACAGGATATCAAATTTATCACGTTAAATACTGTTTTTTAAATATTTTCAAACCATTTCAACAAAACCATATCACGTGACCCAGTCATTGGGTTCGACGATTGGCACAGTCATTCGTGATCATGGAGAGCTTCGCCATGTCACAGATAGTACTGTCGGGTTGCCATTTGTCATTAGAGTTTTAAATTTTATCCAGATGAAAGAAGTCAACAGTTTCGCGACAAAATTCTCTTAGGAATAAACACATTGACATTCCTTTATGAAATAAATTACATTCACATTCGCCTCCTTCATTGCACATACTTCTTATACCCTGTGTTCGATCAGACGCGGAGGCTCGATCCACAGCTTATGGCAAATTGGGCGTAGACAGATCCTGATCGCATACTCTGAATTAGCGACGGAGAGGTGAGAAGATACTTAAGGCAAATACTTGGAAAACGAAAAGCACCCTGCACAAAGGCGGAAGTAAGGTGCTGAAACGATCAGGAAAATGTCGAGACTCTCCGTTGTGGCGATCTGGAACTTAATGTTTAAATGGCGTTATGTTGTGTTACGTGGGTGAGTGAGACTATAAGTTATCTTCGCCAACATGTATGGTATATGGAGATTTAATACTTGGATGTCGGTTTTTAAACACCGAGCTGCAGACGAGGTGTTTAAATGAGACATCCAGGTATTACATCTCCATATACCATACATGTTGGCGGAGACAACGTTTTTGTCCCTCTTTTAAAACACAATAAAAACAAAGTGGAAAGAAATTTGTGGACGCGTTTCTCACGCTCCGCAATCAGTTGGACCAAACGCGTGAATAATTGTTTTGTTTTTACAAACACAAAATACCACAGATAGAGTTACATCCCTTTCCATTGGAAACGCGAAAACATATCGGCTATTTTGTTATCAGATTTGCTTTTATTTCATTTTTCTCGAGTTGTTTGATTTAATTATTCGACTATTTAATTTATAACAGCAAAATATGATGGAATTGTCGGAAATCTGAAGTTATTTGTGACTATTTTGAGGTTTTTTGGTTCGATTTTTATATCGAGGCGAGCAAAAGCGGAAAACTTTCATTTAAACCATATACCCCCCGATGTTTCGCGTGCGCTTATTCCCTGGATGTTGCACGCTCTCATATACCTTGGATGCTGGGTGCGCCTTTGTCATGGCTATTTGTCCAAGGCATTCTGACCAATCAAAAGACATAATTTATCGAGATATAGGGACAAAAGTATTTAAACCACAATTGTCGTGTGTATTCAATGTTGCGCGATACAAAAAATACATACCAGGCACACTACACGTAGAATCCATCCTAAGTGTAAGAACGACATGTAAGATCTCATCTGATTGGTCGTTACGTATCTGAGTGACATTATGGCGTGAATGAAATGCGTCGACACAAATTAGTGTTAAGCAGGAATGTAAACAGGCAGCCTATGTTGAAGTTTCTCTTCAAGCATATTAGCTTCATTCAGTTTGAGGTTGTCTGACCCCACTACCCTACTACCGGTACACACACTCCTATCAAATAAGATTATTGGCCCTCGCTTCCGTCTATCGTGGATTCAGAAGCAAATAAAGTTATTCTGGTCGCAAGGGATTTCAAATCCCACGTCTTCCCCTTGTGCCTTCGGCGCGCTGAAACTTTTCATTCATTCATCAGCAGTTTCATTCACCCAATTCCAGTTTAAAAGTGATATAAATGTCGAACACAACTCGGATAAAGTACACGGGAAGGAATCAGTGCGCCAGGAATCAACGAACCTTATTGGAGGTTTTCCTGTATTTCATTCGCGCCAGGAATGAACGCCCCTTGTTGGAGGTTTTCCTGTATTTCACGCGCGCCTGAAATCAACGACCCTTGTTGGAGGTTTTCCTGTATTCCACTCGCGCCGGGAATCAACGACCCTTATTGGAGGTTTTCCTGTATTTCCCTCGCGCCAGGAATCAACGACCCTTGTTGGAGGTTTTCCTGTATTTCACGCGCGCCACCGGCGCTCGTGAAATACAGGAAAAACTCCACCTGGGGTCCTTGATTCCTGTATCCGGCAATCCACTCTCGCTGTTTTATGTCTTATTCTCACACTTCGTATCCCTCCAGACAATGTGCGTTCCATGTGACAAATCTGGTGAGAAACGTGTTTGTCTCCACAACCACGTAATGTTCTACACAAAACTCGCAGGCGCTGAACTAAACCCATCCATAGGTACGTCATTCACAGGAAATTCATGTTCCATGACAACACAAGAAAGCGATACATCCCACCACAATCTCCCGAAGAGTGTATTAATTTGTCCGACTAACATTTAATAAGTACTCAATAACCCTGAAAACATGACACAACAATATCCGGAGGTAACGGCTCCAATTTAATTCTGACAATGAATACTATGACTACAACGCCGAATGATCCACTGTTTCTTCTAAAAGAGTTTACCGTTGATACGAAATAAATCCATTTGACAATAAATTCTTTCTTTGAGCAATTGATAAATTATGGTTGAAATAAATTTATTTCGCGTCACTTGTCTTTGACTCCCAACCTGGGAGCGCGGTGGGTCAGTGGTTACGGCATTGATCTTCAAACCAAAGGGTCCACTGTTCGATTTCCTCCAGGAGTAACTGCATTGTGTCCCTGGGCAAACTGTTCATCCCGATTGCCCACATGGGGGCATGGTGGCGTTGTGTAGTAAGGCGTACCGCGCGGCCATGATGCACCTGTCTCCAACCAATGCTAACCCTGCTTGCGTGGAGTTAGTACGTTGGGGAGTCTGACAGTTGCTCGGCGTGTTACCTTGTGGTTCTCTCCAGGTACGCCGGCTTCCTCCCCTGTAAAACTGTCCGACATGAGGTGACCCTGGCTATCGAAAGTGTCGTTAAACTCCAAATAAATAAATAGATAAATAAATAAATAAATAGATTCCAAACCTATATCAGAAAGATGGTCACGCGACCCACAAAGTTGTCCGATTTGTTGATAAATTCAAATATCACTTCACTTTGGCTATATGTTGTCGTGCAGTTGCATGGTGGGGACGTCGAGAACATTGGCAGTGTTATGATATGCTCCTAACCAATCAGTCAAAAAGGTTATCAAGCCACCAGTCAAATCCTGTAAGGAAATGTACGATGTTATGGTCTGGAATCAGTCTAGCCCTTAAACAGTCCATCTGGAATATTCAGTTGGTCGGAAAAACGAACATAAGCTTTTCTGATAAAGTGAAATATTCCTGCTGATTGAATCTAGAAAATACCATTAACCCTTTACCCAACGCAACGTCCAAAACCGGCCAGCGCTATTCTCAAAAATCGCCAATTAATTTTCATTATTTTTTCATTTTTTGTCTCAAAAACATAGGTTATGACCCCTCGTTGGAACGAGCTCGTCGAGCTCGTTCCAACGAGGGGTCATAACCTATGTTTTTGAGACAAAAATGAAAAAAATAAGCTATTCAAGAATTTGTTTTGCAAGTGTCGTCTGCTTTTCATGTTCGGTAAAGGGTTAAGGGCTAAGAAAGTTATGAATCTGTTTCTCGTGCCCGCCCTCATGGTCATCTTGACTGCCGCATGCTCTCTTTTTGTAACCAATTCGAACTTAAAAAACAATAATAATTGAATGGTTTATGTCTGATATTTTACCCAAGTTTATAAAATAGAAAAATTTGTCCCTTGAGTGAAAGAAGACTTTACAATGCTTTTAGCATTGCAAAGCATTCTTACACACAAGGGACGAAAAGCACCAGCACCCATGCTATTCTGTAGAGTATGAGACCTAAAACATGAAACAAACCAAGAATATGAACTTTTGGTGCCAAGAAATAATTATAAAAATAAAAAAATAAACTAAATAACCGCCAGCCCACCTGCAATTTTACAAAAATGTCATGAGAAACAGAAGATCTACTTTGTGGGGGTCTAACATTCATTTTGTTTAAATCTACGCAAGAAATGGTTCTCAGTCGAGACTTGATAATGACTGAAGTTTTATAATATTTCCACAAAGAATGAAGACTCATCACAACCGTAGTTTTATAATTACGCCATGTAGTTCCACCTTCTGTGTTAATATCTTGATGTTTTCAAGGCGAATTCAATACTTATTGATTAAAATATTTATAACTAGGATACGAAAGAATATCGATCCTCGGTCTGGGAAAGTTCTCGGGGTGTCCGAACACTCTCTGTCAGCATCAATTGTGGAGTTGATGCTATCACAGCGTACCGCCCTATCGGATGGGACGTAAAACGAGAGAGACACACTCCGTGCAGGCTAAAGATCCCTTCGTAGTATGCGAAAAGAGCTAGGCCACGAAGTAGCCACTATGGAGGTCATCCCACACACCTACGACATTGGACCAGGGAGAGGCGTTAATATAAGTTGCACAACTTGCCCGCCAATCTTTGTAAAACAAATAAGCTTAAAACACAGAATATCTTTATAACTTTACGACTGAAGGGACATTACAATTCATCAACTGCAGTCTCCGCGCAGACTCCACGAAAATTTGGCAAATAAACAACGCAGCATTGCCTCGGATTCTTTAAAGGAATAGACTTGTGAACTAAGAGCTTTCCTAAAAATATTACCCGTGGCCCATGAACCCTTTGAAAAAATCGTTGAACAGTACAAGATTTCTACTTACTTGCGATAAAACTATAACGTACCTTATATGGTCTGTGTGCATCTTTCCTTGTAAATCTCATTATGATCAATCCGATGATGTTTAAACCAGTGAAAAAGAATTTCAAAATAGACAGAAAATTTATCAAACTTGTCACATCTCCAAGAAATACCAGTATGAATGCACAAAGTGTCTAAAATAAAATAGAAAACAACATATATTATTTACCAAGCATGTTAACCCCTTTTCCCAAAGCAGACAAATCAAAATGTGTTATCTTAAATATTATTTTTCATACTTTTCAAACAATTTCAATAAAACTACAACATGTGACCCTTTCATTGGAACGAGCTCGACGATATGGTTTTGTTGAATTTTTTTCATCATCTGCTAAATTTGCATATTACGCAGGTGGATACGACCGATTGGGTAATTTTGTTTTCTGTGTGCATCATCTATTGCAAATAAAAGAAATTCAGGGATTTGCCAAGTGAATCATGAAATTTATCAAACTTGTCACATTTCCAAGAAATATTAGTAGGAATGCAGAAAGTGTCTAAAATAAAATATTGTTTACCAAGTACGTTACCTCGGTGCAGACGATATCAAATTTTATTATTTTAAATATATTTTTTTCAAATTTTTCAAACAATTTCAATAGAACCATATCATGTGACCCCTCCACTGGAACGTGCTCGACGAGTTCGTTCCATTGAGAGGGTCACATGATATGGTTTTGTCAAAACTTTTTGAAATTGTTATTTTTCAACAGCTGGATTTACATATTACGCAGTCGGATACGGCCGATTCGTTTCAGTAAATGATTAATCTTGTTTCCTATGTGCATTGTCTATTGCAAATGAACGAAATTCAGAGATTTGTCAAATGAATCATGCATAATCTTCTGCCATAAAGAGTCAAACGATTGTATTATTACTAATCTTTCTTTCCAAATACCCAGTTCCTTTGCCCAAAAATAACTGTGTTTGAAGGGTGGGTGTAACAATTGCCCCTCCCCCTCCCACCAAAAAATCAGTCCGGCTATTTCTCTCAGATAAATAGAGGATACGGAATGAGTGATTTTCTTATATAATATTTATGAAACGAGTCTAAGAATTTTCCGTTTTGGCGAGCCTCTGGCGAGCCCAAACGGAAAATTCGGACGAGTTTCATAAATATTTATATGAGAAAAACACTCATTTCATATTCTATTTATCATATGACACACACACGCACAAATTAGCCACTTAGTATGACTTTTTAACCTATCACCTAACTTGAGTTGCAGACGCCACTTGGAAAAAAACATCCTCGTATAACTAAAAATTTTCATTTTTTGCTTCCAAAACATAGGTTATGATCCCTCATTGGAACGAGCGCGACACGCTAGTTCCAATGAGGGATCATGACCTATGTTTTGGAAGCAAAAAGTGAAAATATAAAAAAAAATGAATGGCGTTTTTCTTGTAGGTAAAAGATTAATACAATATAACCCACCCTAAATAGGACAGATAACGTAAATTCTCCCTACTGAAATTATGCAAATATGACCCCGTTGTATTTTGTTTAGCCAATCAAATTGTCCAGTTTTGAAATTGACCAATGAAAGTTCCCAACTCTAATTATGCAAATTATGAAAATGTGGCCCAGTTGTATTTTGTTCAGCCAATCAAATTGTCTAGTTTTGAAATTGACCACTGAAATTGACGGAAGGCTTTATTTATCACTGATTAAGATGAAAACAAAATATGAAATGTTTTAAAGTGAACAAAACGGACGAGTCACATGATAATAGCTTATATCACCTCATTGAAACAAGCTAATAGCATCTACCCAAATGAAGGTACGTGAGCTAGATTCCAGAACAAAATGTCTACCACTTAACCCTTTACCTAACATGAAAAGCAGACGACACTTCCCAAAAATATTCTTGAATAACTAATTTATTTTTCATTTTTTGTCTCAAAAACATAGGTTATGACCCCTCATTGGAACGAGCTCGACGAGCTCGTTTCAAAGAGGGGGTCTTAACCTATGTTTTTGTGACAAAAAATGAAAAAATAATGAAAATTATTTGGCGAAATTTTTGAATAGCTCTGGCCGTTTTGGGCCGTTACGTTGGGTAAAGATTTAAAGGATCAAAATCCTAGCCAATTCAATGATTATCCTTTGATTAGTTCTTAGTACTATTAATCCACCTGATGCTTCATATTATCATATGACTGGTATAGGTAGTACGTCATGCTAGGCCAGGCAGTATTGTGGGTAAGGATAATGCCTGGTAGTTTAAACGGTAGTACAGTATGGGTTGTATGTACCACAGGAGGCCCTCTTAACCCTTAATAGTATTAACTTACCCAATGTAGATGAGGTAAGTCGATCGATCAAGATCCTAAGTCGATCGATCGAGATACGAAGTCGATCGATCGAGATACTAAGTCGATCGATCGAGCTACTAACCCAATCGATCGAGATACTAAGCCGATCGATCGAGATACTAAGTTGATCGATCAAGATACTTAGTCGATCGATCGAGATAATAAGTCGATCGATCTATCGATCGATCGAGATAACAAGAAAAATAAAATCATATGATGTCCTTCCCCAGCCACCCTAGAAACGTTGTTGGCAATGACAGTGTTTTTAATCGGAGCGCATGTATTTTATCAAAGGAACAAAGCATTAACGAGAACAGCGCTGTGTATTTGTTTACACACAGTCAAGTAGCAAGCTCATAATTTAAATGAAGAGTTTATGCTTTCCATGGGGAATATTGTTGAATAGATCGAGTATTATCTCCTGAGTGGGGAGAGATCAAATATGGTGTATTTTAGTGTCGACCTCGTCTGTGGACTGTTTTATGACTCTTCCTTCAGACTCGTCGAGTTTTGTCCAAAGATGAGGTCTCGACTTGAATACACCATGTCGGAACGCAACACGGTGGTAACAACCTTTATTAATTTATATATTTTATATAAACCGGAACGACCTGGACATCATTTTGTGTTTACGTGCCGTGATTTATAATAAAGAACTATGTTGTAGATATTCTGTCATCCTGTAAATTAGTGTGAGTGTTTAATAGATAATTGGTTAAAAATTCAGCGCTCGTATTCTGATCATTCAGCGCTCATTGCAAATGAAATATTCCAAACTAAACATTGCCAATTCGCCTTGTGATGTAATTAACCAAGTACCCCCATACCAGGGCACTGCGAATCACACATTTTCGATTAGAATCGAATCTCGAATAGAATCGGGTCTATTATTCGAAATCGGATCGAACCTCGAATCGAATACAGGCGTCTTGAAGTCCTGACAGCTAAAATGCCTTGATGATGTAGTTGGAATATTACCATGTAAGGAATTTTATTCAAAAACAAAAACGAGTGCGAGAATTATGCACTGGGCACTGCACGCGTCAAGCCGCTAACAACCGAGAGCTCATCGTCGATATTGCTTGGGAACTTGAAAAGATGCGAAGGAAAACGAATCGGGCGACCGATTTCGAATCGAACCGAATACCAACTTAACATTCAAAATCGAATCGAATCTCGAATCTCGAATCTTCGCAGGGCCTTACTCCATACGATATGCAAGATCTAGAATACCTCCTCAAGATATAATTACAATGAACAGAATCTATGTATGGTTGTCTGTCAAATGTTTATTGAGGAATCTTCCTGCGTTCTGAGCCACCAATTCAACCTTGAATACCTTTCTCATCGTGTGCACGTACCTTGAATATGATAGCCATATATGGAGTGACGTTGGTTACATGAACGAATGAAATAAATTCTGGAAGATGTCCTTCCCTCGCTGCCACATAAGGAATCCTTAAAACAAATAGGATATTTAGAATATACATGGTATGCATGGACTGTGAGCCCATGTAACTATCTTTAATCCCAAGATAAATCCTCAGTGAACTAATACTCAAGTCTCATAGTGAACCAATAGGGCGAAGTTTTTTAAACTAACTCTTCGATTAAATAGGCTGTTTACAGAGAGGAAGCGCAAGTGTCACATTGCACGAAATGTGTTGTGTATCTCATCCGCAAGAAAAAATAATCCTATTCTTTGTCATCGATAATTTCAAACACTTTTGTTATTTCGCCCAGGTTTTCTTTGAAATGTTGCCCGGTTCACGTTATATTACTTCAGTAGAAAACACAGGGACATATCATCCATCGAGTGCATCAAGGCGTCACCAGCAATAGTTCAGTATTAAAGATGGCACATTGATACACTCAAGGAATAATATTATTAGTTATCTTTGTGTTTTTCATGGTGTTTACATCGGTTTGGGAACTCATACACCCTGAGGGAACTCACATACACTCTGGAAAACACAAGGAAGTAGGGGATATTGGCTGGTTCCAGCTCACCTCCTTTCAGTGAGCTGGAAACTTTAGGTGAGTTGGAAAAGTTGAGTTATTTCCGGAAAACCCAATTTTTTTCTGGAAAAAAATCGAAAAATTTATTTTCTTGGAAAATGTTGGGTTTTTCCAAAAATAATTGAATTTTTTCCGGAAAAACGATAAGATTTGAGCATTTCTGGCTCACTTTCGACGGAATATCTCAAAAACTGTCGAGGTGAATTTTTTCGAATTTTCCGGAAGTGACCTTTTGATCGGAGACACGATTAGCATTGAGATTTCCATCGCGATTTCCCGTCGTCAAAAATTCCGAGGAGACACGATCGGCGCGTCCTTTTTTGAGGTCCAAGTTGGAAGGAATACGCGATCGAATGTCGATTCCCACGATTCCCGTGGGAGAAAACGATCCTTTCTCATGCGGCGAATTCGAAATCGGGCCGGAAAAGTCGACCGTTCGAGATCGAGTGCGCAAGTCTGAAATAATAGTTTAACTCGACAGAGACGATCTGGAGGGATTGGGAGAGGAGGATCGCGATTGAGAAGACAAAATGTGTGTAATATATATTATTATTATTGTGACGAGTTGCGAGACGAGTGATGAAAAAAAAATAAAAATAAAAAAAATTATATATATATGAAACAACATTCAAAAAAAAAAGAATACAAAAAAATAACTGTTTTTCATTAAAAAAAATAAATTAAATAAATAAAACAATGTTTCTACACGTCGGAGATTCGAAGCGAAGGGACGAGCAGGTTCGCGAATTAATACAGAGTCAGAAGAATATTCAGGCACAGGACAGGGCCAGGCGATTGGGAGGGATGGGATTGAGACGAGAGGCGACCAAGTTGTTCAAACCCGTCACTGAGGTTCAGGAACGAGCGAGGAAGGAGATCGTCGAGGAATTGAGACCCATAAAAGAAGGTTCTCAGAGGATGGCTTCACTCCCCGGTAGTTTTGCGCCGAGAACTTTGTCCGATTACACTCCGATGGAATCCAGACCGATTCAAGTAGCGTCTATAGCGACGCTACTCTGACGGAAATCGAGACCGATCCAAGCAGCGTCGATAATTGCGACGCTTCGAGCATTGCTAGCATCATCAGATCTGTCAATGTTAGTAGCAGTGGAATCGTGAAATATTCGATGTACGGATTTCGTCGTGATGGCGATAAAATTTTCGTGGGTGACACGGTAGTGTCGTGCGAAGGCGACTATTTGATCATCGGTTCGAACAGGTACGAAATGACCTACGGACTGTGTAGTCTGCTCGCTCACCAGAGGCCCGCAGATTACACTAAGGAGGATTACCAAAATTATGGAGACATTCTGATTCAGACCCACGCAATGAAGAAGAACAACGATCACAAAGACGAGACCAAAGGACAGGAGAGGTTACAAGTGGAAGAACGTGGTGAGTTCCATATGGGAGTCGAATGTGAGATTGACGACTGGAAAGGGAACGACCAATACGATATTTCTTCCGCGCGATCTCCATGCCTTGTCAGAGAGATTGAGATTGTTGATGGCTAGCACAGAGGCCAGTAACACTGGAGTGGATAACGAGATAGTGAGCATGTGCGACGAATTGTTGAGGCAGAAGGTCTTGACTAGGAAGGATTATAAAGAGTTGATGAATCCTTTGAAATAATAAATAGTAAGAGAAAAGAAAAAAAAATATTAAGTAAATAAAAAAAAAATATGTATTCAAAAATAATATAAAAAAACACAAAAAAAACGAATTTAAAAAAAAAATGTTAGTGATAAATAAAAGGGATATGCTAGATCTTGCGTCTACGGCGGATCGGTTATCGAGGATTCGATGATGCGATTTTTAACTCGTAAATTCACTGGCGACGCCGCAAAACAGATCGCCTCGAACACTCTCAAAATTGGAAAGAAGACAGCGATCGATGCGGGTAAGAAAGTGGCGACCGAAGCGAGTGGTAGAATAGCTTCAGAAGCTGGCAAGAGAGGTGCCGACATGTTGATTAATAAATTGATAACTCCACCTCCACCTGCCAAACGATCGAGAATCGAACCGAAAAGTTGTTGAGACTTCTATGACATCGTACCGATACAAGATTTAGCTAAAATGACGAAAAGATCGGGATTGATAGTGATTTATAACCCTTTACCCAACGTAACGGCCAAAAACGGCCAGTGCTATTCACAAAAATAGTCAATTAATTTTTATTATTTTTTCATTTTTTGTCTCAAAAACATAGGTTAGGACCCCTCATTGGAACGAGCTCGTCGAGCTCGTTCCAATGAGGGGTCATAACCTATGTTTTTGAGACAAAAAATGAAAAAAATTGGTTATTCAAGAAATTTTTTGGCAAGTGTCGTCTGCTTTTCATGTTAGGTAAAGGGATAAATAAAAAAAAACTTTTTCTAAATAATATATATATAAAAAAGAGGAATTAAAATAAAAAAAACTAGAAAAAAACAACATAGTTCAAAACATAATTAAAAAAACTGGAAAAATAAATTAAAAAAACGGATATCAAAGACATGTCTTGGAATGACGTGATGACCAAGAGGTTGAATGACGAGTTCTTTCCCAAGAGCATAAGAGGTCTGATAGTGGGAAAATCGAATTGCGGAAAGACCAATCTGACCAAAAGACCCAGCTGGTTGGATTATGACAGACTATTCGTTTTTGGCAAGAGTCTCTTTCAAGCGGAAGACAAATTGCTTCGAGAGTGCATGAATCGTACCCAAGGACGTCATGGCGAGAATCTTCGACAATCGAGACGAATTCGATGGACACGAGACTTCGAATATATTGGAAGGGGCAGCGAGAGAATTGACGAGGAGAAACCGTCGAGTGTTCGAACGTGGAATGTCTGTTTTATGAGAATGCCGACAACATTCCTGATCCCAGGCAGTTGAAGTTTGAGAACAAGAATCTCATGATCTTTGATGATCTGCTGTTGGAGTGACAGAATCAACGCGAATCATATTATGTTCGAGGACGTCACACCAACGTGAATTGTTTCTATCTGTCTCAGAATTATTTTTGATTGCCCAGACAGACGATAAGGGAGAATGCTAATTTTCTGTATCTTTTTCGTCAGGATCTCAGGAATCTCAATCACATCTACAGAGATCACGTGGCCAACGACATGAGCAGGGAAGAATTCAGGAGATTCTGTAAGAAGATGTGGGACAAAGGACTTCACAATTTCGTGGACAATGGAAAATACCGAAGCGGATTCAACGATTTTTTTTATATTTCCAATGATAATAATAATAGAGAAGAAGAAAATAAAAAAAAAATAAAAAATAAAAAAAATATAATCTCGATAAAAAATATAAAATATATATAATAATAAAAAAAAGTCAGAACATCTACTATTAGAACAGACAGTTGAGAACACGGCTGCAAAACAGTCCTCTCAAATCGACATGACTCGATTCTTGACAAAATTCGAACCTTCCATCGAATTGAAGAAGGAAAAGAGATACGAGATGGTATTGGTTAATCTCGAGACTTACTATTCGTTTCCCAACTTCACCAAAAAGAACAACACATTCAAGTATTCCGATGGAGTGGATAGGTTCGAGATTCGATTTCCCAAAAGGAGTTATGACATAGATGATCTGAACCATCACATCCAGACGAGACTGAAGACCGATGGTCACGGAATCAAGACGATAGCACTCACTCCCAATATGAGTACTCTACAGACGATATTAGACTTGGGAGATAATTTTTGAGTGGATTTTAGTGCAGAAAATTTGACCGGCAAGATGTTGGGATTCAATCGAAAGATGTATCGAGGTCACACCGCGTCCGAAAATATGGTCGACATTCTCGTGGTCAATAGCATTTTAGTGAATGTCAACATGATCGTGGGGAGTTATGTCGACGGTAGTGCTCAGCCAACGATCTACTCGTTCTTTCTGGATGTTTCGTCGGGTCACAAGATCATGGAGCGACCTCAAAATATCGTCTATCAACCTGTGTTTCTAGACACGTTGCACAGCAATGAAACCATGTTGACGGATCAGAATGGCGATCTGTTAGATCTTCGTGGAGAGAAAGTGACCATATGATTTCACATCAGAGAGATATGAAAAAAAAATAAATAATTTGAAAATAATATCTTAATAAAACATTTTTTTTTTATTTAAAGATGTTTTTTAGTTTTTTTATTTGTGTATATTATATAACAAATAAAAAAAACCCCAAAAAACTTACAATATTAATAATTTAAAAAAAAATATATATATATATAATTCAAATAATAAAAAAAAAATATGACTCAATACGTAATTAAAAACGTGAACATATCTGAAGGACAGAAAGCCAAACTTTGCAGAGTGTTGAGAAATCGAGGCGAGGCCGTTAGATTTAAATTCAGCCATCAAGATCTGGTGAGTGGCGGTAGCGATCAGATCGCCTGGACTAAAACTCAAATCAAAAGGATGGTGAAAGTGATTTTAGTAATTGAATGGGAATGATGGTGAGACTGAGTCCCGCTCAATTGAGATACAATCTGTGAATGAAAGGCGGTTTCTTACTGCTATTGACAGGACTTGCCGCCAGAGCATTACCCATTCTTGCAAAGACGGTGTTGCCAGCTCTGGACGTGGGAGCTCTCTCGGGACTCACTAGTTCGAGAGTCGATAACTTAATGTGTAGAGGACTGTTTTTGAAGAAAAGAGGAGCCTGTGTCGCATAGACGTCGAAGGTAAAGGATTGTATCTAGGACTCGTGAGACAGGGTGGTGGTGGTGATGCTTTCGACGGAGACAGTCTCTATCTGAAGACTGGAGAGAATGTGAAACCAATCGGTGAAGGTTTGTTGTTTGGTCCGAATTTGCCATTTAAGAATATACTCCTTTTGGGTATGTTATTATAAAAATAACATTAAAAAAAAATAATTAAAAAATAACAATTAAAAAAAAAAATGAAGTGACAGGAGAGAAAAAAACAACATCTTTTAACCAATTACCCAACGTAACGACCAAAACCGGCCAGCGCTATTCTCAAAAATCGCCAATTAATTTTCAAAATATTTTCATTTTTTGTCTCAAAAACATAGGTTATGACCCCTCGTTGGAACGAGCTCGTCGAGCTCGTTCCAACGAGGGGTCATAACCTATGTTTTTGAGACAAAAAATGAAAAAAATTAGTTATTCAAGAATTTTTTTTGCAAGTGTCGTCTGCTTTTCATGTTGGGTAAAGGGTTAAAAGACGTGTTAACAAAACGTTCATTTTATGAAAAGGTTTTATTTAGCTTTTTCTAAACATTTACAGGAGTATATGTCAGAAAGAACTTGATTGGAGCATATCATATACGGCGCGTGTTTAAATGCATACGGAACGTTGTTTTCATTAATATTGTTACTCATATTCCTAAATCGAAGCTATTTCGAAAATATCGAAAGGATGAAGTGTTCAAAGGAAAAAAAAAGTGTTTCACCAAGATCATCGCATGATTATAGATATCATAGATCGTGTAGAATACGAAGATGAAACTTGTAGAACGTTACAATTACGGGGAATATTGTTGCCTTATTTATTGCGCGAAAAAAGTAAGTTAACATATTAAATCGTGGTGATGGTGGTGGTGGTGGTGATAATGAAAATATTGAAAAAAAATCCATTCGCGCGTGTTTTGAATTTCTTCACAGATTACACTCGCTCGCATCAAAGATCAAATTTGCTAAAAGGTTAAAAAAATCATTATTGATTATTGCCTAGAATATTACCTAAGTAAATGTTTCGATGCAGACTATCCGGGCAAGGTTGCATGAAGGTGGTCTCCGATCGAGAAGACCATGTATTCGCATTCCGCTGTTTCAGAACCACCACCAGGCACGATATGAATGGGCCCTGGACCACGTTGGATGGACCAGAGAATACTGGCGACCTGTCCCTTGTACAGATGAGTCAAGGTACTGCCTAGACCACACAGATAGGCGTTCTAGGGTATGGAGAAGACCAGGAGAACGATTCCATGCAGCCAACATGGCTGAGCATGACCACTATGGTGGAGGGTCAGTCATGGTCTGGGGTGGCATCAGCAGGGATGGACGTACAGAGCTCTGTCTCCTTGAACGTGACTGCACAGCGGTATATTGATGAGATCCTGGATGTCCACGTCAGATTGTATGCAGGTGCAGTGGGTGATATATCCATTCTGATGAACGATAATGCCCGTCCTCATGTTGCCTATGCTGTCAGGGAGTACGGACAGAAGGAGGGGATTTGAGCGTATGGACTGGCCAGCAAGATCCCCTGACCTCAATCCAATCGAAAATGTCTGAAATGAGTTGCAGTATGCAATTTCTGCCCGTCCAGTCCAGCCAAGAAGTGTCCAGGAGCTAGTTTGATGCCATGCTGGTCCAAGAATGGAACAACATCCCACAAAGGACCACCAGGAACCTGACTGCGAGCATGAGAAGGCGCTGTTAAGCTGTAATTAACAGTAATGGGTCTCATACTCGACACTGAAGCCATACCAGTTCGCTCCGTCAACTTTTTGTCAAAATGAAAAATTTCCTCTTTTACCAATAATATCCATTTTCCATGGGTATCGCATTCAAAAGCAAAAAAATAATGTCAAACACAAATAAAATCTTAATTTCTATACTTAAATCATTAAAAATATAAGTAAATAAACAATATATACACTTTTCATTACAATATTTCAACTAAAATGTAAAACAGGTAGTTGGATATACTTGGTGCTTAGCAAACTTTGAGTAGCATTTATAAAAAGAAAAAAAAAATATAATACGAAAAAAAAAATAATAGAAAAAAAAAACAAACTAAGAATAGAATTTTTTTTTATATATATACATATAATAATAATTATGAGTAAAACAAACGATTCTGCAGAATCAAGGGCTTGGTTTCTTCAAAGGGCACTGTGCAGAGCTTACGCAATCTGCATGAATGAACAACTTAATCGCATCATGCACGAAAGATGTCTTGGTTGTCGAGAGGAGAAAGAGATTTTAACCATGTCAATCATTCGTGTGTTACAATGGAACGGGAAGACGTCGTCATCACGTATTTCATGGCTGCATTGGATTACGTTCGACGCACCGATGTGATCGAATGTTGGAAGCAATTTGTGTCTTGCGTCGGAGAACCCGAGCCCACTAATTCGGAAGAGATGAAGTTAGCGCGTCGAGACAGGGGACGCGTTTTCGAATTCTTGTTGAAAAGGGGATGAGACCACTTAAAAATATTATTATTTTTTTCTCTTTCGTTAAAATAATAAGGAATAAAAATTAAAAAAATTAAAAAAAAAAACGAAATACATAAAAGAAATAAATAAATAAAAAAAGAAAATGATGGAACTTCGAAGTAAAAAAATATATCCACCGTTAGAGAAGTCGAGCGTCGAACCCACGGCACCACTGCTAGATCGAGGAGAAAGTGACAACGTGGTGCAGAGGCATCGAATTGAACAGATCAATAGAATTCAATCGTAACTGACGTGACAGAGAGATTCTCGTCGTTCGCTCAACAAGAAATATTCGAGATTAGAGAAATTTACGAACGGTGTGGATTTGACTCATCACGGTCTCTATGGGTTTGAACATTGCCAGAATCAGTCTATTGTTGACTGCTGTCATTGCTCTTCCTGTCGTGTTGGCCGTAGATGGGTTGGCTTTGACTGCCGGATTCGTCAGTATGATTGGAAAATTCCTCGCTAAGAAATTATCCGTGAAGGCCAAGAAACATGAAAACATCAGCGTTTTGGCCGATGCAAAGATTGACACCGTGTCGGATAAGATCTCCCGGACGTTGAAAGACGGCAGGATTTCAGACAGCGAATACGTCGACATATTGAACGAAAAACAAAAATACGAATTCATGAAAGCGAAGATAAGAGTCAAGAGTCATCAGATCATCAAGGAACAATTGAAGAATTCTCTCGTGGAAAAAGGTAGGGAAGAAGCGAGATGATTGTTTCGTAAATTGTTGGATCCCAAAAAGATTCCGGAAGCAATCAATTGAAAAAAACTCTCTCCATATATATATATATATAAAAGAAAAAAATTATATATATAAATTAAAAAAAAAATGAAAATGAATAATTAAATATATACGAAAAAACCCTCAAAAAATCTATTGCGTCAAATGCAAGAGAGTTTCTGATATGGTTAACGTTAAAAAAACACTGACAAAAAATAACAGAACCATGGTTCGTGGAATGTGTGAAGCGTGCTGTTCAACCAAGATGCAATTCATCAAATGCGTTGCCAGTCTGACAAATAAAATGATCAATAATCTGCCCTTCAAAATACATCTGCCGGGGCATCAATTCACCGGACCCGGCACAAAATTAAATAAGAGATTGAATCGAGAGCTGACTCCTAAATCTTGGAGCAAACCCATCAATATGGTGGATTCGGCTGCTTACGCTCATGATCTGTGCTATGCCAAACATCCCGACGTTGAGACTCGCAATCAAATCTGCGATAAAAACATGTTGACCATGCTGAACAATCGAATCCCACTAGGAGAGAGAGAATCAAACATTCGCTGGTCGGTAAAGTGATCGTCACCAAACATCGATTCTGATGGGGTCATAAAAAAGTGTCCAGAAAAAATTATTAATGAATGCATTGGCGAACAAACTACACAAGCCTGTCGTTTGTAAATTTCCAAGGAGAAGGGTGTTCGTGAAGGGTCTGGATCAGATCTGGTCGACATGAAATTGGTTTCGAGACAGAACGAGGGCGTCAAATACATACTGATGGTCATCAACGTGTTTTAAAAATATGGATGGATGAGACCTCTGAAGAATAAATCGGGACCTTGTGTGGCCGAGGCTCTGAAGAGCATATTCGCATCGTCTTCTCGAAAACAAGATAAATTTTGGGTGGACAAGAGGAAGGAATTTTACAACGGTCACGTTCGTCCGTTGGTCGACCTCTATTCCATCGAAAATGAAGGGAAAGCTAATGTGATCGAACGTTGGTATAGAACCATGAAGGAAAAAATGTACAAGTATTTCATGGCCAATAAGACCAAGAAATATATCGACGTCCTGGAGGAACTGGTCGAAGAATACAACAACATGCGACACAGATCGATCAAGATGACGCCCGTGGAAGCTAGCGATCCTCAAAACGAAAGATGCATCTTAACGAATCTCTATCCCAAAAGGATCAAGATCAAGAAGAAGTCCAGTAAACCACCGAAATTTGCAGTCGGCAAGCGAATGAGAATCACTTCTTATAAGTCACTCTTCACGAAAGGTTACACTCATCGATGGACCGAGGAAATCTTTAAGATTGTTAGAATATTTCACACGGATCCGGTGACTTGCAAAATAGAAACGTTAGAGGATGATGAAGATGGCAACAGAGAAATCATTGGAACGTTTTACAAACAAGAATTGCTGAAGATGGCGTTTTAAAAAAAAAGCACTGTCACACTATTTAGTTATTTAGTTATCACGTAACAATGATTGAACAGGGAAGTTTATCGGAACCCCATCCGATAAACTTCCCAGTTCAATCATTGTCACGTGAGAAACATGCAGGTATTTCTAAACACCACGAGATATTCGGCCATCGATTATAATGCCTCTTTCGATAAGAGCAATTTCTGCAGGCTATACGACGACGCCGCCGATTTCAGAAAGAAATATCATCGACTGGACGAATTGATGGGTAATCCTAACATCACTCCCACCGAATACAAATTGATGTATCCCCTATTCGTATTCGATGTCAGTAAGCATAGCAAGCGACTCAAGAGTAGCGTCTTAGACGGAACGAATTCATGCAGTTAAGACATTAAAATCTCTCGTTATTATGTTTACTCGTCTGCGTCGACAGCAATCGACTCATATTTTTAATCCAGCAATAATGTTGATTGTCACTCTCGGAAATTAATAATAAATTAAAAATCTTTTCTCTCTCTTTGTGTGAAGTCTGAGAGGATAGACTATTCTTTTTTTCTTCCCTTGTCAACCCACCAGTCTCCAATTCAATGCCATCATGGAATTCCAATCTATAAATTTTAGTGTCGTACTTTGAATACCTTTGAATACCTTTTGGCCCTCTTACATTTTAATGCAGATTTTTTAGGTGTAGAGAATTTCATGACTGATTATTGTTTTTGTCGTCGTTTTGTTGAAATTTGTTTATAAAAATATTAAATTTTGTGTGTTTTTTTTTTTAAATGATAATAATTATTAATTGTAAAAAATTTTATTTTATTTTTGTTTCTTCTTCTTATATATATATATATATATATGTAAAAAAATAAAATAACAACTTTTTACAGTTTTTTTCTTTAATGACAAAAACAACCATGTAATGCTCGCGCCTACAATTTTTATTTTTCATCACTCGTCTCGCAACTCGACACAATAATATTAATATATATTACACACATTTTGTCTTCTCAATCGCGATCCTCCTCCCCCAATCCCTCCAGATCGTCTCCGTCGAGCTAAACTATTATTTCAGGCTCGCACGCTCGATCTCGAACGGTCGACTTCACCGGCCCAATTTCGAATTCGCCGCTTGAGAAGGGATCGTTTCTCCCGCGGGAATCGTGGGAATCGACGTTCGATCGCGTATTCCTTCCAACTTGGACCTCAAAAAAAGGACGCGCCGATCGTGCCTCCTCGGAATTTTTGACGACGGGAAATCGCGACGGAAATCTCAATGCTAATCGTGTCTCCGATTAAAGGTCACTTCCGGAAAATTCGAAAAAATTCACCTCGATTGCGAGTCGATGTTACGTTGCAAAGTGAAGTTTTCACCGAGGTTTGTGTCAAATTTAAAAATAAAAGGTGAATTTGTCATAACACCGATTTGAGCCAGAATTTAGACGGTTTTTGAGAAATTCCGTCGAAAGTTAGCCAGAAATGCTCGAATCTTAAACGTTTTTCCGGGAAAAATTGGGTTTTTCCGGAAAAAATTGAATTATGTTTGGGAAAAACCCAACATTTTCCAAGAAAATCAACTTTTTCTGGAAAAAAAATTGATTTTTTTCCGGAAAAAATGGGTTTTTCCGGAAATAACTCAACTTTTCCAACTCACCTAAAGTTTCCAACTCACTGAAAGGATGTGAGCTGGAAGCAGCCAATATCCCCTATTCAAGGATAACAGATTTATTTCGAAGAATTTTGCTATACTTAATACTTTAACGTACACTGTTGGCAAAAACTGACAGAAAATTTGCACTTAGTAAGTTTCTTAATAAAACCAGACAAATATGGATGTCATTGGAACTGGCTCCATGGGCCAGTTCCAATGACATCCATATCTGTAATATTTTATTGCACATAAATATGAAATTTCCTGAAGTTTTATTTTTGTTCTCACATAACCGAGCAGAAGATATGAATTAATAATTAAAAATGGGTACTTTTTTTTAGCCATATAGCCTGCTATTCTGTATTCTGGTTTTTACAGCGTGGTTAAAAAGCTACTGTGGATTGCAAGTTACTCCGTACCTTTCAGCCACTCAAAGGTATTTTGTTTCATTTGGAAATAGTGAATGTTATATCAGTCCTTACTGTTATATTGTACAGTCCAGTTGGGAGAGTGTAGAACTTCAAACCGACGTATTGGTGCGGATGTTTTACTCGTCTCTGGGAGCATTGGTTCATTCGTTAGCGCATATAATCTAGCATCTGATCAAACAGATCATGTGTTCAGATCTATTTTCCAGACATGCATTCACTCACTTTTCGCCAAGAAGAGCGTGCTGGCACAGTTATCTTTCAACCAGTGTGACTCGTTCTCAAGTCTCATTTACACCAGTTAGTACGCTGAAATGCCCCACAGTTACAAGCTGCTGCTACTTATAGTTCGGGTGATAAATGACTTAACTCCCTCCTTTCCCAGGAGTTAGCATTATGTCTCAGAAAATTCCAAATTCTTTAACAGAGATTAACGATTTTCAAAGACATATCAAGGTCTTGGGTAAAGAAATATGGTGCTACAAGGATCAGCAACTTATCCCGACTTCCGGGTCTCTCAAAGTACTGTCGCCTATCCAAAACGTTTAGACTATATATCACATGAAACGTCGTTAATTTCGCCGTAACGACCCATGTGTTATTTCCTGATTATCAACTAGTGTCTAATCGGCGCGTGTATTCTTGTGCGTAGTTCACATGACGTCAAATACGACAACAGGTGCAAGTAAATCGAATTCATGACGTCATGGTGTGAAGCGTTTGAGCCAACGAACTGGTTGTCGGTTGTTTTGGGAGAATTTAGCGACAGTGAATTAAATAAAAAGTGTAAAAAACATTCGAAAATTCATTTGATATACAGAATCGTTAACTCGTGATGTTTGGATATAAGATTTTTTGAAACTCGTTTGATGAATTCGATTCACAACTCGCCTAAAGGCTCGTTGTGAATCAAATTCATCAAACTCGTTCCAAAAAATCTTATATCCAAATATCACTCGTTTGAGATCCTCTGTCTATCAAATGAATTTATGAGAAATCAAGGGAGATGATTCACATGCTGTGCTTGTGAATGGATTTTTCGATTTGAGACCAGAAAGGTTTTATATCTTGGAGTGAGTGAAATTTTGAGAAAATCACATGATTTTGTTTTCACAAGCTTTCTCGCTAGTTTCTTGTATTGTATTACTGTTTGGACACCCCTATAGCACTAAAAGTCTGTACAGCTCAGATTTGTATGTCGATTTTTTGGCCAATTCACGACCCTTAACAATGTCTTTAAAATATGGCAATGTGCCCAAATTATGAGAGCCGTAGTGAGGAAATATTGAACAAAAGTCAAGAAAATTTGTGTCATAAACGACATCTGGCTGATGTGTTTTACTATCAAATGCAAATGTAGATCTCGGCGTAATTTTCTATTAATGCACTGTTCAGTGAGGGGGAGGGGAACATAAATATCTCTTTGGTATCTGGTGGCCTAGGTTCTCTGTAATTTCATATTTAAGTGACCTTGGCCTAATCTGTTGACTTGAACCCCCTCCCCCAAAGAAGTAAATCCGACCCATCCAAAATCATTTTCGGACCAACGCCGAGGCAATTTTCATGGTGAATACTGTTATTCGTGGATTTACAATGCCCTAAAAATTAGCCGCATTTGGGGAATCTGTACCAGCCAGAGCGACTATGAGTTGCTCCGGTGGGTCCATTCCCCCCAAAGTCAGTCAATCGCAATACCCACGAATCCAGCCTGTCTAAATCTTGGTATATTTAGTCTGGTGAAAGTTATAGAAAAGATACAGAAACCTACAGATCAATTCACTGAATCTAAATAATGAAATTTTATAAATGGTCAGTTGAAGATAATTAAACATTTACCAAATCAAGCATCATCGTAATTATCCGCAATGCAATCAATGTGTATCAAATATACTGTTGGTCATAATAACAACATACTTTGATTGGAAGACCTCTAGGACTTCTTACCAGGAATGTTTAGAACATCGGTAAACAACTGGTCTTCAGGCTGATATGCCGGGGTGCTATTTGAATCATACTTTTTTATACCATGATTACCTATTCTACTATTTATAAAAAGCCTATGATATAAATTTTAGCTTTACACACCAACCGTGGTGAACACGCCAGCAATGGGATTTCAATAGTTAAAATTTACATCTACAGTGGAACTATATCCAAGTTGATCTTTGGTGACGTCGACCTGAATGCGAACTTGTCTAAAAATTTATCGCTCGTCTCCTAGCGAAGAGAGAAATGAAAGTGGCAATTATTTATTACATTTTTAAATGGGTTCACCCCATAAGATGCCAAAAATTAACAAGCATACATTGTCTCATGCTAATAAAGCAACCGTGAGCGCGGTGGCCCAGTGCTAGACTGTTGGACTTCTATGCTAGAGGTCCCTAGTTTGATCCCCGCCCGGGGCGACCCGCGTTGTATCCTTGGGTAAGGCACTTTAACCCAGTTGCCTACATGGGGGCACGATGACGCCGTGTACAAAGGCGTACTGCACGTCGATGGTGCACATGTCTTCAACCGTTGTGACCCTGCTTGAGCGGAGCTTGTACAGAGTTAGAATGTTGAGGACCTGACAGTTGTTCGTCGATGCTCGGTGGTTCTCTCCGGGTACTCCGTCTTCCTCCACCTGTCAAACTGTCACGGCCACGATTAGCCATTGTGCATAAGTTTGTGACCTTAAACACCAATAAATAAATAAAGCATTCAAAATTCGAAATAGTATGTTATTATGTTATTAAAACGAAAAAGGCCCAGTTTCTTTCTCCATTTCGTTTTGGCGATAACACTGACAGCAGAAGTACCGCCCACCGATGCTAATGTAAACGAAAACAGATTCGCACGTATGTACGTCTACTGTTCAGTAAAGCCGAGAAAAAATGATAGCGACTCTTAATAATCTGACGATCATGGTATAAATAAAATATACCCAAAGTATCTTGGTGCACCAAATGTTCACCACTCGTGGCGAAGTGGTGTTAACCGCGCGCCAAAGGTTCGCGGTTAACACCACTTCACCACTCGCGGTGAACATTTGGTACACCAGGCTACTATGGGTATATTCTACCTGTAACCTTCTTCTAGCTTACCTGGAAGCGCGTTGGCTCAGTGGTACGGCATTTGACTTCTAACCGAAAGGTCTATGGTGTGACCCCGCCAGGGTAACTGCGTTGTGTCCTTGGGCAAGGAACTTCATCCTGACTGCTCACCTGGGGGAACGGTGGCGCTTTGTTCTAAGGCGTAGTGCACATCGATGGTGCACGTGTCTTCAACCAGTGCTAACCGTGTTTGTGCGAAGTTAGTACGTTGGGGAGGCAGACAGTTGCTTGTCTTTGCTTGGTGGTCTTTCCGGATAATATGGCTTCCGCCACCCGCTAAACTGTCCGACACGAGATGGTCCTGTCGAAAAAGTCGTTAAACCCCAATAAATAAATATATAAATTCAGCAAACTCCAAGTAGTTGTCCCCTTCGTAATACTCGATAAGTCACTGCCAAAAATGGTTCATTCTGCAAGTTATTTATTTATTTATTTATTTATTTATTTATTTATTTATTTATTTATTTATTTATTTATTAGTGTTTAACAACACTTTAACAGCCAAAGTCATATCGTATCGGTGACAGTTTTACGGGTGAAGGAAGCCGGAGTACCCTGAGAAAATCACCAAGCAACGATGAGCAGCTGCCAGCTCCCCAACATCGTAATTCCGGCCTGCAGCACAGACAGGGCCAGATTGGTTGAAGACATGCGCACCATCGACGTGCTGTACGCCTTAGTACACGGCGTCATCGTGCCTCCATGTGGACAATCGGGGTTAAGTGCCTTGCCCAAGGACACAACGCGGGAGTCCGAATCGATCGCTCAAACGCGTGTCACCCATCCAAGGCCTAACCGGGCTCAACGTTGCTTAACTTCGGATTCAATATGCAAGACTCTTGCAGGTTATGCATCGTGTGGTATTGATTCGTGCGTTTATACGAGCATGTTGTAAATTGCCGCGATTTATTTACCCGAGAACTAGTTTAAGAAAATACTGCTGAAATCAAAGATAAATTTCAGAACACAAAATAAATATAGTTCGAGTATTAATACACTGGTGATCATGTGCAATTCGTAAATAAATAACTGCGCATGTTTCCACATATCCAAGTGTCAGTCATCAAGAGTTTATTCAGGAGGCCTACAAGTACAATTATTATTATTTTTTTTGCATCTCTGATTGTTTAATTTGAAATATGCTGCAATTCTCGTTTGCCAACAATAGGGATATTTCACTAATGGTAATTTCGTTTGCACCTCTGTTGCAGACAGGTTGTCATGTTTACTCCACTGTTTCCGGTTTAATTCAAGCGGCAGATACCGTCAATCTAAATTTAGCAATGTCTATCGGAAATTAATTACAGAGGCTACTATTTTGAGGGTACTGTTACTATCCGAACTATCCGAACATTAGTTTGTAGCTTTGTCTGCTCCATGACCGATCCATCAGCATCACATGCAAATCAAATTCACAGTAACTCACCTTCCAGCTGTAAATACTAATGCCAGCATGTATCCAGTTGTAGAAAAAGCGACACCTATCGACAGAATCACGTTTGTCTGTAGAGTTTCTTTTTCGAAGGACTGAAAAATATTAAACGAATTATTCTCGCTAACATCCTAACCCGCTGAATTCCACACGAGCCTTGCAAATGATACGATAATCAAACAATCAATGAATTTTCTTTTCCTGTGGTTTGTGAATTTGGTACGATGTGGCGGTGTTGTGTGGGAATAAAATACAGGCAAATAAACTTTTACTCTCCTTATTTTCATTCATGGGGATCATTTTTGAGGAGTGTAGTTTAGTGTTCAACCGATGATCGGAACCGGACACCACAATCGGCCGATTGTAGGCAATCGGATGACAACGGCAACGGCTCCTGGAACATCGGTTCAACCGATTGTTGCCAAGCATTTTGCAATGATTCATTAATCGCATTTTGTTATCTTGTTCAACTGCTAATGTAAAATGATGCCAATGATACCATTCAATAAAGTTGAGAAAGAACCACAGTGTGTATGCTCAATCTCTTGGGACGCCCCTTTTACGGGATACACAAGTTAAACGACAAGTGAAGCTCACAATTGAACGTACTTGCGGCAATCGCCAATTCCTACCAGGAAAGTGGAAAGCCACGTTTACCGCCCAAGTGTGCGCGGCTGGTAATTTTACTACGACTTCAGTCAACAAAGAAAAATGTTTAGTTTAATGTAGTTCTTTCGAGCCTCGACTTGTCCAGTAGTGCATGGTATTACAATCGGGATCGGCATCAGAATCGGCCGATTGTGAGCTCAAACAACCGGTAATCGGTCTGTGACCATTTTTGGTAATCGGTTGAACACTAACTGTGAGTGCTAAGATGCGAGATATGATTTGGTCATATCCGACTTCCCTCTGTATTACGAGGCTTGTATCAAACAGAATATGACGATACGTCATATTGTCTGACAAATTATCGTTCATTGAGTGACACAAGGCGTCATCTGCAATTATTTTGTGTGTTGTTGCCTCCAAGAGACGACATTTGGTGTGTAGTTTGACAGGTTATTCAGCCAGTAGTTAGTGGGTTTTTCAAAGATAGATACCAAATGATTTGTCATTAGTGCTCAGTAAGTCAAAGTACAAGGAGCTAGACAGTTATAAACAAGAAAGCAAGCCAAAATAGAAAGAAAATCTTCTATTGCCAAGAAACATTAATATTCTATTTGCGTACTGTGTTCGATCTCTTCTTTCGTTCACTTTTGATTGCGTGTTATCACTTAGTTTAAATCAATTTTTATGTATTTTGTGTCATGTTTGAAATCCATCAAAGTTCAGTAAATGAAAACAATTTTTCGACGGCATATTAAAAGAAAAAAATGTTTCAGTAGGAAATGTCTGTGCCAGTGCGAATTTTTAACCTTAAAAACACCCACATACATACACACACACATACACACACAAACATGACACAAAATACATAAAATTGATTTAAACTAAGTGATGAGCTAAGCAACTGGTTAAACTGACTGGCAATAATCGATGTTATCCATTGATGGGCTCTAATTTAGTCCTTACAAGGATGTTAGGCAAGCTTTTGTTTTTCTTATAGGCGATGACAGGTCGAAGATTCAAAGGTTCATTTAATTTAGCATTGGTTAAATTGAATTCATCTTTTAATATTTTTGTTATTTCGATATTCATTCTGTTGTATGTTAACGTGAAAGGAATGATGGACCTCCTTTTGCATTCTCCCTCTGATATGTTCATACCAAATGGCCAGAGGGTTTGAAGCGTATTGATCCAAAAGAGCTCCACGTTTTTTTAAAAACTTTATCCATTTCTTCTGTGCCTTTAAATGGTGGTTGTTCAATAGGATGGATTTCGAAATCGTCCAAAGAAGGGCCAGGAAGGTTGAAATGTTGTGCTACTGGGGCATCAGCATTATGTTTTATTTCCTGTTTGTATCTAGTAGCACGTTCTCGGAATGGATAAGGTAAATCATATTTGGTGAATCACACTGGAAGGGGTTACGGATCTGATAATGATTTTTCGTTTGTTCGGAGGAAAATACCTCTTTCTGATCAGGCATAAAAGTATGCAATCTACAACGAGGCTTTTTGCAATTAAATACCGCGCCAATAGCATTCTGCAACGATCTGTTGTGTTCAATGTTCAGTGGTTCAAAATCAGTAGTTTCTGCTGGACCTTCGAGCTTTTTTCAGAGTTTCAGATTTCAGGCTACGCAAAAAGCGCAGTGAGTACCCCCTCGAACTAAGGGCGCCAAATAGAGTAGAACAAGCCTCATTGAAATTTACCTTATCACTTGAATTGCGGTGGAAACGAATGAGCTGTGATTTGATGATACTTTTAAATGTATGTTGAGGATGAAATGGTTTTGTGTGCAACAATTGATGTGAATCAGTTGATTTAAAATATACTTTATAATTTACATGAACAGATGCCTGGAATTGCTTGCCTTTATACACGGCCACATCGAGAAAATGAACAGAAGTTTCACTGATAGTAGCTTTTAATATAATGTTTGGATCATGATTGTTAAAAATTTCTAAAAATTCATCAAAATCTTCTTTTGAATGTTCCCAAATAATAAAAATATCATCTAAATATGTGAGATATACGAGAGGATGCTTTGCACATTTGCTTAATGCACCCCCCCCCCCCCATTCCGCTACATAAATGCTTGTAAAATTAGGTCTGAATCTTTACCCGCAGGACAACCCATTATTGAAATTCCCTGCGACCCTAATAACTTTATTTGCTTTATAGCTTTATTTGCTTATAAATCCACGAAAGTCGGGATCGAGAGCCAAAAATAATAGGAAAATGGTTTTATAAAATATATTAAGATTGGAGAAATAAATAATAAACAGCTGATGGATGACTCCCAGCTTTTAAAAACACATATTGGTGGATTGTTTTCCTTTTTGTAACCGTTAATGTGTTGGGGCTGCTCCCAAACCAGCGACTGTTTGGGTTTCTTTTTCTTTTTTCTAAAATAACCACCAAACTGCGGTTTCAGTATTACCATAAATATGCCCACTTCTCTAAGCAAACGCGGAGCAGAACTCTTGTAGTTATGCAAAATTCCTATTCCAGTCGCACACTGAAACTTAATAAGATTATTGGCTCTCGCTTCCGATTCTCGTGAATTTATAAGCAAATAAAGCTATAAAACAAATAAAGTTATTCGGGTTGCAAGGGATTTCAATCCCACATCGTCCCTGTGCGCGTTCGGCACGCAGAAACTTTTCATTTCATCGATTATGATGCCTCACGAATGTTATCAGTTGGAATGACGGAGGTTTATGACGGGAAATACTTTACATAACGTAGAAATTGTGTCTTGCCTTCGGAAAATCTACATTGAGTGAAAGTTATAAAAAATAAAAAATATAATGAAAATAAATAAATGAATAATAATAATAATAATAATAATAATAATAATAATAATAATAATAATAATAATAATAATAATAAATAAATAAATAAATAAAAAATAATAAATAATAAACAAATAAATAAATAAATAACCTTGGTTGAAATAGCAACCCATTTTGTTTTTGGGGCAAAAATGAACTCTGGCACTCGCCTGTGTGCGTTTAAGGTTAAAAATTCACACTGGCACAGACATTTCCTACTGAAACGTTTTTTGCTTGTAATATGCCGCCTAAAGGTTGGTTTCATTTACTGAACCATGATGGGTTTCAAACATGACAAAAAATACATAAAATTAAATATTTAAACTAAGTTTTCAGCTTAGGAACTGGTTAAACTGACTGGCAATAATTGATGTTATTCATTGATGGGCTCTAATTTACTTATGTATTTCTTATAGGCGATGACAGGTCGAAGATTCAAAGGTTCATTTAATTTAGCATTGATTAAGTTGAATTCATCTTTTAATATTTTTACTATTTCGATATTCATTCTGTTGTGTGTTAAAGTGAAAGGAATGATGGACCTCCTTTCGCATTCTCCCTCTGATATGTTCATACCAAATGGCTATAGGGTTTGAAGCATATTGATCCAATAAGCTTCACGTTTTTTTCTAAAGTAATCCATCTTCTAATGTGTCTTTAATTGAAAGTTGTTCAATAGGATGGATTTCGAAATCGTCCAAAGAATGGCCAGGAAGGATAAAATATTGTGCTACTGGGGCATCAGCATTATGTCTTATATCCTGTTTGTGTCTAGTAGCACGTTCTCGGAATGGATTTTGACTCTGACCAACATTCTGCTTCCGAAAGCGTTTGCAAGTGATAAGATAAATAATATTTTGTGAATCACAACGGAGGGGGGTTACGGATCTGATAATGATTTTTCGACAAATGTCACTCATCTAGATAATTATTGCCGATCTGAGATGTCCTTAGTTTGTTTTTTACAACTCAGTTTGTGCCGTCCAAACAATCAGATGAAGCCCTATTGATTGGTTATTAAATTTTAATCATTCAGGGAGTGGTTTGCTTTACTGACTTAATGAAGCCCTATTGGGTGGCTTTCATTCAAGGTTAACTAATCAGAGATCGGTTTGCTTTACTGACTTCAGACAAGTGTATGAAAATAATATGAAAAATGGTTTTATAAAATATATTAAGATTTAAGAAATAAATAATAAACAGCGCCAATAATTATGCTGCCTCACGAATGTTATCAGTTGGAATGAGTATCCCCTGATGGAGGTTTATGACATAACATCGAAATTGTGTGTCTTACCTTCGGAAAATCTACATTGAGTGAAAATTATAAAAAATAATAAAAATAATCAAATGGAAATAAATAATAATAATAATAATAATAATAATAATAATAATAATAATAATAATAATAATAATAAATTAATTAATTAAATAAATAATTTAATAATTTAATAATTTAATAATTTAAAAATAAATAAATAAACATGGTTGAAATTGGAACCTATTTTGTTTTTTCGGCATATATGAGCTCTGGCACTCACGGCGGGTGAGGGGTGGTTGTTTTCCCGATTTTATGAGAACCGAGACAATTGTTCTTGGTCCCCACAAAGATTTCCTTTTTTTCCTACACGTCCTCGCAAAAATAACAATAGGTTAGGGTTTATCTTCCAAATTTTTGTGGGGACTTTTTGTCAACGAAATAAAAGAAAAACAAGTTCCCACAATGTGGTGTAACAAGACGGAGGTGTGTGTGTGTGTCTTTCTGAAAGTATGTGCTTGTGTGTGGATATATTTGTGTGTGTATGCATTCCTTTCACCGTCACTTATCTCAAGGATTGAATGTATATGTGATTCACTGTGACAGTTTATGGGGTTTTGTTATTTTAAAATTTCATCCAATTTTATAATAATAGATAAGTGCTGGTATTTACCACTGCTACAGCATCTGATGTCAGGATCCCATTTCGTCCAAGGACAATGAAATAGGAGATATTCATTGCCACATAAACCAGAATCACTGTAATCATTGTTATAATGATAGCCCTGGGTAAATTTCTACAATGAATACAAAATGTACGAATTACACAACTACGACCATTATAACAAATAGAGTACTTCATTAATTTCTTGTGCCAGAAATAGTTCATCATGGGCAATTATATCATAACTAGGCCAAACAAAATTAAATAATTTAGTCTCAGGCAATTTTGTTTTAAACGAATGAATGAGGGCGGTTTTTATTTTTATTTTTCATTCCTGATGGAATTGTCGCCAGTGCCTAAAATGCAGTTGTCAGAACCTAAAATGAAATACTAGAGACTCCATGTTGATTTCTGTTGTGTATTCGAAGGATGACATACTATTCTCTCTAAACATACATATTTATTCTACTTGTAACTAAATTGTGTACACACGACTTTCTATTTCGAATCCAAGAATGCGCGTGTTTTCGGTCAAGGATGGACCATTTCTCCATAGTCAATACGCAGAACAGAACACAGAACGTACTGCCTTTTGATATTCCGGAACTAAAAGGAAACAGTTATGCAAAAACACCACAATCTCTGTGGCACTTTAAAGAGAGAAGTCTCAGCGCTGTTTAGGGTTAGCAACAAAATCTTTGAAATGAGAAGGCAAGTTCCTTCTTGTGGTACATTGAATATCAGAACTGGTATGTTCAATGGCTGAACAGGTTTCGTTAGAATGTTGGCTGAAATCTTCAGGTTAAATGCATGTTGTAGAATTAACTTTGACAAGTTTGTTAACATGCCATTTCTTACCATCACTGAAAGTACAAATGTCATCTTTAACCTCTTGCAGAAGTTAAGGGTCAGAAAATACTCTGGAAAGCCTATGAGTTTTCTCTGGAACCTTAATTTGAACATAGTCCCCAATTTTAATGGAATGCGCTCTTACATGAAATCTAGAATTGAAGTCTTTACACATTTTACCTAACATGAAAAGCAGACGACACTTGCAAAAATAATTCTTGAATAACTAATTTTTTTTCATTTTGTGTCTCAAAAACATAGGTTATGACCACTCATTGGAACGAGCTCGACGAGCTCGTTCCAACGAGGGGTCATAACCTATGTTTTTGAGACAAAAAATGAAAAAAATAATGAAAATTAATTGACGATTTTTTAGAATAGCGCTGGCCGGTTTGGGCCGTTACGTTAGGTACAAGGCGGTTTTTTAAGTAGAAAGTTTATCGCGCATCTCTCTCTCTCTCCATCATAAGAAAATGAGATAGGACTGGTATAGTGTTGTGAGGAGTTGATCTAAATTGTTGAAGTGTGTTACGTAATGAGCCTTGCCATGAATTGCCAGCTACAATGTTGGTTTGAAGTAAATTCTTAATGGTTTTGTTAAGTCTTTTGACAGAACCGTTAGCTTGTGGATGATACACAGGTGTCTTTATGTGCTTAATGCTATTCACTCGAAGAAAGTTCTCAAATTCATAGCTGGTAATCCCCGTGGGAACCCCGGGAAGTAAGCAGCACTTGTTTACTGTGGTAAACCAGTTCCGCTTTACTAATAAAATAGGATCCAGTCACCAATGCTTGGGGTGAAAATCCTCTAAAATGGGCAACATGTTGATCAACGATTGACTAAACTTGACTTCATCTCCATGTTGTGTCACGATTAGCCATGGTGCATAAATATGTGACGTTAACCATCAACAAAGAAACAAACAAACAAACATAGCTGGTAAATTGACTTCCATTGTCGGAAGTCAATGAAATTGGTAATCTCCCCAAATAAAGAATTGTGATTCAAAAAGGTCAATCATTCTGTCAGATGTGATTGTATCAGAAGCAAAAACATCAGGCCACTTTGAGTAGTAGTCAGTTAAAACTGTTAAAAATTTAAATCGTCGTGGAGCACTTGCAAATGGTCCAACAATGTCAATATCAAGTTCTTGTCAGGTACTTATTGGGAAGGTACGTGGTTTCAATGAGGAAGTTGGAATTTTATGACTTTTGTCACTGTTTTGATGTGGAATACAGTTACAAACTGTCTCCTCAGCATCATGGTCTATGTTAGGCCAATACACACTTTGATGTAGCTTTTGCTTAAATTTCACAGTACCAGTATGTGTTTTAGTGCGAGTCATTTGTAAAATGTCAGAACGTAAACTTGTCAGAATAATAGAACGTTCGCCACGCCCGAGGCAGGAATTATTCCAAATGAAAAGTTCATCTTTGATATGGTAGTAAGGTAGAACTTCAGGAGGAAGTTTATGTTTACGAGGCCACTGCTTTTCAGTGTATTTAAGCACTTGCGAAAGAACATTATCTTGCTTTGTAGCATCAACTAGTGTGTCTGCATTAATTACAGTGTCATTCATAATATGGTAAACAGCTGCTTCATCATCAATATCAGATGAATTTGGTGAGCATGTAGACTTTCTTGAAAGAATGTCAGCAACAAAATTTGATTTGCCTTTGGTGTAACTAACCGTAAAATTGCATCGCAATAATCTTAAACAGCCCATCTGGAGAGACGTAATGGTCGTGTTCCAGAAGAATAAGATTTCTGTAGCAGTGTTACTAAACTGTGATGATCAGTTTTTAGCACGAATGGTTTTCCTCATAAATATCTAACCCAGTGTTCAACTGCAAAAATGCACGCAAGAGTTTCAAGTTCACCTAGGCTGTACCTCCTCTCAGCATCAGTGATTGATCGCGAGATAAATGCAACAGGCCTGACTGTACCATCAGGTTGCATATGAGAAAGTTCTGCACCCAACCCTTTAGTCGATGCGTCACAAGTAACAAAATTGCCAGCTTCAGGTCTATAAAATGCTAAGACTGTAGGACTAAGCAATATGTCTTTAAGTTGATCAAAAATGTTATTATGCTCTAAAGACCACAGAAAAGTTTTAGAGTCACTGCTTTTCAGTAAAGCTTGAAGAGGCTCAACCGTTGAAGCAAAATCAGGAATGAATGTGGAATAGTACTGGAAAAGACCTAATATGCTATGTAGTTCAGCAACAATAGTTGGTGGACACAAATCAGTGATAGCCGAAATATTTTCTTCAGACATTTCTATACCATTTTAAGAAATTGTAGCACCAAGCCAGTTTAGTTTGTTAACTTTGTACACACATTTTTCATAGTCCAGCATTAAAGCTGATTCAGAAAGTTTTTCCAATACAAGTCTCAATCGTTGATCGTCTTCTTCACTTGTATTGGCAGTGATGGTAATGTCATCAATGTACACGTATGTACTTTCACATTCTGCTAATATAATGTCTAACATTTTCTGAAAGCTACCAGGAAGGTCTACCAACCCATATGGGGCTTTAGTAAATTTGTAACACCCATTTGGAAGAACAAATGTAGTCAGTTCACTGGTGTCAGGGTGTAGAGTTAATTGATGGTAGACAGAAACTAAGTCTAAGTTGATTGATGGTAGACATAAACTAAGTCTAGTTTAGTTATGTATTTTGAACTATGAATACTAGCCATTAAAGTTTCAATATTGGGTAGAGGGGTAACGTACAGGTTTTGTGCACTTGTTGACATGACGTAGGTCAATACATAGAAGAATACCACCGTTTTTACGACGCCCAATTACTACGGGGCTGATACAATCAGAATGATCACATTTTGTGATTATACCATCAGCAAGAAGTTTATCGACTTTTTTCTGCACATCGTTTTGTAATGTAAAAGGTATCGGACGTTGTTTTTTGTGCGACAGGCACACTATCTGGAAGTAATTCCGATCTGTGCACAAAACTTTTTGCTGTACCAATGCCATGAAACAAGTGTGGAAATTGATCAAGAATACAACTGTCATTTGTCTGTATGTGACATATTTGTTCAATGGTCATGCACAATGAATCATACAAATCTAAACCTAGAATACAACAAACTTTTGTTGTGACATAAATTTTCCCTTCAACACATTTTGAAGGGTCTTGATACTTTCAACTCAAATATCAAGACGGGGTGGATAGTCCAAGTGAGGGAGCTAGTAGAAAACTACTCAATGGAGATCTCGGACCTTGACGTTGGGGCAAACCAGGGCAAAAAGATCGTCAGAGAAAGGGTCATGGAGGATTGTAACCGTAATTGGCGAGAGGGGATTAAATCAAAGAGATCTTTGGATGGCCTGCGTGATAAAGAGAAGCCTGGTTTTGAAGAGTACCTTGATGGCACCTTTGGGGGGTGGCACTGTTGTTCAAGCTGAGGTCGCGGTCCTGATGGGAAAAATTGGGAAACACAGTGAAAAGGAGTGCCAGATGTGTAACGTGGGCGTGGTGGAGACCCTGGGACACTTTCTTATAGAATGCCCAAAATACCAGTCTAAAAGAACAAGATTCACGGGGAGTATAATGGAGAAGTGGGATGGGAGAATGAAGGACATGTGGTTAAGGGGGCCACTCAAAGGAGAGGGTTAATATACTAATCGGAGATATTGGGAAGAACTGGGCAAGGGATGTCATCAAGCAGTTCGTCTCCGAGTGTTGGGAGGAGAGAAGAAGCGCGGGAATAGGGGGAGGCAGTTGGTAGAACATGGGTAGCCAAGGCCTTCTCATACGAGAACCGCGACAAATCAGCGGCCGGCCGAAGTGTTATCATTATTATGTTATCAAGTTTCACTGGGGCAACAAAATATCCTTTTGTTTCAATAGTACGGTTGTCGAAAGTTGATAAACGAACATCACACTTTTGTAATTTAAGTTGAGTAAAATATTTCTGATATGTTTCGCAGTCTACAAGCGATACTGTGCCACCAGTATCAATCACCATATGTAGTGGAGTGTTATTGACAAGTATATTTGAATGTAATGCAGAACTACTTTCGGTTTTGACTAATCGAACTGACTGAGTTTGCTTTTTGGACAAACAAACTTTATCATAATGGTCAATCATTTTACAATTTCTACACTCAGCGCTTTTTGCAGGACATTTAGTATCATTAGCGAAGTGTGAATGTGATCCACAGCGAAAACACATCTTTGTTGAATGTTTGTCATGTGGTTTAGTCGGTGCACAAGCATTTGAACTAGTTGGTTGTTTACGTGGATTTGCATATTTTTTTGAACTGGCGTAATGTACCGAAGGTGAAGCAGAACTGGTTGAATGAGAAGTCATTTCTTTGGAGACATTTATGCCTTCTTCAACTTCCACGGCAAGTTTGATAGCATCTTTGAGTGTTTATGTTTTGGACGTAAGTTTCTCTCCAATATGCGAATATTTTGTGTACTCGGTCATTTGATAGCGAATCATCTCGTCTTCCATGGCTTTAAACCTTTACCTAACATGAAAAGCAGACGACACTTGCAAAAAGAAATCTTGAATAACTATTTTTTTCATTTTTTGTCTCAAAAACATAGGTTATAACCCCTCATTGGAACGAGCTCATTCCAATGAGGTGTCATAACCTATGTTTTTTAGACAAAAAATGAAAAAATAATGAAAATTAATTGGCGATAGCTTGGCCTGTTTTGGCCGTTACGTTGGGTAAAGGGTTAAAATCACAATTTCGAGCAAGTTCGCGTAATGCGGAAATCAACTCATTTATTGATTCATCGGGCCATTGTTTACGGGCACGAAATTTACTACACTCACCGGAAATGTTTATTTTGCCATGAATGTCAGATAATTTTTCAGCCATATTTTTGTAGGACGAACTGCCACCTGTGTCGTCATTAACCAAAGCAGAATACAATCTTTGCCCTTTGGCACCATGACAATGGAACAAAAAGGCTTTCTGTCGAGTTTGTGGTAAATCAACATACCCGGCAACATTCATGTAATTTTCGAAGGTACAAAGCCACGTAGGCCATGGGACTGTAGGTTTGCCAGGGGTAGGCAGAAAATATTCTCGTTGGTGCAGAAACATTTGTTGTGGCATTTGTGACGTTGCCATTTCAATTTCGAAAGTAGAAAAAGTCAGGAAATTTCTTGTATGAAATGTGCACAAATGTATTTTATGCACTGTCAGTCTGTAACGCTGGTTGATCTTTGTCGGCAGGAACTTGTTGTGTATTCGAAGGATAAAATTCTATTCTCTCTAAACATACATATTTATTCGACTTATAACTAAATTGTGTACACCCGACTTTCTATTTCGAATCCAAAAACGCACGTGTTTTGGGTCAAGGACGGACCGTCTCTCCATAGTCAATATGCGGAACAGAACACGGAACGTACTGCCTGTACGATATTCCGGAACTTAAAGTAAACAGTTATGCAAAAACACCACAATTTTACTGGTAATTTGTTTGTAACAGTGATCATACAACACAAAATCAATATAGAACAACTAAAATGGAGCTTAAAAATAATAAGGAGTTTTTGAACTGGTTAAGTGCTAGAAGCCAGAATCAGACCTTTTTAAAAAATGAGGGTACTAGTGCAAAAACCATTTTCCTTACCCATGTTTCGTATTCAGTCAAATGTAAATAATAGTTTATTTATGCAAATTTGGTCTATTTTAAGTTATTGGAGAGTGCCTGTTAATTTGTAAAAAACAATTTTTGATGAATAAATTTAGACCACTAAAACTAATCTAGCTCTCAACCAATTAAATAAATATTTATTTTGTACATACATATGAGAATCGTGTCGCATTCGCGAAAAGAAGAACAATACTGTATCAATGTTTCGACCAAATTGCATCGCAAATCGCGATGTGACACCGCTAAAATCATGCTCTATGATAGTTTTATACGTTTTGAATTTTGCCTCGAAAATAAATATGACGAACGCAGGCTGAGAAAACGAATGCGCCGTTGCATGAGAATCAAAAGATTAATTTTCTTTAGCCTTCATTAACAATTTTAGAAAAAATGACGATTGCAAGTTGACTTTTGACAAAATTGATTTTCGAACTGCTGATTGTTAAATATTAATGTTTGGTTTAAATTCGATTTTTCCCCCAAAAACTCTGTTGACATTAATCAATGAAAATCAGAACCAATTTGCAGAAAATGCGACAGTGAATGAAACAGTAATCATACATACTGAAGGAAAAACGACTTCTATTCGGAAGAACACAAATTTTACAGACGTATATAGCACCCTAAACATAATATTCTTACTAATAGTAGGGCATTATTCAAAGCCTCACTACTGATTCATTTCAACCAATTATAGTCATACATAGAAAATAAAATTATAGAAAATAAAATTATAGAAAATAAAATTATAGAAAATAAAATTATAGAAAATACAATTATAGAAAATATAATTATAGAAAATACAATTGTAAAAGGTTTGTACTCTTTGCTCTATTATGAAATCTTGTTTCCCCTGCTGGATTCTCGACAAATGTTATGCTTTTCTGACAGGAGCGGTGGGGTGGTCGTAATCCACACGTGGGCAGTGATGTCTACGCATGAGTATACCATTTAATAAAAATCATCATCAGCAAATTTTTAATTAATTGGTGTTTGGAATCTAATATTATTGCGCCCGTGAAAATATTGCCAACCCGTGGACAGTGACCACTCCATGGGGTCGTATTGCACATGTATTCGGTCTGACCATACTCTCAACTGAATTAGTAAGTAAGACTACATGTATATGTAGCTATGACATACTTTGTGAATAGTACCAATTAATTCACATTTTCCGTATTTTACGAGGTTCAAGGAATACTCACTTTTTATAGTTCTTTAATTCTTCGGTCACGTTATTTAATCCTTGCCTAAAAAAACAAAACAAACACGAATATTTTTCACTTATAAAATATCTTACAAGACAAAAAGAGAAAAAAAATCATCTAATTAATGCGTCTTAATCGTGTGCTATAGGAACAATACACTGTCAGACTTCGGATTGTTGAATAAGTAACTATCTATCATCCAATGTCAGACGTGTAGGCACAAAATTGGAGCTCCATTTGAAGGACTACCTCCAAATTGTGATTTGAAAATTTTGATAAAATGGGACGACCTCACTTACCCCGATACATTTCACTCCCTCTGACGTAGATACAGATAGTACGATGTATGAGTGTAAGTTATTTTAAAACATAAATGTTCTCGTCTGTACGCCGTCTCTGTGAAACGCCTAGGCACTACTTTAACACCATTTTGTAGACTTCGCTGTAAAACAGTATCAAAGTGCTTAAGCGTTTCACAGAAACCAGTCACATGGTCCTGGTGTTACAGGCCCTATATGTTACACCGATCTTATCGCCGTTCAATTTCTGTCAGAATCAGATAGTAACAGAATTATATGTACAGGCATAAAGCTAAAGAAAATTAATCTTTTGATTCTCAGGCACAGGCGCATTCGTTTTTTACGACCCGTGTTCGCCATATTTATTTTGGAGGCAAAATTCAAAATGCCTAAAACTATCATAGGGTGTGATTTTAGCGGTATCACATCGCGATTTGCGATGCCATATGTCGTATACATTGATACAGTATTTTTATTCTCTTCGCGAAATGCGACACGATTCTCATATGTATGTACAAAATATATATTTATTTAACTGGTTGAGAGCTAGATTAGTTTTAATGGTCTCAATTTATTCATAAAAATGTTTTATTACAAATTATTGGAGAGTGCCGATAGGCACTCTCCAATAATTTGTAATAGAATAAATTTGTATAAACAAACTATTATTTACGTTTGACTGAATACGAAACATGGGTAGGGAAAATGTTGGCTTTTTCACTGGAACCCTCATTTTTTTGAAAGGTATGATTCTGGCTTCTAGCACTCAACCAGTTAAAAAACACCTTATTATTTTTAATCTCCATTTTAGTTGTTTTGAATTGATTTTGTGTTGTATGATCACTGTTACAAAAAACTATCAGTGAAATCAACATGGAATCTCTAGTATTTAATTTTAGGATCTCAAAACTGGATTTTAGGCATCGGCGACCATTCCATCGGGAATACAAAAAAAAAACCCCCAAAAAAAACCGCCCGCCCTCATTCGTTTGAAAAAAAAATTGCCTGAGAATCAATTATTTAATTTTGTTTGGCCTAACAGAATTATATGTTTTGGCAGAACTGCCTGGTAAGTAAAATATGTCTATCAACTTCCTCGATCTATTTTATGGTAATTTTCAAATACAATGATGCAGTAGTGATTATATTTCAAATCCTAAATTTCACATAATATTTTCCCACATGCTGCATCAGAACTTTATTTGATATTAATTTTCACCATTAAATTTTCAAAACTTTCTTGGCGCATCTCCCCAACAAAATTCCTGGCTTCGCGCCTGTTTCTCATGTTGTGTCGTATAGTGAGAGTTAATGGCCGTAACTCAATGTTATTTTCGCCTAGTGGTTTTGTAATACATTTCGGACTTCAGTTTCTTACCACAATGTTTTTGAATTTCAAGTATTGGTTCTTTCAAGCTGGCCCCTGGCACCCACGTACTGTCTTGTTACTTCTGAGTAAAAGACAAACTCGGACAAGCAGCTCACTTTTCTGATTGTCAATAATTTATTTACGGTTTGAACTCTGGTGCCAGTTCATTGACAGTTCATTCCATGCCAGTTCATTGACGGTAATTAGAAGAGTCCATATTCATTATTTGTGGTAGATCAATCAATATTTTCAACGTGCAGCCTCCGCTGCACGTTGAAAATATTGATTGGTCTACCCCGCACATTTACTGAACAGCCATCCTATTTAATGACGTTATGGCGTATCATGTTCTTGGCTGGACAAAAGGCTGCTCGGGTTCAAAGGGTTAAACACCGAAATCTCAAGTCTCAAGAACTCTACGTTCTGGGAACAAAGTTTAAAATTAATCTATCACAATTTTCACCAGTAGTGGAGTGACCGTAGTTTTCTTAGGGCAGTCAAGACTACCTGCCCGACCAAAGATTTCGTATGTGTTGGCTTGTTAACAATAACGTACCCTCTGTGATTGTGTGGTGTCTGTTCTGGGGTTCTGCTGGAAGTTATATACACAGTGAAACGTGTCTGAACCTGATCAGAATTGCGAATTTATGCTTATTAAGCATCACGTGATCTCAACTAAGACATTCAGCAGATCAGGTGACACGAAGCACACATTGCCATAGAAGTGCCTCCACCAGTCCGTTCCCATACTCTAACAAGAATCTCCAAGCTTCAATGGATTTCGACCTGGAGGATCGCCTCTGTTAGAAGAGCTCGTGATAGTCGAGCCATACCCAGCTGATACCGGTTGAAATTGGTTAAACATCACGAGACAGTGTGAGTTCTGTAAATCAGGTATGATTTGACAGAACAATGGAATACTTTGACAACTAATTGTCAAGTTCTTGTCAAGTTAAAATTCCTCACCACCTGTAGAGGAAAAATACACCAATCAAACTTGACAATTTAACAAAAATATCCGATAGTCGTCACTATCTGAGTACAGTTTTGGTTCCCATGTGCGCGAATGACATTATAGAAAGACCTTCCCTAGCCTTCGTCAAGGCGTAGCTAATACATTGGCAGTTTGTATCTGTTGGAATGTACACTTGCGAGCGCGCATCTGGCATTTGGCTCAGAACAATGAGTACTTTGGGTGATATGTAGTAATAACATAGCTTGCAATTCTCACCAGATATCCCATGTAACATAGTATAACATGGGTGCCTATGGGTATGTAGAACACCAGCAGCCCGGTTGCCCGTCCACCCGAGCTTATGTGTGTCAGTACCAAGGTCAAAGGTCATTGAGTGCAAAATGTATCTAAAACCATACTAGAATGCAAACATATGTTCAAAAACCGTAATTTTTTTCCAAGTATTTATTTATCGGGGTGGATTTTGTTTTTTATCAACTAAATTCACCAATTTCACCATTTCCTTAAATTCTAGATGCTAAGTGTCTTTTTGTAGCAAAATTATGGTCTTAAACGGGCAACTCGCGCCGGGAAATAGAAAAAATAACATATTTTTTTGCACTTCTTGATACAAAAAGGATAATATTGTCACACACATTACATAAAAAACTATTATTCGTTCATATCTAGATGCATCACCGAAATTTCCAAATTAGATATTAATCCAGTGCTAGTAGGCCCTTCGATTGTCTAGCTCTATCAAGAATTGGCATCACCAATTTAGACGATGCCAATTCTTGAAAGAGCTAGAGAATGAAATTCAACATTTAGGAACATCGTCAGAGGTAAAGTGTTTGAACGTTGTATGTCGGCACAGTGCAATGGATTTCATACTGTGCAACACATGCTCATTCACCCTCACTATCTGTGTCTCTATTAAGAGGATTCCTGCACTGTCTCTTATCACTGCACCCACAAGCACTTATGCATTTAAGTTTATGTTTTCGGCAAGTACACCACTTTGTCCCACAGTTTTTTGCAGTTACATGTCAAAGGTTCATCACATGCTTTCGGAACTGGATCTTTTCTCATTAATAGTGGTTTCAACGTCCCTTCTGACTCAAACCATCCATTACCAACAGGTGAACTTGAGGTAGGAACCGGTTGATCAGCAGATAACCAAATGCGAGTTTGATGTTGAGCACATTTGATGTGTAATTCAACAGAATCGGAGGTTGGCGGAAGGTTATTCAAATCTCTTTTCCCAGTCAAAAATATCTTACAACGTAACTCATCAGTCGAGGAGGAATCCACCGATGGTGCCACGATTTTGCATATGAAAGTTTCAGCAGTATGTAATGTCTGTCCGCTAAGTTCGCCTTTGTCAAGTCACTCAGAAGATCTGGATGCTCTCTGAAAACTTGCCAAGCTGATTTTTTTGAATGTCCAGCAAGCTTACTGGCGGTGTCGCAACCAGTAACTGCATGGAAAGCAGGTAAAACAGATTTTTCTTGTTCAGAAATATTTATCTTGTGAACAGGAATAAACTTGTGCTTTTTTATGTTCCTGTCTGAAACCATACTTCTGCGGTCAGCTGTCTAGTGAAGTAGATTAGGAGAACGAGAACACCTGTGTCCCGACATACTACAGTAGCACGCTGATACCCGTGTCTCGATGGCAATCGATGCGTCAACAACGTGAAATACAATTCTGATGTCGCCTTCCTCATGTGTTGCCTCAAGGAATGATACATCCCTACCAGTAGATGATTTGGCTGTTTGGATATCTGTAAAGCCTCCAGCAGTGACAATTTCAGCATCTTCGACCGTAGTTTGGCGCATCAATTCTTCCGAAAGGAAATTGGCAAGGTTTGTTATCTGGGTGACTGATGAAGTCATTCCAGTTTGATGACAGAGGCACATCTCCATTTTCAATAATTCGCCTAATAGGACGTCGACCAGATCCTCGCTTATCCCTTGTACCACCTTTTATAGACATGTGTCCATGCCGGTCAAAGACGACAGCTATTCTGGAACAATCCTCCCGGACATGCTTCAAAACGGCTTTTACAAATACACCAGCAAGGTTAGCAAATGAATGTGCGTCTTTTGGTTTGCCCAATGCCACGACGAGGGTCTGTCCATCAATGATTGTACAAGTCTTCATACCATTAGATGGTGGTAGCCGATCGGAGCAAACGTCACCCTCTATGATATGTTGCAATATAGATTTGTCAGAAGCTGACAGCAGATTACCAGCTATATCGGCCAATGAAAGAGGTACTGGAAACAATTCATGTTCAAACAGTTCACACATGTCTATCTTGCGACCAGATAACTGAGCTCTAATTATATGCTGGAATAGAGACCACCTGTCAGCTTTTAAAACTCTGGTCTTGTCCTTTGGTACTGAACTCTTCTTGACATAGAGTGACTTGAATGTCGGCAAGTTACATTTTGCCAAGCTGTCATAGAGCCCGACTTTCTGTGCACACAATCTCTGCTCAATGAAATCTCGAACTTTTTGTGTTCCTTTTTGATTCAGCACTTAGCAGTGAGGTTGTTATTACCTTGGGGGTAATATCATGGCTTGCAAGTGATACCAACAATGACCCACTCTGTTTAAACACGCCAAAACGCTCTAATTGTTCTTTGATTTGATAAAGATAAAGCTTGATATATTTCTAAATTAAGCACATACGGTCTCTCTGTTGCAATGTACTCAGAACTCAGTGTGAAAATTGGGAAAAATGCACCCTTTGACCTTTTGACCTATTTCTCAGACTAGAAGCGAAAATTGGTCGGGCAGTCGCATATTTCTGTTAGAGGAATACCTGGCCATGATATTTTTTACAGTTGCCAGCCATTAACATTCCGTCCTCCCAACTTCGAAAAATAAACCTTTTCTGAAATTTTCCTTCGAGTACTTTCAAGTATTCTTATATTATTTCATTAGAATTCACTACAGGCTTTAATCCTTTACCTAACATGAAAAGCAGACGACACTTGCATAAAAAATTCTTGAATAACTAATTTTTTTTTCATTTCAAATCGTCATCTCGAACCGCGTCGCTTTTCATTTTTTTTATTATTCTCTTTCGAAATCTTCTGCTCGTTCCAATGAGGGGTCATAACCTATGTTTTTGAGACAAAAAAAGAGAAAAATAATGAAAAAATAATAGGCGGTTTTTGAGAACAGCGCTGACGGTTTTGGCCGTTACGTTGGATAGAGGGTTAATGACCCTTTTGACACTTTATATATCATAAAATCTTCTATTGTGGACTGAATTTCACAACAATTGCACCGTATGTCAAACCAAACGGGCATTTGTACGCGCATCAATGATGGCGCTGCAATATTTCTTTTCATATCAAACGTGCTATAATCTCACCCTACCATAGAGTGTGCGGGATGAGCTTAAACTGACGTCATTTTTATCAGATGAAAGTTATCCGTTGTTTTTAACATACCACAGATGAAGGCAATTCTTGCACGTGAAGGCATTAACAAAAGCAAAGGACATGAATAAAATATATAATTAGATGACACGTTTGAGTTTTCAAACCCAGCCTGACTGGACTGTTTTTTAAGATAACGATCTTTCGACGGTCACGGGGTCTTTATACAAGTAAATGGGTTAGGTTTCTTGCATCCATCAGTTCATCACAATTGAAAGTCTGCGTCACAGCTATTTGTTATTCACATTTTCTAATCTATGATTTATTAACTATATAAATTGTTATTCACCAGCCACTAAAGGCCCATAAAGCACTATAGCAGGCAGAAACAATGTCTCCAGGATTGTCTGTAGAACCACTAAATCCACCTGAGAGGAGGCCAGCATCTTTACCTAAAATGTAGAAGAAAACAGTTATTTTATGATTGTTTTGTCTCTCGGTACATAGTTATTTAGAAAATCATTTGAAGAAGCCACCAAAAAAGAATTCAAACACGTGGGAGATAATAAAAGAGTTTGACTTGTACTTTTGGTCCTTTGGCCATATATACCACCTGCCGAGACGCTCATCGTGATGCAAAGTGTGTCGGAAATGTAAAAGAGAGATGCTCCCACCTTAACTTTGCCCCCTGAGGATTGATGAGATATCCTATGTCAATTCAATTTATCAAACAGACGAGTCCAGATTCATTACTTGGGAGTAATCAGTTACTATTGGAGTTGCCCAATTAATATTTCCCCTGTGAAGCCTTGAGGCTGCACGTTGAAAATATAAAAAAAAATTCTTTCCCACAAATGCACTGGGCGTCCCTTTACTTTATAGAATTTGACGTATCGTCAGGCTGATGGGAAAGCAGGTTTTGTGTTCAAAGGGTTAGATTTGACACGGAATGTCTGTACACTCCTTTTAGCTGTCACGTGATATTATCATATACACCTCGGTGAATTCAGTACACTCCGTTGGTGTTAAATGTGTCATACTGGAAGCATTGGTTACTGACCATTCGGGAAGCATGTATAATTTTAAAAGGGAAATAATAACCTATATGTATTGTAGTATACCCGGCGATATTAACTAGTCGTGTAATACAGTTATTTCGCTTACCTTGACCAAGGACCACGAATCCGACGACAATTATAATTGCTGCTGCAATCAACTTCACAAAAGTGAATAACTTGGTTCCGATCAACGATGCTTTATTGCTCACTGCATTAGTTATACCACACGTTACTGTCAACATAAAAAAACAAATTATTGGATTGTGTAAGTAAACAAAATAACAATCAAAAATTAATATAGATTCGGAGCATAATAATATTATGTTCCAATAAGAGTAAAATCCTCGCCCTCTGATTGGATGAGAGCTTGCGTAGTTTCTTTTATGTTTACGGCTCAAGTAGCAAATGTTACCGTCTGATGTCACAACGCGAAATGTGTGAAATGACGCCGCCCGCTTCGTAATTGTTTCATCAACGGAGTGACTGGCAATCCGCTTCATTTTCCGTGATTTTTCACACGTGCAGTAAACGGTGTTTCGGATGAAGTGTTGTTTAAATTACAAACTGATTTATGATTTGAACTGAGATGGAAAGAGTTTATCTTGTTTATTGATTATTTATCCAGTGCCGCCGTGGGGGTACACGAGGGGTTTATTTACTAAACCTGTGGTCGTTAAAAGATGCCTTGAACAAATCAACTTTTAACGATCACACCGCGTTTAGTGAATAAGCCTCTTGTGTTTCACGATGAAGGTTTTAGGCTATGGGTAGTGTCTTATTGGAACATTTACGTTATTGTGATGAATTGACGGTAATATGGTCTCAAGTTTGCGACTCGGAGCGTATGTTCAACCGAGACGCTTCGCGTCTCGGTGGAACATAAGCTCCAAGCCGCAAACCTCAGTCCCTGTTACCGTCAACTCATGACAATAATTTATAATGTTTTAATTTAAATCGGCATCTAATATTTCTTTCAACTATTGGATAAGCGGATCAAAAAACATAACTAATTTTCGTTACGCGCTGTAATATTCCATGTTGTACCTAACAAACTGACAAAAATGCCCACAACGGTGAGTATCTTCAAAGATATGTTCTTTAACTTCTCACACGCAAGAGATGGTGAAGTATTGCAAGCTTTCAATTAGTTGACGCTCTCATTCACTATACATGGTATCCGCATCCTAATGAATCCATTGAAGCTCCTGGAATTTAAAGAAATCTTTGAACCTTCGTTGAAAAACCTGAAAAGGGACATTATAGTAATTGACAACATTGAATTTTAACTGGTATGGACACATTGCAATTAAGAAGTTCCATGGCTGTTAAGAAGCCCCACGGTTGTTGAGCCAAGATTTTTCACTAAGTTGTCTTTCACATCTTTCGAACCCTATGAAAGCTTGTCGATCCCTCGGGGCAAATCATTAGTAGTCTCTCCACAAGTGGGCACGGTGGCGCAGGGTACTAAGGTGTAATGTACGTTGATGGTGCTATTGGCTTCAATCACTGCTAACCCTGCTTGGTCACAGTTAGTACGTTGGGGAGTCTGGCAGTCGCTGGTTATCTTCAGGGACCTCAGTTTCCTACATCCGTAAAACTGTCCGAAAACATGTAACCCTTTCTGTTGAAAGTGTCGTTAAATCAGAATAAAACAAATGCATTTTGTTAACCCTTTACCTAACATGGAGAGCAGACGACATTTGCAAAAATAATTCTTGAATAACTGATTCTTTTCATTTTTTGTCTCGAAAACACAGGTTATGACCCCTCGACGAGCTCGTTCCAACGAGGGATCATAACTTAGAAAAAGTAATAAAAATCAATTGGCGATTTTTAAGAACAGCGCCGGCTGGTTTTGGCCGTTACGTTGGGTAAAGAGTTAAGATGACTCTTGAAGAAGACACGTTGATTTTTACCAGCTGTAAGTAAATATCAATGACCCAGATTAGTGTCCAGATTGCTCCGAATTTGAAACGGAACCGCAGTTAAAACACTTCCACGATCGCCCTTTTCTGCATATATCTTATCTCTCCTACCATTAACCCGTGAAGATAAGATGAGATAAGATGTATTTAGCAAATACACCAGAACAAAGGCAGATTGTTATGTACACACAAAATCAACATAAACAGAACCATAAAACACACTAATTCCACATGAAATACATAAATCAAATTATAGATAAGTCCCTCTTGTGAAGGAAGAAATAAATAACATTGCATAGCACTGGATTATCATTAGTCATTATGACTTTAAATTTGTCCATTGTATCCATTAGAGGGAAGTCATTTTTTTCGTTACAAATTGTGCGAAATAATTTTTCTCTCATTGGTGCATAAAGCGGACATTCCATTGCGAAATAACATTCCGATTCCACCTCCCCCATTATACAAGCTTCGCATATTCTGTGTTCCATCGGACTAGGAGGTTGATTGATTTGATTGATTTTATTCAGTGGTCAGCATGTATGCAATCAAAACCAAAAATATACATAGAGGTAACATTATTCACAACTACATGATTGCACCACGGGGAGATGGCGTAGCCACTAGTGGCTGTCTCCCGTCATTCCCGTTTAAAAAAAATGAACAAGAAAAAAGTGATTAAAAAAAAACAGAAAAGAAATTAAGAAAAAAAAATGAAAGCAGCGAAATGAAAACGAGAAGCAGACATGAGAATCTAGGCAATCCTGACAACAGCGTGTTCTCCAATAGAAGGTCATTTTATATCCCCACTGTAAATGATATGTTAGGCTAGTTCTTTCCGTCATGTGAAAAATCTATTCTATGTTTTTGGCATGTGAGGAAGATTGAGTTCAATAGAAATGTAGCGATGAGATAGACAGAGCTACGACCGACAGTCGGGGCATACTGCATTGTTACAGTTGGCATGTAGTGAGCAAAAGCTTAGAAATTGTGAGTTAAAGTTTTTTGAATATTGGTCTTGGATAATTTTGAAGGAATGGTTCAATATTGTTCCACGTCCTAGGGAAAGTGTGTATGGGAAGGTTAGCTGAGAACTGAGTCCTCGGTTTATCTGTGCATAATTTACCTGACTGTCTGGTATCCATACCGGAGGGATTTTGGTATATTTTAAAGGTATTCTCAAAACTTTCAGGCAACATTTTATTATGCCAATCATGCATAAAGAGCTGAACGTGAAATTTATACAAGTCTGTGAATTTTAAAATGCGTTGGTTCCTAAATAGTGGGTCGGTGTGTGCATTGAATTTTTTGTTGGATGTGATTCGGATGACCTTTTTTGCATTTTTGTGAGCGCTCTAGTGGCGGGCGAGTGCCCCCAAATTTGGATTCCGTACAGCATGTGACTGTAATATGTTCTCAAGCATTTTTGTGGCAGAATCCTTCTCACTCTATTAATGGCATAAATAGCTCTGGACATTTTGGAACAGACAACCGAAAGTTGGTGCCTGAAGTTCAGATTTTCATCCACAAAAATTCCTAAGAATTTGACAAATTTTCTTCTTGGTTATTTGCGAAAGGGGAGATAATTGAATTGTTAAGCATAATCCCCCTACTTCTGATAGAGTAAGTATCACCACGTGGATGTAAAATGATAAACTTTGTCTTACTTTCGTTGAGGGAGAGTTTATTCGCCATACGCCAATTGTATACCTTGTTGAGTTCGCTGTTAGCTAATTCTATAATTGCTTCCAAGTTATTGCCAGTCGTGCAGGCAGTAGTGTCATCGGCATACGACAACATTTTCATCGACGTGGGATTTATAATATCGTTTATATAAATAATAAAAAGAAGTGGTCCAAGGATAGACCCCTGCGGAACAAAGTAGATATGTCCAGAAAACAAAAACAGACATTTTGGAATGATACCGAAGGTTGTAAATACTGATGCGTAATCGTGTGAAATTGCTTCTAACTTCAATGGAAGAGGTGTGAATGAGATACAGTTCCATTTGATAATCTACTTTGAATAGTCGATAAGTCCTAATTTGATATGGTCCGATTCAAACTGTTAAATCCATGTCCTTTAAGCTTTTCACTTATTGAGTCAGGGAGCTTACATTTTTTAGCTTCCACAAAAGCATCAGTCAGAATAATATCCGGGGAAGTAGTAAGCAATTTTCTAGTATAATTTGCGAATCGTACTAAAGCACCTAATGTTATTGGATATCGACCTAGCTCAGCGCCTACCGCATGGCTGGAGGAATGTTTACCTACGCTTAAGATCAGTTTGCAGAACTTGATATGAGCCCTTTCACTCGGTGCAGTATCTCTATTCCTCATATTCAGCTCCGTCGACCATATTTCACTGCCGTATAAAAAAATAGGCTTAATTAGTTTATCATACAGCTTAGAAAAGACAACCACGGTTGGTGTGAATTTCTTTTTGAACGAGCTGTGTAAGCTCTGCAGAGCTAAGTTCGGACTGTGCATGTTCAAACGCCATTTTCCGAAAAGGTTAACTCTAGGTATGTGTGTTTTGAGGTATATTCCAGTTTTTTAACCCCCTACTGAAAATTTTGAGATATTATTTATTTTTCGGGCTTTAAAAATCATATATTTCGTCTTGTCTATGTTTATCAGCAAGCTGTTTTGCTTTCTATACGCTTCTAGTCTGTTCAGGCAGTTCTGTAGTCCGCTTCTAGTCTGTTCAGGCAGTTTTGTAGTCCCCTTTGGGAATTTAAGGTCAGCACTAAGTCATCCGCAAATAGTAAGTGATTCAATTTATGGTTGTTCAAGTTTATTGGATCACAGTCTTTATCAAAAACCCCACTGATGTCATCTATAAATATCTTAAACAATGTCGGCGAAATGGTATATCCCTGCCTCACGCCAATTATCGATAACAGGTCCAACACCCCGATTTGTTTTTATGCATTAGTGACTTGATCGATAGAGCGATTCTATTGTTTGTGAAACAGGTGTTTGTGGACTTGAAGAAAGCGTTCGACACTGTGGGTATTTGAAAAAATAGTAATCGATCCACAGTGTCGAACGCTTTCTTAAAGTTCACAAACACTGCGTATAAGGGTTTCTTTAGCTCCTTATATTTGTTAATTGCAGACTTGAGAATAAACAATTGAATGATAAAAGTTACACCGTATTTCTAATTCATTTCTGCTTAGGCGCGACTGAGCCATTTTCCTCCCGAAATATTTTTACAAATACCGAAAGCAGGGTATAATAATCGCGAGTGAGTCCCCGGCCCATGAAGACTTGGTCTTGCGTAGTGGTCAACGGGCGTGCCTCTTATGCTTTAGGTTCGGATGGATGATCTGCCATTTGGTGGGGGGTCCTCACCGCAAAACCGAACATTATCCATTATGATACGCCTCCAAATGGAGCTTGTCATCACCTGGTCAAAACTGTCAATATCACACGCCTTGCTGGCAAAATATTCTTTTTGCCCAACAGGAATGTTTGTAAACTGTTTTGCTTAATTGTTATATTGTATTTTGGAGATTATGTCGCAAAATAATTCGAATTCTATAAACTCCCTCTGTTTACGTGTACATGTAACCACGTGTATCTCTAAGTTCCGGGAACTCCTTTCTTTTTGTCTCCTAACTTTCTTAAAAAATCCTTGAATTTCTCATCTACAGCTACCTGAAAACTCTTACATACACACAGGCTTAGCTATTTCAATTGATAATACAAATAACAACAATGTAGAGGAACGTTGAAAAATTTGCGAATGCAAAGAGTTTAAAAGTATGTACAAACCCCTAGAGAATTGGATGAAGGATATTTGTTTCGGTATGCAAATATCTCCTGTCCACCCCCCCCCTGCACCCCCACCTCCCCCCCCCCCCCCGTGAAATAATCATTAGTTTCAGTCACGAGTGAGATACTTTTTGGTATCCATTCAAAAACACTACATTTTCTTTTTACTATATCCTTTTTTAAAAGAATCTTTAATTGCTTAGACTGACAAGAGTAAGGCGGGAAAGGGGATGGGATGGTTGAATTGACTCAATGTCGTAAAGTGGAATCTCTTCGATCATTAGCCAAGCGCCGTGGGTGCTTTCGTGACGCAGGAGGCTTTTTCGCTCCCACTTCCCACCCAAGAAAAACACCGTTCATCACGTGTTGGCATTCAGCTGTAAACAAAATGTGAAACTGGAAACTTCGCGAATATTAGTTGTTTTTCTCAAGTCTGGTTTATTTATTTCCTCGATCAAATCGATCGCGCAAACACAACAGTTTAGTTTCGAAAGTGACGAGGACTTTGTACATAACCAAAAGGAACTGACTGTTCTATTCCCAATTTACAATTTCAAACCACAGCAATAGTCGCCGTCTGCCTCCCCCAAATTCCAATTTTAATTTAAAACAAATTATCTACTACCAGTAACAAACGCAGTTGTCTTGCCAGTTGACGTCACAAGACAGTATTTATTAATCAGCAGAGAAACTGACATGCAAAAGCAATTAAGCTAATCCTTAACACTCGTGACCATGGCGAGTCACAGTGTTTTGAAAACTGTCTTCCAGTGATCAAACACTGCGGTCCACTGGAACACCACGGTGGGGAACACTCCGCGGCGGCGTTTTTGTTTCATTCCTCGTTGAACGTTCTGTAATGTTAGTTATAAGAAACCAAATGAAGTTAAAAGATTAAAAAAAGACAACTCATTGATGAAAATATCTATGTGCAAAAAACAAACTTATTTATGTTAATATCTATGTGCAGTGTATTATGTTTCTATAGTTTAACGTTGAAACACTTGAATGAAATAAAATATATCAAAGCCAATGTTCTTGTTATTTGTTGCTCTGTTGTCAATGACGATAAGTAATTAATTGTACACGCCCACTCATAAATAGTTCCTCTATAAATAGACAGCACTAATCTAAATTTAGCATCAATAACTGGGGTATTAATTGACCAGTCGCATATGGGTACTGTACACATAATGAAAATAAACTGGTAAGGTCCTAGAAACCCATTGAATTGACAACACATGCAAGTACAGAAACCCTGATACACAAATACAACCAACTTACATCTACACACCACTACACAACGTACAGACCACAAATAAAATTGATATAAACTCTCCATTACTAATCAAAACAATCGGACTGCTTAACTAATTACAGTACAAAAACCCTGATACACAACATCTACACACCCCTACACAACATGCACACCACAAATAAAAACTGACATAAACTCTCCATCACCGATCAAATCATCCGGACTGCTTGGAGAGTGGTGGGTGAGCATTTGTTCCTATAAATATACAGAACAAAGAAAAATTTATCGATAGTGTTAAAATTTGTTGCCGATCAATGCAATCGGCAACACATTTTAACACTATCGATAAAATTCGGTTGTTTTTTCCTTTTTTTTTCGTAGACATGAAGTTATTTTCTTTACAAGAAAATAACTTTATGTCTACGAACACGCCCCCCCCCCCAAAAAAAAAAAAACGAATTTTACAACCCTGCAAATTGTGTATTCGCGGTATATTTTGGTGATTATTTACAGAAAAAACAAGTCCCGATGTTGGAAAGTTGGTAGTGTGTAGCTACTTTTCCTGTGCTTGGCTTTTCGGTGAACACCATGACGTTTGATGACGTGAAAGTTGTTACGCTGTGACTACAGTCACAGCGTAACAGTTTTTACGTCATCAAACGTCACAGAGTGGAGTTACCGTGTTTGTTGACTTGATACTATCTTGAGTTTATATTGTGTGTGTGGCGAGGAGGTGGTGGTGGGAGGGGGTTGGGTATCGACATTTTTCGCTAATGTTCCAGCAATCAGGGTGTACAGAGATCAGTGGTTCAAACTGATTTCACATCATTTATAACAAAAGAGAAAAGTTGTGCAAATCTTTTTGATTCTAAACATAAACACCTCCGTTTTGGAATTCACTGCGAACCGCTTTTATGCTCGGTAGCACGACTTGTAAGGGACGCGCCATCTGGGCGAAGCAGTACTTTTGATGAAGGTAGTGATACAAAGTGTGACATAAACATTCGGTCTGAACAGTAAAAACATATTGTTTCAAAGGGTTGTAGGTTGTATCTCTGGGGATAGGTTTCCGAAGGATCCAACAGCCACGCCAAATGATGACTTGAACCTCCCGCCATTTCATAAGCATATCATCTGACACCACACCAAACTACTTTTGTTGGCTGAAATCAATTAAGCAAAGCAAATAAGGCATTTTGTGTATCATATCGCAGTGTTACATACTAAACTGAACACGCGATTATTTTCTCCCGTTCTATTAGTATTTGATTACGTATGGCATTGGATTTAAACGGTTTATATGCAGCACAGCACACAGGAGTTATCACGTGAGCATCCATCCATCCATCCATCCGTCCGTCCGTCCGTCCGTCCGTCCGTCCGTCCGTCCATCCGTCCGTCCGTCCGTCCGTCCGTCCGTCCATCCATCCATCCATCCATCCATCCATCCATCCATCCATCCATGCGGTGGCTCAGTGGTAGACTGCTGAACTTCTATGCTAGCGGTCCCGAGTTCGATCCCCGTCCGGGACGACCCGCGTTGTGTCCTTGAGCAAGGCACTTTATCCCAGTTGCCTACATGGGGGCACGATGACGCCATGTACTAAGGCGTACGGCACGTCGGTGATGCACATGTCTTTAACCGCTGTAACCCTGCTTGAGAGAAGCTTGAACAGAGTTGGAATGTTGAGGAGGTGGCAGTTGCTCGTCGATGCTCGGTGGTTTTCTCCGGTTACTCCGGCTTTCTCCACTCGTAAAACTGTCACGGTCACGATTAGCCATTGTGCATAAGTATGTGACCTTAAACACCAATAAAAAAATAAAAAATAAATAAATAAATAAATAAATAAATAAATCCGTCCGTCCGTCCGTCCGTCCGTCCGTCCGTCCGTCCGTCCGTCCGTCCGTCCGTCCGTCCGCGCTATATTACGGGAGTTACGAGTTTTTTTTGTCCGGAGATGCATTATGAACCACCTGTAGCCTGGCCGTTGAAGGTTTCGACCAGAAACTTATTGGTAAAAAGCTGATTTTGGTACCATCTCAAGTGGAAATTATCAAAGAACAACATATCCAAAACCCACTGAAATCTGCTTCGGAAAAATGTATTTTTTCAAGAGGGAAGTCAATTCAACGAATTTCACAATAAGCCATTTCGAATATCTAATTAGCCACCAAACGAAAGAATATCCGGCCTCTAGTTCCATCCTTCCGCACTGGTACTCGTGCCATATCGATTAAACCATTCACACATGCGAGTCGTTCTGTGTATGTTCTGGGTCGAAATCTTCAATAACCAGTCAAATATTTTCTCGAAATGGGAAAGAAATCACAACAAATTGCAAGCCTTTATAAAAGAGATTTCTCCCAAACCGATTCCAGCGAATTTTGAATACGTTATGGAGTGGCATCTCCGATTTCCAGCGACGCTACGTCCCCTGAGCTCCAATGTGTTCTATGTGCCAGTAGGCACATAGAACACATTGGAACTCAAGGGACGTCTAGTCTGTTACGAGTAAGTCCAGATTTTAGCATTCAACTTTTGTAGTCTACTAGGTGGACCATGATCAGAAGATTTGTGAGGGTTCTTAAGCTCACTTCCTATTATTAGTAACACAGTTTGCTAGTGATCTAATTTGGTATGGTCGGTGTCAGGTAATTTCGTATTGTGCGAGATCGCCTCACCCAATATGGAATTAACTAATACCATATTTATCACATTAAATCACTAACAAAGCGAGCTACGAATATAACTTACGATCACTTTTTCTATATAATGAACTAAAAACTAAGATCAATGATAAGTCTCACTTAATTAACCTGAATCAGTTATCGTATGTCGTCATTTTGATAGATCAACAAACAAAGGGGAGGGTACTCTTTAGTTTATACGCATCTTGCGTATGACGTTTTAGAGCCAATATAGCCCAAGAACATTAGGTTTCACTAGGGAAAAAAATCGGAGAAAGCTGATTTTTTCAGGGAATGTCGAGTACATGTCACTGAACGATTAGACAAAAGTCCCCTAAAATCCCAGTTGAGCTTTTTTTTCTACAGCCTTTTTTCGAAAACGCGTTTGAAAAAAATTAAAAAAAATCGCACGAACTTTGTAACCTCGAATTGATCCAACTGTATTTTTTGTTTACGCGTATTTCGAGCTACATAATGTCTAATATACATTTACCTAGAGGAAAATGTGCATTCTGTGACAATTTCTGCGAAAAATTATTGAAAATTCACAAAAAGTATCGGATTTACGCCAAAAATGACGATTTTCCTAACGGATTTGCCCAAAGGGTCGTAGTACAGGACGGGATGTTAGTTGGACAGACGATAAAAAATCCACCACCATTTGAAGACTTTTATCATTGCTTACAAAATAGACATTATGGAAGACCCCCTCTGCTTCTGGCCGAGTTCCCCTTTTGGCATAAAATTCGTCAGCATGAGAACTCAACTATTTTCGGGCTTGGGACCGAACAGACACGTCTGTGTCTGGCAGCATTAGATCAATAAATAATATTTACAGAATGTACAAAAATCAATAAATAATATTTACAGAATGTACAAATCAATCAACATGGATCAAGTTACATTGACTATTATCAACGCTATATACAGAAATGACATGACCTATATACATATTATTCATCGAACTCAGAAATTTCCGACAGGACAGGAATCCGAACTGCAATTACACAAACCTGAGCAAGAGAGTCCTGCCTTCTTACACCCACACCTTTTTGTACAAGCACTCTTGCAACCACAACTGATCAGATTCAGTAGGTTATCGGGGGCACATGGCTTTGTGGCTGCAGTCGGTACAAGAAGTCCATTGTCTAGCGACCACCCCCAATCCGTCGGAGGAAGCGAAGTGCCCAGCCATTGTTGGACTTGGAGATAACATCTGTAGACATGTTGTTGTGCAGCATCGCTGCTTGGTGGGAGTGACGCTAGGTCGATGGGTTTATTCAGTTTAGATTTTGCTACATAACGCTTGTAAGTGACATATCTATATTGGTCGAGAGAGGAAACAGTTTTACTCCCGTATAAGATCAGGAGAAGCTGTTCCCCGGCAGCGGCTACTGCACTTGGTGTACTGTCATCCGCCAAAATTGTGTTGACATACTGTTGTGAGTCGCTAGTAACATCGGAGACAATTGTACTGAATACTTTCTTCTTACCAACTCGAAAGAGTGCAGAAGTAGTGTCACAACCACTTATAGAATGTGCTACAAGGAGGTTGCTTCTATGGTCACCCATTTTGGTTGCTATTTCACTAACTGAAACTAGTAATTTTGGGGTAATGGAATACATCATGTGAATATTACATCCCGGTTGAACTCGAGAGGTAAGAATGACTAACAAGTCTGTGTCTGTTCCCACAACGACAACATTGTTGTCATCTTGAGCGATGTCAAGTGCAGTTTCGGCTATCAGTACATCAGCATCAGCCTCGGCCTGCTTGGACTGAATATTGATAGCAGATAGCTCCTGCATTAGAAGATCGATCAGTTGGGTTTTGTTCTTGGCATTTGCAAGGAAATCGGATTGGGGTGTGGTGGCTGGTAACTCGGGTGAGATATTGATATCAATGGAATACCTGTCTTTAGATCTACGGGCTTGTTCCATGCCCTTTGTCGACATTGTACAAGCATAACCACCAAAAACAACCACGACGTTCGCCCCAAAATGTCTCACTAGATAATTGGAATATGATGTACATATGTCCTTATATGACGACTGTTTAGGCCATACAACTGCCCTCAATAAAAATCCACCATCTACAACAAACAGAGAATGTTCTGGGATTTTAGTTTGCTCGGAACCGTATGTTTTGAGGATCTTACCGAGCGTGCTTTTCTGTGTCTTCCTCACTCCAGCATAATCAAACAATGCTGGTGGTTTCGGGGCGAGTTCATATATGAGATACTCTTCCATCTCTGCTTGTGACTGAATAACACATGTGATGCGGTTGAACAGAATTGTGGGGTCAATCACTACCTTACTTCCACGGACGTTGATACTATTTGCCATCGGTGCGAAAGACTTCACAGTGTCAACACGTCGTAGTTTGATGCTGTTGAACGTTTTGCTTACAACATTCGATACGCAACATTCACCAATTTTGCGAACTTGGTCACAGTTCACAGTTTCGTCGGCCACAAGCCCGGTCGCTATAGAGACTAATTGTAGTGGATCTCTATTCTGAAAGGGGGAATGCACTCTGAGCCAGTTCAATAATTTGGTGATATCATTGGCATCAGTCAATTGTGAACTTTGACGGAGATCCCGATATTGTTCGCCATGACCAGTGTGAACATGAACAAAATTTTCGAGAGCATTACATATCGGAAGGCAAAGAGGTAGTCCATGTACCCATTTCGCAACAGTGCTATCGGTTATTCCCCTGTCATGTGTGAGACCACCAGGGAGCTTGAACATTCTCATTAAACACTGTTCTATGTTCTGATCAGAATATATCCCGTCCCAGAATTTATCTGAGCGCCTTATGGTAAAGTAACCTTTCTCAGTGAACAACTTCAAATCATCCTGTTGCATTATTTCTGTTAGCTCATTCACCTGCTGCAAATAGAGATGAGAACTTTTTGCGTATGTAAAATGACCACCTGCGTGAAATACTGGAATCATATTGCGAACACAATATGTGTGGAGTTCCCAGTCGCCTGTGCGCTCTGCTTTCAAGAACAACTGGAGAAGACCTATTTGCTCGTAGTATTGTACCCAAAGCTTTCCTGTGCGTCCTACGGACGCATTCTGGAGCAGTTCGTGTAATTTTGACAGTAGATGCTTGCCACTTTCTTGATTGACAGCGTCAGCTGTTGTACAGTCACCTCTGGCAAGTCCACAGAATATTTCATTGACTTCTGTGCAGTCTATGTTATCTAGTGTTCGGCTTTCTTCAAACACAAGTTTTGTAATGGCAATTTGTGTTAGCAAATGGGCACGAACTGCTCTTGAATATGCATGACCACTGATCAAATGATGGATTGACCCACCAGCATAAACAGTCCCCCAAAGTTCATCCAAGCCGCTACCAGCCATGATCGAACCAATTGCCCCTAAATATGACATAATCATATGGAAGCCGCCGAGTCTAACGAAAACTTTTGTCAACTTATCTGACGAAGACACAATCTCCACTGCTTCGATATAAAGTGGTTGGTCAAACGTCACTGGACAAACGTTCAGTCCCTGTTTCTCACATTCAGTTTGTGCAAACATGAGAGCAGTGTAAATTGTGCTCGGTTTGAATTTGAGTTTAGGGGGTATGGTTAATATTTCACACGTTTCACCAGTTTCACCAGTTCATTATGTAATAAATGACTATTGTTATATATCATTATAAAGCCACTGCTTTTCTGCAATTTTTGATATATAATTTAACTCCCAAAGTAGTCGTAGATTTGATTTAATGGACGTTGTGTACCGTTGTGTGTATGAAAACAATAAATTTTTTTTCGTAATTTTGTACATTTTCGTGAATATTTCACCATTGAGTGTGAGGATTGGTACAAAGTTGGCATTTTCTGTTGGGGATATGTATTCTCAATATAATTCAGCACGATATTTATGATTCTCACCCTACTAAGGCGAATAAGAATGAGAAATATGGAGCTGGGTAGAATTTTTAAAAAAATTTTTTTTTTCATCAAAAAAACTCTATAACTAAAAAAGCTCAACTCGGATTCGCGGGGACTTTTCACACTTTATCCGCAATGTGTGTCCCGGAAACATATAAAAAAATCAGCTTTCTCCGATTTTTTTCCTTACTTTCTCATTTTTATGTCTAATGTGCCTGGACTAATAATCTTTTTAAATACTTGTAGGTGGTAAGATATACGCCTATATATCTCCTAATTAGCCATTTAAAACGCCCTTGACGTTGACAAGGTGTGTGTATATCGCTCACTCGACTTCCGATACAACTTACTTTTAACTTACCCTACAGAATGGCCTTCACGCATCGTTCATGTGCGTATCATACGAGAAAAGTAGTACTCACGTAGCAGTAAGCAAGCCATACATTTCGTCAAAATGTCGTTTGCGCCACATTCCCCAAATATCGGAGCATCAATATACTTCGCGGCAGTCAAGGAAACCACGGCCAAACCGGACGGTGTTATGAAAAACTCTACAGCGATGACCTGAAGAAACGCTGGATACGACCCATAAATGTCTAACAGATATACGTAATCAGATCCTGACTTGGTGATCAACGTCCCCAGTTCAGCGTAACATAAGCTTCCTGGAAGAAAGTTTGATAATAAATAGTGTAGCAGAAAAAAAAAATTACATAATAAATTCGCGAAAATTTCAAATTTTCAATCCTTATATGAAATTCTCATAAAGCTTAGTGTCAAATTTACTGACATAGTTTGTATATCAAGGGGAGCTAATTTTCCTGTAAAAATCTTTCTGTGACAAAATTCTCTGTGATGGTAATACTCCACAATGACTGTTTGGGGTACCAAGCAAAAGAGTCACCTGATAGCGGTTGCTACTCGACCTCAGTAGATGATCTAGAAGAGTGTCGTTGTTTAGGCAAAAAGGTAATGCGACGAAATTGTTCGCTATTCTGTCCAATTGTCCGCCCACTTCTATCTCAGGACAGCTATATGGAGAGGTTAGGGTTTGAATTAGTTTCTGTTTTGCAATATTCTGAAGTTAAGATTTATACATATCGACATTGTGTGGTTGGGACATTGTTGTATCGGAGAAATGTTTCTGCTTGTGGTGTTCATTTCCTTCACATCACAGAACACACGTCATACGTCTTACACGAACGTCCATCCGCCCACACGCGAGATTCTGTATACAATAGCTGTAACAAATATTACGGGGAAATAATTTGATAGGTCCATTGGGATGTTGAGGATGGCAAAATCAAAAACAATAATGTTATCGAGCCACTATGACGCATCCAGAAAGTAGAACAATACACGTGCAAATAACAGGGAGATGCTTTATCTCTCACCAAATACAGACAGTTAACTGTGGATTCTGCACTCGTGAAACCAATTCTTCATGGAAAGAGAATCAGCAGCTATGCTCTATAGGATCCCACAACCTCCTCTTAGAAAGTTTATGCCCGAAGACTGTTAGAAAGACTCGGAGGTGGGGGTGGGAGTTACTGTATTGTAATACTGTGCTTTCATTATTGACAAAGGGGATATCTTCGCTTCCCTTGATGGGAGTGGGTACCGGTTTTTCACACGATTTAAAGTTGCCCTATAGCTCATTTGGTCGATGGGATTCGAGTCGTTCGAGCAATCAGTAACTGCTCTATAGATTCTTGGCTTTGAGAATCATATGGGCTTTTGTTGTACACAAGGGAGATGACTCTACATACAGATTATGGAAAACCAAGCACTGGTGATTATAAGACTTGGACGAGGGAACTGGAGATAGTTCGGACTAGATAGACTGCTAGTGTCAGAGTAGCACTGTAATAGGCAGAAAATGGGATTCTGGGGAAATCTGAACCAGCACTCCAGTGTAATAGAACATACCCTCAGGTGACCTCTCGGTCCTACAGTACTACCTGGTATTTTCATACCCCTAAAAGGGGCCATGCCAAGTACGTTTCGGTAGTTTTGTGTGAAGTTTGGTGGTTTGGAGAGAGTGTCCGGTTGTTTGTGGTAATTCTGTTAATTGGTAACCTACTCCTATACAAAGGAACATACCCACCGAACATACCCCTTTCCTATTGTAGGCCTTTAAGTAACATAGCAACCACGTGCCTCCATAGAAACCAAGATGACGCCCTCTATATACAAAATGGACGACGGAAACACGTACCACCCTAACAACACGCGCTGCGCATGCGCACTAATATCACGTATCACTATGGTAATGACGTGACAACATGGCCGCTCACAGGGTTACCATGACAACACAACATGACGCCATTGGGTCACCTGATATGACATCACTTCCGTGGTCCCCCCGAGGTCCCCCAGAATGAGGGGGGGGGGGGGGGGTGGTATCCGGGTACATGACATACTACTTGCGTTGGTTCCTCGGGTCAGAGATTTTGGGGAAGTGGCTTAGTTGGGGAAGATTTCGAAGTGTTCGAACACTCTTCGAGAGCAATTGATGTTTCTCCCAGCATGTAGACCTATCGGATGCATGGAGGTGTAAGAATCCTAGACCCTGGTCGAAAAGAGGCACACCCTCTGCTAAAGATACATGTGCAATCATCCCACGAATTCCCTGCTATAGAGGCCATCTCACAAAATCTATGCCGTACTACGAAGGACGGGCCCTGATATGATTTGAAAAACTTGTTTGTCAATTCTTGTTAAAATATAAGCTTAAATTAAAACTAATGCCACTAATCGTGTGTTTCACTCACCAGAAAGAGATATAAGTCCACATATTATCCACACAACGAGACATAATCCAACCGACTTTGTTCCTTCCAAGACGCCCCTTGGTGAGATAAATATACCAGATGCTGAAGAAAATTTTGAAAAGTTGTAAAGAAGCATTCGATAACGTTTGTTAGACCGAGAATAAATATATATCTCGGAAGATACTTTTTGAGTAAGTTTTTGAGCATTTGTATCTATGGGTAGTTCGATCCCCGTCTGGGACGACCGCGTTGTGTCCTTGCGCAATGCACTTTATCCCGGTTGCCTACATGGGGGCACGATGACGCCGTGTACTAAGGCGAACTGCACGTCGATGGTACGCATTTCTTCAACCGCTGTAACACTGCTTGAGCGGAGCTTGAACAAAGTTAGGATGTTGGGGAGCTGACAGTTGCTCGTCGATGCTCGGTGGTTCTCTCCGACTACTACGGCTACTTCGGCTTCCTCCACCCGTAAAATTGTCACGGTCACGATTAGCCATTGTGCATAAGTATGTGACCTTAAACACCAATAAATAAATAAAGAAATATAAATATGTGGGTAGTTCCAGGGAAGATAGAGTAGGAGGTCATGTACATATGAGAAAGGCGGAAAATAAGGAGTACCAACGATGAAGTAACAATGAACATTTGTTATCATCAGTTTGCAGTTTTGAAGCGATATGATACCCTTTTCGCCATTGTGATGAATCAAACACACAAGTAAATACAACAATATGCAAATTATCTCAAAAATCGGTTCGGTAAAATCAACCCAAATCAACTAAGTTGAGTGAATGCGAACCCAATTTATAACCAAAATCAACTGGATTGAGTGAATATGAACCCAATTTTAGTTGTTTCTAAACCCAACTGATTTTAGACTGCATGAGAATTTGCAGCTGTTGACAGTTAAGACGTAACAATTCGCCGCGGCACTGTAGTGATTGGCTATTTTCCTCTTTGGACACTGGACTCGATTTTAGTTCTTGCTGTCTTTGGTTCCGCTCTACAGTTTCGCACTATTGCACAGGGGGGAAATTCTAAACATAGGGCATATGTTGAAACTAACGACATGTAAAATAGAGATATATTTTTAGTATCAGATATATGATTACATTAGGCTTTTTGTTGGACAAGAGAATTTGAAGTTTTGATCCCAGTGTTGGAGTCTGATACATAGGGGTAAATTACCAGATGAATTATGGGAAACAGTGGCTTCGAAAAATTGGCTATTTTTTAAAATGTAATTTTTACACGGGTTTGTTACCAGACAGGTTACTAAAAAATGAGACGGAAAGATATAAATTTGTTTTCGCATTTTAGAAACAGGGAATGGTATGCTCCAGGGGGAGGTAGGCGGGGATGGTGGGAAAAAATGCTGCTTTTGAGGCTGCTAGGTGGCTGAAAATGACTGGTTTCGCCATTTTTTCATACAATTTCTCAGGTTGAAGTCTGGCCTTTGACAATAAATTATTCCACCCACATTCTGACTGTTTATTTCTACTTAGTCAGATAGTGTTATATGTTTTTTGTGGATTTGGGAAATGTAATACATGTTATGAGTTAGATAACTAAGCTACAGAATATTTGCATTTGAAGAGAGAGTATGGCATGTCATATTTGGAAATGCCCGGAAAACTGTGGAGCGGAACTTTTATTCTGCAGCAAGGCTCAGATTAGAGGCACTCTATGAAATCGTTAATTACCGGGAATCCCCTCTCTTGCATCGCGCCCTTTGAGTAATAACCTTCGAAATCCCGACATCGGACAGATAGCATAAAACGTCTGGGGATAGCTGTAAGTGAGCATCTAGTTTTAGTAATACAGAGCTATCAGTGTCTTTGTATGTGTAATTTAATTTTAGCACTTAAAGCTAAACAGTATCTATCAAAATAAATAAGTTTGTATGAATAGACACCTTGGATGATTAGACCGTTTTAACCCTTTACCCAACGCAGACAATTTCAAAATTTATTACTTTAAATATCATTTTTTAAATTTTATCAAAAAATGTCAACAAAACCATATCATGTGACCCCTCTTTGGAACGAGTTCGTTCCAAAGAGGGGTCACATGATATGGTTTGGTTGAAATTTTTCGAAAAATAATATTTTTTCAGCTGCAGAATTTGCATATTACGCGGGCGGGTGATTCGTTGGGTAAAGGGTTATCTATTTCAAAAAGTGTTCATAAATTTTTGAGTGAAGTAAAAAATTCATAGTTGACACGCTGACCATATAAAGAACAAAAAGTCTAAAGCGAGGCTTGTAATAATTTAATGTCGAGCTGTTGGATTGTAATATATCACTGCACCTCCCAACAAACCAGGATGGTTAGGCCCATTTCGCCGTTCACAATATTGGCTGAAATGATACCTTCCGGGGCACCTGTGTTGAAAGAGTTATAATTGCTTATCTTGCTGTTTGGAGCCCATTGTTTATGAGGTCTTTTGTATATATTCAAAATGTATTAAAAAGATACCAGGCCCGTCCAGTGTCTAATTCCTGTTTTTAAATTGTTTATTTCAGGGAGGAATCTCGTCAGTTGGGATTTTTTCAAATTCGAATTGCAAAGGGAAAAATCATGCTCAGTCAGTACCATAATAAAAAGGGAATAACTCCAAATTCAAGATGGGTTCTCCAGAAAGAGAAATAGTTGAGTACAGGAGGGTTTTGTGGACAATGCCATGTTGATTCGGTCGATTTATCAGATAAGTAGGTGAAAATGTTCCAATTGCGTTTGGACATCCCTGATTTATATCGTCCCCGACATTGAAGTCACACCTTCCCGAATTAACCAAGAAAATGGGACTCTCGTGCCAAAATAAACGTCAAAATGTCCTCCTGCCCATGGGTTGTCCAGCGAATTGAGGGGGTGGGGGTGGGGGTAAATTGAGCTGACATTTATTATACACCTGTTCTATAAAATTCTCATCAACAGCAACAGTAAACCATGCGGAAAATGAAAATCTGTTCCGTACATATGTGCGGAACGGAAATCATAGACAGACTATTTTTAAATAGAAGCGAAATTTCACTGGAATTTTCTACAAATCGTGTAACGCAATTACAAATTGAATCGCTAGCGATAGCTGAAAATCGTCCCCTGAGTTTCAATGTGTTCTATGTGCCAGTAGGCACATAGAACACATTGGAACTCAGGGGACGAAATAGTAACTCGGGTTCCCCTCGCAAATTTGATTGGCGATAAAATGTGTTGTTTTTGTTGATAGTTGTCGAATGAATTTCTGAGTGTTCTTCTAATAATTGTTTTGATAGACTAAAGGAGTGTAATAAACACAGAACGACACACACGTGTGTCGTTCTGTGTATTTCTGCCCACTGGTTATCAAATGTCAGTTTCACTTAACCTCTCTCCTACCATATCCTCCTTACCACCGAATTCCATTTAATTGTAAAAGACAGAGAATGGTCCAGGCAGCCAGTCGGACCGCGGTTTTCATTACTCACTTATTCGATTCATCTGATGAGTAGGCGTCACTTTAACTCTGTTCACCGTACCAGGCCTCACTACACGCCACCCCACGCCACCCCAGACCAGATGCCAGTATCGCTGCTAGTGCAGCCCGTGTCTTGACCTACTCATAAGAATTACACTGAAAAATCACACAACACTCGCGCCGGTCGCGCGCACTCTGATGACACCGACCTCAGAACAGCTACAAACACACACGTATATAGTCACGCTAGAGTGGATACGGATAGGCAATAACAACGAGCTGCATAAACCCTGTTCACCGTCCCTCTCTCAGCAGACCAGAGGCCATCTAGGTTCTGCTCGTGGCTTAACACCACCCCAGCCGTCTCTCAAAAGATTTATAATCAAAGCAACAAACAACATTTATTTTTTTTATCTGTACAGCCATAAAGGGCATCTCCACAGAATGTGCATTTATTAGTTCATTCTGATATATTGTCTATATGAGACCATTCTGTTCGATCCTTACTATCGGCCTCTGTCTTGTGTCATTGGGCAAGACACTAAATCCCGGAGTTATGGGAACGCTGAGTACTGATACAAACTGCATCTCGATGGTGCGCTTGCATTCAACAACCACTAACTCGTCTTGTAATTGGTTGGTATGTTGGAGAGTCTGACACTTGCTCCTCGGTGTTCTCCCCAGGTACTCAAGCTTCCACCACCCACAAACTGTCCGACACATGACGCTTGCCGCCGAAGGTGTTGCTAATCTCCAACAAACAAGGGGAACCAACAGTTTTATGTTTATGATATAGCCACAGATGCTGAAAGTGACATTAAACTCCAATGCATAAATAAATAAATTGTTGTTAACACATCACTGTATATCTTTTCTATTATTGCGCCTACAGCACACTAACTACCACAACACAAACAACAACTTCACCAATAACAGGGCCCCACGGAGCGTCGAAATTCGCCTCGATTCAAAATGATCACGATGATTTGATTCGATCCGATTCGAGTCGCACTGATTCAGAAATTCCAAACTGTCGCGATCGTCTCTAATTCCTCCACCCAAGTGTCTCTTCTGGACTCCTCTTCTGTCCTCGGAGACCCGAGGATAGTTTAAGAGGTCAAGGAGGTTCGCTTCCGAGACTACTTTATTCCTTTTTGGAAGATTCCGATATTTTGATTGACTTGCACAGACCTATAAGTCGCCGTTTCATGCAATATTTGTGTGGAGAATGCCAATACTAGATGTTGTAATCAAGTCAATTTCTTCAAATTCGAGAGAGTGAGATTCGAATTGAAATTCGAGTCGATTCGATTCGAAATTATCTTCCTGCTGATACAATTCCGGATTCGATTCGATCCGAAGTGTGAGATTCGCAGGGCCTTAACCCTTTACCTAACATGAAAAGCAGACGACACTTGCAAAAAAAATTCTTGAATAACTAAATTTTTTCATTTTTTGTTTCAAAAACATAGGCTATGACCCCTCGTTGGAACGAGCTCGACGAGCTCGTTCCAACGAGGGGTCATAACCTATGTTTTTGAAACAAAAAATGAAAATATTTTGAAAATTAATTGGCGATTTTTGAAAATAGCGCTGGCCGGTTTTGGCCGTTACGTTGGGTAAAGGGTTAACCAATAGCAAAAATACATGATCATCTGCATCAGTTATAAAACAGCAATAAAACTGATCTCAAAAGTAAAAAGTATTCAACGGCGTAACTTTTAGGGTGGGGGGTGTGCCCTCCCCCCCCCCCCCCCCCAAAAAAAATCGTCGGGTACAGGTTGGGCAAGAAACTATGAAATACCAGGTTGGGCAGACGTCCTTGCTCGTCAAAAATATACACACGCTTTGGAGTACTAATATGAGCAAATCTCTTGCTTGACTGACAAAAGTGGACACAGATCAGAAACTACAATAAACGCCCGATTCCGTAAATCAGTAGAATGTCAGATCCAGAGAGAGAATAATTAATAACAAATGATTTTTATGGCCAACCAGATGACCTGGCACCTCTACCTAGCTGGTTACTAATTGACAGCACTCATAACACTTTAATGAATTCCATGCCATATAAATATTTTATTAGGCCATACAAAATAAATTAATTGATTCTCAGGCAATTTTTTTTAAATCAGTGAGGGAGAGGGGTTTTTATTTTTACTTTTTCTTTTACAAAAAGTGAGCGAACATTGAGAGAATTTCAGCTGTCGTTTTACAAACAGAAATATAGAAAGTGCATCTTTATACAAATAAATTTATTTTTGTTTTGAAAAATAAAACATTGCTCTAAAAACAAACTGTAGGTACTACAATTCAGAGGCATCACATTCATTTGATGCTCTTCATATTATCTTTGAAGTAAAAGAATTTAATCTATGGGGATGTACCTCGTTACAATTTATGGAGAGTGCCTGCACTATCCCATAAATTGTAACAAGGCAAACATCTTGGAGACTCAACTAAATAAATATGCATTAATTAAAAAATGTAAAAGGTTTCGGGTCTCCCTGAGTTTGTACTAATATTGGAAGACACTGACAGGCAATAAAATGTCCAATGAGGGGGTTCAAATTCAATGAGGGATTGCCTAAGAATCAAAACCCTTTTTTAGCCTTAATGAAAAGTATACTTCTCGCTTATAAGTCAAGAAATTAAGTGGCGCAAATAGCTGGGCGATATGCAGGCCTGGCATTCTGAAAAATTAATTTTCATTATTTTTTTTATTTTTTGTCTCAAAAACATAGGTTATGACCCCTCGTTGGAACGAGCTCGTCGAGCTCGTTCCAACGAGGGGTCATAACCTATGTTTTTGAGACAAAAAATGAAAAAAATTAGTTATTCAAGAATTATTTTTGCAAGTGTCGTCTGCTTTTCAGGTTAGGTAAAGGGTTAACAGTATTATCTAATCAGGGTCCAGCGAACGTTCGAAAATCGACACTATTTCAGGCCTGGCATTCTGAAAAATACAGGAGGGCAAACAATCGCACTCCTCAATCAGCTTAGGAGAGCAATTAGCTTTACACAGCATGTTAAGTATCCAGTAGAACGAACTCCTTGAAACTGAAACCAACAGACTACATCAGTGATTTTATTAACTTTACTAAGGTAAAGCGAAATCTCTTAGACCTCTAGATGTCTCACTCAACAACCGAACACACACTTGACAAGATCTGTGTGTGTACCCAGACCTGTTGTCCAAGAAAGTCATACGCCTACCACTACCACCTTCAACCCCAAGGGGGGTTGAAGGTGGTAGTGGTAGGCGTATGACTTTCTTGGACAACAGGTCTGCTTGAATCTATAGTCACATCCTGGTGCAAGTGCTTCAAGTGACAGGATAGTAGTTATGGTAGTATATTATAGTGTCAATATTCCTTGAATAATTACACCTCAAACTGTGATGTCAGTTGTTGAACTTGAAACTGACAGAAAAAAAAAATATTGCTGTGACCTATTTTGCTTCAAATGATTGCAACTGTGTTTGGGTATGGTTGCAGCCATTACCTTTTACCACTAAACCACTTTCAAAATGAAATTACGTGATGTTATGTGACTTCGAAGTTAAATTACATTTTTGCTTTACAACAAAAATTTAATGTGAGCATAATACATGTAATCTCAATCATCCCAGACCAAAATATTTAGGAGGGCAATTTTTCGCTCTCCTTAATTCTTTCAGGAGGGCAGTAAGGAGAGCTAAAAAATCGCTCTCCTGAAATTGCCAAGCCTGGATATGATCGTGTCGTAGGGCGCCAACGTCCTACACCCCCCTCTATCCCCCAAAATGTTAGTTTCCGCCCTGAAAGTATTATCGATATTATTCCACAGAGAGCAAGTACATGGCAGCAGTATCTACTCACCAATTATTGATCCCACAAGGACGGCAACAGCACTCAGTAAGCCTATCTGCCTTTTGAGATGAATCCTGTTTTTCTCCATCAGTTACAAGTATTTTATCTTTCTTTCGTACATCAAATACACAACAACTCCAATACTTACTTTCAAGTTGAATTGAAAAAAAAATCTATTGGATTTCAGCTGACCCTTAACAAAAAACTTGACTCGTTTGTTTGTTTGTTCTCTTGACTGTGATTGCGTTACATGCGACTTTCAGACGTCACCATTCAAAATTTGATTTGCGTGGAACAGAATTTATTAACTTAGGGAAGTTATATATAAAGTAAATACTTATGAATGTGTCAGTTGTCTGGGGTTATTTGATGTGCACTAGTTTGTCATTATGCATTGCACGTTCGCCACTTCACAATATATATAGACTGGTAAGCCGTTTTGGCGGTAGTTGATACAGTAAAAGAATAATAACACCTTTTCGACCTATGATTAATTTTTTACACTGGCTTTCCAGCTTATCGGACTTCTTCGGGTGATATAGAGAGTAATCACTTGACTGGACGTGTTACGTGAAATAATTTATGAAAGGTGAGGGACGTTGTACAAACACGAGTGCGCGAATGCACACGAGTGTTTTACAATATAGTCCCTCGCCTCGAATGAATTATTTCACGTAACCGGTCCAGTCAAGCGATTACTCTGTTTATTACTTTTCATTATTAACGATAATTATATTATTTAACCCTTTACATAACGTTACGGTAAAAACAGGCCAGCGCTATTCTCAAAAATCGCCAATTAATTTTCATTATTTTTTCATTTTTTTCTCTCTAAAACATAGGTTATGACCCCTCATTGGAACGAGCTCGTCGAGCTCGTTCCAATGAGGGGTCATAACCTATGTTTTTGAGACAAAAATGAAAATAATAGTTATTTAAGAATTTTTTTTGCAAGTGTCGTCTGCTTTTCATGTTAGGTACATGTAAAGGGTTAAAAAAAAACAACAATAAAACCCAATGAAGTCCCCATTACACACACGGCAAAGCGTCTTCGTTTGCGCGCACGGATACATGACACAATTGTTGATTGCATAATTCACTTGTGAAGTTATCGTTTATAATCAAACCCGGAAATTCCAGTAAATCATACTTTGGAAAGTAATAAAAAATGATAAGAATGAAAAGGAAATGCAGTTCAAGTGAAAGAACGCGTACTTACGTTTGACGTAATGTATATTCCGGAGTAGAAATTAATGAAAGGAAAAAGTGTGTAGTGAAGCTAGCCACAGCCACGCAGACATAAAACCAGCTTCTCTATTTGTGCCTCTATTGAGGCTGTTGCATGCCCATATGTATTTCTGCGCAACAGTCCTCCTCCAATGCGCGTCCGTCAAATTTCCCTCCATAACCTGAACACGAATATCATCTATGGAGTGTGCTTGTAGGTTAAATTGGTTATCCACTGGCAAATCATCTTTGTTTTTTATGTTCTGTCTTTGCCCTGTTATTCTCCTGCATAAGAGTTGTCCTGTTTCACCAATGTAATGCATATCTGGACAACGAGCACACGTTAAATAATACACCAGATCACTTGATCTGCAGGAAAAACTACCCTTTGGAGTAATTTGATTGCCCAACCGTAGACCTACAGCTGTTGATTCTGATACGACGGTTAAACTTGTAGAATTCATCCTGAAACACAATTATTTTCAGTTCAACGGTAATATGTATTTACAGAAGAAGGGAATAGCTATGGGCACCCCATGGCTCATCAACTCGCCAATATAAATATGTAGGATTTTGAAACTACATGTCTTGAAAAAACTCCATTGAAACCTAAAGTTTATCTTCGTTTTATCGACGACATATTTCTTATATGGGGACATGGTGAGTCGGCGCTAGAAACATTTTATCAGGAAATTAACTCGGACAATCCTAAATGGAAGTTCACCATGGAACAGTCTACAGAAACTGTGAACTTCCTGGACATCCAAATTTTCAAAAATAATGGGAAGCTAAGCATTACAGTATACAGGAAACCTACCGACCACTTCAGTTATTTAAATTCCAGCAGCTCGATCCAGTCTTGCAGGTTTTTACCGACTTGTAATGCTACAGGCTTGCTAACTTTATGACTCAGATCTAGAATGTCCAAACGACCAGGCATACTCTACTAGAAACCATACATAACACACATGTATTTCCGAATCGTATAACCATGCATACTCCACAGCACTGCATGACCTAGCATTACGCACCACCTATATCATCTGTGGGTTCGCACAACGCCTTAGATGGATAGTGGAACAAGGGGCTAACAATAGATCAACAGGGTACAGACCGCACCACCCATTCTGCTGTTCCAGACAACCAAGCATAATACTGCATGGCCTAGCATTCCGTTCTTCCTATACCAACTGTATGAAGGTATAACACCTTAGATGGGTTGATAGTAGTAAGGGCTGACATCGAATCACCAGGGGTATAGATCGTAATCCTATACTACCTTTCTAAAACAATCAAGTATAACACTGTCTTTCCTAGTATTATTTTTACCTACACCAGTTACAGAACAAAATAAAACATTAGGTGGAATAGTAGTATTAAGGGTAACAATAGACCTACTATATATATACCGCCCATACTATACTACCACACTGGACAACGAAGCATTGACCACACATAGCCCATAATACCACCTGTCCTAGCATTACGTACTACCCGTGCCAGCTATTGGACTGTGTAACGCCATGAGTGGATTGATAGTTCCAGGGGGTAACAGCGGACCTACGGGGGTTTAGACTGTACACGCCATACTACCGGACTAGACAATCATGTATTACCCACTAGACAACCATGCATTACTCACCCCAAAATACCGCTTGACCTACGTACTACCTATGCCAGTCATGGGATAATTCAAAGCATTCGGAAACGACTTAGCATCTCGTTATAACGAGAAAGTATCTCGTTATTGGGGATGCGGTCCGGGCCGGACCGCCAGTGGTGGTCCGGTCTAGGGGAGAGGTGGTCCAGTCGGGTCTGGACCAACCGTAGTCGATCCAATATTCTTGCCTGGACCGGTTCCGGACCGGTCCAATCATTATAAAATACCTTAAATAAGGTGAAATGTGTTAAAATTTTACTTTTGGTAATACCAAATTAAGATTTTAACACATTTGGTTTATTTAAGATATTTTATAATGATTAAATTGGTAAACTCATTCGTGTCAAAGAAAGCGTCAAGTTTCTGCCATCTGACGGGCAGCTTGGGAACTATGGGCATGTTATATAATACATTGTATGCACATTGGGGAAATATGTAGGGTATTTTGAAATATTTTCCCATATCCATCATTATAGAGAGGTTGGAGAGCGAATAAACGTGCTTACAAGTGACTCCCTGTTGAGTCTGTAGTTCACGTTTCCCGCTATCCTGCACATGCTATATGTCATAAAGCATGTGGAGAAAAGCGGAAACGTGAGCTACAGACTAAATGCTATTAGTGCAAAGGCTCCATGTCTTTCAGCACAATCTATCTTTTTCCGACATGCAGGTATGGGTACCGGTATTCGGTATTGGAAGTAGTGACTTGGAGTTAGATATTGCCAACTACCGGTTATATCGCGATTTGCAACCTGTCTTCAGTACATTGAAATGTATATGAGCCTATGGGGGTTAGTTGATAACTTGACATGGTAATTCCAAATTCGCTATATTGTCTGACATCAGTCATTGTCACTAGCAATATGCATACCATTACCCGTTGAAATTACGAGACCACTTATACAACTGCCATGTTCTCGACATTTTGGCCTGTATCTGACACATTGAGTATTACCCAAATTTTCCAATGTGTCAGCTATAGGCTCAACTGTTGAGAACATGGTAATTGTATAAGCGGTTTCGTAATTTCAGACAGTGTCATTTCAGAGACCAAAGGTTAAAGACGATATATCTGTAAAAGGCTTATTCGTTTCATCAAGGATCGTTGTTTTTGTCCTGGATGCAAGCTGTCAAGTTAGAGAAGATGGCTGCATGAAACGCTTTCTAGAAAGTGTCCCGCTAAACATCTAACCTCTAAAGCGGCAAAGTCTGACTTTATAAAAGGGCTTATTGTAATTGATAATGTATATTGTAGAGTACATCGTCGCTTGCCCATCTGCCCCAACCAGAATAAAACTATAACTATTGTCTCATATTTGTGTAATCTGCAATGCATGATTAATGTAAACTGGTCACTTGCCAGTGTGCAATTACTATAAAACTAATTCCAAAACACTTGTGATTGTTAACTTGTTGCATCCTGTTGTTTGTTGGTTGTCACACGGGGTCACATGAACAGTAAAGACAATACACATGTATTCCTTGTCAGTCAGGCATTTCTTAGGTTTTCAAATCCTTCTTCTTGGACGAGACGCTTGCAATTCCCACAGTTGCACAAACTATGCATCCGTAATTATTGGGAAGGTGGCCCTTCCCAACACTGTCATGCATAAATGATAACTTAGCTACTGTATCGGGTAATAGACGATTTCGTATTATAGTAATAATGTCTCCTGTACACTGACAAACTGAAAAACGGGCTTTATGCAACGGGATTGTTAGATAAATGTACTATCACGACCAAATGCATGTCCTGTAATTTGTATCAGATTCTCGGTCGTGTTTACAATCGGATCACAACTCGCCCTGACGGGCTCGTTGCGATTTTATTGTAAACACGACCTCGAATCTGATACAAATTACAGGACATGCACATGGGTCATGATAATGTATATGTAGTAATAATATCTCTTGTAACACTGAACATACTAGTATCAACTACGCACATCAACTTTTTCACCAATTCAGACATGTGTGGAAAAGTATCTTTATGTAACTTCCACCAATCAAGTAGGTTAGTATTTATCCCAGCGCACGCAGGGCATTGTACCTACTTATTTCTGTCATGGCGATGACTGAATTGCTCGAATTACGTGATACGTGTGCTGCAAGCATGGTGCCAAGAAGACGACAAGTCCTTTCTTTTCGTACGGTGTCGGTGCTGTCGGATCCTCAACACCTGGCACCACAGAATCTCTTCCACCAGTATCTGATGCCTGCGCCTTTATACACCCGATTAGCCCTGTAGGTTCTGATGTCACTTTTGCCTAAATTTTCGATCTCGGCTCCAACTTGTGACCGAAGCACGGAAACGAGAGTCCACATATGACCTCATGTCCACTTGCTTTTCTTTATCTTTCATATCGAAGTATTTGTCCATCTGCCGTTTTGCTTGCGCCTTGAAGTTCTTGATTCCAGGCGGGTCGTTTACTTTCGTTTCCAAGTGTTGCCCTAACATTGCTACAGCTGGTCCAACCGCCGATATTGTCACACACGAAAAGGAACTCATCCAACTGTCACATCATAAAATGATCGTGGTAGTGAAATTAGCTCGGAGACTCAACATCAGTGGGAAAGTAAGTGGATTTTGGAGCATTCTTGTGTGGTAGGGTATCATCTACAATGGAGGTTATAATGTCTCTAAGTCCCAAAAGTCTTGACAACATTAAATACGTTGAGTTCCATCGGTTACATACATCTTGAATGAGTCACATTGTCTTTTATTACATGCCCATGCAGTCTCTCTTATGCAATACGGCTGTGCAATACGGAATTCCGTATTGCACACCAACCTGTTCACGCCATGTAGCAATGCGACTGCATAAAGTGCATGGTGTTTACCACCGTTGATAGAAAAGAAAATTATGTCAGTAGGTGCTTGGGTCATGTAATAAATACAAAACCACATGTATGTTTCAATAAGTCGTTTTGTATTCAATTCGTCAGATGTGCGTAGAAAGAAAACGTCTCGACCTTCGGTCTCGACGTTTTCTTCCTACGCACATCTGACTCATTGAATACAAAACGACTCGTTGAAACATACATGTAGTTTTGTCTATAAGTTTCTTTTCTCATTCTACAGCCTCCATTTAATCAAGCAGGACCTTGCTCTTGCGGAAATGCATTACAAGTTTCTTACACCGTTCTATGGCTTCAGTTACCCCCGTATAACTAAATCCATCCTGTACAGCTAAGTTCAAAACATGACCAAGGCATGGAAATCGTTCAACATGTAAGACGTCTCTGCAGCAACATTTGATGTTCAAGCTGACATTGTCACATGTTGCCGCTGCTAACTTGTCTCCCAGCAGCTCCCATGTGTCCAACATTTCGAGAACTTTGTCAGCGATACTTTCCCCCCGAGTCTTCTCCGGGAAAAGATACAGCTCCAAGTCTAACCTGTCTAATTCCCATGAATTTGAAATGAAATGTACAATCAAACTGATATATGAATGCATTGCCTTAGATGTCCATATACCAAAAGGGGCACAGAAGTATATTTTCAAATAGTTTCTGCACTGTAGCTTTCCTATCGTCGCATAGTTTTGTGATCTCATTGTCCATTATGTCTCTCGAAGGAACTATAAATCTTGGATTTAATGTGTTAGAGTACTGTAAAAATCCAGGGTCATTCACTACACATACAGGCTGAATATCTGAACATATCATCTCATCGAAATTCCGTTTGCATTGCGCGTATCGAAGACTATCTCTCTTGTAGTATTCTTCTGACCCAAACTCAGATTCACCGACTGCAAGTCCTTGTGGAAGTGGGATAGATTCGGATGATGATGTAGTTGAGGATGTCTTTTTAACATAGTTCAACGTGGACGTGTGTCTTTTAGTTGGTGGTTCAATCACTGTATCGAAAATGTCTTAATGGTGCCTCTTAAAATATTTTTTAAGTTGGACTGGCCACCACTACTTTTCTTTATTTTTTCCTCACATTTTACACACCGAAATACACCAGCTGCATCATTCTTTTCTGAATACAGATACCCGTATACCGGGAAAGAATATTTTACCAGGTGCGAGTCCCGTAGTGTCCTGTGTTTTGGGATCGTTCCTGTACTTGTTACTGTATTAGAATTACTGTGTGATTCACTAATTTCACTAGATTGGGTATCATTCGACTCTCCAGAAGGTTCCATTATTATTTTAAATTTTAACAACTGGTTATGCTATATTTTAAACAAACGACTGGTTGGTAGAGTTACAGAATTACAAATGATTTATTTGGAACTACCTGGCATCTACCAACGGCCCAACACTCAAGTCAGTGAACGTTTGCCATGCGACATCGTCGTGATTGAAGATTGTTAGTTTGTTACAAAGCCAAGCGCAATCCAATCAGGGCATTCTCTGAAGTCGGTGGAGGCGGTACTCGGTAGTCAATGACGTTTGATGTCACCGACTTCAAAAAACATATCTGACGAGCTGTTATGAGATCTCACACCAGATGACCAGACATTTGCGACACTGTGTATTGAGTCTGTTGACTGGTGATTGGAGCTTCGGATTACCGTACCAAATAACCCCAGTGCTAAAGCTAGACATACATCTGTGTATTAAAGTCTGCGAACCGGTCCAATACCGGACCGCCATGTGTGGACCGGTTGAAAGCGGTCCAATGACGGCGGTTCTGTCCGGCGTTTGGCCATGTACCGCGGACCGTTTCGGTTTTTTGCGGTCCGGCCCGCATCCCTACTCGTAAAAACGAGATAATATTTATATAAGGAGCGTCGCATATTAAGTCGCATAGTTTGGAGGCGGGCGCGGTTATTCGCCTTCCTACATATTTGATGTTAGCAGAAATAAATTCTCAACTTTGGATGGATATCCATTTAGACTAAGTTTCACTGAATAAAAATGAAAATAGCTCAGAGCTCTGTCAGTGCGAGGAGGGCTAACACAGAGTGACAATCCGTTCAATATCATTGCAAGATTTTGTTTGAAACATTAGGCCTATGTGTAACGTTCCCGCGTGGTATTGGTTGTTCCAGGGCAAATGGTGTAGGTAGTTGTTTGTGTATGATTTGGGTGGGGGGTGGGGGGGGGGGGTCTGTCTTTCAGACAGAATCTAGACAATAGTAGCTGCGTGTTGGCATCCCCTCGAGGATTTCTTTGTTTTCTCCAGGTTCTCACAGAGGAAAGAATGGACAGGCAGGGCATGGGGGGGGGGGGGGGGGGGGAGGGGGTTGTGTGTGTGAATCAGGAAAACATTTTCGGATACTAGGCGCAAACGTTTTTTTCTGACCCTTGGGCACACACCCACCCCTTTTTTGAAGGAAAACAATTCCAATTTGAAATTTGGTACTCACCCCCAAAGATTAGAGTAAATCACACTTGAACTGCGTTGATTGCTAATTCCAATGGTATTTTTGCTGGAACATCGTTTGTATTGTTCCAGTAACCATTCCCGACATTTAATCTACCCACAACCATTTTATGGAGATTGGTCGGAATTTGGTACCATTTCTTGGCAAGGTTATGAATTTATTCAAACTTTCTCACAGACATTGACAGTCAGTGTATACATGGGTAATCATGAGAGTATATAGCATATACTGGCATTCTGCTCAAACAGTATTAAGACAGGTACAGCAGGAACCGGTGTGAAATATGTTGAACATTTTGATGTTTTACCTGGTTTCACCCCTATATTTGCTGCTATTTCTACTACTTCTTTCTGTTTCTACACATTTCTACACTCAATTTTAGTTTCATCAGTTTAATATGAATTTATTAAGCATTATTAAGTGCACAATTCATAGAGGCAGTTAGTTCAATGTTGTATTCAACCTGTCCGATCGTCAATGTGATGAGGGGTGATTCTCTGGTATTGGAAATCTACTTCTCATAAACTGCACTGTTGCCCCCTGGACAAATTGAGTCGTGCATCATTTTATCTTAGCAAGTTAGATGAGAACGTGCAAAAGAAATGGTGACCACGTTGAGTTGAAAAGGTCTACCATATCTCCCCAAATTTGGTCAGGATGCATTAGGGAAATTTTGGGGCTGTGCTGGGTCGAGTGACGCCCCTCTGATTTATCTATTACCTTTTATGCAATGAATATCAGTGTTATCCAACAATATATTGGAGGCTGTTCATTCAGCTCAGAGGCTTGAAACCTATTTGCTCAAAATATGGTACAGGACCAGTGACAGGACAGTAACTTTCCAAGTGGTTGTTACAATATTCAGCTTGATCTCACTGAAACATAATACACATGCGTATCCTTTCTGACTGAGATGATCCCAACACACTTTATTCTATGATTTAATTTTATTCTTGTAACAGCAGATTGCTATAGTTTATTTTAAAAGAAGTTATTTTTATTTCTATTATAAGAATGCCCAACCCAAACAGGTGTCTTATATGTGTTTGCAAAGTTTTCAGATCTCATACGCCAGGTTTCTCTCCAGACATCTAGCATCTTCCTCAACATGTGCTATACATTATGGTGCAGGGGTAAATGGCTGAAATTCATATTAACTCAACTGATTCCCTAATGACAAGGTGTTTATACCCCCCCCCCCCCCCCCGCCCCAACACAGTGATGTCGAAGTCTATAAATTTCAGTCTACTAATTTTTCCCATGATGCAACTAATAATTTAACCAGTTCGATCTTGTTTGACAGAGCTCAGTGAGCACTGTCAAACAAGATTGAATTGGTTAATTTCCTAGTTGCATTATGGGAAATAATTGCATGTTGAAGTTTTAATATTTTGACACCAGAGTGCAGAGGGTTAACATTGTATAAACAGTTTGTTAACAGGAAATCGGTTTCTCTGTTGATAAACTCTCTTTCAATAAGATATAATGTCCTGACTATTTGATGGTTCAGCCTTTACTGGCAGTATATCACAAATTGAAGGGAATTGGTTTGAAGGCTACCCACTAAGCCCAAGGCTTGAATGATCAATAACAACCCTACATTTTGCTCATACATGTTTTTGACTGATATTCATAATTATTAATTATATAATAAGAATCCGTGAAAGTAGTCAGTTGCATTGAGAAATGGCATTATACAACTGTATGATGTCTACTATTTATGGTGAGAAGAGTCCTTTTATTGTCAGATCTGTCTGGTTAGATTGCATTTATGTTAGATTACAAAAAAAGATAATTCGTTTGAATTACTTTAACTTGTTTCAAAATCGTGAACCACTGATGGTGTGATGGAGAATGGTAAAGGTAAACGTCTGTCATCATTTCCATGCTACTAGCCCCAGTCCTATACAGCTAATCACCCCCTGTTAACCCAGGGGAGATGGAGTGGTGGCAAGCAGCCTACACAAGCTTCCCTGATCAATTTACATCACTTATTTGAAAGATAAGAGTTCATAGGAAAAAAATTTCAAGGCGTAGAAAAAACGTATTTTCTGAGCCGCTGACCTACCCACCCACCCCCGCCTTGTATCCGGAAAAAAATTGATGACCCCCCCCCCCCCCCCTGGGTAAGGGTTTGTTTTTATCCCCGCATTTTAAAAAATGCGGGGATATTGTCGTGATCTCCGTCCGTCCGTCCGTCCGTCCGTCACACCCTGAAAGGCTCCTAGGGTATTCAATTCGAAACGTTTAAACTATGCTAATGTGTTCAGGTAACATCTCTAGATGTGCATGAAGGTTTCGGAATTTTGATTTTGCCGCCGGTGGTTCCAGTGGAACCACTTTTATCGTTAGAAAATCAGTTTTCATCGAAAGGCTCCTAGGGTATTTAATTCGAAATGCTTAAACTATGCTAATGTGTTCAGGTAGCAACTCTAGATGGGCATAAAGGTTTCGGAATTTTGATTCGGCCCCCGGTGGTTCCAGTGGAACCACTTTTATCATTAAAAAATCAGTTTTCACCGAAAGGCTCCTAGGGTATTCAATTCGAAACGTTTAAACTATGCTAATGTGTTCAGGTAACATCTCTAGATGCGCATGAAGGTTTCGGAATTTTGATTTTGCCCCCGGTGGTTCCAGTGGAACCACTTTTATCGTTAGGAAATAAGTTTTCATCGAAAGGCTCCTAGGTTATTTAATTCGAAAGGTTTAAACTATGCTAATGTGTTCAGGTAACATCTCTAGATGTGCATGAAGGTTTCTGAATTTTGATTCAGCCCCCGGTGGTTCCAGTGGAACCACTTTTATCGTTAGAAAATCAGTTTTCATTGAAAGGCTCCTAGAGTATTTAATTCGAAACGTTAAAACTATGCTAAGGTGTTCAGGTAACATCTCTAGATGTGCATGAAGGTTTCGGAATTTTGATTTGGCCCCAGGTGGTTCCAGTGGAACCACTTTTATCATTGGAAAATCAGTTTTCATCGAAAGTCTTCTAGGATATTTAATTTAAAACGTATAAACTATGCTAATGTGTTCATGTAGCATCACTAGATGTGTATGAAGGTTTCGGAATTTTGATTTTGCCCCAGGTGATTCCAGTGGAACCACTTTTATTGTTAGAAAATCAGTTTTCATCAAAAGGCTCTTAGGGTATTTAATTCGAAACGTTTAAACTATGCTACTGTGTTCAGGTAACATTTCTAGATCTGCATGAAGGTTTTGGAATTTTGATTTTGCCCCAGGTGGTTCCAGTGGAACCACTTTTATCGTTAGAAAATCCGTTTTCATCGAAAGGCTCCTTGGGTATTAATTCGAAACGTTAAGACTATGCTAAGGTGTTGCTAAGGAAATGCGAGGATACACCATTGTGTGCTTTGCACATAAATAACTCGATCTAGTTTAATTTTGTGGGAAAATGGGTGTCATTCCTTCTCATCGATAACAAAAGAAAAAAAACAACTCCTCACCACGACAGCTAAACAACATTGCGGGTGTGTGTGTTTGTGTGTGTAGGTGTGGTTGGGTGCTTTATCGGTCTTGTGCTAATGTGTTGTGTCAAGGTGTGCTTATTTTAAACTGAATTTTACCATCTACATAAGTAGATGGATTGATTTCACAGCTTGTATGTGTGTAATTAGTAAGATTTCCGTTGTTGGAGATCTTGTCTTCATCTCTTCCCACATTAACCCTTTTCTGTGTGTTCCTGCCGACCTCCACAGCTTGAAGTACTGGTTCGTTCTTTACCATGTATACACTCATGGCCACAACCCTGTGAGGTAGGGATCTGCGAATCACAAATTTCTTTTCGAATCGAATCTCGAATCGAATCGTGTCTCTAATGTCGACATCGAATCGAATCCCGAATCGTTAAGCTATTTCATATTGCATCAAACGGAAGTTACGGAACACTGTGATGACCCCCCTTACGCGACGGAGTGAACACCTTAAACACCAAAAACTAAATATTCTCTGCAGCACCGTCGCTGAAACAACCAGGCCTATTGTCCATAGTTTTAGTTTTTGAAGGCCTAACTTGGGTTCCGCTCCACAGTTTTCCAGGCATTTCCAAATATGACATGCCATACACTCTCTTCAAATGCAAATATTCTGTAGCTTAGTTATCTAACTCATAACATGTATTACATTTCCCAAATCCACAAAAAACATATAACACTATCTGACTAAGTAGAAATAAACAATCTGAATGTGGGTGGAATAATTTATTGTCAAAGGCCAGACTTCAACCTGAAAAATTGCATGAAAAAATGCCGAAACCAGTCATTTTCAGCCACCTAGCAGCCTCAAAAGCAGAATTTTCCCACCAACCTCACCTACCCACCCCTGGAACAAAGCATCCCCTGTTTCTAAAATGCAAAAAAATTTATATGTTTCCGTCTCCTTTTTCAGTTACCTGTCTGGTAACAAACCCGTGTAAAAATTACATTTTAAAAAATAGCCAATTTTTCGAAGCCACTGTTTCCCATAATTCATCTGGTAATTTACACATATGTAACAGACTCCAACTTTGGGACCAAAACTTCAAATTCTCTTGTCCAACAAAAAACCTAATGTAATCATATGTCTGATACTAAAAATATATCTCTATTTTACATGGCCTTACTTTCAACATATGCCCTATGTTTAGAATTTCACCCCTGTGCAATAGTGCGAAACTGTGGAGCGGAACCTTAAAGAGAAAACAAGAGTGATCTCCCCTTGGATTTCACTCAGGCAAAAGAATCTGGAGTCTATCCTGAGTTGAATGAACAAAAACCACAAGTCTCTATTTTCAACCAGTAAAAAGATACAGCATGGCCTTTCTGATTGCCGAATAGCTTTTGCAGCCAGATTTTGTCTGATTTTCACAACCACACCAGACCAGACCACACCACACCACACCACACCACATCAGCCCACACATTTCTCTGAGCCACTTCAGAGAGCATTTTTGTTATTACCACCAGCCACACTGTTAAATACAATCAAAATGTAAACAATAAGCAGTGATAACCATAGCTTGGGGGGGGGGGGGGGGGGGGTGTTGCTCTCTAGATATGAAAGCGTAAACAGCTTGACGGACAGATGACACACAGACATTACACCAATGACCAAAATGAAAAAGTAGACACCATGACTGCAAATCTCTGGTCAACAATAAAAACCAGGCTGTCCATAACTGCATATATTTGCCATGAATACAAGGCTTGGTGTTTAGGAAAGGCAGTGATCTACCTTAATGTTTTCGATATCTTGACAAAAATTCAAAACAAGTGCGAAATTAGGCTACATCAATAAATTTTTCCAAATTGCCACTTATTTCCATCCAGTTGTGCTGAGATATCACTTGATGAATGTTAACTACTACTAACAATTGCACAAAAACCAGAAATAATGAAAAGTTTTTTTGAAAAATGGTGTATTTATAACTCAAACACAAACAAGGAACTTCCTAATTCAAGAATTGACACCGACGGCAGAATGCTCTTTAAGGTTCCGCTCCACAGTTTTCCAGGCATTTCCAAATATGACATGCCATACACTCTCTTCAAATGCAAATATTCTGTAGCTTAGTTATCTAACTCATAACATGTATTACATTTCCCAAATCCGCAAAAAACATATAACACTATCTGACTAAGTAGAAATAAACAATCTGAATGTGGGTGGAATAATTTATTGTCAAAGGCCAGACTTCAACCTGAAAAATTGCATGAAAAAATGCCGAAACCAGTCATTTTCAGCCACCTAGCAGCCTCAAAAGCAGAATTTTCCCACCAACCTCACCTACCCACCCCTGGAACAAAGCACCCCCTGTTTCTAAAATTCCAAAAAAAAATTATATGTTTCCGTCTCCTTTTTCAGTTACCTGTCTGGTAACAAACCCGTGTAAAAATTACATTTTAAAAAATAGCCAATTTTTCGAAGCCACTGTTTCCCATAATTCACCTGGTAATTTTCCCCTATGTATCAGACTCCAACTTTGGGACCAAAACTTCAAATTCTCTTGTCCAACAAAAAACCTAATGTAATCATATATCTGATACTAAAAATATATCTCTATTTTACATGGCCTTACTTTCAACATATGCCCTATGTTTGGAATTTCACCCCTGTGCAATAGTGCGAACTTGTGGAGCGGAACCTTGTTACTATTCACGTTCTTAAGAACGTGCATAGTAACAAGTTAAGCCTTCAAAAACCAAAACTATGGATGATGTTCTGGGCCAAATTCACACCTTATCTAACAATTAAACATTGTCAATTACTCAAATAAATAGGAATTGAGCCAACATGAATGAATTTTCTATTGACAGTTTTATCCTATTTTTGTTGTAAATGTAAGAAATTGGAGTTAGTACGAGAGATTCGAAAAAATCGAATCCTGAGACTGATTCAGGATCGATCTCGAAGCATACGTATGGTATCGATATCGAATCCAATCTCGAATATTCGCAGGACCCTACTGTGAGGTCCTTCCGCCTCAGTATTTAATTACATAGCGTAGAACTGCCAGAGTTAGACTATTCAAATATCTACAAGTCCATACACCGGTATAATACCATTTCTCATAGCACTCCAACCGATGAGTTCAGTCTTACATTTTTGTCGTTTCTGGGGTTTGTGGACTTCTTTCAGTGTTGTGATATAATTCTCTATGGTGGATACGGTGTGCAATAATCTAATAATGGTTGAATGTGGCAAACTAGCTGTACCCACCGATGATATTCGGATCTGTATGCCAGAGGCAGAACGGACAGCTTCGCATCCACTCACCCACCAAATGTTATATTGTAGAACATGTGTCTGCCCTGTATTTTTGCCCACGTCAGCTGACTCCGCCCTCTCCATATTGTTATTTATATATTTATGGAATCCATCCCCTACACAAACACGCACGTTCTAGGTCTAGAGCAGATCAATTCCCGAACGAAGCATCATTACAAGACGTGCAACCGCATTTCGCATGAAAACGACGCAATAATGCAGCATTATACAATTAAAAAACTCAACGCATTATGCAGTAACACGGAATTATGCAATGAAAATGAAGAATTGTGCAACAACTGATTGTATGATTAATTGGTAGTAGAGTGGGTTATTCTGGCGTGTTTTGCTCGACAAGGTTTCCCGCGCAGTTGCATACCTAATGACGAGCCAAAGCAAGTGGCTATAGATATGTTTGTTCCTTGCATGTGGGGGTGGAGCACTGATTGATTGTGGTCTAACACAGGTTTTGTGTTATTAAATTGTACCCGGTAAGCTCTGCACGTGAGGGGAGGGGGGGGGGGGGGGGCATCAAGTGGAAAAAATATAGGTGTAATTTGTTAGCACGAATTGAACATTGTATAGCCATGTTCCTCGCGCTGAGTTGGAGAGGAGAAGAGCACGTGTTTTAACATCATTTTAACAGAATCCTCTTTGTGATTCCATGTGATGTCATGCCGCGTTGCATTATGGGTATCAAGCTGGCTGCTCTGGTAGTCCACGTAAGCGGTTGTATTGTGACGACATGCATGATGCTGTTATTGTGCATGCGTAGCTCTTGCTGTAATGATGATACATGTTTCTGTCTTCGATTTTGTGTGATGTGGGTCGCCATCTTGGTTTCTGTGATGTTTCTTGGTTACTTGGGGGCCCATATACCTCTAATCTAGTGGGAGTGTGTTCCGAGGCTGTGCTCAATTGTATATTGGTTATATCTATTTACTGAAAACGCTTTGAGCACTACAAATCATTACACAAATAAACTCCGAAACCTTCTAGAAGCATGGCATCTTTGATGATACTCGTTTGGAATGAATTGAATGTTATGTTATATATACACATTGTCATGTGCATGTTCTGTAATTTGTATAGGATTCGAGGTCGTGTTTACAATCAGATCGCAACGAGCCCGTCAGGGCGAGTTGTGATCCGATTGTAAACACGACCGAGAATCTAATACAAATTACAGGACATGCATTTGGTCGTGATAATACATTTATCTAACAATCTACATACAGCCTGTTTTTCCGTTTAAATTGGGGTGGAATTGGTCAAAATGTTGAATTTCATATTTTAATGCGTAATAACAATGCATATAATGTTATTATTTGTCATAGCGCGGTGTTTACCGGAAGTTGAATCTATGTGATACGAAAGCAGAATGAGTCGTCTATATGATACGAGATCGGAACACATAATGTGATACGTGCCGTTTCTCGTGGTTTTCAGGCAAAAATCTATATGATTGTTAGATAAAGAAGCCAGAGTGCCATTTAGGTATTGATGAGCTAGGAGCTAGAAGCCAAGAAACCCGCGAAAGGTGGAGAAGATAGAAGCTACGAAACTCATAACGCATTAATTTGGAGATCAATGTGGACTTTGGTGACAAATTTTGACTGCCATGGACCTTTGTAGACTGGTGTGGGACTTTTGGACTACTGTCGGCTTTTTGGTCTGAAGTTGACCAACGTGGTCATCATTTCGCGGTAGGACTAATAGTGCCCTAGAAAAATTTCAGACACTGTTTTTCAATTTTCACCATTTTGATCCATTTTATCTACCAGTCTGAGTGAATTAACTCAGAGTTGTCAATTTACACCTGTAAATTACATTGGATTTTATCCCATGACTGAGTCTCTATTGTTATATTTGAGGTGTTTATTCAACACACAGATTATACACAACTATGACAATACGAAACATTAACTAATTAACAGAAGAGATTATCTGTCTTCAATGGGGCACTGTGGCTCAGTTGGTAGAGGTGCAGGCTGCAAGCCGAGAGGTCCTCGGTTCGAATCCCACCTGCGGCAACCGCGTTGTGTCCTTGGGCAAGACACTTCACCCCGATTGCCTACATGGGGGCACGATGACGCTGTGTACTGAGGCGTACTGCACGTCGATGGTGCGCATGTCTTCAACCAATCTAACCCTGCCTGTGCTGCGATGCAGAATTCAGAGTTACGATGTTGGAGAGCTGACAGCTGCTCGTCGTTGCTCGGTGGTTCTCTCCGGGTACTCCGGCTTCCTCCACTCGTAAAACTGTCACGGTCAGGATTAGCCATTGTGCATAAGTATGTGACCTTAAACGCCAATAAATAAATAAATAAATAAATAAATCTGTCTTCAATAGCAGGTTAGCAGGTTAAATTTTAAGTGCTGAGTGGTTTCTGGTAATTGAAAATAGGATAAATGCTCTCGCAAACAAAGGCTTTCCATAAGACAAAGACAGGAAATTGCTCCTTTTAATGCCAAATTTTAAAAATTTTACACGCCGGGTGGAACCATGGTCGACCCGGGGCACATGTGCTTGGCAAAGAGTATCCAAATTAGTTGAATTTAGTCACTTTGAGGAGGTGGAGGAGGTGGGGGGGGGGTAAAATGATTCTGGATGGTCGTTCAAAAGTTAGTGGACAGAAATAAAAAGAAATCAAATAGGGAATCTTGTTATTTATGCAGAAAAAATAAAACTTTTTAGGGTATGTTGAAGTAGAAATTCATCCTTCGGAAGACAGGAAATTGCACCTTTTAATGCAAAATTTTGGGGTATGTTGAAGTAGGAATTGATCCTTCAAAAGACAGGAAATTGCTCCTTTTAATGCCAAATTAAAAAATTTTCCCATGCCGGGTCGAACTATTGTCGACCCGGCGAACATGTGCTTGGCACGGTGTATCCAAATTAGTAGAACTTAGTCACTATGAGGGGGAGGGGGGGGGGGGGGGGGCGGGGGCGTGAAATGATTCTGGATGGTAATTCAAAAGTTAGTGGGCAGAAATAAAAAAAATCAAATAATGAATCTTGCTATTTGAGCAGAAAAAATAAAAATTTGGGGGTATGTTGAAGTAGGATATGATCCTTCAGAAGACAGGAAATTGCGCCTTTTAAAGCAAAATTTTTAATTTTTAACAATGGTCGACCCGGCGCACATGTGCTTGGCACGGTGTCTCCAAATTAGTGGAATTTAGTCACTATGAAGGGGGGGTGGGAATGATTCAGGATGGTCAATTGAAAATTTAGTGGACAGAAATAAAAAAAATTAAAATAATGAATCTTGTTATTTGAGCAGAAAATAAAACTTTCTGGGGTATGTTGAAGTGGGAATTGATCCTTCAGAAGACAGGAAATTGCTCCTTTTAATGCCAAATTTTAAAATTTTTCCATGCCGGGCCGAACCATGGCCGGCCCAGCGCACATGTGCGTGGCAAGATGTATCCAAATTAGTGAACTGTAGTCACTTGTGGAGGGGGGGGGGGGATAAAATGATTCTGGATGGAAAAATGATGGGATTATGTCCATGTTGGGGAGGTGCCCCCCCCCCCCTACATGCCCCCCGACGCCCGCCCCTGGTTGCAGGCCTGTATTGGAAGGGGGGGGGGCACACAACATTAAACCTCCTTAGCGACGCCCCTGTATCCACGTCTTGTATCGGCATCATGATGGAATCATTCAAACGCAAGTTAAAAACAGAGAACTCAATATATCAGGTCCTTGTCTCTAGCATACACAATCGAGCCAGTGCTATTCTAAAAAATCACAAACATTTTTCAAGCTCCGAAACATACCTTACCACTCCTGTCCACCTCGTTTAAATCAGGGGCCGTAAGCTATGGTTTTGAGGCAAACAATGGATATATTCAGTTATTCAAGAGTCTGTCATTGGTGTAAGGTCAAGAGTTATAGAATTGATGGATAATCACGTGATGATTGACGATAGACTGAAGCCCTTTAAAAGACACATCCGGTTGGAGATTCCCATTCAGTCTTCACAATGTGGTAACATTCCATTCTTTGTGTTAATACCATGTACAGGATTCTTACCCTCTTTTGAAATCCTTGAAGACAAGTATGGAAAAATGCGTCGGTCTGAAAGGGGTACTGAAAAGAGTGGAAAAATGTTCAGCCAAGCGTTGAGGGTATTGAAAGGGATGAAAAGTGAATTTTTAAACAAATAACCTTGTCCTTGGTGATGTCAAAATATCAACCTGCATTTTTCCCCTAAAAAGCAGACGACACTTGCAAACAAAATTCTTGAATAACTGATGTTTTTCATTTTTTATCTCAGAAACATAGGTTATGACCCCTCATTGGAACGAGCTCGATGAGCTCGTTCCAATGAGGGGTCATAACCTAGGTTTTTGAGACAAAAATGAAAAAAATAATGAAAATTAATTGGTGATTTTTGAGAATAGCGCTGGCCGGTTTTGGCCGTTACGTTAGGTAAAGGGTTAAATCGGTCAGATTTGTTTGATAGAGCACGGTGAGATCTATCAAACAAGATTGATTGGTTAAAGTCCCTGTATACCTTCATTCTTCCAAGTTTTCTTTAGCTTCTACCGTGGGGGGGGGGGGGGTGGTCAGGAAAAAATTTTCGGACACTACTCGCAAAATGTTTTTTTTTCGACCCTTGGGCACCACGCACCTCTTTTTTGAACGAGAATATTTTTTTCTATTTTGAAATTTAGTATCCACCCCCCCCCCCCCCCCCAAAAAAAAAGAAGAAATTAGAGTAAATCGCACATAAACTGCTTTGATTGACAATTTCAACGGATATTTTTGCTGGAACATGGTTTGTATTGTTCCAGTAACCATTCCCGACATTTATTCTACTCACAACCAGCAAATGGAGATTGGTCGGAATTTGGTCCCATTTCTTGGCAAGTTTATGAATTTATTCAAACTTTCTCACAGACATTGACAGTCAGTGTATACATGGGTAATCGGGAGAGTATATAGCATATACTGGCATTCTGCTAAAACAGTATCAAACAGTATTAAGACAGGTGAAGCAGGAACAGGCGTGAAATATGTTGAACATTTTGATGTTTTACCTGGTTTCACCACTGTATTTGTTGCTATTTCTACTACTTCCTTCTGTTTCTACACATTTCTACACTCAATTTTAGTTTCATCAGTTTAATATGAATTTATTAAGCATTATCAAGTGCACAATTCGTAGAGACAGTTAGCTCAAGGTTGCACTGAAGCTGTCAATATGATGAGGGGTGATTCTTTGGTATCGGAAATCCACCCCTCATAAACTGCACTGTCGCACCTTGGACGAATTGAGTAGTGCATCATTTTGATGGGGACGCGGTGGCTCAGTTGGTAGAGGTGCAGGCTGCAAGCCGAGAGGTCCTCGGTTCGAATCCCACCTGCGGCAACCGCGTTGTGTCCTTGGGCAAGACACTTCACCCCGATTGCCTACATGGGGGCACGATGACGCTGTGTGCTGAGGCGTACTGCACGTCGATGGTGCGCATGTCTTCAACCAATCTAACCCTGCCTGTGCTGCGGTGCAGAGTTCAGAGTTACGATGTTGGGGAGCTGACAGCTGCTCGTCGTTGCTCGGTGGTTCTCTCCGGGTACTCCGGCTTCCTCCACCCGTAAAACTGTCACGGTCACGATTAGCCATTGTGCATAAGTATGTGACCTTAAACACCAATAAATAAATAAATAAATAATCATTTTGATGTAGCGGTTAGTAAGCTTTGGTTGATTCATCTCAGCGAGTTAGATGAGAAAGTGCGAAAGAAAGGGTGACCACGTTGAGTTGAAAAGGTCTACCATATCTCTCCAAATTTGGTCAGGATGCATTATGGAAATTTTGGGGCTCTGATGTGTCAAGTGACGCCCCTGTGATTTATATATTACCTTTTACGCAATGAATGTCAGTGTTATCCTACAATATATTGGAGGCTGTTCATTCAGCTCTGACGCTTGAAACCTATTTTCTCAAAATATGGTACAAGACCAGTGACAGGACAGTAACTTTCCAAGTGGTTGTTTCAGTATTCAGCTTGATCTCACTGAAACATAATACACATGCGTATCCTTTCTGACTGAGATGTTCCCAACACACTTTATTCTATCATTTAATTTTATTCGTTGTTACACCAGATTGCTATAGTTTATTTTAAAAGAAGTTAATTTTATTTCTATTATAAGAATACCCAAACAGGTGTCTTATATGTGTTTGCAAAGTTTTCAGATCTCATACGCCAGGTTTCTCTCCAGACATCCAGTATCTTCCTCAACATGTGCTATATACTATGGTGAAGGAGTAAATGGCTGAAATGCATCTTAACTCAACTGATTCCCTATGACAAACTATTTATACCATTGTATAAACAGTTTGTTAACAGGAAATCGGTTTTCCTGTTGATAAACTCTCTATCAATAAGATATAATGTCCCAGGGTTTATATTTCGTCTAAATTTGTGAGAATCCATTTGGATTCTCGTGAAAATGGTTGCGAGAATCCTTACCTAATTTGAGTGTCCCAGGATTCCACGAGGCCACCATGGTTGAACCCCTGTTGTAGACTAACACAATTTAACTGCTTACCCAACACATCTTTTTAATTTTTAAAACTAAATTTGATAATTTTTAAACAATAAATAATAAATAAATGATAAAATAATTAAATGAACAATATTTACCAATAAAATCTTACAAATATTGCTGTCGTTGGAACCGGCTCAATGAGCCGGTTCCAATGACAGCTATATTTGTAAGATTTTATTGACAAAGCGTCAGGATATTTCAGGTCATGTTAGCCTTTTATTGGTTAATTTGTTTCCGCTGTGTTAGATAAAGGGTTAAACTGACTCAATTCTTTTCACTCGAATCCTCGCAGAGGTGCAGCGAGAATCTACATGGATTCTCGCTGGTTTTATTTCGTGAGTCTTTGTGCAAATCGATTCACGGATTCTCGTCGAAATATAAGTCCTGATGTCCTGACCATTTGATGGTTCAGGCTTTACTGACAGTATACCACAAATTGAAGGGAATTGGTTTGAAGGCTACCCACTAAGCCCAAGGCTTGAATAATCAATAACAACCCTACTTTTTGCTCATACATGTATGACTGAAATTCAGAATTACATAATAAGAATCCGTGAAAGTAGTCAGTTGCATTGGGCAATGGTATTATGCCACTGTATGATGTCTACTATTCATGGTGAGAAGAGTCCTTTTATTGTCAGGTCTAGTTAGATTACATTTTTGTTACATAAATGATAATTTGTTTAAATCGCTTTATCTTTTTTCAAAATCGTGAACCACTGATGGTGTGATGGGGAACGGTGAACGTCTGTCCACATTCCCATGCTACCAGCCCATATCATGTACTACTAATCACCCCCCCCCCCCCTCCTCCTGTTAACTCATGGGAGATGGAATGGTGGCAAAAGGCCTACACAATCTTCCTTGATCAATACACATCACGAATATGAAAGATAAGAGCTCATAGGAAAAAAACTTCAAGGCATGGACAAAACGTGTTTTCAGAGCCGCTGACCTACCCACCCACCGCCTCCGGAAACAAATTGACGACTCCCCCGGCTCTACATGCAATTTGTAGAGGGATTTTTCTCCCAATTTTATTTAAAAAATTAATGGTGAAAATGAATGGAGTGACAAGAAATAGTTTGAAGAACAAATATATTATCAGTCAACTACCAATGACTTTCAATAATTTTGAATACCTATCCACTGACATATTTTTAGTTCATGTCAGTGCATAACCATGTCTCAAATCAGGAATGTTAGTTGAGAATAAACAGTCTGAACGTGCATTTATATATATACCCTTGATATATATCCTTGGTATGTTTTGATAATAATTCTCTTCTGTTTTCATCTTACGGTTGTATTGGAGATATATATGAGATGTCGATACTACTAACGTTGTTGAGTAAAAAGTTAAAAAAAAAGTTCAAACTGTTGAAAAAAGTGACTAATGACCCATTGAATGATTGCTGCAAAGCTATAAAAAATACAATATCAACATTTATATCGTCGCACGAGTGCTTGAATGCCCTATGTCCCCTATGGGAGTACTCTATGGGAGTACTCTGTCCCCTATGGGAGTACTCCGTGGGAGTACTCTGTCCCCTATGGGAGTACTCTGCCCCCTATGGGAGTACTCTGTGGAAGTACTCTATCCCCTATGGGAGTATTCTGTCCCCTATGGGAGTACTCTGTCCCCTATGGGAGTACTCTGTCCCTATGGGAGGACTATGTCCCCTATGGGAGGACTCTGTCCCCTATGGGAGGACTCTGTCCCCTATGGGAGGACTCTGTCCCCTATGAGAGGACTCTGTACCCTATGGGAGTACTCTGTACCCTATGGGAGTACTCTGTCCCCTATGGGAGTACTCTGTCCCCTATGGGAGTACTCTGTCCCCTATGGGAGTACTCTGTCCCCTATGGGAGTACTCTGTCCCCTATGGGAGTACTCTGTCCCCTATGGGAGTACCCTGTTCCCTATGGGAGTACTCTGTCCTCTATGGGAATATTCTGTCCCCTGTGGGGCATAGGTCATTCTAGCACTCAGGCGACGATATGGATGTACCTGTCCTAAAACACCTATAAAATAAGTAAAAGAATGAAAGAGAAAAATGTTCAGACCATGGAAAAAATTGATCTCTGGCCGCTCCGACCATCCACCCACCTCATCATACATTCCTGGAAAACAATTTTTGTTGACCCCCCACCCCGTTGCAACAAAGAATAATTTACTTTTTGATGACACAAGACCGACTTGTCCATTTTCAACACTCGTGAACTGAGAAAATGTTATTTGCGCTATTTTAAGTCATTTTGAAGCTCTGGAGGGCGTCAAGCGTGTTATTTCATCTGTAATTTAATTAGTTGACGCCCCATGCAGATCGTACAAGTCAGGATTTTCAGGGGGAAGGGACGATGATTCCCCCCATTCCACCCCACACCCATGGCTACGACACTGGCTTCTACACGTCTCACTTCAGATGGTCGTTCCGTGCTCTGCATGGATGCCAGTGTCTGCAGCATAAATATTGTTATCCTAAACAGAAATGCCAAGCTTTCTTTTTGAAAAAAGAACTTTAATAATTCGTTTTCTATTCGTTCATTTTTATGGAGCGAAAATAAAATAACAAAAGCGCCAAAAGGCCTCTAACAAAACCTTAATTGTTTACACAGCGTTCTTTCGGACCTGCATGCTTCAGTTTAGAAATTCCCTTGGTAATTGCTAATGTCTTTCGATTGTTTACAGTTCATTGCACTCGGAGAGCACAGTGAAGGCGAACAGATATGTGGCCGGTTATCGGCGATTCCTTTTCTTCGAATCATTTTTTCTCTTCTCATATTTCTTGTGATATTGGGAACTTTATATGTTTTTTCTTGTTGTCAGTGTTCATCGGATAGAATTCACATTCACTCTGCAATGTCTACAGTAGAAATTACACGAATTGGCCATTGTGAGTCGGGATTCAATTCAAAATTGAAGGTAAGTAACTGAAGCTGTTTACATGTATGTGGCAAGAGGGTTTTTGTTCGGGGGAGGCCGGGGGTGGGGGTGGTGGTGGGGGGGGGGGGGGGGTGTGGAGCTGCCACTTCTGAGTTTCCACCTTTGAGTGAGAATGTTCCAACTACCGGTGATTTTCCAACTGCAGCAGAAATCCAAATGCTGCCTTTTCCATTGTGTTCTGAAGGTATGACCTTTGGGTTCCACAGTTTGGCCTCTTGAATGCAACCAGTCTCCATCTGCAATGCTTTAGCATTGCAGATGACGCCTTGTTGCAATCAAGAGTCGAAGTATTCACTCCCGTTGAAAAATGTAGTAACAAAATCCCTGAATGTCTGTTCGAAACGGTCACTACCACGGATAAAATGTCGCGAACTTCACTTCCACAGGACATGAATTTTCTTGGAGCGCGGGGGCTCTGTGGTTATAGCATTGAACTTCAAATCGAAAGGCCCACGGTTCGATCCCCGTCAGGGGTAACTGTGTTGTGTCCTTGGGCAAGGCACTTAAGCTCGATTGCCCAGGCGGAGGCACGGTGGGGCTGTGTACTAAGGCGTACTGCACGTCAATTGTGCACCAGTCTTCAACCAATACCAGACCTGCTTGTGTGGAGTTAGAACGTTGGGGAGTCTGACAGTTGCTCACCGTTTCTCGGTGGGTCTATCCGGGTACTCCAGCTTTCCCCACTCGTAAAAATGTCCGACACGAGGTCACCCTGGCTGTTGAAAGTGTCGTTAAACTCCAATACATAAATAACTAACATTAAATTTCCGATTCTTAGTGAGTGAAGCTTAAAATGTCTAACTAATTGAAATTTGGGACTGGATTGTGGAGTGATAGTGAGACGCCACCCTGTCACCACGTCTCTGGTTGCCATTTATTTATTTATTTATTGATGTTTAAGGTCACATACACCCCCTTGTTTCTTTTACAAATTATTTTATCACAACCCTCATTTTCAGGACACAGAGCCCTAGCAATTCGTTTGAGGATTATTGAGACATAAGACAAATAAATGTAAAATGTAGTGGGTCCCACTTAATTGAATATATCTTAATCGGATAACCCTGTTAATTGAATATGATTCCCAAACACCAAACCATTTACCATACCTTCAGTACAAATTTGACCTGTTATTTGCATATAGGTTAAAGAGAAAACTCTCGATAATTGAAAAAAGCATTTGATTAGAACATTGGTTTTTGAATCGATAGGTTCGATCCTTTCCAGCGGTAACTGCGTTGAGTCCTTGGACAAGACACTTAATCCCGATTGCGCGATGGCGTTGTATACTAAGGCGTCCAGCACGTCGAGGGTGCATCTTCCTTCAATCGCCAACTTTGCATTGTAGAGTTAGTAAGTTGGGTTGACAGTTGCTCGCCGCTGCTTGGTGGTTCTCTTCTCTTCCTCCGCAAGCGAAACTGCCCCCCCCCCCCCCCCACGGGCTGTTGAAAATGTTTTATACCCCAATACACAAACCAACAAACAAACTAACAAAACATTTTGGGCCAATCAGAAAGTTTCTTTGATAACTGAATGCGTCTCGTTCAAAGACCCGTTCAGCATCAGTAGATCCAATATACGTATTAATGTAATTAACGAAGTTTATCATCCTCTTGGCTGCTATTATTTTCCTTTGGGGGATTTTTTCAATGCCCAAAAACTGAGTGGGGGATTAGTTCTGATCCTTGTTTTGTGTCTGGGAGGATTTATTCCACCTTCAAACTTCGACTGGAGGGAATAGTTCCGTGTCTGTAATACGAATGGGGGGAATAATTCCACTTATACAGTGTTGGACTGGGGGATTAGTTCCTGGGGGATTAGTTCCGTATACCGGTTTCGAATCGAATCGACTCAGTGACTAGATTCGAAATACTAAATAGAGTCGATTTTCGAACGTTCGCTGGACCTTGATTAGATAATACTGTTAACCTTTTACCTAACCTGAAAAGCAGACGTCACTTGCAAAAAAAATTCTTGAACAACTAATTTTTTTCATTTTTTGTCTCAAAAACATAGGTTATGACCCCTCGTTGGAACGAGCTCGACGAGCTCGTTCCAACGAGGGGTCATAACCTATGTTTTTGAGACAAAAAATGAAAAAAATAATGAAAATTAATTGGCGATTTTTGAGAATAGCGCTGGCCGGTTTTGTCCGTTACGTTGGGTAAAGGGCTAAGTCAAAGTATTACCTTAGGATGACGCAGCAAAACATAAGTAGAATTCTCAAAGCCTTTAAGGATACATTCAGAATCTACAGGAATCAAATTAACATTTTGCGAGAATCAAAGTTGATTCTCATTGATTTCCTTGGGAGAATCGATTCTGGTTTTCGCAGGAATATTAAGCACTGAATACTTTCCATAATATACCGTGGATGTAGTAGAATTAAAGTTTTTAAGGTTTTTTTTTTTTGAGTTATTGATATGACAGTTTGTGTTCGCAGTTTTAGTTCAACACTTTGCCGACTGATGATCAATTGCGGACAAACTGACATATAAATCAATCTCCAGTATTCGCCGCTGAAGGCGCTACTAAGATGACCAACTGCACCCACGTTGTAATTTTGTCTGAAAGTAAAAAAAACAAAAACAATAGAAACTATAGTAATATTGTTTGCTTTTAATGAAACAATTTCCTCGAATTTGAACGAAAACTATGGAAAGAAATAACTTGTTCGTACCATTTAACTGCGTAGTTTCAAGATCAACATGTATAATTGAAGAAGAGTAAGACAACTGCGTAATAAATAAACTACAGTTGGAAATATGGAACAAAAAAACGTCAATACAAGTTCCACAAATTAAAAAAAAATGAATTGAGAATAACTGTAATCCATCCGTCCGTCCGTCCGGGCCAACATTGGGGGTTTAGGGAATATTATTATTAGGGGCTACCTCCAAATTAAGGTAGTGTTAGGGTTAGGAGTGGGGTGGTGTTAGGGTTAGGGGTATCCCCAGAGTAGGGCTTAAGGTTGGGGAGGGTTAGGTCCGGGGGGGTTAGGGTTGGGGTCAGGGATGGGGTTTTAGTTTTAGTAGCCCCTAAACCGAAAAATAGCTCCTAATCCTATTGGTTTGGCTTGGGTGGGGTTGTGTCGGGGGTGGGTGGGGTTAGGGTTAGGGGTAGCCCCAGAGTAGGGCTTAAGGTTGGGGGATAGGTCCCGGGGGTGGGTGCGGGTTAGGGTCAGGGATGGGCTTTTAGGGTTTATGGTCAGGGTGTGGTAGGGTTAGGGTGTGGTTTTTGGGTGGAGGGGTGGGGTTAGGGTTAAATATAAGTTCTAGGGTGGAGGGGTGGGGTTCTGGGTAAAATAAGGTTTTGGACTTACAAAATGTTTTTTTTGCTAGTCCATAAACCCGAAATGTTGGAGCGTCCGTTCGACCGCCCGCGCTATAATACGGAATTACGAGTTTGTTTTTTTTTTTGTCCGGACTCGCATTATGAGCTAATCGAAATATTATGAGCTTATTTGATATATTACGAGCTTAATTACTAAAATATGAGACATATGAGGCAAATAGCGATTTTTCGGGGTTTATATTAAGGGTTAGGGTCAGTTCAGGGTTGGGGTTAGCGTTAGTTACTATCAAGCATTACGTTGGGGGTGTATCCATGCCTATACGTTCGTCCATCCGTCCGTCAGACTGCCCGTCCGGGCGACCGGGTGAACATTCAGTATCTTAAGCGATAGAAGATGTGGCCTAACATAAAATATTTCCATCCCTGCGTGCAATGAATGAACTTTGAACGATTGCTGTGGCCCAGGAAATCACTCGAGCCTTCGGCTCTCGTGATATCATGGGCCAAAGCAATCTTGGGCGATAATTCTTAACCCATCCATACGTATGAGCGGTTCTGTATATTTATCACACACCGTGAAATACTTTCTAACATCCTGTGTTTGGTAGTCGTTATACATCCCAGGCTAAAAAACCGCCTGTTATACGATTGAAAGATCCTCATCACTGAAAGAAATATTTTTTTATTTTCACTTTCCATGAACAATGGAAGAGAATTGGTATATAAAAGAAAGAACCACATCAACAACTTAATGTAGTGATCATTCATGTTTTCTGGCGAACACGCTTTTGTCGGGACTGTTTCGAATTTAACTTTTTAATGTGAACTTGATAACGGGAAGACAGCCATAGAGTGACTATATCATCTCCCTATGGTGGATTCGTGTATTAGATAACCATTTATATTGCTGGTAACAAGTGTCGTTAATACTGGTAACAATTTTCTACATGTACGCGTGTTGAACTACTAAATTCATTCATTCGTTCGTTCGTTCGTTCGTTCGTTCGTTCGTTCGTTCGTTCGTTCGTTCGTTCGTTCGTTCGTTCGTTCGTTCGTTCGTTCGTTCGTTCGTTCGTTCGCCCGCCCGCCCACCCGAAACCTTTCCGTCCGTCCGTCCGTCCGTCCGTCCGTCCGTCCGTCCGTCCGTCCGTCCGTCCGCCCGTCCGTCCGTCCGTCCGTCCGTCCGTCCAACAAGAATGGAGTCAAGGCAGGTCTCTGGTACTTTGGATGGAACGTTTTCAAATGGAAACTACAACTGAACTACTTTCACGAGCTCACCCCGTGCATCAAAACCATCAAAGGTAGATTTTGAAAGGATAGTTTTAATTAACCTCTTTTTAATTGCTTACAGAACTTTTGTGAGGGTGAATGCTTGTGAGTCCATGGTACATTTAATGTTAACAAAAGCTTTCTCTGAAAGTTCACTTCCTCACATTGTAGGTTTACGCCATAACAAAGGCTTTTGTCGGTTTGATAGCACTCGGATGGGGAGGGTGCGGTAGTGAAAGAACACCTTTGCCCATTCCAGTTTTAGTTACCCCTTTACCAAACGAATCGCCCGCATCCACCCGCGTAATATGCAAATTCATCAGCTGAAAAAATATTATTTTTCGAAAAATGTCAACAAAACCATATCATGTGACCCCTCTTTGGAACGAGCTCGCCGAGCTCGTTCCAGTGAGGGGTCACATGATATGGTTTTATTGAAATTGTTTGAAAACATTGAAAAATTGATATTTAAAATAATAAATTTTGATATCGTCTGCGTTGGGTAAAGAGTTAAATGCATTTATTATGGCAGTGGAAATGTTTTATCAAATTTATAAAACGAAGTTCTCCAAAAAATAGCACACCTCTCTCTCAGAAACTTATATCTACTTCGGAATTCCCGAAGGTCGTTTTAAGACCTTTCTCTTGGAATATTTTCGGAAAACACAGAAATTTGAACAAGTTACTTACCCATGTATGGCAATGACTTTTTAAAATGAACGAATGGAATGTAGAACAACGTGGCAAGCGGTATTACTCCAACAGCAAGCAGATACTCTAACCTAGGCGTGAAGATTAGAGGAACGAGAACCAAGAAAAGCGATACAAATACCATTAATATTGGAAACACTATCGGTACCTGTAAAGTTAGAACAGTTAATATGTTAGTAATTCAGCACATAGAGTAACACATGACCAACACATAATTGGAACCCGTTAGCCGGTTACGCGATGTAACAAAGGGAAAGGTGACCTTAAACAGCAATAAGTAAATAAATACATAGAATAAAAAAATCTCGTGATCTATCGAAGATTTAGTCTGGTAACGACTGAATTCCTGCATGTTTATAGACCTATTTGACCAACATACACACCATACAGGCATTTAATCCAATATTTTTCATCCATTATATCTCGTTTGCCAGAGCTCATGTTGCTAATTATTTTGTCTAGAAGTAAAACGACCTGCCACCTTATTCACATTTGGATGTAATGAGTAGCCTTTGAGTCAATTTAGTTCCGAAAGAGCATCAGGTCTTAATGGCCAACCAAGGAATTTAATTTATGTTATATTGTATTGTCATAACCTGCGGTCGAGTATTTTACAGCTGAAGGAACCCACGGGTGGCCTAAACGGTCGCGGGTTATTACCAAGCTTGATGAGCGTTCTGTAACTGTAATATAAAATTAGTAAATAAATGGATGTTTAAAAAATGAAAGCTTATTTAAAAAATATTTTAAATGCTTTTGGCTATTCTTTTTACACAGTTTTAATAATTCTCAACATATTTGAAGTATAAACATGTTTAATTTTGAAATATAAAAAATAAAACGCTACTGGAGAAATAATGTCCTTCCGCTCTAATTTAAACAACGTTGAAAAATCTCATAACCCATAACATCAGTACGAATAAGAGATGATCTCGTTGGGTTCGGTTGCCGGGTTTTATGAAGCCTTTATAACACATAGTGAACAGACGGAAAGCTCGAAATATTCAGTTAAAGAACTCATAGTGAGCTAACACATTTTGCAGACAACAGAAATATCTTTTTTTCACAAAACTAACAATGTTTTTGTTTGGTTCTTCCTTCTTTCACGGGAACGAGGCTGTCACAGTTGGAGGATATAAAATATGGTTTCAAAGAAGTAATAAATAAAAGTTTGATGGCGATTGAAGGTGGAGGTCCCTGATATTAGTATGCTCGATAGTGGGTATAAAAGGCGGATTCTGGACCACCTTGTACATGTACCGTACACGTACACGTACATGGTGCGTTTACCATCGTAGGATTCAGTGTTAAATCGCATGCACGTTCACAAAAAATGTCATTTTTTCATGGTGGTCCAGAATCCGCTATTGTTTTTGAGGCTCACAGATCGCACTTTTAACGTTCAAATACCCGTTGGCGAACTCGTACATTCAACACGTCGCTCAAAAAAGTGAAAAATGTACGAAATTGTACATGTACATTTTCTTAAAAAATTTTGTCGACGTTTCCATCGTGGATTAGACCTTCAATCTATCGTTGGTGAACGCGAGCAAAAAACGGTTTGCGGATTCTGGACCAGCATCAAAAAACGGTTTGCGGATTCTGGACCAGTGGTCCAGAATCCGCTATTGTTTTTGAGGAGGCTCACAATAGAGTTGCGCGTTTTTTGAAAGTGTTACATTACTGATATGTTTACTTGTGATTTTGATTATTCGAGTTTTCCTTATGGTGAGAATAAGCGCGGTTGCGATTTAACACGTTCGAGAGCAAAACTCATTTAGAGAGGTTTATTTGGATTTTCCTAAAGGGAAAATCTATTTGTTATTGCAATGATTATTATTATTTTTTTTTTTTTATTATTATTATTCCACACTTTTATTTTCACTATTTCTCGAAAACGCTCTTGACGATGTTTTTTAAAGTTTCTGTACTCATAAAGGGTCATAAGTTGTAAGCCTTCGTCATATTCCCATTTTTTTGAAAATGGTTTAGTTAACCCTTTATGCCAAAAAACACAAAAATAATCGGCAGCTCATATCTTTGAACTGGAAAGGGAGATTGACTTGAAATTTTCGCAGACATGTCAGCAATATACCCCTCTATCAGCATATGGTACAAAAATGTATGTAGTTAACACCTTTCTGCCAAAACATTTTTCGAAATGAAAAAAAAAAATTCAAAATTTCACCATTTTAGAACTCAATCTCGTTTTGTAATGTTCTTTTTCTCAACTGGAATCTGTTTTGAGGCGAGCAAAATAAAAAAGTGATTGATATATATAGGAGAGAAAAAAAAATAAAATAAATAGTTATTTAAAAAAATAAATATCAAATCGAATAGATAATAAAAAAATACGTAAATCATGGACGCTTCCCAGACTATTAGAGCAAGGTTTCTTTTAAAAATGCTTATGAGAGCCTACGCATTCTGCGTGATCGAACAACTAGGTCGCCTCTTGTTAGAACGATGCGTCGGATGTCGGGATCATCTAGACTTTGATCACGAGAATCATTCGTGTCTGACGATGGAAAGGGAAGATATGGTCGTCAAGAATTTCGAACCAGCGTTCGAACGCGCTCAAATCGACGAAGTGATCGCGTTTTGGAAGAGATTACTCTTCTGTAAGGATCGAGACAAGCCCACAGTTTCGGAAGAACTGAAATTGGCGCGTAGAAGTCTGACTTTAGAAGACAAGGGATGCATCATGAAATTATTGTTCAATGAAGCATACGTCTAAGTTTTCTCGTTGATATAAATAAGGGAGAATAGAAAATAAAATAAATACACACATAATTTTTTTATCTAATATTAGAAAGAAAAAAAAAACACAAAAATGAGAACCAGAAATAAATTGTATCCGACGTTAGATGACGACAAGGATGAGAAGCCGAATGGCATTTTGCCGATGGCACCATCGCTAGAAGAAAAAGAAAGAGGATAGAGGTATCACATCGATCAAATCAGTAGAATCCAAGCGTATCTAACTCAAGAGAGAGATTCTCGTTGTTCTCTCAAGAAGAAGTATTCGCGTTCCGTGAAATTCATCAACGCGATCGACACGACACTCATCACAATTTACATGGATTTACACGCAGCCGGCATCAGATTGTTGTCAACCGCGGTCGGTATTCTGATCGTGTTAACCATAGAAGGAGTGGCTCTTGCCGCTGGATTGTTTAGCACGCTCGGAAACTTTTTGAGTAGGAAATTATATCTGAAGGTGAGGAAACACGACAAGATTCGCGTCTTGGCTGACTCCAAGATCGACACGATATCCGAAATGATCTCGATGGCGTTGAAAGACAGTAGGATATCGGACGGAGAATACTTCACAATATTGAGCAAGAAAACGAAATACGAAGCCATGAAAGAAGCTGTGAGAATCAAGACTCGTCAGATCATCAAGGAAGAGATGAAGGATTCTCTCGTGGAAAAGGGGAGGAAAGAGGCCAGGGAGGAATTCAGTAGGATGATAGAACTCAAGAGCAGCGATTGAAAAAAATATATATATATATATAATAAGAACAGAATTTTAAAAAAAGAAATATTAAATTTATATATAAAATAAAAACAAAATTAATTTAAATAACTCTCAAAAAATGTATTGCGTAAAGTGTAAGAGAGTTACCAAGACGAGTAATTCTCGAGAAGTACGAACTATAAACGACAGACAGATGCTTCGCGGAATTTGCGACGTGTGTGGTTCTATCAAGACTCGATTCGTCAAAAAAAAAAAGAACGCGAGCAAAGGTAAAAGCATCGTGAATAAAATGATCAATAATCTACCTTTCGAAATGCATCTGCCTGGTCACAGTTTCACGGGACCTGGAACGAAATTGAACAAGAGACTCAACGTCGATCTGACTCCTAAATCTTGGAGCAAACCTGTGAATAGGGTGGATGCGGCCACGTATTATCACGATCTGTGCTACGCCGGACATCCCGACACCAATACTCGCAACGATGTCTGCGATAAAAACATGTTGGGGAAATTGAGAGGTATATCGAATCCGACCAGGAGAGAGAAGATAGAACGTTCGCTGGTCGGTAATCTGATCGGTGCAAAACGTCGATTCGGATGGGGCGTTAAAAAAAAAAACGTATCGGAAAAGAAGAAGAAACGACTATTGATGAGCGAATTTGCCGAGGAGTTACACAAACCCATCGTGTATAAATTTCGAAAGAGAAGGGTGTTCGTGAAGGGTTTGGATGATATTTGGTCTGCCGACTTGGTCGACATGAGATCGTTTTCGAGGTGGAACGAGGGTGTCAAATATCTATTGATGGTCATCGACGTGTTTTCCAAATACGGTTGGATCAGAGCTTTGAAGAATAAATCGGGACCTTGTGTCGCCGAGGCTCTGAAGAGTGTGTTCGACTCGTCTTCTCGAAAACCAAATAAATTGTGGGTGGACAAGGGAAAGGAATTCTACAACAAGCACGTTCATTGATTGATCGACCTCTACTCGATCGAAAACGAAGAGAAAGCCAGCGTGGTGGAACGTTGGAATTGAACGATGAAGGAAAAGATGCATAGATACTTCACGGCGAATTCGACCAAGAAATACATATACGCTCTGTACGGTCTGGTCAAAGATTACAACAACACGCGACACAGATCGATCAAGATGACTCCCGCGGAAGCTAGCAATCCTCAAAACGAAAAACGGGTCTACGCGAATCTATATCCTGAGAGATCTAAGATCAGGAAGAAGTCTAGAACATCGAAATTTGCGGTCGGCGATCGAGTGAGAATCTACGCTTATAAGAAGCACTTCGAAAAGGGTTATACTCCTCAATGGACCTTGGAAATCTTCGTGATAATCAAAATATTTCACACTGATCCGGTGACTTATGAAATCGAAGCTTTGGATGGAGAAGAGATTATCGGAAAGTTTTATGAACAACAATTACAGAAGACAAAGTTTTGATAAAGAAAACAAATTTTTTTTATTTACTCTCTTTAACAATTTCTTGTTTACACATATATATAGAAGAGACAAATAATAACAAAAAATAATTAAAACTATTTTTAGATAAAAAAAAAGAAGCAAGCTAAATAATAAACAAAAAACAAAAAACCCTTCAAACAATGGCAAATATACTAGATATCGCACAAAGCATAGTGAAAGATGAAAGTATTCAAGAATATGAGGTTCATGAATATGAACTGATAACCGGAACGAGTTTGAACAATGCAGAAGAGATAAGAATCAACATCGAAACTCAAGATCTATTCGTTCATCCTAGCGAGAGTTACATAGTGGTGCAGGGACGTCTCACCAAGGAAGATGGAACTGACTACGTCGACGACGACACGGTTACTCTAGCCAATAATGGCATCATGCATCTATTCAGTAATATAAAATACATGCTATCCGGACAAGAGATAGAATCTGTGTTTCATCCTGGTCAGGCCACCACGACGTTCGGACTCTTGACGTATCCGGATGATTTTTCGAAATCCAGAGGACTAAATCAGTTGTGGATGAAAGACACCGTCGGCCCTGCTAGCGCCGGCGCCGCCGCAATATTCGACTACGTCGTCAAGACGTCCAGACCTAAAGGAACGTTTTCATTCAGGATACCTTTGAAACACATCTTCGGATTTGCAGACAATTACAACAAGATCATGTACGGATTCAAACACAATCTGACATTGATTCGAAAAGGAAACGACGACGCAATAGTGAGACTCACTGCGATCGATGCGAGTAAGATAACTCTACACAAGATATCGTGGTTCGTTCCGCACGTTGAGCCTTCGATCATGGAAAAAGTGCATCTCTACAAGATCATAGAATCCAAGAGTAAATTACCCAGGGGATTTAGAATGAGACAGTGCGACACGGCTAGTATTCCAATCTCCACGAATCACTTCGATTGGAGATTGACGGTGAAATCCACTTCCGAGAGACCGCGTTTCATCGTGGTTGCGTTTCAGACCAATAGGGATGGGTCTCAGGGAAAGAATGCACCGCTGTTCGATCACTGCCATTTGAGAAACATGCAAGTGTTTCTGAACGCCACGAGATATCCAGCAATCGATTACAATGCATCATTCAACAAGAACGATTTCTGCAGACTGTACGGCAACGCCGCTGATTTTAGAAAGAAGTATCACAGTCTAGACGAATTGATGAGCAACCCTAACATATCTCCCGGCAAATACAAGTCGATGTAATCCATGTTCGTATTCGACGTTAGTAAACAGAGTGAATGACTCAAGAGTAGCGTCTTAGACATTCAGATAAAGATGCAATTCGATAGGAATGTGCTGAAAAAAATCAAAGCCTTCGCCCTGGTCCTGTTGGACAGAGAATTACAATTCGAATCGGATGGAAATAAGATGCCGATCGTTCGATGAGAGACGTGTGTGAAAAAAAATATATAAATAAAAATTAAAAAAAAATAATTATAAAAATGAATGATAAAGAAAGAGAATACTTAAGAAGAAACAGACGTGTTTTGATTAAAAATATTTCGCAAGATTCGTTAGCAATAATTCTAGACACTTTAGTCGAAACAGAACCTTTGATATTGACTGATTATATGAGACGTGAAATCGAAAGTAAAATCTTGATAGAAGATAAGACCAGAAAACTTTTAGACACGTTGACGTATAGAGGACCGAATGCTTTTCGAGAATTTATAAAAGCTTTTCCAAATGCTAAAATAGATGTCGACGCGTGTTTCGAGATAGGTGATCCAATTTCACGAGATGAAACATTATGAGAAATAACGTATTAAAACAAAACCAAAAAAACAAAAAAATAAAGAAATGAGATCTAGAGAGATTGAACATCTTTCTAAATCACATTACTTTTTTTTTGTTTTTATCCCCGCATTTTCAAAAATGCGGGGATATTGTCGTGATCTCCGTCCGTCCGTCCGTCCGTCCGTCCGTCCGTCCGTCCGTCCGTCCGTCCGTCCGTCCGTCCGTCCGTCACACCCTGAAAGGATCCTAGGGTATTCAATTCGAAATGTTTAAACTATGCTAATGTGTTCAGGTAACATCTCTAGATGTGCATGAAGGTTTCGGAATTTTGATTTTGCCTCCGGTGGTTCCAGTGGAACCACTTTTATCATTAGAAAATCAGTTTACATCGAAAGGCTCCTAGAGTATTTAAGTCGAAACATTTAAACTATGCTAATGTGTTCAGGTAACATCTCTAGATGTGCATGAAGGTTTCGGAATTTTGATCTTGCCCCCAGTGGTTCCTGTGGAACCACTTTTATCATTAGAAAATCAGTTTTCATCGAAAGGCTCCTAGGGTGTTTAATTCGAAATGTTTAAACTATGCTAATGTGTTCATGTAACATCTCTAGATGTGCATGAAGGTTTCGGAATTTTGATTTTGCCTCCGGTGGTTCCAGTGGAACCACTTTTATTGTTAGAAAATCAGTTTTCATCGAAAAGCTCCTATGGTATTCAATTCGAAATGTTTAAACTATGCTAATGTGTTCAGGTAACATCTCTAGATGTGCATGAAGGTTTCGGAATTTTGATTTTTCCCCAGGTGGTTCCAGTGGAACCACTTTTATTGTTAGAAAATCACTTTTCATCAAAAGGCTCCTAGGGTATTTAATTCAAAACATGTAAACTATGCTAATGTGTTCAGGTAACATCTCTAGATGTGCATAAAGGTTTCGGAATTTTGATTTTGCCTCCGGTGGTTTCAGTGGAACCACTTTTATCATTAGAAAATCAGTTTTCATCGAAAGGCTCCTAGGGTATTTAATTCGAAACATTTAAACTATGCTAATGTGTTCAGGTAACATCTCTAGATGTGCAGGAAGGTTTCGGAATTTTGATTTTGCCTCCGGTGGTTCCAGTGGAACCACTTTTATCGTTAGAAAATCAGTTTTTATCGAAAGGCTCCTAGGGTATTTAATTCGAAACATTTAAACTATGCTAATGTGTTCAGGTAACATCTCTAGATGTGCATGAAGGTTTCGGAATTTTGATTTTGCCCCGGTGGTTCCAGTGGAACCACTTTTATCGTTAGAAAATCAGTTTTCATCGAAAGGCTCCTAGGGTATTTAATTCGAAACATTTAAACTATGCTAATGTGTTCAGGTAACATCTCTAGATGTGCATGAAGGTTTCGGAATTTTGATTTTGCCCCTGGTGGTTCCAGTGGAACCACTTTTATTGTTAGAAAATCAGTTTTCATCGAAAGGCTCCTAGGGTATTCAATTCGAAATGTTTAAACTATGCTAATGTGTTCAGGTAACATCTCTAGATGTGCATGAAGGTTTCGGAATTTTGATTTTGCCCCCGGTGATTCCAGTGGAACCACTTTTATCATTAGAAAATCAGTTTACATCGAAAGGCTCCTAGGGTATTTAAGTCGAAACATTTAAACTATGCTAATGTGTTCAGGTAACATCTCTAGATGTGCATGAAGGTTTCGGAATTTTGATCTTGCCCCCGGTGGTTCCTGTGGAACCACTTTTATCGTTAGAAAATCAGTTTTCATCGAAAGGCTCCTAGGGTGTTTAATTCGAAATGTTTAAACTATGCTAATGTGTTCAGGTAACATCTCTAGATGTGCACGAAGGTTTCGAAATTTTGATTTTGCCCCCGGTGGTTCCAGTGGAACCACTTTTATCGTTAGAAAATCAGTTTTCATCGAAAGGCTCCTATGGTATTCAATTCGAAATGTTTAAACTATGCTAATGTGTTCAGGTAACATCTCTAGATGTGCGTGAAGGTTTCGGAATTTTGATTTTGCCCCAGGTGGTTCCAGTGGAACCACTTTTATTGTTAGAAAATTTGTTTTCATCGAAAGGCTCCTAGGGTATTTAATTCGAAATGTTTAAACTATGCTAATGTGTTCAGGTAACATCTCTAGATGTGCATGAAGGTTTCAGAATTTTTATTTTGCCCCCGGTGGTTCCAGTGGATCCACTTTTATCGTTAGAAAATAAGTTTTCATCGAAAGGCTCCTAGGGTATTCAATTCGAAATGTTTAAACTACGCTAATGTGTTCAGGTAACATCTCTAGATGTGCATGAAGATTTCGGAATTATGATTTTGTGCCCGGTGGTTCCAGTGGAACCACTTTTATCGTTAGAAAATCAGTTTTCATCAAAAGGCTCCTAGGGTATTCAATTCGAAACATTTAAACTATGCTAATGTTTTCAAGTAACATCTCTAGATGCGCATGAAGGTTTCGGAATTATGATTTTGTCCCCAGTGGTTCCAGTGGAACCACTTTTATCGTTAGAAAATCAGTTTTCATCGAAAGGCTCCTAGGGTATTTAATTCGAAATGTTTAAACTATGCTAATGTGTTCAGGTAACATCTCTAGATGTGCATGAAGGTTTCGGAATTTTGATTTTGCCCCCTGTGGTTCCAGTGGAACCACTTTTATCGCTAGAAAATCAGTTTTCATCGAAAGGCTCCTAGGGTATTTAATTCGAAACGTTTAAACTATGCTAATGTGTTCAGGTAACATCTCTAGATGTGCATGAAGGTTTCGGTATTTTGATTTTGCCCCCGGTGGTTCCAGTGGAACCACTTTTATTGTTAGAAAATCAGTTTTCATCGAAAGGCTCCTAGGGTATTCAATTCAAAACGTTTAAACTATGCTAATGTGTTCAGGTAACATCTCTAGATGTGCATGAAGGTTTCGGAATTTTGATTTTGCCCCTGGTGGTTCCAGTTAAACCACTTTTATTGTTAGAAAATCAGTTTTTATCGAAAGGCTTCTAGGGTATTTAATTCGAAATGTTTAAACTATGCTAATGTGTTCAGGTTACATCTCTAGATGTGCATGAATGTTTCGGAATTTTGATTTTGCCCCCGGTGGTTCCAGTGGAACCACTTTTATCGTTAGAAAATCAGTTTTCATTGAAAGGCTCCTAGGGTATTTAATTCGAAACGTTAAAACTATGCTAATGTGTTCAGGTAACATCTCTAGATGTGCATGAAAGTTTCGGAATTTTGATTTGGCCCCAGGTGGTTCCAGTTGAACCACTTTTATCATTGGAAAATCAGTTTTCATCAAAAGTATTCTAGGATATTCAATTTGAATCGTATAAACTATGCTAATTTGTTCATGTAGCATCACTAGATGTGTATGAAGGTTTCGGAATTTTGATTTTGCCCCAGGTGGTTCCAGTGGAACCACTTTTATTGTTAGAAAATCAGTTTTCATTAAAAGGCTCTTAGGGTATTTAATTTGAAACGATTAAACTATGCTAATGTGTTCATGTAACATCTCTAGATGTGCATAAAGGTTTCGGAATTTTGATTTTGTCCCAGGTGGTTCCAATGGAACCACTTTTATCATTAGAAAATCAGTTTTCATCGAAAGGCTCCTTGGGTATTAATTCAAAACGTTAAGACTATGCTAAGGTGTTGCTAAGGAAATGCGGGGATACACCATTGTGTGCTTTGCACACAAATAACTCGATCTAGTTTTGTTTTTTATTAATCACTCATTATTTTTAATTAATTTTTCCACGCATTCACTGTTTGTTCAAAGGATCTAGATCGATCAGTAGGCTGACCACGGAAGTGGCGGCTTCGGGATTATTGGTTTTCGTAACGAAATTAATTCTGTCTCCAGCGTTCACTTTGAGAGGCGTGCCGAACGTGCTAACATTCGAGTGTTGATTCTCAGTCTTTTCGACGCTGTATCTCTTATCGCCCTCTACTCCATTCACCATGAGATTGACGACCGCTCTGTTATTCAAATCCGTGGAAGCCAGACTCATTCGAATGATTTCACCTCCCAACGGCATGGGATATCCCACCTGACCATGTTGCAATCCACTACCTCCATTTCCGAAAGACCACTCAGCTTTTCCCTCCTCTAACGTGCCGCTCTCCTCGGCCCACACGGTGATCAATTGTCTAGCATATTTGACTTTCTCCACCACCGAAATCAGGGTGCAGGCGTCCGTCATAATCACGGGATCCGGTAGATTCGTGAGCGCGTGTCCACCCATGTCTAGTTTACCTTCCATGATGTCGCCCTTTCTCCAGACCGAGTTGTCATCCACGTACTTCCTGCTGACCGTGCTGGAATCGAATTCGGGATCGTGACCGAGACCGAATAAATTCTCACCGTTCATGTTGATGCCACCCTCCTTGGTTCTGCCAGATTGTTTGTTCGGGTAGAGATCGTCCACTTGCGATTCTACATATTCTTGTGACCGTATCATGGCAGAATCTACGTAGCCCTTGTTGACTGCGGTTGAGTCCGCATCCGTGTCGTCGACCTTCGACAGCTTCAATATCTTGTTGAATCCTGCATTCAGATTCGATTTCATTTCACGTCTGTCAGACTTTCTCTGTTCCAGATCTACGTAGTGTTTGGTTACCACATCCTTGGGATTCGTGGGAGTGGCCACGTTCGTTATCTTGTTAGAATTAGCGTTCAATTCCGATTGCATCGTTTTCTGAATGTATCAATTTCTCAGGTGTTTGCTGAATCTCGCGTGAGAGTTGTCAGCGTATTTCTTGGTCGCGGCATCGGTGGAAACTAGGGGATTCGCGACGTTCACCAAACGTTTAGATTTCAGATCGAGATCGTCGGTCATGGCTTTATCCACGTAATTATCTAGCATGATTCGTTCGAAATGGGCATTCCCCCTGTCAACGTATTTTTTAGTCGCAGCATCTGCGAGATCTATCGGCTCGGGAAGATTTACAGCTTCTTATCGTTCATGTTCAAAGGTTCCTCTCGAGGTTCATATCTCCGAACATAACATTTGTCCAAGATGGCAACGTCGTAACCATCGTCGACTTCGAGTGTGTTCCTCTTCTTTTTGGGTCGACTTTCGTCGGCACTTCTACCAAATTTATCGACTGGCATGTTGTTTTGAGATTTTTGCTTTAAAAAATATATTTCAAACGCAGTTTATTAAAAATTAATTATTTCACTTATTTTATTTTTCGTTTTATTCGATTAAATTTTTTTTAAATAATTTTTTTTACCTTTATATACTATAAAAAAAAATCTCTCTCTAATGTAAATCATTGAGAATGTCTTGAAACCGATCTCCTTCAGACCATCTCTTGAGGATGTAGAGACATAAGTGACCGCAAAACACTTGATCTGGTGATTGCACTCGTTCTGTGTTGTAATGAACCATCGATTTGTTGAAATTGTTCTTTATTTCTTTCGGTGGTGAGATTCCGTAGCTGTCGAAATAATAATTCTTCTTCTGCCCATTCTTGAACCACGCCACCCAGTGAGTGCCTTCACCCGATGAATCGTCTAGATTTAAAATTCTGCATTCCGATTGTTGAGGTCTTCTCTTCGGCAAGGTATCTCTGCAAAACATGCCTAGAAAATCTTTGATTTTAAACTCCTTCACCGCATTCGACAGATCGATGTTGGATAGGGGTTCGTTAGATAAGACGACACCTTCTACGGATATCTCTATTTTCTTATTCATAAATGCGTATATTTTTTTTAAATTTATTTATTTTATTATAATTCACTAAAATGACGTTATTTTTGATTTTTTCTTTTTCTTTTTAAACTAACACTATCGACTTCCATAATCTTGAATCCGTCTAATTCCTCGACTTCCATAATCTTGAATCCTTCTAATTCCTCTTGATTTTCTGGAATCCTATCATCCACAATCATATCTAGAACCCTATCGTCTATAATTATATCCAAAGTCCAATGTCCGAGTGCCAAAGTGCTTATTTTATCATCTAACATGAATCTCTTATCGTCATCAGCCGTCAGCGAAATCTTGTTGACTATTTCGGTATACAAGTCGTGATTTTTGCTTCGAATCGATTTCATAGTCTTATACACCGGACCACTTCCTAACAGACAATCTTTATACTCTTGGAAAGAGATGTTTTTCTTCCCCACGCACGCTTTAACCCCTTTGCACTTCTTGATCTCTTCATCTTCTAGACGATAAGCATACAGTTTAAGTCTCGGACCCACGAATTCGAGGATTTGTTTACCACCGCTCTCGTCCTTGAATTTACCTAACACCTTCTTGGTGTCGTTCGATTGAATGTTGGATGGATGATCGACGGGATAATTGCTCGTGTCGAACCATGTGGCCACATCCGGCGATATATCTTGGTAGACATCTTTCGTCTCTATCTCGTAAACTAAACTGTCCATGTCGGTGAACAGTAGTTTGGCTTTATCACCAAATTTTCGTTTGACGTAATCGTACTGAAACTTGTACATCAATCGCTTGCTGATATCTAAGATGATTGGTCCAAGATAATACGGTTTGTCGAACTTCAGGTGCGTCTTTTGCATGTGAATGGCCACTAGATTTTTGTTGAATATGGTTCGGTGTTTGTAATTGGGTTTTGCCACTAATTTTTTAGTTCTTTTCTCAGACGTGACGAGTCGAACGTCGGTTCTCTTCCTGATGTTTTCCATCGATTTACTGTGCACGCAGTTGTTCATGAGTTTGAAGAAATCTTTTTCGAAATCGTTCTCGGGTCGAATTCTGAGATTCGTGTTGAGATCGATGTATTTTTTCATCCAAGGCTCTTCGCTGAATCGAATGATGCGATGTATGTTGACTAATTTCATCCCGTAATTGATGTATTGTTTCAAATTCTCGCTGTAGATGACATAGTTACTTTTGTTAAATAAATTGGGAATGAGTTTTTCCTCGTCTCCTTCGTTCAGTTCCATTCGTTCGGGAGCCAGCGGATAATCATTGTGTAGATCATGTATTTCTTCTGGATAGTTCAAATCGACTTCTAAAATGCAAGGATAGTCTCTCCATTTTTGCATCTCTTCCTCTTCCGTTACCCATTCGAAATTTCCAATCGGTAAAGGATGACTCATAGCCCAACCGTACAGATTATTAGCGTCCCAATACTGTATGTATTTATTCAACCATTTCGAATTGAAACCTTCTTTCATGTAGGGATTGTTAGCTTCAGAATATCTATGGGAGATCATTGAGACGCCACCTCTCGCAGCCCTTTCGAACATGAGCAACATGTCCATGTTGGATAATAATTCCAGTTGGACTTCAGTGGTCTTCAACAGAGTGTCCCATGCCAGACCGGGTGCGGTGAAATACCAAGCGGGATCCAGATCGTAATTTCGATGACAGACGTCTCGAAAATTTTCGAACATGTCTGCCAAGAGCAGAATGTCAGTCTTCAGATAGAGATCATGATAATCTCTCATGGTTTTCATATCGAATGATTTCCACACGTTTTTGGCATGTTCGTAATTCTCTTCGGAAATGTTGGATTCGTATAATTTTGAATAAAAACTTTTGAAGGTAGTGCGGTGTCGTCAAATCTCTTTAGATCGTTCATGTAATCGTAAGGATAGACTCCTTTCCTCAACATAATGTCTACTCGTTCTCCGAAATGTTCGCTCGTGATTTTAAATGTATCCTTGCTCATGTTATTGACTAATTTTTCCAGAGCAGTCAACATGAATTTAAAACTGTCGATGAAACGTATGCTTCTACGAATTGATTTTATTTTTTCTTCCAACGTCTCTCCGTCGATTACTCTTTTCTTTTCCATGACATTCCTTTTCATGAATGAAATGTATCTTTCTTCGCTGTTCGCGATGCAATTTAATTCTTCGTGGGAGGTGCCGAGATTTTTCACAAACAGATGACTGTCGTAACCCAAGAGATTGTGAAATATCACCGGATAGAAAATGGCGTCTCGATATTTTAAATTACACTTGCTGTGAGCCAGACCGCGATACAGACCCATGTAATGATCGTGGTCTCTGACCTTCTTATTTTCCTCTGAATTCCCGTCAAACGATTGTCTGCATATGTGACATTCGGTGGCTCTGTTATTTTCGTCCTGCTGCTCTCGCGTGATGATCATTTTCGCCGGAGTTTTGAATTTGTCGTATAACATTTGAATTTTCGATTCTAACTCTTCCATGAACCTTTGAGCCACGTCGTCATCTTTGCACTGTTTCATGTAGGTGAAGGGACCCATGTCATGTTGCGAGTCGAAAGTGCATTTCATGTAAATGCAATAGCCTGAAGGCGTGTGTTTTTGATATCTTTCGACGTAACTTCGAAAGAGTGTTGGGTTGGCAGGAACTCATTTTCACGGTGAAGCATTTGAAATCGGCGTACACGATGAATGGTACTTTTAACCTTCTATTGCGATTTTCAAACTTCACGATGATGTTGGGTTTGGGCATTTCGACGGTGACATCTTGATTTTCGTTGCAATATTCCTGATGTTTCGATAACGATTTTTTGCTCTGAAACATGTTCATGCAGTTGCAACATAAACATATCTTTCCTTTATGTTTATTATTTTGTCTGGACAGTAATCGGCTCGGATGTTTAACCCAACAATAATGACGATTATCACAATTCAAAATCAATAATAAAATAATCGTCTTTTCTCTTTCGAGATACGAAGTCTATCTGAGAGCATAGATCATTCATTTTTCATCGTCGTATCCCAAGACGTTCACCGCTATGGTGGGATTTTGAGCCTCAAAACGTTCGATGTGTTTTAACTGCGTTGGAAAAGTCACTCCGGTCCAATCGAGATTTTTAGAAGTCTCCTCGTAACGAGAAACTCTATCGGAGTGCATTTTGACAGGGTATAAAGCAGAGGTGACTGCCCATTTAAAACACTGATCATCTTTATTTCTCACATTGACCACAGAATGTTTTTAGCTAAGAAATATGGTAATTCCACGTAGGAAGATCCTTTCAATGAATCGTTTTTAGTTATATGAATTTCGAGTTTCAACACCTCATCGAACGTCCAATTACTACCTTCATTTTGATAATTCGCGAGAGATGTCAACATCTTGTCTTTCATCTTTTTGAAAACGTCCGATAAATCTAAACCTCGAAGTACAGGTTCGACGTTAGATCTGAAATATGCATTTTTCACGATGCTCTCGCCGGACTTCACGTTGATTTTATTCATCACGCAATGGAGTATCATCTTAACTTTTTGTCCCACATTCATGTGTTCGCGAAACAAATCCAACACTTTTTTCTTCACCCGTTCCATGAACAATTTCGGATCGATTTTCTTGAACGAGAGAACCACGTCAAAAGTTTTAAAAACGCATTTGATCGCACTCTCCCATTCTACAGGCTTCGATTGGAATAGTTCTGTGATGTGTCGTGCTACATATTCTTCTCCTTTCCCTTCATCGATTGCTCGTCGAATTTCGCTCGATATATCTCGTTTGTCTAGATTCTGAAGTGCATCACTCGTTTTTGTTTTAGTTTTTTTTTCTTTTCTTTCGAAACTTGAAGTTCTTCAATGACTTTTCGTTTAGTCGACTTCTTATTTTTCACAACCGATACATTTTTTTTCCACTTCCGATCTTTCGATTTTTTTCTTTCCATCGTTTCGCAAACGATATTCCTATATGACTTCAATTTTTTGTGATTTAGTTCTATGATTTCTGAAATGTGGAATTTTTAATAGTTTACAAATGCCGTTTAACTGAGGTATGGTTTTCTCATTTAAATTTTCCATTTTTTTATTTGTTTGCTCCATTTGAAAGAATATTTTTTTTTCGAATTTTGTATTTAAATAATTTGTTAAAAGTTTGTTTTTACTCTTTATATATAAAAAAAGTTTTTTTTTAATTTTAATTTTCTTTAATGTGAAAAATTTTTTTTTGGATGAAATTAATCTATTTTTTTTATGTTCCTTAATGTGAAAAATTGAATTAATACGAGAAAAAAGGATGTTAAAATTTAACTTTTTATTTATATGTATAAAGAGAAAAAAACTTTTACAAGAAAAAAATTTTTTTACATTAAAGAAAATTTAAAAAAATTTTGTTTATATATATATAAAGAGTAAAAAAAAAACAAACTTTTTTAACAAATTATTAAAATACAAAATTTAAAATATATATTATTTGCAGGAATTCATAAAACAAAAAAACAAATAATCGATCATGACAACAACACCTAAAAGATGAATTGAAATTGAAACGAGTCGAAACATGTAAGAAATTCGGTTTTAAAATCTATAGATTACAACAACATGACTCCAGCGAATTGAACGAGGTTGAGATGAAGGGCTTAGAGCGCAAATACGACAAATATAACATGCCTTTGAAATTGAATGAAGCCATGCTCGATTTGTTTTATGACTACCAAAGCGATCTACAGGAAATTGTCATCGCCAAAGATGGAGAATTCGACAAGGATGATTTGTCGTTGTCCTATGGAAGTTACATATATCCAAAAATCTCACTTGAACTCGCAGACAAATCGGGTGGTGAGAGCGCGTTCACCGATGTAAAAAACTCAAAAAAGTAAAGATAAACATTCAACACATTTTCGAAAAAGGAGAAGACACGAGTGTCAACATGTTAATAACGGACTTGGAAATATAAACAATAGAGAGATTGATTTTTTTAGCGAAGAAAAAGGGGAAAAAAAAGTAATGAGATCTAAAGAGGTTGATCATCTCTAGATCTCATTACTTTTTTTTTTTTTTTTTGTTTCTTTTGTTTTCCTTGGGGGGCGCGGTGGCTCAGTTGGTAGAGGTGCAGGCTGCAAGCCGAGAGGTCCTCGGTTCGAATCCCATCTGCGGCAACCGCGTTGTGTCCTTGGGCAAGACACTTCACCCCGATTGCCTACATGGGGGCACGATGACGCTGTGTACTGAGGCGTACTGCACGTCGATGGTGCGCATGTCTTCAACCAATCTAACCCTGCCTGTGCTGCGGTGCAGAGTTCAGAGTTACGATGTTGGAGAGCTGACAGCTGCTCGTCGTTGCTCGGTGGTTCTCTCCGGGTACTCCGGCTTCCTCCACCCGTAAAACTGTCACGGTCACGATTAGCCATTGTGCATAAGTATGTGACCTTAAACACCAATAAATAAATAAATAAATTTTGTTTTCCTTCTTCACTATTGCCATCATAATTCTTTTTTTAAAATATATTTTGTTCAATTGTTTTTTTGTTTTAATGATAATTATATATATTAAATAATTTTTGTAAATTAATATTGCGTTATTTTATTTTGTTATTTATATATACACAATATTGTTTTTTTTGGCTTTTATATTTCTCTTATGTAAAATTGTATCGTCACCATCTCTCCGCGAAGATCTAACAGTTCACCATTTTGATCCGTCAACGTGGTTTTGAGACTATACAATGTGTCTAAAATCACTGGTAGATAAACTAAATTTCGAGGTCGTTCCACGATCTTATAACCCGGCGACACATTTGGAAAGAAGGAATAGATCGTCGGTTGAGCGCTACCATTCACATAGCTTCCAGCAATCACATCCACGTTCACCAGAATGCTATAGGCTGCGAGAATGTCGACCGTATTTTCAGATGCTGCGTGGCCTCGATACATCTTTCAATCAAATCCCAGCATCTTGCCTATAGAATCGTCCGTGTTGAAATCCACTCGAAAATTATCTTCCAAATCCAACATCGTCTGTAAGGTCTTTGGGTTGGGAGCGAGTCTGATCTTGTTGCTTCCCTTTCCATCTGTCTTCATTCGCGTCTGAATGTAATTGTTCAAATCATCAATGTCATAACTTCCTTTGGGAATTCGAACTCGGATTCGAATCTCCAACCAATCCACTCCGTCGAAATACTTGAACGAGTTATTCTTTTTGGTGACGTTGGGAAAGGAATAATAAGTCTCCAGATTCACCAACGCCATCTCATATCTTTTCTCACTATTCAATTCGATGGGAGGTTCGAATTTCATTGCAAATCGAGTCGAATCGCCACTCACCATGATTTGAATGGATTGTTTTGCAGCCGTATTCTCGGCTATCCGTTCTAACAATTCTCCTTGTTCGAACATTATATTTAATTTTATTTTTATTTTGTTTTTTTCAAAACTAAATTATCTGAAGATTTATTATTTTCTAATTTTATTTTCACGCTCTATCTTATTATCATCAGAAACATAAAACTTGTCGAATCCGCACCGATATTTTCCGTGATTAAATTCACTAGTCAAATCGATGACGACGAAATTGTAAAGTCCTCCATCCCAAACCCTCTTGCAGAATCTCCTGAATTCTGCCGCGCTCATGTCGTTTGCGACGTGATCGCCGTAGATGTGATTGAGATTCTTGAGATCTTGGCGAAAGAGACACAGTAAATTAGCGTTCTCCCTTATCGTCTGTCTGGGCAATCGAAAATAATTCTGCGACAGGTAGAAACAGTTCACGTTGCTGTGACGACCCCTAACGTAATACGATTCGCATCAGTTCTGTCTCTCCAAAAGCAGATCGTCGAAAATCATGAGATTCTTATCTTCCGATTTCAATTCTCTAGGATCCGGAATGTCGCTAGCATTCTCATAAAATCGACACTCGACGTTCGAAGATGCATTTTTCTTCATCAATTCCATCGCCGCACTGTCCAAAATGGTCGAAAGAGGAGCTTCACTTTTGTCGAATTCCTCCCTATTGTCGAAGATTCTGGCTATGACGTCCTTGGGCAATCTACGGTCCATGCACTCTCGAAGCAATCTTTATTTGGGTTGAAACAAGCTCTTGCCAAACACAAACAATCTGTCGTCATCCAACCAGTCGGGTCACAACAACAGATTCATCAACAGATTGGTCTTCCCACAATTCGATTTTCCCACTATCAAGCCTCTTATGCTTTTGGGAAACAACTCGTTATTCGACCTCTTGGTCGCGGCGTTGTTCCAAGACATATCTTTAATGTTCATCTTTGTTTATTTTTTTTGTTATTTTAAATTTTTTCAAACACAATTTTTATGTTTTTTTTCAAACTCAGTTTTTAATAATATTATTTATTTATATTTACACCGTCGTGAGTTCTCTTCAATCCAGATCCACTCGTCATTTTGGCTAAATCTTTTATGGGTACCACAGCATCCTTAAAATCTTTCCAACTTTTTGGCGTTCGCTCTAACGTAGCTCGCTTCGCCGACGGACTGATCAACTTGTCGATCAACGCATCGGCTGCCCCCATGCCAGCCACAGAAGCTATCCTACCACTGGCTTCGGAAGCGGCTTTCTTACCAGCATCCAAAGTCGTCTTCTTACCAACTTCAAACGCGGTCGATGCGCGTTTTCTACCCGCATCACTCGTGAACGCTCGCATTATAGAATCGACGATGCCAGAACCGCCTTGAACGTAAGTTCTGACGTATCCCCATCCCCTGTTCTTTATCACCAACATATTTTTATTTTATAATATATATTTTGTTTTTCACTGGTAAATCGTTTGTTGTTTAAATACTTTTATTATTCTAGTGTAAAATTTACTGTTTTTATTTTATATATTTTTGTTTGTTTGTTTGTTTGTTTCTCTCTACTTATTATATACATCAATCCTTCAATTCGTTCATCAGCCTTTTATAATGGTTTTTATTCAAAACCTTCTGTCGTAACAATTCGTCACATATGCTAACTATCTCATTATCTAATCCTGTGTTACCAGCGCGTCTACTTGCCATCAACAATCTCAATCTCTGAAACAGAGCATCAGAATCGCTCGGAAGAAAAGTGGTTCTCACTCCTTTCCCGGTTCTCGACTCGTCGAACTTCTTATTCATATCTCTATTGGCTTTGGGTCTCGTTTCTCCGGCATCGTTATTTCTCTTCATGGCGTGGGTCTGAACCAGAATGTCGCCGTAATTGTCGAAATCCTGTTCTGTGTAACCTCCAGGCCTGTCGAAAAGGAGCAATTTGCGCAGTCCATCGGTTATTTTATACTTATTCGAACCGACGATTAATTCATCATCATCCATTTCCACTTCTGTGTCGCCCACAAAAGTTCTACCATCCGAATCCTTATAAATTCCATACAACAGATCTCTCTTACCACCATCCTCGGACGACGCGACGCTATCAGTGGTGTTAGTCGAAGCTGTATCGTCGCTCTCGCTCACGTCGGTTTCGATTCTCATGGGAACGTAATCTGGTGTAGATTGAAAGGAATACTGTTTTGTAAAACTACCGGGCAATGAACCCATTCTCAAAGAACTCTCTTTTATAGGTCTCAATTCTTCAACTATCTCCTTCTTGCTTCGCTCTTGAACCTCTGTCATGGGTTTAAATATTTTTGTGGCTTCGCGTCTGAGTTCCATCTCTCCAAGACGTCTGCTTCTGTCAGCCGATCGAATGCTCTTCTTGGCACATTCATATTCGTTTACAATCTGATCTCTACGTTTGGCATCTGCGTGTAAAAACATTTTTTTCGTTTTTTAAATTATTAATATTTCTTTTGAGTATGCTAATGGTGAGTTATTTATTATTTTTAAAATTAAATGTATAATTATTTTTTATGTTTTAAGTAAATAAAAATCTTCTGTCTTTAATATAATAACTAAAAACCACGGCAAATCGTTTTTTTCCACCTATCAAATCGCACCCTATACCGCGTATTTTTTTATTATCTATTCGATTGGATATTTATTTTTTTAAATAACTATTTAATTAATTTTTTTTTCTCTCCTATATATATCAATCACTTTTTTATTTTCCTCGCCTCAAAACCGATTCCAGTTGAGATACCATATGCTGATAGAGGGGTGTATTGCTGACATGTCTGCGAAAATTTCAAGTCATCTCCCTTTCCAGTTCAAAGATATGAGCTGCCGATTATTTTTGTGTTTTTTGGCATAAAGAGTTAACTAAACCATTTTCAGAAAAATGGGAATATGACGAGGGCTTACAACTTATGACCCTTTATGAGTACAGAAACTTTAAAAAACATCGTCAAGAGCGTTTTCGAGAAATAGTGAAAATAAAAGTGTGGAGCAATAATAATAAAAAAAAATAATCATTGCAATAACAAATAGATTTTCCCTTTAGGAAAATCCAAATAAACCTCTCTAAATGAGTTTTGCTCTCGAACGTGTTAAATCGCAACCGCGCTTATTCTCACCATAAGGAAAACTCGAATAATCAAAATCACAAGTAAACATATCAGTAATGTAACGCTTTCAAAAATCGCGCGACTCTATTGTGAGCCTCCTCAAAAACAATAGCGGATTCTGGACCACTGGTCCAGAATCCGCAAACCGTTTTTTGATGCTGGTCCAGAATCCGCAAAGCGTTTTTTGCTCGCGTTCACCAACGATACATTGAAAGTCTAATCCACGATGGGAACGTCAACAAAAATTTTTTATGAAAATGTACATGTACAATTTTGTACATTTTTCACTTTTTTGAGCGACGTGTCGAATGTACGCGTTCGCCAACAGGTATTTGAACGTTAAAAGTGCGATCTGTGAGCCTCAAAAACAATAGCGGATTCTGGACCACCAGGAAAAAATGACATTTTTTGTGAACGTGCATGCGATTTAACACTGAATCCTACGATGGTAAACGCACCATGTACGTGTACGTGTATGGTACATGTACAAGGTGGTCCAGAATCCGCCTTTTATACCTACTCTCGATGGGTGTAGGTGAGGTGGGAGAATCTCACCGAGCGGCATATTTGAGCACAGCATGAGTGTCGTTGAAAATCTTTTGCACTGACGATGAAAAGGAACCTTCTAATTATTTCATTATGCCGAACAAAAAATAGCTTTCATTGTTAAGCATTAACTGCAACATGCCATCAATCTTGTAATAACAATGTAGTCGAGTCCAAAAACATGACGTCATTTCGAACGAATGGCGTCTCTTTAGGAGTTTCTAGATCATCAAATGCGAAAATGACTTGTCACAAGTGCCGTCGCTTTGGAAGAGTTTATATCACCAAATCCAGTGTTTACAACTGTATCATGCTGTTCATGTTATAATTCATTATTAATGCTTGTGTGATAAGTGGTATAATGGAATATAAATTTTTGTTTCTTGGACGACAACAGTTGTTAGAATTAAGTAGAGTGAAAAATTTATTTTGAACTTCAGGCGGAGGCTCAGTGAGGTCGAGGAGTACTAAACTTGTGGAAATATACTTGATTGAAGTCATAACTCATATTCAGGATTCACTGAAGTGGTGAACAACACGTGAGTTTTTAATATTTCTGATTCTTTTGAATTCATTGTTTACAGTGAAAACACACCCACTGAAGATGATATATTTGTTTGTAAGTGTGTGTCTATCGGTGACGAAAAAAGTTAAACGGACACGGCGCCAGCGTTTGGTGTTGAGAAATTGAGGGCGTACGTAATCGACGCTGATCAATCGAAGTGGAGCTTACATTTTCTTTGTTCTCTTGTCTCCAGGGAAGAACGTTCCGATAGTACCCGTGTTTTGCCCCAAAACTCCAGTACTATGACTTTTAGAAGGTGTCAAATTAACCAATCACGTCTGATGTTACAAACGTGAGGCATAATAAATAAAATTAAGCCATAGCATAATACGTGTACACAGTTAGAATACGTGGAGAGATATCAAAGAAGATTTGTGATAGACTCAAATATTGTGAGTTGAGGTCGTGCGTCAATTGAGTTCGACGCAGCGGTATTGCGTCCGTATATATCAAATGAAGATTTGACGGATTTCAGACGACTGTAATTGAATTGAATCTGATGCGGCGGTTGTGCGACGTATATGACAGGCCTCATTGCCTGGAACTAGCCTAGCTCTTAAGTAGTCCATCTTCTATGGATAAATCACTTGTCTGGAAAATTCTGTAGGTCGTAAAAGCGAACATAGAGGATATTTATTTATTTATTTATTTATTTATTTATTTATTTATTTATTTATTTACTGAATTTTTTACATGGTAACTGTTAAGAGTGATCTCCCTTCTTGTCTTCATCCATCAAAATGGCGACAGACGACAATCGCTTCGCATTAAACCAATGTGAATTCTATCATTATTGTCACATGAGATAACGGAGAAATTGGAAAAGCCGGGTACCCTGGAACAGTTTCTCAGAAAGTTCAAAATACCAATCTAACAGAATAAGATTCACTTGGAATGTAAAGCAAAAATGCATTGGGAGAATGAAACATATATGGGTATAGGGTGATACAAGGGAGAGGGTTATTATGTTGGTTAATGAAATTGATAAAGAAGAAATACGGGATATCATCAAACAATTTGTTTCGGGTGCTGGGGAGAATGAAACATATATAGAGGATATCTAGTGTTTTTGAGTGGATACCGAAAATTATCTCATGAGTGACCGAGACAAATATTTATTTTTCGCGAGCGCTTGAATAAGAATGCTGAAAGCCTTTCAAGAACATTTCAATAAATGTAACCATTTGTCTCGGTCACAAGTGAGATAATTTTCGGTATCCACTCAAAAACACTGGATTTTCTTTTTATTATACGCTTTTTATAAGAATCTGATAATTCCACTCGTTTCAACCTTGAATTGGTGCGTGAATGTAAAGCGCGCATTGAATCATTGAAACGCGGAAGTGATTTGATTGATACTCGGAACAGATAGCGTCTTGCAATCTGATTCAGCTGGCGGGTTTCATGTCCAAACATGGCCTGAAAGTCCGTAATATAAGTTTTTGGTTTGGTACGTCCTTTGAAAGGACGTAGCAAACCAAAAACTTATATTACAGACTTTCAGGCCATGTTTGGACTAGCTGGTTCCATGCATCAATTCAAGGTGAATACGTGTTGAATTATTGCTGGAAATGATCGGTATCCACTCAAAAACACTAGATTTTCTATTCGTTATACGCTTCTTGAACAAATTGATTATTTCCAGTGATAATTTGACTCGTATTCACCTTGAAGTGATGCTTCAAAGGCTGCCATTTTGAATGATATCATAAAAGTGAAAATTCTATATCTTCACAGTAGGGGATGCGATTTCTATCTATCCACAATTTCTTCGTTAATCTCTCGTTTAGTGTGTAATAGAAAAGCTTATTTTGTCATGTGAAATATTCCAGCTGGCTGAATCTAAAAAATACCAATAAAATTCATTTTGTTTGAATCTGCGCAAGAAATGGTGCTCAATCGAGATTTGATCTGATTGAATTTTGATGACATTTCCACAAAGAACGAAGACTCACCACAGCCGTAGTTTTATGATTACGCCATGTAGTTCCACCTATCGTGTCAATATCTTGATATTTTCAAGGCGAGTTCAATACTTATTGATTAAAATATTTATTACTACGGTACGAAAGAATATCGGTATATCTTCGCGACTAATGGACATTACATTTCATCAACGGTAGTCTCCGCGCAAACTACACGAAAACTTGGCAAACAAACCGCACATAAAACTGTGCTACTTTAAAGAATTAGACTCGTGGCCTTAGAGCATGCCTAAAACTATTACCCGTTGCCCCATGAACATTCTGAAAAATATTTGAACAGTACAAGATTTCTACTTACTTGCGATAAAACTGTAACGTACCTTATATGGTCTGGGTGCATCTTTCCTAGTAAATCGCATTATAATCAGTCCGATGACGTTTAAGCCAATGAAAAAGTAGTCCAAAATGGATAGAAAATTTATCAAACTTGTCACATCTCCAAGAAATATCAGTAGGAAGGCACAAAGTGTCTAAAATAAAATAGAAAATAACATATATTATTTACCAAGCATGTTAACCCTTTACACAACGCAGACAATTTTTTCAACTGCTAAATTTGCATATTACGCAGGGGGATACGATCGATAAGTGGGGTAAAGGGTTAATTTTGTTTTCTGAGTGCATCATCTATTGCAAATAAACGAACTTCAGGGATTTGCCAAATGAATCATGAAATTTATCAAACTTGTCACATTTCTAAGAAATATCAGTGGGAATGCTGTCTAAAATAAAATAGGAAACAACAAATATTGTTTACCAAGCCCGTTACCTCGAAGCAGACGATATCAAATCTTATTATTTTAAATATTGTTTTCAAATTTTTCAAACAATTTCAATAAAACCATATCATGTGACCCTTCGCTGGAACGAGCTCAACGAGCTCGTTCCATTGATGGGTCACATGATATGGTTTTGTTGAAACCTTTTGAATTTTTTTTTCAACAGTTGAATTTACATTTTACTCAGGCGGATACGGTCGATTCGTTTGGTAAATCATTAATCTTGTTTCCAATGTGCTTTGTCTATTGCAAATGAACGAAATTCAGTGGTTTGTCAAACGAATCATTCATAATCTTCTGTCTTAAAGGGTCAAACGATTGTATTATTACTAATCTTTCTTTCCAAATACCCAGTTTCCTTTGCGCAAAATAACTGTGTTTGAGGGGAGAGTGTAACAATCCCCTTGCGACCCCCCCCCGACCCCCCCCCCCCAAAAAAAAACCCCTCAAAACAGTCCAGCTATTTCTTTCACATAATAGCTTATATCACCTCATTGAAGCAAGCTAATAGTTTCCCCCAATGAAGGTACCCGAGCAAGATTCTAGAACAAAATGCAGCCTTGTCTACCACTTAAAAGATCAAAAGCCCTGCCAATTTAATGATTATCCTCTGAATATCATCTTTGCACACATATATGATACTTCAAGGGATGGAAAATGTCCATAAAACTCCTTCAGTGATTGGTAATATTTCGTAAGCTATTTGAAAACTTGGCTACGGAAATACTTAGATGTGCGCTGGACTTTTGTTTGCTTGTGTTATGGAACGACTACCACAAATAGTTCTTCAGTTCCGCCGTTGTTTGTCCGTCAATTCTGACTGTTCAGAAAACGAGAGACTCAGTTTTTCCAAATTCATATCACGCCTGCCTCAGGCGAGGCTCACGTGACGGCAATGGCATGCTGAGATTTTCTAGGCAACAATTTTATAAATGCGAAAATAAACACTGGAGTATCGATGAACACAATGGACAAATATTCCACAATTTCATTTTGTTAACATTTCGGGTGTCAACTTGAATTTTCAAATATCAGCTATCATATAAAAAACAAATCTTTACAACACGCGTTCAGTTGTTTTTTTTAGAATTGTATTTTCCACCTATTAATATAACTGACTAAAACGAATCATTAACAATTTAAAAGATATGTTGGCAAATTGCCACATCATTGAAAGTGCTAATGGTAATTTCAGCCCATTTAAAGTCATAACTAGAAAATACAATTCTAGAAAATACTATTCTAGAAAATACAATTGTAAAAGTTTTATGGTATTGGCCCCTGTGTTATCTTATTCCGTTTTGTTTGATCTGGCTGACCTGGTCTCGTCAGCTCTACGGAATACGACGACTTGAATGAATGAAAAGTTTCAGCGCGCCGAAGCCACACAGGAACGATGTAGGATTTGAAAACACTTGCGACCCGAATAACTTTATTTGCCTATGAATCTACGACAGACGGAAGCGAAGGTCAATAATCCTGAGTGTGAGCACTGGTAATAAGTTAGTGGAGTCAGACCTCCGACAACCTCGAGCTGGTAGGTGACTAGGAATTGTGCATAACTTCAAGAATTCTACTCTATGTTTTACTTAGAATCGTGAGAGTATTTTTGGTAATACTGAAACCGCTGTTTGATGGCCGTTTTAGAAAGAAGAAAAAGAAACCCAAACAGTCTCTGGGTTGGGTGCAGGCCCAGCATATTATCTATAACGACTGTAAAAATTGAAAAAAATCAACCAATGTCTGTTTTTGAAAGCTGGGAGTCATCCATCAGCCATTAAGGGAGAGTGGATGCTGAACATTGGCCATCTGGTCTGCCTTAGATTAATTGACTACTTTATTTGTATTTATCACGGTTTTATGAACTGAATCCATGGGTTCGTCTGTGAAAAAACTGCGAACCTGTGAAAAACAAACAACATCTGAGTCTATAAAGCTCCTCTTGGTGTCCAGCAGGGAGCCATCTACCGCAGTCAAAAAACACCGAAATCAGAACAGAGTTTAAACTCAAGAATTAGTAATAATTTGTTTCATCTTAAAACAAGCATTTATTTTCTCCAGTGAAAATTATAAAGGTCCAACGAAATACAAATCTGTATTAAGGGGAACAACACTCGACGCACATGTGGACAAAGGGGATATTTTCTAAGCTGTATTAACTCAAACACAAAAATAGTCAAACTCTAGAGTTTAGATACAAGTTAAGTATCTGTTGTTAGTAATAATTCATTGACGACAATGACAACTTTTTTAATAGGTGTGAATGTATTTCCTCGAAGGGTCAAGGCACCCACGAGAACAGCCCTGTGTTTTTGTTTGTGCACAGTCATGTAGTTAGCTCCTTATTTAAATGAAGAGCAGATGCTTTTCAAGGGAGATATTGTTGAATAAATTGATTGTTATCACCGGGGTTGGGGTATGGGTCGAATATTGTGTATTTTAGTATCGACCTCGTCTGTGGACTATTCAATGACTCGTCCTTCAGACTCGTCGATTTTTGCTCAAATATGAGGTCTCGACTTGAATAAACCATGTCGGAAGGCACCCCGGTGGTAACAATCTTTATTAATTTACATTTTAATATTTTATATAAATTGGAACGACATAGAAATCATTTTGTGTTTACGTGCCGTGATTTATAATAAAGAATAATATTGCAGATATCCTGTCATCCTGTAAATTAGTACGGGCGTTTAACAGACAAGTGGTTAGAAATTCAGCGCTCGTCTTTTGATCGTTGCAAATGAAATATGCCAACATTGTCAATTCGCATTGTGGTATAATTAACCAAGTACCTCCATACGATATGTAAGCTCTATTATTTCCAAATCGAATGAAATACTGATTTTAGGCTGGCTGAGAGGTACGTTGTAACTTTTATTACACGCCTGTTCTATGAAATCGCCATCTGCAGAAACACTAAACCATGCAGAAAATGAAACTCTGTTCGGCACAAATGGGCGGAATGGAAATCGTTGACGGGCTATTTTGAAATAGAAGGGCAAGACACTTAATCCCGATTGTCTACGTGGGGGCACGATGACGCCGAGTACCAAGGCGAACTGCATGTCGATGGTACGCATGTCTTCAACCAATCAAACCCTGCCTGTGCTGCAGTGCGGAGTTCCGATGTTGGGCAGCTGGCAGCTGCTCGTCGTTGCTCGGTGGTTCTCTCCAGGTACTCCGGCTTCCTCCACCCGTAAAACTGTCACGGTCATGATTAGCCATTGTGCATAAGTATATGACCTTAAACACCAATAAATAAATAAATATATAATTTAAAATAGAAGCGAAATTTCACTGGAATTTTCTACAAATCGTGCATCGCAATTACAATTTGAATCACAAGCGATAGCCAAAAATCGTCCCCTGAGTTCCAATGTGTTCTATGTGCCAGTAGGCACATAGAACACATTGGAACTCATGTTACGAAATAGTAACACGGGTTCCCCTCGCAAATTTGGTTGGAGATAAAATGTGCTGTTTTTGCTGATAGTTGTCAAATGAATTGCTGAGTGTCCTCCTAATAATTGTTTTTATAGAAGCGAAGGCGTGTAATAAACACAGAATGACACACGCATGTAAATGGATTAATCGATATGTATTTAGTTCGCAGTATCTTTTAATATTTCAACAGTGGTTAACTGGGTGTAAAAAACAGGAATACACAATAACTGGTAAAAAGGTAACTGGTTACAAATCTTATTTGGCCAAGTAGTCAGAAAATGAATAGGCCAATCCTGAAACAATGTGGTTGGAAGGTGGAAGGGAGTGGGGGTGTGTGGGGAGGGGGTGGTTCCTAAAACTCTGTGTCACTACATTTATTAAGGAAATCAGCTCAATGAGCTAGTTTTAATGTCCAGATTTTATGATTTTATGAGATGTTGTTTTGAAAGCTATATTAGCTGTTGGGTTAACAGAAAGAAAAGAGTTGGAAATAAATCCGTTATCCGTATGGTTGTCTATCAAATGATCATGGAGGAATCTTCCCGAGTACTGATCAATTTTTTTTTTATTGCGTGTACGTACCTTGAATAGAATGGCCATATATGGAGTGACGCTGGTTACATGGACAAATGAAATAAATTCTGGAAGATGTCCTTCCCTCGCTGCCACATAGGGAATCCTTAAAATAAATACGATATTTAGAATTGACATGGTATGCATTGACTGTGAGCCCAGGTAACTATCTTTGATAGCAAGATAAAGCCTCATAACGAACTAATAGGGTGAAGTGTTTAAACTAACCCTTCGATTAAATAGATTGTTACATAGCGGAAGCGCTAGTGTCATATTGCAGAAAATGAGTTGTGAGCCCCCCCCCCACCCACCCCCCACCCCCCCCCCCCCACACACACCGCAAGAACAAAGTGATCCTATTCTTTGTCATCGATACTTCTAAACCGTTTTGGTATTTCCCCGTTGTCTCCCGGTGTCTTTCTTTGAAATGTTATCCGGTTCATGTTATATTACTTGAGTAGAAGCCGCGGGAACATACCATCCCTCGAGTGCATCAAGACATCACCAGCAATGGTTTAGCATTAAAGATGGCGCCTTGATATACTCAACGGGGTAATACTAGATCTTATTTCATATAGAATAAACGTATAGTGTTTTCAAGTTGAAAAATTTTCTACGAATAGGATTAAGAATGAAACCGACGAGCCTTTGGCTCGTCGGTTTCATTCTTAATCCTACGAGTAGAATAAATTTTTTACTTGAAAACACTATACGTTTATTTTGTTTATCCCATAAATCATTTACAGGGCAGTCGCGGCGATATCGTGCTGTTACTCGCTACAAAACGCTGCGAGAAGTGAGGAGCACATTGTCCCAATTCGATCGGCAAGCAAAACTGCCAACAATAAACAAGGCGCAGTGATACATTTCTGTCTAAAAACAATTCCCCTACAAACCTGAGCTAAACTTGCAAAAATACTTTATTAATGTTTATATTTCTTATTTTCGTTGTTTAATGTTATTTTTTTTCGTCATCGATTCAACTTGAGTTTTATAAACAAAGCAGACTACACCTGCATTTGTTTATTTACATTTTCCTAATTTGGAAAATGAAACATCAATCATCATGCCCCAGCCTTTCACAATCGAACTTGTATGCTGTTCAACGCTTGGTTTCGATTGATTTACTTCAGCCTACGGTCAACGTTTGATAAACGTCTCCCACAAACGCAAAACAGGCCATGACAACACGAATGCGGTAGACGTCAGAGGTCAACAAGTCCGTCTCTGCTGTAGGAATAAATTCTTTCAGTGTTAAACCTGCGAGGAAACTTTATCACCTTACTATCAGCTGCTACTAGGTGAATAAAGCAAAAATTTATCCAACACTTTTATTGTTCGAATAAACGTCCATTTATGGTATAAAATCCGTTATTTTATATTATTCAGCTGAGTTGGGTGTGAGGGGTGTATACCTCCAAACTGACGTGTCAGTGTGGATGTTTCACTCAACGCGGGGCGTATTGGTTCATTCAATAGCGCACGTAACATCTGATCAAACAGATCATGTGCTCGGACCTAGTTTCCAGACATGTTTTCACTCACTTTTCACTAAGAAGAACGTGCTGGCACAGTGAACTTTCAACCAGTGTTGTAACTCGGCCTCAAATCTCGCTTGAACCAGATAGTACATTGAAATGTTCCACAGTTACTAGGTGCCGCTAGTTATAGTTTGGATGATACATGACCCTCCGATTCTCAGGAATTAACATTATGTCCAAACAAATTCCAAATTCGTTAATAGAGATTAATTGACGATTTTCAAAGGCATGCCAAGGTCTTGGGTAAAGAAAAAAGAATGCTGCGAGGATCAGCAACTTGTTCCGACTTGTAAAATACAGTCGTCAATTTAAAACGTTAAGGCTCTCTATCAAACGGACAAGGGGGGTGACTCACGCGTCGTCGTCGTCGTTGTGAATGATTTTTTTTCCATCTAAGACAAGTGCGGAGAGGTTTTAAACTAAGAGAGGTTTTAATCTTGGACAGAGTGAAATTTTGAGATTATAACGTGATTTTGTTTTCACAAGCTTTCTAGCAGAGAACAAGTCAAAATAAGTTGTAGGATAACCTCTATAAACCATTATCATTCTCTTCCTACACTGATAAGACCAGAAGCTGACATGATACATTTTGTAATCTTCTAGCTTACCTGGGAGCGAGGTGGCTCAGTGGTACGTCACTGGACTTCAAACCGAAAGGAACATGGGTTGATCCCAACTGGGTTAACTGCGTTGTGTCCTTGTGTAAGGAACTTCATCCTGACTGCTCACGTGGGGGCACGGTGGCGCTGTGTACTAAGGCGTACTGCACGTCGATGGTGCACGTGTCTTCAACCAATGCTAACTCTCCGTGTGCGGAGTTGGTACGTTGAGGAGTATGGCAGTTGCTCGCCGTTGCTCGGCGGTTTCTTCGGACAATATGACTTCCGCCACCTTTAAAATGCCTAACACGAGATGGCCCTGTCGAAAGCGTCGTTAAACCCCAATAAATAAATAAATTCTGACTTATCTTCCAAATTCTCAGCACTATCCGCAAACTCCAACCTGCTTGGCGGTCTCTTCAGGTAATATGACTTCCGCCATCCGTAAAACTGCCTGATACGAGATGGCCCTGTCGAAAGAGTCGTTAAACCCCAATAAATAAATAAATAAATTCTGGCTTACCCATCGAATTCTCAACACTATCCGCAAACTCCAAGCAGTTGTCCTCCTTCGTAATACTCGATAAGTCACTGCCATACATTGTTCAATCTGCAAGATTCTTGCAGATTATGCATCGTGTGGTATTGGTTCGTGCTTTTATACTAGCATGTTGTAAATTGCCGCCACTTATTTAACGAGAACTAGTTTTAAAAAAAAATACTGCTGAAATCAAAGATAAATTTCAGAAAACGAAATAAATATAGTTCGAGTATGAATATGCTGGTGATCATGTGCAATTCGTAAATAAATAACTGCGCATGTTTCCACCTACCCAAGTATCAGTTTATGCATAAGCCCTACAAGTACAATTTGTTTTTGTTGAAAGTTTTGTTTTGTACCTCTGGTTGTTTTATTTGAAATATGCAGCAATTCTCGTTTACCAAATATAGAGAAATTTCACTAATGGTAATTTCGTTTGCGCCTCTGTTGCAGACATGTTGCCATGTTTACTGCACTGTTTCCAGTTTAATTCTGGTGACAAATACAGTCAATCTAAATTTAGCAGTGGTCTATCGGAAATTAAGAAGGAAGACAACTACATGGAGTTTGCTCTGTCCGAATTCGGACAGTGAGGCGAAATCGGCAGGTACACCGTTCTCGTATATCTTCCCAAGTTATCTGCCGAAATAAAGATTACAGCAGTGTAAAACTTGTTGGCACAGTTTTCTAAAAGGAACCTAAAATCCAATGGATACAGTTGCTTGTGTTTCTCTATCCAGTCTAGGATCATGTATAATTCTGACCCCGAACAAGGAAACATATGGCATCACCCTAGGGCAAAATGAAGTTGTACTATTAATGAATTGTTTTTGCATAGTGGGCTTTATACATACATTTTATTTGGTGCTGCTAACCAGGTAGTCTGAGACGGCCACATTGCCCCTCCCACACCTCCGGGCCTTGGAAGGCCCGGAGGTGTGGGAGGGGCAGTGTGGCCGTATTGCAGAGACCACTAACATAGCAGAGATCTGAAAACTTGTGGGTTTGGGGAATATGCTGTTGTGGTAATCATTATCTTCTAAGGCTAGGAAGGCTATTTTACGCCCTCCTCAATTTTTTTAAGGCGAGCAGTACGCGAGCGAATAAATCGCTCTCCTGAAAATGCCAGGCCTGATACTGCACTTAAATAAACTCAACTGAATTTTGCTCAAACCGTAGGTCACATTTCAATTATTTAACAAATCGTAAGGGGGCGCGGTGGCTCAGTTGGTAGAGATGCAGACTGCAAGCCGAGCGGTCCTCGGTTCGAATCCCACCTGCGGCAACCGCGTTGTGTCCTTGGGCAAGACACTTCACCCCGATTGCCTACATGGGGGCACGATGACACTGTGTACTGAGGCGTACTGCACGTCGATGGTGCGCATGTCTTCAACCAATCTAACCCTGCCTGTGCTGCGGTGCAGAGTTCAGGGTTACGATGTTGGAGAGCTGACAGCTGCTCGTCGTTGCTCGGTGGTTCTCTCCGGGTACTCCGGCTTCCTCCACCCGTAAAACTGTCACGGTCACGATTAGCCATTGTGCATAAGTATGTGACCTTAAACACCAATAAATAAATAGTAAATAAATAAATAACAAATCGTAACGGTTGCTCCAAGGTGACCAGCAGTGACAGCTACCCAATTGTTTGTGTCCGTTTTTCAGTGTTAATTGTATGGAACTTTAGAGGCTGCGATTTTGAGGGTACTGTTACTATACGAACACTAGCTTGTAGCTAATGCTGCCCCGTGGCAGACCCATCAGTAGTACATGCAGATCGTTTTCGCAGTATGTAACTCACCTTCCAAAAGTAAATATTGTTGACAGCAAGTATCCAGTTGTAGAAAAAGCGACACCTATCGACAGAATCACATTTGTGTGTAGAGTTTCTTTTTCGAAGGACTGAAAAATATTAAACGAATTAGAATTCTAGACAAGATCCAAAACCCGCCGAATTCCACACGACCCTTGTAAATGATACGATAATTAAACAATGAATTTTCTTTTCCTGTGGTTTGTGATTTTGGTACGATGTGGTGGTGTTGTGTGGGAATAAAATACAGGCAAATAAACTTTTACTCTCCTCATTTTCATTCATGGGGATTATTTTTTCAGGAGAGTACTTTTCAAAACAATTTTTTTGTGGGGTTTAATGTCCACTGACACTGTTGGGGGCACACAGACAGTAACGGATAAACACTGATTACACGCATGTTTTATGAAATCCCCATTCACATCAACACTAAACCATGCGGAAAACGAAAATCCCTTCCGCACACATGTTCGGAACGGAAATCGTTGACGGACTATTTTTTATAAAGAATCGAAATTTCACTGTAATTTTCTACAGATCGTGCACCGCAATTACAATTTGAATCGCTAGCGATGGCTAAAAATCTTGCCCTGAGAACACATTGGAACTCAGGAGACGAAATAGTAACACGGGTTCCCCCCGCAAATTTGGTTGGCGATAAAATGTGGGGGTTTTTTGTTGTTGTTGTTGTTGTTGTTGAAAGTTGTCAAATGAATAGTTGAGTGTCCTTCTAATAATTGTTTTTTTGGCTTGAAGGCGGGTAAAAACACAGAACGACACGCGGCGTGTCTTAATTTGTTAATCGATATGGCACTTGCTTTTTCCTTCCACGCTGGCACTCGTGTCATATCGATTAACCCATTCACACACGCGTGTTATATGAAATCCCCATCTACAGCAACACTGTGCACCGCAATTACAATATGAATCGCTAGCGATAGCCAAGAATCGTCCACTGAGTTCCAATGTGTTCTATGTGCCAGTAGGCACATAGAACACATTGTAACTAAGGGGACGAAATAGTAACACGGGATGCCCTCGCAGATTTAGTTGGGTACTGCGACAAGAGGGAGGCACCCCTATCACAGGAGGAGAGGGGGACTTCCACGGGGGAAAATTTTGAAATTCGAGACAAAAAAATCGCAATTTCCTTGGCTGTGAGTCCGTTTGTGTCCTTAATTTATAAGCGTGAAAGGCATCAATAATTATGCCACATCACCTAGAGAGGGGGAGGGAGGGGGGCATGGTTGAATTTTTTTTTTAGGGGGGGGGGGCATGTGACTTTTATTCCCGGACGAATGGAATGGTTTCGCGCGCCGAAGGCGCGCAGGGATGGTATGAGGGACAAGCCCATTTCGACCCTCAGTGACTGTAGATGATTCATTCTCACATGTCTAGGCGTGTTGAAGGAGGAACGGTTTCAGGTACTCGGCAGGTGTCACCAGTTGCGTCGTGATGGTCTCTTGGCTGATGTCGGTTGAACCCTCGGGTGAGGACCAGTGTGGGAGGTTGGGTCCCCTCACAAAGGTACTACCTCTCCCCGAGGGTGCAGTCGATCTGGATTTTCGGACAAGTACAGTCTGCCACTTCGAGAATGATTTTGAGTGATGGCCATCACTGGCAAGTATAATCTGCCTCAGGCTGTCTCTGTTTGGTTGGACTCTTTGAAGGAAAACAACAACGAGCCCTTTCGGGGACCACCAAGAAGAAGACCCAAACTTCTCAGGTTCGGGGGCAGGCCTGCATTGTAATCCTATTGGGTTGGGACAAAAAGATGTACAATGCGCTTACAAAAAGGAGCAGAGGCGGGACGCAGGACCAACGCTCGCCTCCCCTAAAGTGGTCGACCACTTGAAGGGATGGAGCAGAGGATGTACAGGAACCATGGGGTAACCGTTTCTGTAACGGTTGGGCTGTCCGTAGCGGTTATTGGGGTGCTGGTCAAAAAGTATCTTCTGTGTACCTGCTTAAAAGAAGAAGCCAGAATTAGTTTTTATTAGAATAAAAGATAAAAGTAGCACATTATGTTTTAATTGTGATCACAGTTAAGCTGCTGATCAGCCTGTTAGATCACCTTCATAGGGTGATAGTGAGTTTGTGGCGGGAGGGTAACAGGTTTAGACACTAAACCACTCCCGAGGGTGTTTCTGTTATGCCCTTCGCTGGTTTCGACCATATTTAGATTAGTTTGAGTTTATTTTGCATCAAGAGTAAACACTGCAAATCCCACCTTCAGCCGGGGAGGCCCGGCCCACACAAAACGCTCTCGCCTGGTATCTCGACCGTTCTGTGTGGGCCGAGCCCCTCCCCGGCTGGAAATGAGATCTACAGTATCCAGTCGTGATTTAATTTTAGTTGAGTCGGTGAAGGCAGCCCTTTCTGGTAGAAGGCCACAGTTAAACTGTTTTTCTGCCTGTTTATTCACCTTCTCGTTCCCTATTTATTTAGTTTTTTGACAATATTTAATCCTGATGTAATTTTACTTGAGTCGGTGAAGGCAGCCCTTTCTGGTAGAAGGCTACAGTTAAGCTGTTTTTCTGCCTGTTAGTTCACCTTATCGTTCCCTAGTTTTATTCGAGCGGTCTTAGTTTTGATTGCAATTTTTGGGCTTTTGTCGGTTTTCGCAAATGGCTCCAAGTTCGGAGACAAGTTCGCTGTCGGCTAACCGGTCATGATTTTTCGCGGCCAGGGTGGCTAGGCGGTCTTTAATGGTGGGGATAGCGGCCCTGTCGTGGAGTGTTTTTATGGGTGTGTCCCATGGGGCGCGGAGGGCAACTCTAAGCGCGTGATTTTGGACCTTCTGGAGTTTTCCCATATTAGTTTGATTGAGGTCAGTTAGTATGATTGCCCCGTATTCGAGTACTGGGCGCACAAAGGCTTTGTATAGTTTGAGTAGGGTGGACTGGTTGGCTCCTCATGAAGTTCCTTTAAGCATTTTCAGTAAGTTAATGCGTTTGGTGGCTTTTTTCGCCATGTCGTCGGTATGTTTGTTGAAGGACAGATCAATGGTGATGGCCAGGAATTTCGCTTCTTTGCATTCTGGGAGGGTGTTATCCATAAGTTTTAGGTCAAAATCCCGTTTACTTATCTTGCGAGTGAAGGTGATTTGTTGGGTTTTATTGGCATTTAGCTTAATTCTCCATTTGGCACACCATTGTTCAAGCTCGTCGAGAGCGCGTTGCAGGGGTTTTTGGAGTAGATTGGCCGTATTGTTAGAGTCCCAGAGGCCAACTTTTATTCGCATTGTTTTTCACTTTTTATCGACTTAATCGAGAGAGTCGGTTATCCACGCCAACTGTTATCCAGTAACCGAACAATGAATGCCACGCCGCGCGTTCATTGGTCGTCTACTTATAGACACAACTGCGGGAAATTCTAAAGTCTGTACATGCTTTACAAAATACAACACTAAACGACACAACAACTTAACTTCAATAAAAAAAATATAATCGATCGAAAAACGATGTCGGAAGCAACAATGATGGCGCCATGGTAACATGCCATATACAGATATTTAAAATTAACATTACTACTCATGCTATTGATATTTTAACTGGAAGTTTGCGGGGAGGGAAGGGGTGGGCGTGTGTCATCCACATGCAAACTACAAAAAAATCCCAAGTTAATCTGATACCCCGAATCAAAAATTCATTTAGTTTCTTAGATTCTCTTGCCATCGTTACTATCATAACGTCATAAATATATGTAGTTTACGTGGGAAGAAAAAATTGGAGGGGGCAGCGAGAAGCTTTCCCCCTTAACCCCCGTCCCTTCTGTATCGAATTCGTACAGTGATACTTCTAAAACGCTTGGAGAGAGATTATCAGAGATTATCTAGTGGATATCCTACAACTTATTTCAGCTAGTACTGTATTTCTTGGATGTTTTTTTTATATTTACCACTGATCTTTTGTCATTTTTAACATGGGAAATTTTTGTTCTATGGGATTTTTGGTGCTGTGGGGCATTTTGTACTATGAACATCAGTCCATGGGACATTTGTTTTCGTCCACCCCCCTCCCCCATACTTTTATCAGATGGGCTTCGACGGGAATACTACCCTTATAGAGTGCTGCCATAATCTTTTACCCAATACAAGAGAGAGAGGGTCCAGGAAACAAACATTTTGATGAAAACTGTTCCATCCTGAGCAGAAATATCTGAAATATAAGTTGATACCAGTTATTATAATAATGCTTATCTAATTTATTCACACCAATGACAATTCATCTACATCAGAGACATTTCATTCCACACTAAACTCAAAGGAACTCATTCTGACATCTCGTCCCCTGAGTTCCAATGTGTTCTATGTGCCTACTGGCACATATAACACATTGGAACTCAGGGGACGAATTCTGCATGCACAGCAACTTACAAAACCTGTTGCAAATGCAAACATGTGGAATTAATTCTATGAAATGTCTTTATGGTTCCTTCTCATTAATGCCACCATTCCCTGACACTTAGTCTTAGAAGGCTCTTACTTATTACTTACCAAGGTTTAATGTCACAGTCTGGTATTAAAGAGAGAGAGAGAGAGAGAGAGAGAGAGAGAGAGAGAGAGAGAGAGAGAGAGGGAGAGGGAGAGAGAGAGGGGGGGGGGGAGAGAGAGAGAGAGAGAGACCATTCGCAATATCTTATAATTATTTATTTTAAGTGGTAGCCAGAAAAATGTTCATGAACATTCAAATCTGGGAAAAATGTCCATGGATATAATGTCTATTAACCGTTTACCTAACCTGAAAAGCAGACGACACATGCAAAAATAATTCTTGAATAACTATTTTTTTTCATTTTTTGTCTCAAAAACATAGGTTATGACCCCTCGTTGGAACGAGCTCGACGAACTCATTCCAACGAGGGGTCATAACCTATGTTTTTGAGACAAAAAATGAAAAAAATAATGAAAATTAATTAGCGATTTTTGAGAATAGCGCTGGCCGGTTTTGGCCGTTACGTTAGGTAAAGGGTTAAAATAATAGCTGTGAATCATGTAATCACAAATTATAGCAGCTGGAAAAATGAACTGAACACTTTAAACAGAGTTTTCATACAAATTGATTTGAACAGATTTTGTTATTTGTACAAAGTTTTCTAAGAAGGTTTTGTTTAGGTATGGATAGATAGATAGGACTACAGATTAAAAAGATCCCCCACCCCCATGGCAAAAGTGGAAATAACATACTGGATAGATAACCATTAAAAATTTTGATCTCATTTTCTCTCTATTACTAATACCATTTGAACCTTGACATCATTTCTTTGGAAGCTCTCCCTGAGAGCTTCCCAGAAATGATTTCAAGGATTGGAATTATCAACAAGGGAAAAATGTATTGGAACTTTTCTTGTTGTTATCCCACAAATTATTTCAGATGGTACTCAGGCAGAGGGTGAATGTTTACCAAATAACAGTGAACAACAAAGCAAAAGCAACTTTCAGGACAACAAAGCACAAGGAAATTTTCAGCTCACAGACCCCTGGGTGTTCAATAAGCTGAAGAGTTGCTTGGTCTTTTCCAGGCTTGGCAATTTCAGGAGAGCGATTGTTTAGCTCTCCTTACTGCCCTCCTGAAAGAATTAAGGAGAGCGAAAAATTGCCCTCCTAAATATTTTGGTCTGGGATGATTGAGATTACATGTATTATGCTCACATTAAATTTTTGTTGTAAAGCAAAAATGTAATTTAACTTCGAAGTCACATAACATCACGTAATTTCATTTTGAAAGTGGTTTAGTGGTAAAAGGTAATGGCTGCAACCATACTCAAACACAGTTGCAATCATTTGAAGCAAATGGGTCACAGCAATATTTTTTTTCTGTCAGTTTCAAGTTCAACAATTGACATCACAGTTTGAGGGGTAATTATTCAAGGAATATTGACACTATAATATACTACCATTACTACTATCCTGTCACTTGAAGCGCAATCATTTGAAGCAAATGGGTCACAGCAATATTTTTTTTCTGTCAGTTTCAAGTTCAACAATTGACATCACAGTTTGAGGGGTAATTATTCAAGGAATATTGACACTATAATATACTACCATTACTACTATCCTGTCACTTGAAGCACTTGCACCAGGATGTGACTGTAGATTCAAGCAGACCTGTTGTCCAAGAAAGTCATACGTCTACCACTACCACCTTCAACCCCCTTGGGGGTTGAAGGTGGTAGTGGTAGGCGTATGACTTTCTTGGACAACAGGTCTGGGTACACACACAGGTCTTGTCAAGTGTGTGTTCGGTTGTTGAGTGAGACATCTAGATGTCTAAGAGAATTCGCTTTACCTTAGTAAAGTTAATAAAATCACTGATGTAGTCTGTTGGTTTCAGTTTCAATGAGTTCGTTCAATTGGATACTTAAAATGCTGTGTAAAGCTAATTGCTCCCTTAAGCTGATTGAGGAGAGCGATTTTTTGCCCTCCTGCATTTTTCAGTATGTCAGGCCTGCTTTTCTGAAGAGCAATAATTAGTTGGAGGTTGGAACCCCCCCCCCCCCCCCCCACCATGATTTAGTACAAATCCAGTCTTCACATATTCTATGCAGTCAACATATAACTTGTGTGCTTATTTATTGAATAAGTAATAATGATAACAATTCTTCGGCCTTCCGCTAATTTATTGTGGTCCTCTAATGGGTAGGCCTACATTAACCCAGTGCCCAGTCAGAATATTCCACCCCCACACTCCCTCCTCATCTCCCAACATTCAATCAAAAACTTTTTTATTTGTAACTGGTAACATGTTTACATGTATGTATTGAGTATTAACTTGTGTCCTGTGTGGTGAATTAACTGAACGTGGTCACTTTGATCTTCATTTGCTTTCATTTACCTGCCCGTACAACCAATTTACTTTCTTTTATTCTGTTGGTTGACCTACTTGGTCCCACAGAAATAAAAAAAAATATCGCCAACAGAAAAAAAAAAGATTTCTCAAAAATTTATCCTTATAAAAACCTCAGTTCTTTGATGGCCACTTATTTTCAGAATAAATGGCTAAACTTCATAATATTACTCTGAAAAACCTTTTAAATTTGAACTTAAATTTTCAACTTTATGTTTCAATTTTTTTTTAAATTATGGTGAAGTGAATGCAACTTTGAATAAGAAATTGGACATAATTAGAAATTTCAAATATTGATTAATTATATGGTTTATGAACATTATGTTTGTGGACATTTCGCTCATGGGTATTTTTCTGTGCATATTGTGTCTGGCTACCTTAGTGATTACCAGTTACTAATACCCCCACCCCCACCCCCACACCCCAATTGCCACCACACTCACATATGCACTAAACAGTTACATCCCACATTGTGAAGGCTCATTAGACTGTTTATCAGTGACAGTGCATCTTACATTTATTGCCCAAATTGAATCAAAATTTCAGTCTGTTCTCTGCAGACCTCTTTATAGATACAAGGGTGTGGGGTCCATTAGCTGAAATTTAGATATTTTGTTCTTTCTACTAATAAAATGTCCAGTCTTTGGCTCTTTGAGTCTGAGAAAATCCACTCCTTCAGTGTTTAGATAATATTCAATAAATTCTTTGCAGTATGTTTCAAATTGAATTGTTCACTTTCCTTCAGATTGTCGGAGCACAGTGGTATAAAAAATTCGTCCGAAAATATATTGTCCGCTAAAATAAAACATTTGTGCACATTGTTCAAACCGCGATGCAAATTGGTGCTTGTAATACCTCTTATGTCGAGTGTATAAACGTTATTGTTTGTATGTGTCAGTCCAATGTTGATTTTGTTGAGGTAAAATGTTTTTCCACACCAACCTGTACAGTTATTATAATGTTATGGCCTTTTTCAGCAGATATTTCGATTTCTGGAAGCTACGTCTTCTAATGAACTTCCGTTTACAGTAAATCACATTGACCACATTTTCATTGTTAACTATGAGTAAAATTTAGAGTGAAAAACAATGTGTTGAATTTTATATTGACCAATGAACGAGCGGCGTGGCATTCATTGTTCGGTCACCGGATAACAGCTGGCGTGGATAGCCGACGCTCTCGTTTCAGTCAATACAAAGTGAAAAAATGCGAATAAAAGTCAAATTTTGTCAAACTTGGGCTCGAAATCTCAGTGGTTCCGCGAATTATAGGACATTTTGTCGTTTATTTAAGCGAAATCGATGAGGTATTCGCTATTTTAGAGATTGTAAAAAAATTCGATCTGGGAAGTGTCATACCTTTACTTTTTTTAGAATTGATAATATAATATATATTTTACTAAAATTGATAAAATCTAATAATACGTGGTTTAAATTAGGAATCAGTTTACGGTTTGAACTAACATGGAGTGGTCTTGACCTTTATCTGATATATTGATTATTTGTCCAGTGACGTAGTGGGGTACACGGGAGGTTTATGTACTAAACTTGTTATCGTTAAAAGTTGCGCTGTGTATTTCTTGATGTAGGTTTTGGGCTTTGGGTAGGGTCTTATTGGAACATATAACGTTAATGTGATCAATTGACGATAACATGTTCTGAGGTTTGAAGCTCGGAGCTTATGTTCAACCGAGACGCTGCGCGTCTCGGTTGAACATAAACTCCAAGCCGCAAACGACAACATAAACAGGACGAAATATCACGTTTGATAAAATGAGTATTTAGTAAAAATTACATGAGATTAAAAACTTAATATTAGTTTTTGTGTTTAATAAAATATCAGTGTGTGTAATGGGTATGAGAGGGAAAGGGTTACTCTTATTCGACATTAGTCCATGTTTGGTAGGTTACCCTTGTCAATACTGGTGCCTGGGTGGTATCGTCCTATACACTACAATATGCAGCAAAATGTGTCTCCCAATCTTGTATATTTGTGAAGATTCAGTAACGGTCTGTACGATTGAATTATCATTGATCATACTGCCCTCTAACGTAGTCATTATGTTATCTCCACTTACTATGCAAGATATGCCTGTCTCATGTGAGAAGGCCATTTGAGATAGATATGACTGACTGGTTTATCAGGTTATTATGGCTTATTAGCATATTTAATGAGCGCAGGCCTATTCAGTCATCGCACGCTCTTCTGTAAACAAACAACATCGTGTCACGCTGCGAAAATTTTAGCAGACGAACGTTTGTCGAAGAAAATAGAAATAAAAATACAGACCGCAAAACCAAAGGGCACTTGGCCCTTATATATGAATTTTTGGGTGAACGCCATTATGAATGGAGAGAGTTGTACGAAATTCCCGTCGAAAAGTTATGCGAATACATTGCAGAATTCAAAACATGACGTCATCGGAATGTGTCAATGATCATTTCGCTACAAATTTTTAACCCCTGTCTTGCCGGCGTTGGGATTTAATTTCGTGGTACATATACTATTGAAAAAAGTAGGGGATATCCAAACTGATGTTGATATTTTCGGAAAATGGTATTGGATACGCGTGATTGGACAAATCAACATATTACCCTTTGGTGTGGATCATGAATGTCACCGGTCCACGAAAACTTTGTGCAGGTTTTTCGCACGAGCGCAGCGTTACGTTTTGAAATTTTCATTTGTGCTGGACGGGCTTTTTCGAAGGTCTCACCCCTCTTTTCTTGGTATAAACTCGTCCATTAATAGTTTCTGGTCGAAACGTAACTTTTGAGGTATGCGAAGACTGACACATGACGAACGTTCAGGTGCCATTGGCATGTTGGAAGCTAACAACAGACAGACTGCAGTGGCTCAAATTCTCTACGTTACTCAATCGGTTATTAGCAGGCTGTGGTCACGCTACCATCAGACAGGCAATGTTGATGACAGACGTCGGTCAGGTCGTCCAAGGGCGACAACTGCTAACCAGGATCGTTTCATTCAAACAACAGCATTATGTAACTGCCATCAAAGTACCTCAGAAATTGGACAGCAGCTGAACCGAGTGAAAGACTATCCGAAATCGCCCACACAGCTAGAATTTGTACGTTCGACGACCTCGAATAATTCCACGTTTGACTTAACGTCACATCGCAGCAAGGTGTAATTGTTGAGGAGTACGACAGCGCTGGGACAATCGTCGGTGGAGCAACGTCATGTTTTCCGATGAATCGAGGTTCACTTTCGACTTGCACGACAGGCGAAACAGAGTGTGGCGGCGGCGGAACGAACAATACCATGATGTAACCCTTAGGCAAGACGATCGTTTTGGTGGTGGATCGGTTATGGTGTGGGGAGGCATAACCATGACAAGCAGAACAGCATTACATGTCACCGAAGGGCGTGTCACGGGCAGTACTACGTGACAACATGTTAGCAGCTCATATGGTGCCATTTGTGCGACGTCACGGCCTATGATTCATTTTCAAAGATGACAATGCACGGGCACACAGGGCCAGTGTCGCTACAGAGTTTCCTTCAGGAACAGAACAGAACTACACTGCCTTGGCCAGCACTAAGTCCAGACCTTTCACCAATCGAGCACGTCTGGAATATGTTTGGCAGGGCGCGACAACGCCAACAGCCCCATACCAATGTCCAGGTACTCGCCGCTGCACTGCAGAAAGAATGGAATGACATCAGTCAAGCTGATATTGGACGTTTGGTGAGGAGTATGCCATGTCGGACCCGCGCTAGTCTCGCGAACCGAGGAGGATTTAAAAAGTTTTGAGGTCTTGGACTGAATGTAGTAAATTCTCTGACTGACCGTTCATGTCTTCTACAGCACAGTGCGTGGAATCTGTGCTTTTCAAACACCCAACTATTGCTGAAATCATTCACCAGATGTCACAGTGCAATGCCTCAGCATCTCTTTTTGATGAAAATATAAATATATTTCTTCATATATCTCACTTTTATCAAATATCCCCTACATTTTGTAATAGTATACCTGCGGTATATACAAAACTCAGTTTTTTCAGAAATGAACAACAAAATTGTTCGACACAGCTGCACGTGCCCCTGAATTATTTTTGATGCCGTCAGGGTGTTTTGGTGGGTGAGAAAAATTATCCCTGATGGGGGTGTGCTTCAGATGGGGAAATCTCGCCCGAGGGCAAGATATTTGGTCCAGACACTCGGCAAGTCTCGTGTCTGGCTCAAATATCTTGCCTCCGGTGAGATTTCCCCCATCTCACACCCTCACCCACCATGGATAATAATAGTCTCTTTACGGTCTATCAACTTTTGCTTTATGCAAAGATTTATGTGCATGCCGCGTATAACGAGTTAAACCAAACTTAAATACTGAGTGTGCGCACTAAGATGCGATATATGGCTTGGTCATATCCAACTTCCCTCTGTGTTACTAGGCTTATATCAGACAGAAAATGAGGATATGTACAAATAATTAAACCTTATTTCTGTTCATGCATTTTCAGGCAAAATGATTAACTAAAGTATTTCTTCTTTTTTTCATAACACAATTAACCGAAGGAAAAAAAAGCATTTAGGCCCGCCCCAAACAACGCCCCAAATGAGAGTCTTGAAAATTACATTGAACAGTGTCGATGGAAAATAACCCATGCACGCTCATATTGTTTAAAAATGAAAAGTAATTAATATTTATCTCATCACAGTAAAAAGACTTTCAAAATAAAATTTATATAAACAATGAAATCCGTGTCATGCTTTTTATTCCGTGTTCATTTTTTATACGCAGCAGGTGATGGTCTGCGTTCATCGTTTTACCCAAATCAAACGTAAACAATGGCCGGGCACAAAGACGTCGATGACATCCACAAACGAAGCAATGGTTGGTCATAATAAGCCACAAACGAAACACACGCGAACAAAACTTTCCAATTTCCAAAAAGCCTGAATGAACTCAAAGATGGCTTCCCACATCATAACGCTACCGCCACCAAATCTGTCCACCTCTCGAACGCAGCTACGCGCAAAACGTTCTCCGCGATGTCTGTACACATGGCATCGTCCACCAACTCGGTGAAGAAGGAAACGTGGCTCGTCACTGAACCATACCGTTCTTCACCTCTGATGCCACGCCCTTGCATCTGACACTATTGAAGTCGCCGTCGACGATGCTACGCCATCAAAATGACGCCACAAACTGGCCGTCTAGCACGCAGACCTGCCTCGCGTAGACGGTTGCGAACGGTCTGATCTGAAATCCTCCGCCGACCTGGTAGCGTTGACGCTTTAGAGGTCGCTGTAGTTGTTCTCTCCCTCAAATGACGTAACCGGATTTATCGGTCCTGAGCTGGGGTGGTCACTCGGGGTCTCCCGGATCTTGGAAGGTCCTGTGTTGTTCCCTGGATTTGGTAGCGGTCCCACAGGCGTGTGATGGTGCTCGGTCAGACATTGAACACTCTCTCTGCATTCGAAGCTTATTCTCCTGTTTCCAAGCGGCCAATGGCATTATTTCTCTGAGCTTAGGTCAAATGCTGCATTTTGCATGAGCAATATCCCTTTAACGCCGTGCGAATTCCGATCGATTTCCACGTTAATTTATTCCCCCACACGCTCAGCTCGCCTGTACGGAGCGTGCAACTTCATGATCAGGTATTCACTCAGTGGAAACATTGTTTTGTTAATTTCCAATATTTGTGGGGTGACTGTGGCCGAAATTATGCGCCATTGTCTAAAATCTTACATAATGTTTAGATCATCACAATATGTCGTTAACCATATCTACAGTCACACTTCATCACTATATTCTCCAAAATTTGCCATGTTACCGTAACTATACCCGTTTTGCGTTTCTTTTTTTGAACAGTATATTTCTTTACGATTTCAGTTGATGGATCCCGTGAATAGTGTGCAAGCTCTTACGTGTCTCCTAAAAACATGAGTCAGTCTGTCATTTTTCCTTTTTATTCAAGATATTAACTACGGAACAGAAGGTGGCATATTCGTCAAAATAAAAGAACTGACTGACCGCGTCCTCGATCTGAGTCTTTACGCAAGCGCTAAATTAATGCATGTACCTATAAATACAATTCCCCGACAAAAGTTCACATGTAAGTTTTCAGCTGTGATTTCGAGGAAAATTACCGGCGTCGGACACCTATATTCGTTTATAGTATTCGATTTACAAGCTCACTGCGGGTGTGTCTGCACTTTACGGGTCCGGAGAATATACTGTATACTTCCACTCAGGCGATCGGTTTATAGTATTCGTTTACTGCAAGGACCGCGAATTGTAGTAAAATTCGCGCAATTACAGGCGCGCAAAGTTTTATAGTATTGGGCGCTGGCTTTTATTTTAACTCCGCAAAGTAGAGAGTGTTTAAATTTATCCCCCCCCCCCCCCACCCCTCAAGTTTAATTATAAGGAACGATCGTTTGTTGCTGTCTCTTTCTTGAGTTATGAACCCACAAAAACAAAGACTAAACATAGTGTAAATGGACCTTTATTTTGGGGGGTTCATAACTCGAGAAATAGACAGAAACAAACGATCATTCCCAATTTGTATGAAAAATTATCATTCATTGAGGGCAACAAGGCGTTATCTGCAATTATTTTTTTTTTGTTGTTGCGAAGAGACAACATTTCGTCCCCCGAGTTCCAATGTGTTCTATGTGTCTACTGGCACATAGAACACATTGGAACTCCGGGAACGATTTGCTGTGTATTTTGACGGGCTGCTCAGCCAGTAGTAAGTGGGCTTTTCAAAGTTAGATACCAAATAATTAGTCATTAGTGCTTAGTAAGTCAACATACAAAGAGTTAGACAGTTATAAATGAGTAAGCAAGCAAAAATAGAAAGAAAATATTCTATTGCCAAAAAGTATTAATGTTCTATTTGTGTACTGTATTCGATCTCTTCTTTTGTTCACTTTTGATTACGTGTAGAGTTATATTTCACAGAGTATCTTAGATCAATATGGAGGTATGCTACATTCTAACACCAGCTCCTTAAATCTTGTGTCGGACACCTGTATTCCTTAAAAGAATCCGATTTACAGGCTCACTGCGGGTGTGTCTGCACTTCACAGGTCCAGGGAAGCAACTGTATACTTCTACTCTGACGATCGGTTTTTCGTATTCGTTTATTGCTAGGACCGCGAATTGTAGTAAATGTCTCACAGTTACAGGCATACAAAGTTTTATTTTATTGGGCCTTGCTTTTATTTTAAGGTGCTATATAATAAGCAATGAAATTTTGTTTATTTTGAAATTCCCACCTTTGATATTCCTTAAATTCAAATTAAATATACACAAATTATACATCAAAATGAAGGCTGGGAGGTATAGAATACGAATAATATATGAAATCAACTCATAGTGTTTACAACAGGCACCACTGGTTCCTGAAAGTCTTCTACCGTATTCGTACCAGAACTGATAATACAATAATATTTCCCGAGAACAACTTGTGGACAAATGTGCTTCACGTATCCGAACAAAGCTAGGCATTCAAAACACTTTGGGATGCAGCAATAAAACTGCATTTTGGAAAAGGACATCACCATCTGCATTGTTTATTGAAGATGGATTCCATGTTCGTCAGACATGCGCAAGTCACTTGATACCACGAATTTCCATAAAAAACAAAATCGTAATTCTAAGACATTTCACCAGGTGTCATGATACCTTTCATAGAATATGGCAACTGTACAGTCTCTATATAATAATAGTATGCTGTATTAAGGCGATCTTTCTCATTATTTGATTTTAGACGGCATTGTTTTTCGATGCCTTTTCCGTCCGATGACGTTGACCGTAAATCGAAAGTAAGATAATATGTAAACAAAGCCGTCACTTTTGGAAGTTACCCCCATGCAGCTCTGTCGCTGTGTTTTGAAGGATTTTGATTCCCAAGCTTTGTTCTTGGATATCTGAAGCACATTTGGACATAGGTTGTTCTCAGGAAATATTATTGTATTATCAGTTTTGGTACGAATACGGTAGCAGACTTTCAGGAACCAATGGTGCCAGCTGTCAGTTCTATGAGTTGATTTAATATATTTTGCGTTGTCTCTATCTCTCAACCCTCATTTTGATGTATAATTTGTGTATATTTAATTTGAATTTAAGGAATATCAAAGGTGGGAATTTCAAAATACAAAAAATCCATTACGTATATAGCATATATAGTGTTCAAATTTACCCCCCCCCCACCCCTCCCGCCCCCTCAAGCTTATTTATAAGGTATGATCGTTTGTTTCTGTTTATTTCTTGAGTTATGAACCCCCAAAAAACAAAGGCCAAACATAGTGTAAATGGGTTACGCCCATTTACACAGTTTGGCCTTTATTTTTGGAGGTTCATAACTCAAGAAATGGACAGAAACAAACGATCGTTCCTAATTTGTTTGACAAATTATCGTTTATTCAGTGCAACAAGGCGTCATCTGAATTAGTTTGTGTGTTGTTGCCTCCAAGGGACGACATTCGCTGTGTATTTTGACGGGTTGCTCAGCCAGTAGTTAGTGGTTTTTTTAAAGACAGATAACAAATGCTTAGTCGTTAGTGTTCAGTAAGTCAAAATACAAGGAGCTAGACAGTTATAAATGTGTAAGCAAGCAAAAATATAAAGAAAATCTTCTATTGACAAGACGTAAAAGTATTAATGTTCTATTTGCGTCCTTCTTTTGTTCACTTCTGATTATGTGTAGAGTTATATTTCACAGAGCATCTTAGATCAATATGGAGATATGCTACTTTCTAGCACTAGCTCCTTAAAACTTGTATGAGAATTTTAAATTGCATTCTAAAAGAAAAGACAAAAGGCAGAGAAACATCCCCAGGAATATATAAACGCCCACACTTTAAAACTGACTAGAAGGAAAATAAATTTCCCCTGGATTGAAAGAGGCAGGCTAATAAATCCAGTGATTTCGTGTGTGTGTCTGTGTGTGAAGGGGCCTGTCTTCCTGATGTTGTAAGTACCTAAACAACAGTGTTTACGTCATCACAACGATTTCCTTTGTTTTCCCCACGTCCCAGCAAAGAACATAATGTGTTAGTGTTTATCTTCCTGATTTTGTGGGATCCTATTTGTCATTGCCAGTCACCGCGAACAAAAGACAAAATGTCCTCACAACGACAGCTAAACAAGACTGGGGAAGTATATGTGTGTATGTGTGTGGGGGTGTGGAGTGTCGTCCCTATTTTATGAGAATCTAGACAATTGTTCTTGGGTTCCACAAAGATTTCCTTTGTTTCCTGCACGTCCTCGCAAAGATAACGCAAAGATAACAATGGGTTAGTGTTTATCTTCCAAATTTGCGTGTGGACTTTTTTCTCACCGGAGTAAAAGAAAAACAACAAGTTCCCACAATGTGTTGTAACAAGACGGAGGTGTGTGTGTGTGTGTCTTTCTGAGTGTATGTGCTTGTGTGTGGATATATTTGTGTGTGTGTGTGCATTCCATATTATTATTATTGATTAAGGTTTAACGACAATTTAACAGCCAAGGTCATATCGTGTCGGTGACAGTTTTACGGGTGGGTAAGCCAGAGTCCCCGGAGAGAACCAACGAGCAACGACGAGCAGCTGCCAGCTCCCCAACATCGTAACTCCGCACTGCAGCACAGGCAGGGTTAGATTGGTTGAAGACATGCGCACCATCGACGTGCAGTACGCCTAAGTACACGGCGTCATCGTGCCCCCACGTGGACAATCGGGGTTAAGTGCCTTGCCCAAGGACACAACGCGGAGTCCTAATCGATCGCTCAAACGGTCACCCATCCAAGGACTGACCGGACTCGACGTTGCTTAATTTCAGTGATCTAACGAGAACAGGTTACCGCAACGCCACCGTGCCCCCCATGCATTCCATTCACCGTCACCTATCATAACGGCTGAATGTATGTGTGATTCACCGTGACAGTTTATGGAGTTTTGTTATTTTAAAATTTCATTCAATGCTATTCCATCAAAGATAAGTGCTGGTATTTACCACTGCTACAGCATCTGATGTCAGAATCCCATTTGGTCCAAGTACAATGAAATAGGAGATATTCATGGCCACGTAAACCAGAATCACTGTAATCATTGTTATAACGATAGCCCTGGGTAAATTTCTACAATGATACAAAATGTACGAATTACACAACTATGACCATTATAACTAATAGAGTATTTGATTAATTTCTTGTGTGACAAAGAGTTCATCATGAACAATTATATCATACTTTATTAACAATTTTTTACAATTGAAGACTGCGAGTTGATTTTTGACAAAATTGTAACACTTGTATTGATAATGATATTGATATTGATTGATATTTTATTTGCCAATACACTAAAATATAGCAATATATACATTATAGTACATGTAATAAAAATAGTGAAATTTCAACAAGAAGAAATATTGCATATTGTACATTAAATTACAAAAAATTCCAATTAATTGTTGCATTGTGTACTGGCAGGGGCAGGCATAGCCAGATTGGCTGTCTTCCTGCCTTTCCCTTAGATGGAAGAAAAAGAAAGAGAAAGAAAGATCAACAGAAAGAGAAAGAGGTGGATATTACACTTCAGCAATTCCAGTTACTGTGTCTTGAATGGGTCTCATACAGCATGCGCGCAAAGTGTCGCTGATGGCCAACAGCGAAATGTCCCTCTCTTAATTCTGCTGACACCATTCCTTCCGTTATCATGGAAATAGTACAAGTTTGAGAAGAGCTATGAAATGGTTGGTGGGAGCTCAAAGAGAGGCGACATGGACGAGAAAACCAGACAACAGCAACAATTACTGTGGACAACAAATCGTTAAATCGGGGGGGGGGGGGGGAGGGGCATGAGCTATGTCCTTGAATTATAGGTTGAGAATGTATAGTTTTTCAAAAACTACGCCAAGAAGGCAATGTAAGCGGTGGTGCTAGACATTGTTGTTAGCTTTTTCTTGAATTCTTTCCTATTCTCTGTATTTCTGATGTCTACTTCTAGCTCATTCCATAGCTTTGGTAGCGCAAATACCGGTAGTTTATCCAGAGTCTTGGCTGTAGTTTTGTGTCTGTGCAAAAGACCTGCATGACGAGTATTCATATTAGATTGGTTAGTTGAGAAGAAGTTTACAAATGAACCCGGAAGGTTTCCATTATGCCAATCAAACATGAATAATAAGGCGTGTAGTTTGTATAAGTCTTTTAGCTTCAGTATACTATCATTGATAATAGGGGGGTCACTGTGGGCACTGTATTTCTTAGTATTTATTATTCGTAAAGCTCGTTTCTGCAGTTTTTGATGGCGATCACATGATTTGGACGCACCCCATAAAGGAATTCCATAGATGAAGTGGCTCTGTATCAAAGTAAAATATAAAGTTTTCATAACATTATGAGGGAGAAACTTTTTGGCTTTATTGAGAACGAATTTTTCAAGTCCGACTTTCGTGCAAAGGTGAGATATATGGGCGTTGTACGATAAGTTGTCATCAATATTTATACCAAGAAACTTTAAGGACTTCTCACTTTCCCCACTGCCAACCTTGCAGATTGCCCGATTGTTTATATAGACAGTCTGATGAGTAACATTCCTTTCTCTGTAACCTGGATTAAGTAAAATGTATTTCGTTTTCTTTTCGTTCAGGACTAGGTGGTTGGCTTCGCACCAGTCAGATATTTTTGTAATTCCTCATTGAAATCTGAGATTAGGGCATTTATCTCCGCTCCAGACTTATATGCTTCTGTGTCATCGGCAAACGATAAGACATTTAATGTAGTTGAGTTACTTATGTCATTAATGTTTATTCAAAATAAAATGGGACCAATATAGAACCTTGTGGAACTCCACAGGTCAGTTTAGTTAGATTAGATGATTTACTATCACCAAACGATACATACTGATTCCCGTTCTTTAGATAGCTTTTGAACCAACTAATAGCGTTACCTCTATTCCATAATGTTAAAGTTTTTGGAGAAGGATGTCGTGACTTATTGTATCAAAGGCTTTAGAAAGGTAAAGAAAGATAGCTAAAGTGGTGTCCTTACTGGATTTGTTATTTTCGACGGCGACATGTTTTAATAATTGCATAATTGGATGTAGTGTGTTGTGCTGATTCCTAAAACCATATTCGTGGTGATAGAGGATATCAAATTTGTTCAGAATTTTTCATCAATCTGTCAAACATAAGTTTTTCTAAAATCATTGAAAAGACAGGCAAAATACTTATTGGTCTATAATTTGTGAAGTTGTTTTCATCGCCTGATATAAAAATTGGGATTACTTTTGCAATTTTCATTCTGTCAGGAACTATTCCCTGGCTGAAGGAAATGTTCATAATATGAGCAAGAGGGTTGGCAACCGAATCTATCGAGTGTTTAAGGATACTCGATGAAATATGTTCACAGTCCTGACTTGCTTTAGGCTTTTTCTGTTCAGAGCTTTATTTAGAATTTGCCACGTTTTTCGCAGATTGCTTTTATTTTCCAACAGAATATTTTCGTAATACATAGCTTTGCTTTGTTTTTTAATTCTGTTAAACAATCGACATTAATTTTTGTAGTTTCTTACATTAAATTCTGTTGGACTTCTTATTTTTTTATGATAATTTTATTCTTGTTGTTGGCTGAGATTAAAAGATCTTTCGTCATCCAAGGCTGTCGCTTTATGTGTTTCTTATTCCGTTTTTCACTTTTGCAAAGGAAATGCTGATTTGTATTTCGAACTGCTGATTTTTAAATATTAGTGTTTGGTTTAAATTCGGTTTTCCAAAAAAAAAAACAATTGACATTAATCAACGAAAATCAGAACCAGTTTGCTGCAAATGGTGACATGGAATTAAACCGTAACAATACACATACTGATAATGAATAAAAGACTTCTATTCGGAAGAATACTAATTTTACTGATGTAATTAGCTCCCTGAACCTAATATTCTTACTAGTAGAAGGGCATTATGCGAAGCCTCACTATTGATTCATTTCAATCAATTAAAGTCCTACATAGAAAATACAATTATAGAAAATACAATTGTAAAAAATTTATATTGTTTGTCCGGGGGCGTTGCGGTAACCGGTTCTCGTCAGATCACCGAAGTAAAGCAACGTCGAGCCCGGTTAATCATTGGATGGATGACCGTCTGAACAATCGATTCGGACTCCCGCGTTGTGTCCTTGGGCAGGGCATTTAACCCCGATTGTCCACATGGGGGCACGATGACGCCGTGTACTAAGGCGTACTGCACGTCGATGGTGCGCATGTCTTCAACCAATCTAATCCTGCCTGTGCTGCAGTGCGGAGTTACGATGTTGGAGAGGTGGCAGTTGCTCGTCGTTACTCGGTGGTTCTCTCCGGGTACTCCGGCTTCCCCCACCCGTAAAACTGTCACGGCCATGATTAGCCATTGTGCATAAGTATGCGACCTTAAAACACTAATAAATGAATAAACAATACTGTTTGTCTCAGTGTAGAACCTTGTGTGTCCATCTCGATTCCGAAAGACGCTATGCTTTTCCGGCCGATGAGTGGATACTGCAGTTCAGCCTCCATGGAGTGGTCGTGATCAACACGTGGGCAGTGATGTCCACACATGCGTTAACCAGGTAATAAAAATCACCATCAGCAAAATTTTATTTAATGAAACACCGGGTTGCACCCTGTGCTTCATTAACTAAATTTTTGATGATTATTCCTATAATTGGTGTTTGAAATCTAATATTACTGCGTCCGTGGAAATATTGCCCACCCGTGGATAGTGACCAGTCCATGGCGAGCGTACCACACATGTATTCCATCTTACCGTAACCTCAACTGGATTAGTAAGTAAGACTACATGTATATGTAGCTATGACATACTTTGTGAACAGTACCAATTAATTCACATTTTGCGTATTTTACGAGGTTCGAGGAATACTCACTTTTTATAGTTCTTTAATTCTTCGGTCACGTTATTTAACCCTTTCCTAAAAAGAAAAAAACAAACACGAACATTTTTTACCTTTTAAATACCTAAAAAGACAAAACAGAACAAAAATCATCCAATTGATGCATCTTAATCGTGTGCTGTAGGAACAATACACTATCAAACTTCAGTTTGTTGAATAAGTAACTGTCTATCATCCAACTTCAGGCGAGGGGGAGGAGGAGGGGGGGGGGGTTGTATAGACCTCCCCACAAAATTGGAGTTCCACTTGAAAGCCAGTCTCCTTTTTGTGATTTGAAAATTTTGATAATATATGGCGACGTCGCTTACTCCGTTATATCGAAATGCCACAGAGAGTTCGATGTACAGTACGTGGAGAGCGTATTATCACTAAATCACCCACAGAGTGGAGATTTCACCCAAGCAATAAATGCAAATTTGTTGCAAAGCATAACAAGCACAAGCAAAGTTTCAGCCAATGGACCTCCGGGTAAAGCCCGGAGGTCCATTGGCTGAAACATTGCTTGTGTCTTTAGTCGATATATACAAAATTTGAAAGTTATAGTTTGGGTGATAACTCCACTCCGCGGGTGATTTAGTTACAATCCACTCTCCACGTACTGTATGGGTGTAAGTTGTTGTAAAACATAAATGTTCTCGTTTGCATGCCGTCTCTGTGAAACGCCTTGGCATTACTTTGACACCTTTTTATAGCATAGATTGCAAAACAGTATCCAAGTACCTTGGCGTTTCCCAGAAACCAGTCTCATTGTCCCTGTGTTATAATTATGCCCCGTATGGTGCACTAATCTTATCGCGGATCAATTTCTACCAGAATCACATATTAACAGAATTATATATATAGGTATAAGATTACAGAAAATTAATCTTTTGATGCTCAGGTACCTGCGCATTCGTTTTTACGGCCCGCGTTCGTCATATTTATTTTGGACCGAAAATTCAAAATGCATAAAACTACCATTGGGAGCGATTGTAGCGGTATCACAACGCGATTTGCGATGCAATATGTCGTATACATTGATACAGCATTGTTATTCTCTTCGCGAAATGCGACACGATTCTCATATGCATGTACAAAATAAACATTTATTTAACTGGTTGAGAGCTAGATTAGTTTTAGTGGTCAAAATTTGTTAATCAAAAAAAGTTTTATTACAAATAGGCACTCTCCGATAATTTGTAATATAAGAAATTTGTATAAACAAACTATTATTTACGTTTGACTGAATACGAAACATGGTTGTTGCAAATGTGAGCGTTTGCACTGGGACCCTCATTTTTTTGAAAGGTCTGATTCTGGTTCTAGCACTCAACCAGTTAAAAAAACCTTATTATTTTTAATCTCCATTTTAGTTGTTCTATGTTGATTTTGTGTTGTATGATCACTGTTACAAAAATAACTATCAGTGAAATCAACATGGAATCTCTAGTATTTAATTTTAGATTCTCACAACTGGATTTCAGGTATCGGCGACCATTCCATCAGGAATAAAAAATAAAAATAAAAACCGCCCTCCCGCCCTCATTCGTTTGAAAAATAAATTGCCGGAGAATCAATTATTTAATTTTGTTTGGCCTAACAGAATTATATATATAGGTATAATATCTATCTGAGAAATAAAAAAATACAAACTTTTTGCGATCTATTTTATGGTAAATTTCCACATACAATATGCCAGTAGTCCTGATGTTTTAGATCCTAAATTTCACAAAATATTTTCCCAGATGCTGCAATAGAGCTTTATTTGATATTAATTTTCACCCTAAAATTTTCAAAATATTCGCCACGCACCTCCTCCAACAAAGTTAATAGCTACGCACCTGTTTCAAACGTTGTGTGGTATGGTGAGAGTTAATGGCCGTGGCTCAATGTTCGCCTAGTGGTTTTGTGATACAGTTCAGTTTCTTGTCACAATGTCCTTGAATTTGAAGTGTTGGCTCTTCTAAGTTGACCCTGACACCCGCATACTATCTTGTTACTTCTGAGTAAAAGACAAACTCCGACAAACAGCTCCTTTTTCTGATTATCAATAATTTATTAAACGCCAAAATCTCAAGTCACAAGAACTCTACTAAATTCTAGCAACAAAGTTCAAAATTAATCTATCACAATTTTCACCAGTAATTGGGTGACAGTAGTTTTCTCAGGGCAGTCACGACTACTTCCCGACCAAAGATTTCGTATATGTTGGCTTGTTTACAATAACGTACCCTTTGTGATTGTGACCGGAGGTGTCTGTTCTGGGGTTCAACTGGAAGTTACATACACAGTAACACGTGACTGACTGTGAGTAGAATTGCCAATTCATGCTTATTAAGCATCACGTGATCTCGACTAAGTCAGGCAGCAGATCACGTGACACGAGTCACCCATTTCCAAAGAAGTGCCTCCACCAGTCCGTTCCCGAACTCTAACAAGAAACTCCAAACTTCAATGAACGACGGCCTGGAGGATGTTCTCAGTTAGAAGCGAGCGTGATAGTCCAGTCAGAACCAGCTGATACCGGTTGAAACTGGCTAAACATCACGCAATTGTTCGATGATTTGACAGAACAATGAAAGACTATGACAACTGATCGTCAAGTTCTCATCAAGTTAAAATTCCTCACTACAGTAGAGGAAAAACACCCAATCAAACTTGATAAGTTAACATACCAAAAAATGTCTGATAGTCGTCACTATGTGAGAACAGCTTTGGTTCCTCTGTGCATGAATGACATTGTAGAGAGGCCTTTCCTAACCCTCGTCAAAGCGTAGCTAATGCATAGACTCTTTTGTATCTATTAGAACGTGCACGTGCAAGCGCGCATCTGGCATTTTACTTAGAACAATGGGTACTTTGATTGATAGGTAGTAATAACATAGCTTGCAATTCTCACCAATTTTCTGTGTTTTAACCCTTTACCTAACGTGAAAAGCAGACGACACTTGCAAAAAAAATTCTTGAATAACTAATTTTTTTCATTTTTTGTCTCAAAAACATAGGTTATGACCCCTCGTTGGAACGAGCTCGACGAGCTCGTTCCAACGAGGGGTCATAACCTATGTTTTTGAGACAAAAAATGAAAAAAATAGTGAAAATTAATTGGCGATTTTTGAGAACAGCGCTGGCCGGTTTTGGCCGTTACGTTGGGTAGAGGGTTAAACTACATCATAATTTAATACTTCCCTATTCTACACGAGAGTATAATCTTTCTGTCGAGTACTTTCAAGTGCTCTTATATTATTTTATTAGAATTTACCATAGGTTCTTATGACCCTTTTAACACTTTACCTATCATAAAAGTTTCCACTGCAGGCTGAATTTCGCAACAGTTGCAGCGTTTTTTAAAAACGAATGGGGCGTTGCATCCTTATCAATGAGCTTCTATTTCTTTTCATTTCAAACGTGCAAAGTGCGCGAGATGGGCTTAAACTGACGTTTTTTTATCAGATGAAAGTTATCCGTTGTTTTTAACATTCCATAGACGAAGGAAAAGGCAAAACATATATATATATATAACACTTTAATTCTTGTGTGTAAAAGCATTAACAACATTTATTACTTACCAAAGTGTGATTTACTGGGATTTCCCGATTTGATTATAAACGATAACGTAACAAGTGAATTATGCAATCAACAATTGGGTCATGTATCCGTGCGCGCAAACGAAGACGCTTTGCCGTGGGCGTAATGGGGACTTCATTGTTTGTTTTTGTTTTTTCAACCCTTTACACGAAAAGCAGACGACACTTGCAAACAAAATTCTTGAATAAGTATTATTTTCATTTTTTGTCTCAAAAACATAGGTTATGACCCCTCATTGGAACGAGCTCGTTCCAACGTGTGGTCACAACCTATGTTTTACAGACAAAAAATGAAAAAATAATGAAAATTAATTGGCGATTTTTGAGAATAGCGCTGGCTGGTTTTGGCCGTTACGTTAGGTAAAGGTTAAATAATATAATTATGGTTAATCATGAAAAGTAATAAACAGAGTAATCGCTTGACTGGACTGGTTACGTGAAATAATTTATTCGAGGCAAGGACTATATTGTAAAACACTCGTGCACATTCGCGCACTCGTGTTTGTACAGCGTCCCTCACCTCTCATGAATTATTTAACGTAACCAGTCCAGTCAAGGGATTACTCTCTATCAAACGGCAGGGGTGGCTAAGATACAAAATAAGATGACATGTTTGAGTTTTTAAACCCAGCCTGACTGGACGGTTTTTAAGGAATCAATCTTTCGAAGGTCAAAGGGACTTACGCAAGTAATAGGGTTACGTTTCTTGCATCCATCAGTTCATCACAACTCAAAATCTGTGTCACATCTCTTTGTTATTTACATTTTCCAATCTATGATTTATTAACTGTAAATTGTTATTTACCAGCCACCGAAAGCCCATAAGGCACTATAGCAGGCTGAAACAATGTCTCCAGGATTGTCTGTAGAACCACTAAATCCACTTGAGAGGCCAGCATCTTTACCTGAATTGCAGAAGAAAATATATATATTTTATAATTGCATTGTCTCACGGAACGTGCTTGTCAAGAAAATCGTTTCAGGAAACCACCAAAAGGAGTTCAAATTCATGGAAGATAGTAAATGTATTTGACTTGCACGTTTGGAACTTTGACCATATATAACGTCTGTTGAAATGCCCCCGGTGAGGCAAAGAGTGTCGGAAATTACTATTGGAGTAGCCCGATTAATATTTTCCTCGAGCAGCCTTGAGGCTGCACGTTGAAAATATTAAATGGCTTTTCCCTTAAATGCACTGGGCGTCCGTTTACTTAATAAAATATGACGTAGCGTCAGGCTGGTGGGAAAGAAGGTTTTCGAATTCAAAGGGTTTAATTTGAGAAAAACACCGTCTACCCGAAAGGCGCTATCTCATACAGAGTGGTGTAATCTCATCGACTCTGCTGAACAATTAAAAATTACTAGTTTTCAACCATGGATTGTGGAGGAAGGGGTGAGATAGAGGGCAAAATGGTCAAGACGTATCGGAGACCCACCAAGGCTTCACCCGGTGGAAACAAATTAGTAAATGGATCTACAGGAATGCTATTTCGCTCACTGTCTGGCCTTGACAAGTGCGACAGAAGGTGTTAAAATGTGTGTGTGTATTGGAGGATGGGACTGGAGAGCGCACTCCAAAATCCAATGGCTTAAAAATCGACTCAAATGAACTGTGTGAATATGAACCAAGTTGGGTTTTTATTCACTCGACACACTTAAAACCCTTTACCTGACATGAAAAGCAGACGACACTTGCAAAATTTTTTTTGAGTAACTGAGCTCGTTCCAATGAGGGGTCATAACCTATGTTTTTGAGACAAAAAATGAAAAAATAATGAAAATTAATTGGCGATTTGTGAGAATCGCGCTGGCCGGTTTTGGCCGTTACGTTGGGTAAAGGGTTAATTTGGATTAGGTTTTATCCCAAATGCTTTGAGAGCGTGGCCATGGATAGAACATACAATACATTTTGGATCAGCTGACCATGACCTTTCCTGTCACACCACGTATATTAATCACATACGAGTAAGCGTAGGAATACCAGATAGTTTTTAATTTGCAGTCTGTACCCCCATTGCCCACGTGGGGGCACGGTGACGTTGTGTACGTCGATGGTGCACCTGTCTTCAACCAATGCTAACCCTGCTTGTGTGGAGTTGGTATGTTGGGGAACTGACAGTTGCTCGCCGTTGCTCGGTGGTTCTCTCCGGGTACTCCGGCTTCCTCCACCCGTAAAACTGTCACGGTCATGGTTAGCCACTGTGCGGAGACAGACTCAAGGTGCAGAAAGGACATCAATCAATCAATCACTTTTTTTCTCTCTCTCTCTCTCACATTTTATTGCGAAGTTAGATTTTCTAGTATATATATATATATTTTTTTACATTTCTCTCATTTGTGTGTTTCGCCATTATATTGATTTTTTGTATCATGTTAAGGGAGCGGAGGGTATACTAAGTGGAAAGCACTTGTCCTCCAATCCCAATTTGCAACTTATTTGTTTGGCAAATAAAAATATGTTTAACCAAAAAAAAAGCCATTGTGCAGAAATATGTGACCTTAAACACCAATAAATAATAAATAATAATAATTTGCAGTCTGGTAGTAGTTCGGTTTATTTCTGCTACTTCAGGGACAGCATTCGGGTTGAAAGATGATTGAAGATGTTGAAATATACCGATCTAGCCGAAGGTAGAATTCACTGGCCAATTGCATCTTCATTTGTTAATATTTGCATAGTGATTAATACCAAATCATGATGTTTCATCTGGGGATGCTTTAGGAGACTGTTGCCCCCCCCCCCCCTCTAGGCCCCCCCCCCCCTCCCCCAAAATAGTACCTCTGTTCCACAGCATCAAGGCAAAGCAAATGTGACAGCAAAGCACTCCCAGTCAATTGCCACTCATACCGAGCTTTATCTTACAAGAACGTATTTCCCCCAATACAAGTGAAATCGTCTAGACAAATTCAAATCTGCACTGTGAGTAGCAACCGCACGCGAGATCATTCGATTCAGAAAGAGAACGTTTTAACCTGCACTCAATGAAAACTGATTGCACATGTCAATGTCATCGTTTTTAATAACAGTAATTGAAAGATAAATAACCAATTCAACGAAATAAATTAGACTAAATAATTTTCTGCCATGATGATATTTTTATATGGGCCAAACATGCATTAAATCTGAGAAATAAAACATAGAAATACTCATGTGAAACACTGCTATAAACTTCAGCGGCTTTAGAATAAGTAGAACAATGAATAGGGATTATGTAATGCATAGCGCAAGAACGCAATACTATTCATAAAAAATCAACTCGTAGACGATTGTCAAAATATATGCGAACAAGTCAAGAAGGGGGGGGGGGGGTGGGGGTGGGGGAGAGGGTATTGTAGATTGGGTTTCCGAGATGGTGTTTTGAAGTCTCGACCTCACCTCTGGGTCATAGCGGGTTCGTTGATTATATGCCCGGAGACGAGGTCTCGACTTCAATACACTACAAAAAATATAGGTTCTCTTTAGAACCAAAACTGGTTCTAATCTTGTCCCTGAGATGGAACTAGTTCTGTTTAAACAGTATTTATTTCAAATCAAATAAATTTATAAAGATTAACATTAAATATTAACAGAATTAAACATAAATTGAGGGGACTTCAGCCGTAAGTTTAGAGCTCATAGGAGGTTGTCTCAAATCATTATTAAGCAAAGGAGATGTAAACAGTTGGCATATCGAACCAGTTTTGGTTCTATACAGAACCAAAACTGGTTCGATATGCCAACTGTTCATATCTCCTTTGTTTCAAAATGTTTGGCGACTGCGTTGAATAAGCTTCAAGTTTACTGCTGAATTCACTTCAGTTCATGTAATATTCTGTTAAAATTGAATGCTAATCTTGGTAAATTTATTTGATTTGAAATAAGTACTGTTTAAACAGAACTGGTTCCATCTCAGGGACAAGATTAGAACCAGTTTTGGTTCTAAAGAGAACCTATATTTTTTGCAGTGTACACCATCTTGGAAACCGGAAAGGAGGTAATAACATATGTATTGTAGTGTACCCGGCGATATAAACTGATCGTGTAATATAGGTATTTCGCTTACCCTGACCAAGAACCACAAATCCGACGACAATTATAATTGCTGCTGCAGTCAACTTCACAAAAGTGAATAACTTGGCTCCAATCAACGAGGCTTTAGTGCTCACTGCATTGGTTATACCACATGATACTGTCAACATAAAAAATATATTGTTGGATTGTATAAGTGAACAAAATAATAATCAAAAATTAATATACATTCGGAGCATAACAATATTATGTTTTAATTTAAATCGGCCTCTAATATTTCTTTCAAACATTAGACAAGTGGATCGAAAAAACATAACTAATTTTCGTTACTCGCTGTCATATTCCATGTTGTTGCAAACATATTGACCAAAATGCACACAACGGTGAGAATCTTCAAAGATATGTTCAATAATTTCTTATACGAAACCAGATCGTGAAGTATTGCAAGCCTTCAGTTAGTTAACGCTCTCATTCTCTATAGAGGGTTCCCAAGGCCCGAATCATTGAAAGCATTGGAATTTAAAATAATGTTTGGACATTCATTGAAAGACCTTGAAAGTGACATTATAATTGGCAACATTGAATTTTAACTGGTATGGACACCCTACTTTCAATGATTCCTCGGAACCGCTGAAATTTGAGCATTAATTAATTTTGCCAATTGTAACTACATATCAATAACCCATAGTGTCCAGGTTGCTCCTATTTTGAAATAGAACCGCCCTTAAAACACTTCTATCGTCGCCTTTTCCTGCAGAGATCTTATCTCTTTTAACACTAACTCGTGAATGATAAAAGTTATACTGTATTTCTGCCTATCATTTGACTCTGTTTTTGTCTTATTACCGTTTGTTATTTCAATAAATATTAATTGGTGCTTCATTACACCTTCAGTTGATTGGATTGGCCTATTTCAAAAGAACGCTTTCTGATTGGTTATCACCAAAAAGGTCTGTGCCAAATAAATACGGTTATGACGTATGGCTGCGTGCAGTTGTGACGCGTCACATTCGACTGCATGACGTTCAAGTTGAAATTCCATTCTTTAACCTTTTTTTTCTATCTAAAGAAGTGTTTTTGGTAACTGTGGTGTCATATGATAAACGGAATATGAAATGTGTGATTTGGTTACTCGATATTTATGAAACTCGTCCACGAATTTTCAGTTTTGCCGAGCCAGAAGCTCGGCAAAATTGACAATTCTTAGACTCATTTCATAAATATCGAGAGACCAAAACACGCGTTCCATATCCTCTATTTACTGTATCCATTGTCACATCTCTCCATGACCTCATTATACACAGAGATCGTTATCACATCTCTCCATGACCTCATTATACACAGAGATCGGATCGCTGCCGAGGCGCGACTGAGCCATTTCCTCACAGAGATTTCTACAAATACCGAAAATCGGGCATAATAATCGCGAGTGAGTCCTCAGCTCATGGAGGGTTGGTCTTGCACAGTGCCTCTTATGCTTTAGGCTCGGATGCCTGATCCGCCGTTTCGCGCTTTGGTGGGGGTTCGTCCGCACAAAACTGTAGACTATCCTCTATGTTACGCCTCTAAATGGAGCTTGTCACCACCTGGTCAAAACTGTCAATATCACACGCCTTGCCGTCAAAACAATTCTTTCTGCCTAAAAGGAATGTAAGTAGTCTGTTTTGCTTAATTGTTTTATTGTGTGTTTGAGATTATGTTGCAAAAATAATTCGAATTCTATAAACTCCCCCAGTTTACATGTATATGTAACCAACAATTTTGGAATTCACTCCAACCCATTTTTATGCTAGATAGCACGACTTGTAAGGGACGCACAACGTGGGTGAAGTAGTACTTTTGATGAAGCGTAGTGATACGAAGTGCGACATAAACTTTCGGTCTGAACAGTAAAAAAATATCGTTTCAAAGGGTTGTAGGTTGTATCTCAGGGGATAGGTTTCCGAAGCGATAGCCATCAGTCACGCAAAATTATATCTTGAACTTCCCGTCATTTCATGAAGCATATCATTTGACACCACACCAAACTACTTTTGTTGGTAGAAATCAATTAAGGCAGGCAAAAAGGGCACTAAATTTTGTGTATCATATCGCAGGGTTATAATTACAGAACGTCCGAACGATTTTCTCCCGTTCTGTTAGTATTTGATTGCGTATGACATTGAATTTATAGTGTTTTTGCAACACAACACACAAGATTTTGTCACGTGGTCATCCATCCATCCATCAAAACATGGATACACGCCAGTTCTTTCGTTCCTGCGTTTGTTCGACAAAATTGTGGCTACAGTTGTTGGAGCAGTGACTCTACATTTTCAGCAAATGTTCTAGAAGCACTGCTGAACTCGATCACGTCATTTCGAAGTCCAGAAACCGAGCAAGTGCCTTCTTGGGAACCCTGCACGCATACGCTCATTTCATATTCGACTTGGCAAAATTGGGGGACATTGATGTCGCTTGTCATGGGAAATGATGCACCTATTCATGAACGATGAGTGAAAATTTTATGGAAATCCGCCTAGTGTTGGCTGAGATATAACGTTTTGATGAGAGGAAGTAATTTTTTGAATTTTGTTCATTTTCTTGCTGACGCGAAAGGGCGTGGAGACGCGCTCTAACTGCCCCTGTCTGGGCTAGTGCCATCTAAGACTTATAATTCACTGTTGCAGGTAGGCAAATGATACAAAGCGAAACTTGCATCTTCCAAACCGTTGCCAATGGGTTCCGACGGTGTCTTTAACACTTAGATGATTGCCAGAAAGTAAAAGTTAACAGAAATCACGCATGAGTTAATGGCGAAAAAGATGTCATTCGGCTAATTTGACATAACATAAAAATTGAACAGACACCAGTGTCGGACATACGCCAACTGTATCTAGACCATCAAAGGCAGCTGTTTGAGATTTTCAGAATTTGTTCTACTTTCCCCACTCGACAGTTTAGTATCTTTATCGAGTGACCGAGACCGCGTGGAAACACCGTGGATCGTGTGGGAACCGAAAGGACGATTCGTCCCTACTTTATTCTCAAAGCAGTGACTTTTCTATTGATTATTTACATGTCATCGGCCGAGTTTGTCATTATTTTCTGCCCATTTGATGAACTGTTCAACTTTATATAGGACCGAAAGTTTGGAGTTACACCGTTTATTGATAACTCGACCCAGACAGTCGGCGAGTGATTAACTGGTAGAGTACTGGAAGCCCATATTTGGGCTTTATGAAATACCACAGGTTGTGACTATAATATCTACACACTGTTAGAGGAGGTTTCTTATTGACCCCGGAAAGAAGCAGATATTGTTAATGACACATTGCTCAGTCACATTTGATTGGCCTATTGGCACTATCCAATCAAATGTAACCGGGCAATATATGATGAAATGAAATCTGTGGTCAAGAAAAATGTAGCACCCTACCAGTTAATGAATATTTTTATCTCAGAATTAGATAACTTTTTAGAAACAGGCTACAGCATGGGATAAAGGTGTGTTTCCGGTATTTATTTATCGCGCCCATGGATAGGTTGTTCTAAACTTTGTGGCCAGGGGAGGTGGTGGAGAGGTTCCGGGGGGGGGGGGGGGGGGACGCCTAATAGACAGTTTTTTATGTGACATGAATCAAGATTTGAAGATAGCATTACCAACAAACTATCCGATCAAGGAAGTTGACTTGAAATTCTGGTGTGAGCGGGGACTGAATGAATCAGCGACTGAACGATTTTAACCCTTTACCCAACGCAGACGATATCAAAATTTATTATTTTATATATAATTTTTTTTAATTTTTCAAAAAATTTCAACAAAACCATATCATGTGACCCCTCATTGGAGCGAGCTCAATGAGCTCGTTCCAATGAGGGGTCACATGATATGATTTTGTTGAAATATTTTGAAAAAAATAATTTTTTCAACTGCTCAATTTGCATATTACGCGGGCGGATGCGGGCGATTCGTTAGGTAAAGGGTTAATTATCTTTCAGCTAACTGTTAAAATGAAAGGGGTATATTGCAACGTTGCATCAAAACAGAAAGCAATTCTACCATTTAATTATAAAAAAATGTCGTTTCTCTTCTAATAATCGTTAACATGTCAGCATAAGGCGACATTACCCCATCAATTTGTAAACAAGACATGACGGAAAAAGTAAAGAATGGCATGTAATAGTTGTAAAAACAATCAGGTGCACCTTTCGACCTTTCTAATTACTCAGATGTTGCATGACAGTAAATTCGGAAAGATCCACATTGGCCAGCCGTTAATTTGTAACTTGGGGGCGCGGTGGCTCAGTAGGTAGAGGTGCAGGCTGCAAGACGAGAGGTCCTCAGTTCGAATCCCACCTACGGCAATCGCGTTGTGTTCTTGGGCAAGGCACTTCACCCACGTGGGTGCACGGTGACGCTGTGTACTAAAGCGTACTGCACGTCGATGGTGCACCTGTCTTCAACCAATGCTCGCCCTGCTTGTGTGGGGTTAGTATGTTGGGGAGCTGACAGTTGCTCGCCGTTGCTCGGTGGTTCTCTCCGAGTACTCCGGCTTCCTCCATCCGTAACACTGTCGTGGTCATGATTAGCCATTGTGGAGAAATATGTGACATTAAACACCAATAAATAATAAATAAATAAATAATTTGAAATTTAATAGAAGGCTCCGAACATACCTATTGTTCACGGAGATTTTATGTCTTGGGTTGAAGTTAGTATAGGTTTAATCTCTTGCAAGCTAAGAGAAAGATATCAAGTCGTGAGTAAGAAATCATCGCTAGTTTTCCATATTGTAACCATATTCTATATCACCAAACTAGGACTGTCACGATTATTCGATTAATCGATTGCTGATCGATCACGCCGAAATCGATTAGTATTTTTCGTTGTCGAAGAATCTCTAAATTTTACCCTGTTTTAGACGTTTAATAATTAAAAAAAATGAAAAAACTATTGTTTCTTAAGGTAAAGGGTCAAGAACGTCGACTTTAAATCTCAAGAAGCCGTTAGAAGCATTTGCCTTTTAGGAACATTCAAAGTTTTAATGTTATGAACTTTTGAACCGTCAGTGTAATAATCAAGACCGGTCGGCAGTTGCGAACTTGCGAAGTTCGCAACTGACGACCGGTCTTGATTATTACACTGACGGTTCAAAAGTTCAGAACATCAAACCTTTGAATGTACCTAAAAGAGGATCGTCTTCGTTGTTTACTTGAGAAGGTCAACTGACTTGAACTTCATTTTTAACAACTTAAAGAGAGGGAAATGTGGGGAGGGGTCATCTATGTACGATTAATCGATTATAATCGATTATTTGCGACGATTAATCAATTCCTAAATTCAAAAATCGTGACAGCCCTACACCAAACAGAAATAAAAGCATACTTTATGGAAGATTTGTAACTCTAATTCCTGCACGAATGAAACAAGAAATAAATTATACAACTGAGTTTGGCGGTAATGTTTTCGGTAGAAACTTCAGGAGTGAAATATGTAAATTCATATGAATTAAGGCCTTTACACACTAATCGCAATGCTAGCGTTCAGAGCGCTGTAATAAAGTAACCCAAAAATTCTCATTCAAGTTAATTATTGTGTTTGCTACACAAGGTCATTTTAGAAGTCACAAAATATCAAAATTCGTAGACTGAGAAGAAATGTTATTATCAAATACTTTAACCCTTTGCCTAACCTGAAAAGCAGACGACACTTGCAAAAATAATTCTTCAATAACTATTTTTTTTAATTTTTTGTCTCAAAAAAATAGGTTATGACCCCTCGTTGGAACGAACTCGACGAGCTCGTTCCAACGAGGGGTCATAACCTATGTTTTTGAGACAAAAAATGAAAAAAATAATGAAAATCAATTGGCGATTTTTGAGAGTAGCGCTGGACGGTTTTGGCCGTTACGTTGGATAAAGGGTTAATACTTTATTGCAACACATGGGAGCGCGGTGGCTCAATGGTAGACTGTTGGACTTCTATGCTAGAGGTTCCGAGTTCGATTCCCGCCTGGGACGACCCGCGTTGTTTCCTTGGGCTAGGCGCTTTGTCCCGGTTGCCTACATGGAGGCACGATGACGCCGTGTACTGAGGCGTACTGCCCTTCGATGGTGCACATGTCTTGAACCGCTGTAACACTGCTTGAGCGGAGCTTGAACAGAGTTAGAATGTTGAGGAGCTGACAGTTGCTCGTCGATGCTCGGTGGTTCTCTCCGAGTACTCCGGCTTCCTCCACCCGTAAAACTGTCACGATCACGATTAGCCATTGTGCATAAGTATGTGACCTTAAACACCAATAAATAAATAAATAAATTGCATCGCGTATAACGTATTTAACTTTAGTTAGGCCTTTATTAGTGGCAAAGATAGGTGTCATTTTGTAATCATTCGCAAGCGCCTGCATCCGTCCGCCAGTCCGTCCAACCGTACTTTACTTGTATCGCAGCAATTTGCTGATCAAATAAGCACATTTGCAGTTCATAAACCACCAATAGTCTGGTCGTTGAAGGTTTCGACCAGAAACTAATTGGTAAAATGCTGATTTTGGTACCATCTCAAGTGAAAATAATCAAAGAACAACATATCCAAAACCCACTGAAATCTGCTTAGGAAAAATTATTTATTCAAGATGGCTGTAAATTCTACGAATTTCGCAATAAGCCATTTCGATTATCTAATAGGCCACTAAAAGCAAGAATATCCCACACTCGTGCCATATTGATCAAACCAGTCACACACGCGTTTCGTTCTGTGTATATTGAGGGTCAAAATCTTCAATAACCTGTCATATATTTTCTCGAAATGGGAAAGAACTGCCAACAAATTTCAAGTCTCTATAAAAACGATTTCCCCCAAACGGATTTCAATGAATTTTGAATACGTTATGGAGTGGACTCTCCTCTTTTCAACAACACCAGTCTGTTAGGAGCATTCAACTTTTGGTAGTCTACTCAGTGGACCCTGATCAGACAATTTGTGCGGGTTCTTAAGTTCACTTTCTATTATTAGTAACACAGTTTGTTAGTGATCTAATTTGGCATGGTCGGTGTCAGGTAAGAGGTCGTCTCGCCCAATATGGAATTAACTGATAACATATTTATCATATTAAATCACGAACAAGTCGTGTTACGAATATATCTTTACGATCACTTTTTCTATACAATGAATTAAAAAATCTCACTTAATTAACGTGAATCAGTTATCGTATGCCGACATTTTGATAGATTAACAAACAAAGGGGGAGGGTGGGGGGGGGGGTATTCCCTTTAGTTTATATGCATCTTGCGTATTACGTTTTAAAACCAGTAAACTTCTCAAATACTTGTAGGTGGTAACATATACGCCTATATGTCTCCTAACCAGCCACTTTAAGCCCCCATGGCATTGACAATGTGAGTATATCGCTCACTCGATGGATCTTACTTGTAACTTACCTTACAAAATCGCCTCAACGCATTTTTCAGGTGCGTACCATATGAGAAAAAAATCGTACTCACGCAGCAGTAAGCAAGCCATACATTTCGTGAAAACGTCGTTTGCGCCACATTCCCCAAATATCGGAGCACCGATATACTTCGCAGCAGTCAAGGAAACCACGGCCGTACTGGACGGTGTTATGAAAAACTGTAGAGCGACAACGTGAAGAAACGCTGGATACGAACCATAAACGCCCAATAGATACACGTAATCAGATCCTGACTTGGTGATCAACGTCCCCAGTTCAGCGTAACATAAGCTTCCTGGAAGACAGTGTGAAAAAGAGCAGAAAAAATACAGAACATTAAAAGATAGTGAAAACGCCGTTTTCTTATTTTTAACCCTTTACCTAACACGAATAGCAGACGACACCTGCACATAAAATTCTTTTATAACTAAATTTGTCACTTTTTGCCTCAAAACCATAGCTTATGAACCCTCATTGGAACTGGCTCAACGAGCTCGTTCCAATGAGGGGCCCTAAGCTATGGTTTTGAGACAAAAAAATGAAAAAGTAATAAAAATTGATTGGTGATTTGTGTGAATAGCGTTGGGCGGTTTTGCCTTTACATTAGGTAAAGGCTTAAATAAGTTTCATAGGAGAATAATAGGCAAATGTTCAAACTGATTGGGGGAAATATTGTAAAAAGCCAACTTCTATATAGAGGATATGGAATGAATGTTTTTCTCATATAATATTTTTGAAACGAGTCTATGAATTTTCCGTTTTTGCGATCCTCTGGCGAGCCCAAACGGAAAATTCGGACGAGTTTCATAAATATTTTTTGAGAAAAACACTTATTTCATATTCTGTTCATCATATGACACACATATGCACAACTTAACGACTTAATATCACTTTTTAACACTTTACCTAACATGTGTTGCAGACGACACTTGGAAAAAACATCATCATATAACTAAAAATTTTCATTTTTTCATCCAAAACATAGGTTATGACCCCTCATTGGAACGAGCGCGATGCGCGATGCGCTCGTTCCAATGAGGGGTCATAACCTATGTTTTGGAAGCAAAAGATGAACACATTTCGTATACAGCACTGGCCGGTTTTGGTCGTTATGTCAGGTAAAGGGTTTATGCAATATAACCCAACCTAAATAGGACAGGTAATGTAAATTTTCCCTACTCAAATTATGCAAATGTGACCCAGTCGTATTTTGTTTAGCCAATCAAACTGTCCATATTTGAAATTGACCAATGAAATCTTTCAACCCCAATTATGCAAATTATGAAAATATGGCCCAGTTGTATTTTGTTCAGCCAATCAAATTGTCTAGTTTTGAAATTGACCAATGAAATTGACGGAAGGCTTTATTTATCACTGATTAATATGAAAACAAAATATCAAATGTTTTAAAGTGAACAAAACGGACGAGTCATATGATAAATTTTTATATCACTCAATTTCAATCTTTATATCAAATTCTCACACCCTTGGTGTTCACCGACAGCTTCTGCAATCTCAGGGGAGTTAATGTTTCTGTAAATCTCTTTCAGTGACAAATTATCAGTGATGGTAATACTCCGCAGTGACAGTTTAGGGTGTCGTGTAACAGGGTCACGTGGTTGCGGTCGATAGTCTGCCTCAGTATAGATGATCGAGAAGGGTGTCGATTTTTAGGCAAAAAGGGTAGTGCGACGAAATTATTCGTTATTCTGTCCAACTGCCCGTCCACTACTGACACAAGATAGCTATATGGCGAGGTTAGAGTTTGAATTAATTTCTGTTTTGCAATATTCAGATCTCAAGATTTATACATATCGACAATGTGTGGTTGACACAGTATTGTGGCGGAGACATGTTTGTGCTTGTGGTGATATTTTCTTCACTCCACAGAACAATAACTGTAACACATATTATGGAAAAATAATTTGAAAGATCCATTAGGGTGAAGCAGATGGCAGAAACAAACACAATAATGTTACCAAGCCACTATGACTTATGCAGGAGGTAGAACAGAACACATGTCAATAATGGGGGAAATGGGTTTTATCACATGACTCGTCCGTTTTGTTCACTTTAAAACATTTGATATTTTGTTTTCATATTAATCAGTGATAAATAAAGCCTTCCGTCAATTTCATTGGTCAGTTTCAAAACTAGAAAATTTGATTGGCTAAACAAAATACAACTGGGCCACATTTTCATAATTTGCATAATAGGAGTTGGGAGCTTTCATTGGTCAATTTCAAAACTGGACAATTTGATTGGCTGAACAAAATACAACTGGGTCACATTTGCATAATTTCAGTATGGTTAAACTGTATTAATATTTTAGCTACAAGAAAAGCGCCATCCATTTTTTTAAAAAATATTTTCACTTTTTGCTTCCAAAACATAGGTTATGGCCCATCATTGGAACGAGCTCGACGAGCTAGTTCCAATGAGGGGTCATAACCTCTGTTTTGGAAGCAAAAAATGAAAATCTTTAGTTATACGAGGATGTTTTTCCAAGTGCCGCCTGCAACTCAAGTTAGATGATGGGTTAAAAAGTCATACTAAGTGGCTAATTTGTGCGTGTGTGTCATATGATAAATAGAATATGAAATGAGTTTTTTTCTCATATAATATTTATGAAACTCGTCCGAAAATTCTTAGACTCGTTTCATAAATATTATATGAGAAAAACACTCGTTCCTTATCCTCTATATTTCTCACCAAATGCAGACAGCTAACTGTGGATTCTGCACTTACGCAACGAATTCTTCTTGGAATAAGAATCAGCAGCTATGTTATTTTGGAGCCCACAGCATCCCCATAGAAATAAACTTTACACCTGAAGACTGTTAGAAAGACTCGCATTGGGTGTGGGTGGTGGATGTTATTGTATTGTAAAACGGCGCTTTCTTGATTGACAAAGGGAATATCTTCGCTTTCCTTGATGGGAGTGGGTACAGGTTTTTCAAATACGCTTAGGTACATAGCTACATGCTGCACCTAGACGATAGTGTCAGTTAATTGAGGCAAGGGGCGATTTCTGGTGTTATTGTGGCAAGGAAATGACCTTGGTTCGTGTGCGAAATATAGAATATACCCATAGTAGCTTGGTGTACCAAATGTTCACCACGAGTGGTGAAGTGTGTTACCCGCGAGCCTTTTGGCGCGAGGTTAACATCACTTCACCATGAAAGGATCAGAATTTTGTGAGATTGGAAAATAATATTAAATGGTAATCGTCATAGAGACTCGTGTCCGAATGGATTGGTGCGTTGGCTAGAGGTTTTGGGGAAGATTTCGAAGTGTTCCAAGCATGTAGTCCTATTAGGTGCATGGGGACATAGGAATGGCAGACCCTGGTCGAAAAGAGGCACACCTTCTGCAGGCTAAAGACACATGTGCAGGCACCTACGAAATGCCTGCTATGGAGGCCATCTCATAAAATCAATGCCGTTCTACGAAGGACAGGCCCTGATATGAGTTGTAGAACTTGTTAGTCATTCTTGGGAAATAATAAGCTTAAATTAAAACTAATAGGGCTAATCGTGTGTTTCACTCACCAGAAAGAGATGCAAGTCCACATATTATCCACACAACGAGACATAATCCAACCGACTTTGTTCCTTCCAAGACTCCTCTTGGTGAGATAAATATACCAGATGCTGAAGAAAAAATATTTTGTAAAGTTGGAAAAATGCATTCGATAATGTCTTTTTTAGACCGAGGTTAATATATATATCTCGGAAGATACTTTTTTGAGTAATTTTTTTGACCACTTGTATTTATGAGTAGTTCCAGTAGGGGTAGGGTCAAGTGAATATAAGAAAGGCTGAAATTAAGGAGTACAAAATTAATGATGAAGTAACAATGAAAATTTTTTATCATCAGTTTGCAGTTTTCAAGAGATATGATGCCCTTTTCGGCCTTGCGATGAACCAAACACACAAGTAAACACAACAATATGCAAATTATCTCAAGAAGCAGTTGGGTTGAAAATCAACCCAAATCAGCTGGGTTGAGTGAATACGAACCCAATTAATAGCCAAAATCAACTGGATTGGGTGAATATGAACCCAGTTGATGTTAGTTGTTTCTGCACCCAACTGATTTTAGACTGTATGAGAATAATATGCAACTGTTGATAGTACGGCATATTAGTTTAATCGGTACCCGTTATATTGTCTATTTTAGGTCAGCACTACTGACACGTAATTACGGCACACTTCAAGGTTGAATGTCATTGCAACTGGGAAGATAACGGGATTTCTGCCCTTGTATTAAATTTTATATCAGATCAGTATCAGTGGCGTTTGATGAATGTTAGCTTGTTTTCTCTAGCTTTGATTAGCATACAATGCTGTGAATCAAAACTAGTCGAAGTGACATCGCCTCACACTACATGGAATTATAACGTTATTGTATTGTTGCAGCCGAGAAGGACTCGCCGGATTCGTTCCGATTTCGAGTCAATGCATTTGGAAAAAACAGCCCGATTAGCATTCAATAGTTAAAAGATAATGCCATGTCGAACCAGCTCCCAACACATCGCGATTTTGGTAGTGATTAGTTGAGGAATGAGTTTAGTTTGTACAGAGTTAGTCTACATCTTGACCTAAACCCCAAGCTTCAAATAGTTAATCCACAAATGTACATGTATAAATTTCAGTTTTGTTTCTTTGTTTACTCATATGTTTACTTTTTCTTTAATTTTTGTACCAGTGGTGATGACCATCAGTGCACTCTAAGGAAAAGGCTGCTCAAAAACCCAAACCGCCAATTTCTATCTCCGGAATACCCGCTGACTGATGAATTTAGGTTTTCACATTCTCGTATTAAATATGGAGATTGACATAACCCAGTACCGACAGTCAGTGGGTATTTTCTACAACGTTCTTAATTCAATGAATCAAGACCACATTCATCAAACTTATGCACACTCCATCTTAAAATCCGTCCACTTATATTCCATCTCTCATCATCTATAATTGTTATTATGATGTTGATTGTTATTCTCTGTGGTGATGTCCATCCAAACCCCGGTCCAGCTCACATGGGTTCTGTCAGTACCGATCAAAATACAATTTAAATTCTAAACTATAATATCCGTAGCATCCGTCATAAACTGCATAAGCTAGTAGATGAGATCTATGACTTTGACATTATTTGCTTTTCAGAAACTCACTTGGATAATGACTTCAATATTGATAAAATATTGATCCCAAACTATTCGGTCTCCATTATACATAACAGAAACCAGTACGGCGGGGGTATTGCGGTGTATTGTGCGGATCACATCACCTTCAAACAAACTGAAGACCTAACGTTTGATGATGATATTCTCTGGTTTGAAGTGGGCAACAAACAGAAATTCATCCTTTGTGTCACATACTGATCGGAGAGGGAATCGAGTGAAAATTACTGGCCTAACTTGCAGGAAAAAATAGAATTGGCCTTGGAAATAAATCCATCAGTTGTTTTATCTGGTGATATAAACTCTAACCTACTTGTGGAACGAACGGAGTACGCTACAATCTCTTATAACTCTATTCAATTTGAAGAATGTTATATCTGAGCCCACTCGTATAGGAAAGACATCTCGAACCCTACTTGACCCTATAATTGTTAGTGACACAGTTACGATAGCTCACTCGGGCACACTGGAATTGGGTTTATCCGACCATCTCGCAGTATACACTCATGTAGTTTGTGCACACCCTATTCAATCAACTGTCACATGGGAGGTCTGGAATTATAAAAAAAGGTGATTTTATAAAATTGAATAACCTTATAAACGAGACAGAATGGGAGAAACTAATATGCAGTGAGGAAAACATTAATGATGCTCTGTCAAACTTTGTTTCTACTTTTTTGGAACTTGCAGAAAAATGTATTCCACATACAAAAGTTATAATTAGGAAGTCTGATAAGCCGTGGTTTGATAGCACTATTAGAAGTACTATTCGTCTTCGTGATCGACTGCGTAAATTAGCTCTGAAAAGCAATAACCCAAACACATGGGCGAAATATAAAACTACCCGAAACAAAGATAACAATATGAAAAAAATTGCCAAGGAACAATACTTAGAAAAAATAGATACCTCAATATCAGAAAACAACGACCAACGGCAATTTTGGCATATTGTTAAGATGTTTCAAAACAACTTTGCTTCCGATCCAGGAGTACCGACGCTGAAAACTGATTCAGGTAACACACTTTTTAAAACCGACTATGAAAAAGCTAATATATTAAACGAGGCATTTATTCAAAATAGTATGTTGAACTCGAATAGCAAACAACTACCCTTTCCCCCTTCAAACGCAAATATTCGAAATCATTTAGCAAAATTTCTTTTACTCAGGAAGACATTATTCAGATTATCAATTCTCTTAAAACTAACAAAAGCAGCGGTCACGATGGTATTGGACATAGAATGTTAAAGGAAACTAAATTTAGTGTAAGCAGACTTTATTTCTGCTTTATTCTAAATCACTGGAGTTGTTGGAATTTCCTCTGGAGTGGAAATGTGCTGATGTGATCCCTCTTTATAAAAAAGGTGATCGTCAAGACCCCCAAAATTATCGACCTATCTCTTTATTGTGCTGTGTTGGTAAAATAATGGAGCGGGTTGTTTTTAAGGAAGTCTATAAATATTTTAAACGCAACAATCTATTTTATATATTACAGTCAGGCTTCCTTCCAAACAACAGCACCGTTTACCAATTATTAGAGATCTATCATAACCTTTGTAACGCAGTGGATAGAAACTTATATATATGTGGTGTCTTTTGTGATATTTCAAAGGCATTTGATAGAGTATGGCACGTAGGAATCATATATAAATTAAAACAGTACGGTATCTCGAGTCTTTTGCTCCTCTGGTTTCACAGCTCTAAAAGACAGAAAACAGAGGGTAAAAATAAATGGTTACAATTCCAACTAGAAGAAAGTCTAGGCTAGAGTTCCACAGGGGTCGGTCTTAGGCCCGTTCCTGTTTCTTATATATATCAATGACATCGTCGACAAAATTGACTCGGTTACTCGCATGTTTGCCGATGACACGTGTCTGACAGAATCGTCCAATGACCCATGTAACGTCGAAGCAAAAATGAACGAGAAACTCAAAAAAGTAAACGAATTGGCTAGCACATGGCTTGTTTCGTTTAATGCAAAAAAGACGAAAGCAATCCTTTTCACACTTAAGAAAAATATCTCGTCATTAAATATTTTGTTTAATGGCGATACAATTGATTTTTGTAATTCTCACAAACATTTGGGTTTAACCTTAGAATCAAACCTGTCTTGGTCAGATCACATTGATAACATTTGTAAAAAGACTTGCTCGAGATTGTCCCAACTAAGAAAATTGAAGTATACTTTTAACAGAAAAATTCTTGAAAAAATATATCATGCATTCATATTACCGGTTTTGGAATATGGTAGTTCTGTGTGGAGCGGTGCTCCTCGGTATCAATTAAATCGTATTGAAGATATTCACTACGAGGCAGCCCGAATAGTGAGCGGGTTGACAAGATCTGTGCCACGGGGTCGACTTTTGTTGGAAGTTGGTTGGAGTAGTCTGGAAAACAGGCGCTATGTTCACAAAATGTGTAACTTTTACAAAAGTCTCACTGGGAATGCTCCGAACTTCCTCCACGAACTTTTACCATCTCGTGTCGCCGACATATCCCAATACAATTTACGAAACGCATCTAATTTTGTCCCTTATTTCCGTCGAAGGGAACTCTTCAAACGATCATTTTTCCCTTCGTGTATTGAAGTGTAGAATACCCTACCGGAGGTTGTTCGAAACAGTTGGTCACTTGGGGAATTCAAAAAGTCCATCTCACCACCCTTGTGTAAGCCTCCAGCATATTTTTCAACTGGTATAAGGAAATACAATATTATGCACTCAAAATTACGAACTGGATGTAGTGACCTTAATGGTGACAAGTTCCGCAACTACATCTCAGATTCTCCAGTTTGCTTCTGCAACGATGGCGTTGAGGATGCAGAACATTATTTCTTCCTGTGTTCTTTAAATTCTGATATTCGCTGTATCCTCAAAGATGATTTGTCGAAACTTACGCCCAACTGGAATTCATTGGATTTAATTTTATGTGGAAGCCCGTCATTATCCGAAAGCAGCTGTGTATTAGTTTTCTTATCTGTTCAAAAAATTATTCGTGACTCGCATAGATTTGATGTACAGTTGCTGAATTAGCTGCGCCTCTCAGCAAGTCTGAGTGTCCCAAGGTTATACAGGTGATCTAACTTCCACTGTGGGTGTCCTCTCGCAGTGGGACCTGACAATCAATCTGTGTGAGGACAACACGGTGGATGTCAGGTTAGTACGGGTGGAATGAGCACGCAAAGATTAACTGTCTCAACAATGTTATGTGGACGTTCCTTAGCGGCATTAAACTAAATTTAGAATTAAATAAATTGTGGGTGGGTGAGGGGGGTTCATCATCACTGGAATTTCTGTTGTATACTGTTCTTTTTTCATTTCTTTTCTTTTTTTTTGTTTGTCTTCTTTGATTTCAATCTGCTTTTACCCCCGTCTCTCTCTCTCTCTCTCTCTCTCTCTCTCTCTCTCTCTCTCTCTTTTGAGTTAACGTCTTTTGTGTATAATGTTTACATATTGTTCTATTTTGTTCTGCTTTTTGTAATCTATTAGTCTTTGTACAGGAGCGGAGGGTTTTCCAAGTGGTAAGCACTTGCTCTCCAATCCTGATTTGCATTGTTGAATGGCAAATAAAAATATGTTTAATCTAACTGTTGATAGTCAAGTCGTAACAATTCCCTGTGACACTGTTATATGCAGTAATTGGCTGTTTTTCTTCTTTGGACACGGGACTCGGTTTTAGTTCTTACTGTCTTTGTTCTGCAACAAGGCTCAAATTACAGGCACTCCATGAAGCAGTTAAGCACCAGAAATCCACTCGCTTGTATCGCGTCCTTTGGGTAATAACCTTCGAAAGCACGACATCGTACAGATATCATATAATATCTGGGGATAGCTGAAAGTGAACGTCCAGTTTTAGTAATACAGATATATGAGTGTTTTAGTAAATGTAATTTTATTTTAGCATTTGAAGCTAAACAAAATCAAAATAAATAAGTTTGTATGAATAGACATATTGGATGATAAGACAGTTTTTAACTCTTTCAAATGGTGTGCATAAATTTTTGAGTGAAGAAAAAATTCGTAGTGGACGCGCTTACCACATAAAGAGCAAAAAATCTAAAGCGATGTCGGGTGATAATTTAATCCAACAGCTCGACAGAACTCTTGGACTCTGGATTATAATATTATTGAACCCCCTAATAAACCAGGATGGTTTTTCCCATTTCGCCCTTGACAATATTGGCTGAAATGATACCTTCCAGGACGCCAGTGTTGAAAGAGTTAAAATTGCTTCTCTTGCTGTTTGGAGCTCCTTGTTTATGCGGTCTTTTGTATATATTCAAAATATATTAAAAAATTACCAGACCTGTCGAGTGTCTAATTCCTGTTTTTAAATTGTTTCTTTCAGAGTGGAATCTCGTTAGTTGGGATTTTTTCAAATTCGAATTGCAAGGGGAAAAAAATCATGATCAGTCAGTACCATAATAAAAGGGAATAATTCCAAATTCAAGATGGGCTCTCTAGAAAGAGAAACAGTTCAGTATAGGAGGGTTTTGTGGACAGTGCCATGTTAATTCGGTCGATTTATCCAATAAATAGGTGAAAATGGTCCACGTGCGTTTGGACATCCCTGATTTATATCGTCTGGTCCTCCCTAATTATTCGTGTGAACCTAAACACGAACAAACTGACCCGACGTTGAAGTCACACCTTCTCGAATTAACCAATAAAATGCGACTCTCGTGCCAGAATAAACGACAAAATGTCCTCCTGTCCCATGGGCTGTCCACCGGTTATAAACCAGCGAATAGTTTAACCCCTTACCTAACGTAACGGCCAAAACCGGCCAGCGCTATTCTCAAAAATCGCCACTGATTAATTTTCATTATTCTTTTCATTTTTTGTCTCAAAAACATAGGTTATGACCCCTCATTGGAACGAGCTCGTTGAGCTCGTTCCAACGAGGGGTCATAACCTATGTTTTTGAGACAAAAAATGAAAAAAATTAGTTATTCAAGAATTATTTTTGCAAGTGTCGTCTGCTTTTCAGAGTGGAATCTCGTTAGTAGGGATTTTTTCAAATTCGAATTGCAAGGGAAAAAACCATGATCAGTCAGTACCATAATAAAAGGGAATAACTCCAAATTCAAGATGGGTTCTCCAGAAAGAGAAATAGTTGAGTATAGGGGGGGTTTGTGGACAGTGCCATCTTGATTCGGTCGATTTATCCGATAAATAGGTGAAAATGTTCCATGAACGATTGGACATTCCTGATTCATATCGTCGTGAAAATCGACCTCCGATAAAGTTATCTCCCTTGAAATTATTTCACGAACGAGGAAGGTCCAATTAAGAAGCAAGTGATTGTTGCGAAAACCTATGACATAACTTCACATAAGAAGAAAATAAAGCCAAATTTCCGTTTGTTACTTTTAATAAACAAAAACGACAGACAGCTCTCACACCCTTAGTGTTAAATTTACTGACAGCTTTATGAAACTAAAGGGAGCTAACTTTTCTGTAAATCTCTTCCTATGACGAAAATAGTCAGCCATGAATTACTTTTCATATTCAAAATGCTATTCAGTCTGACCCTATCGTCGAACGAAATACCGTCTCGTGTCTCTGGTTTTAACTGACCTTTTTCCACATTCCAACCAAATCCTCAAAGTTGAACAGAGAGAATAGTTTCAGAAAACCAGACGAGCTGTACTTGATGAGTAGTCGCTTATTTATTAATAGAGATTGTAGAAGGTCGTAGGGTCCGGACAGTCGACTCGGAAATAAGGTATATCGACCGATCCACTCTAATTATCCGAGTGAACCTTAACACGAACAAACTAGGGCTGTCACGATTTTTGAATTTAGGAATCGATTAATCGTCGCAAATAATCGATTATAATCGATTAATCGTACATAGATGACCCCGTCCCCACATTTCCCTCTCTTTAAGTTGTTAAAAATGAAGTTCAAGTCAGTTGACCTTCCTCAAGTAAACAACGAAGACGATCCTCTTTCAGGTACATTCAAAGGTTTGATGGTCTGAACTTTTGAACCGTCAGTGTAATAATCATGACCGGTCGTCATTTGCGAACTTCGCAAGTTCGCAACTGCCGACCGGTCTTGATTATTACACTGACGGTTCAAAAGTTCAGAACATCAAAGTTTTGACTGTTCCTAAAAGGCAAATGCTTCTAACGGCTTCTTAAGATTTAACGTCGACGTTCTTGACCCTTTACCTTATGAAACAATAGGTTTTTCATTTTTTTTTAATTATTAAACGTCTAAAACGGGGTAAAATTTACCGATTCTTCGACAACGAAAAATACTAATCGATTTCGGCGTGATCGATCAGCAATCGATTAATCGAATAATCGTGACAGCCCTAGAACAAACTGGCCCGACATTGAAGTCACACCTTCCCGAATTAACCAATAAAATGCGTCAAAATGTCCTCCTGTCCCATGGGTTGTCCATTGGTTATACACCAGCGAATTGGGGGTGGGGGGTGGTATGAGTGATAAATAGAACTGACATTTCTGTCCAATGGTTATCAAAGGTCAGTTTCACTTAACCTCTCTCCTACCCGCTCCTCCTTACCACCGAATTCCATTCTAAAGACAATGTATGGGTTTTTATTACACGCCTGTTCTATGAAATCCCCATCTACAACAACACTAAACCATGCGGAAAATGAAAATACGTTCCGCACACATGTGCGGAACAGAAATCGTCGACGGACTATTTTTAAATAGAAGCGAAATTTCACTGGAATATTCTACAAATCGTGCACCGCAATTACAGTTTGAATCGCTGACGATAGCTAAAAATCATCCCCAGAGTTCCAATATGTTCTATGTGCCAGTAGGTACAATATTTCTTTATTATTTATTGGTGTTAAGGTCAAATATTTATGCACAATGGCTAACCATGACCGTGACAGTTTTACGGGTGGAGGAAGCCGGAGTACCCGGAGAGAACCACCGAGCAACGGCGAGCAACTGTCAGCTCCCCAATATACCAACTCCACACAAGCAGGGTTATCATTGGTTGAAGACAGGTGCACCATCGACGTACAGTACGCCTTAGTACACAATGTCACCGTGCCCCCACGTGGGCAATGGGGGTGAGTAGGTACAAAGAACACGTTAGAACTCATAGGGCGAAATAGCAACGGGTTCCCCTCGCAAATCTGGTTGACGATAAAATGTGTACTTTTTTAAGTTTTTGTTGATAGCTGTCAAATGAATTGCTGAGTGTCCTTCTAATAATTGTTTTTATAGACGTGAAGGCGTGTAATAAACACAGAACAACATGCGTGTGCTATTGGGTTAATCGATATGGCGTGAGTGCCAGCACGGAAGGATAAAACGAGAGGCTACTGTCCACTAGTTGTCAAATGTCAGTTTCACTTAACCTCTCCCTTACCCTCTCCTCCTTGCCAACGAATTCCATTCTAAAAGACGGAGAATAGATGTAGACAGCCAGTCGGACCACGGTTTTCATAACTCACTTATTCGATTCATCTGATGAGCAGGTGTCACTTTAACTCTTTACCCAATGAATCGCCCGCATCCGCCCGCGTAATATGCAAATTGAGAAGTTGAAAAAATTTAAATTTTTCAAAATATTTCAACAAAACCATATCATGTTACCCCTCATTGGAACGAGCTCATTGAGCTCGTTCCAATGAGGGGTCACATGATATGGTTTTGTTGAAATATTTTGAAAAATTAAAAAAATTATATTTAAAATAATAAATTTTGATATCGTCTGCGTTGGGTAATGGGTTAACTCTGTTCACGCCACGCCACGCGACACCACGCCACGCCACGCCACCGCTCGTCACACCACCCCACCCCGCTGCTGGTGCTGCCCGTGTCTTGACCTACGCATAAGAATCACACTGAAAAATCACCCAACATTCGCGCCGGTTACGCGCACTCTGATAACATCGACTCCAGAACGCTACAAACACACACATGTATATAGTCACACGAGTGTGGATACGAATAGACAATAGCGAAGAGTTGCAAAAACCCTCTTCACCGTCTCACTCCCAGCAGACCAGAGAGCAGCTATGTTCTGCTTGTGGCTTAACACCGTTCTCCGCCACCTCTCAAGAGATTTAAAATCACAGCAACAAACGACAGTTATTTTTATCTGTACAACCATAACGGGCATCTCAATAGAATGTGCATTTATTAGTCCATTCTGATATATTGTTTATATGAGACCATTCTGTTCGAACCTGACAAGCGGCCACTACGTTGTGTCATTAGGCAAGATACTCAATCCCATTGCCCAAATGGAGTCATGGTAGCGCTGTGTATTAAGACATACTGCACCTCGATGGTGCACTTGCCTTCAACCGCCACTAACTCGGCTCACTAACTCGGCTTGTGATTTGTTGGTAAGTTTTTAGAGTCTGGCACTTGCTCCTCGGTGGTTCTCCCCTGGTACTCAAGCTTCCACCACCCACAAACTGTGCGACACGATATGACTATGGCCGCTGCAGGTGTCGTTAAACTCTAATAAATAAGAGAAACCAACAGTTGTATGTTTATCATATAGCTACAGATGCTGAAAGTGACCTTAAACACCAATGCATAAATACATAAATTGTTAACAAGGCACTGTGTTTCTTTTCTATTATTGCGTCTACGGCCCACTGACTACCACAACATAGCCATCAACATCACCAATAATAGGGCCCAGGGAAGCTTCAAAATTCAACTCGATTCAAAATGGTCCCAATGATTTAATTCGATCCGATTTGAATCACGCTGATTCTGATATTTCAGATTGTCGCGATCGTCTCCAACCCCCTCCCCTCCCCCCCCCCCCCCCCACTCAAGTGTCTCCTCCTGAACTCTTCTTCTATCTGAGGATAGTTAAAGACGTACGAGGTCAAGGAGGGTCAGTATTCAGCGGCATACCTTTTGGGGGTAGGGTGTGTGACCCCCACCCCCCCCCCCCAAAAAAAAAAATAAATAAATAAATTTCGTCGGGTAGAGGTTAGACCAGAAACTATGAAATACCAATCTGGGCAGACGTCCTTGCTTGTCCGACGAAAATATAAACACGCTTTGGAGTACGAATAATGGCAAAATCTCTTGCCTGACTGACAAAAGTGGACATAGATTAGAAAGTGCTATAAAATCGGTAAAATTTCAAATACAGGGTGAGAATAATTGATAACAAAAGATTTTTATGGCCAACCAGATGATCTGGCACCTCTGCCTAGCTGGTGTCTATTTGACAGCAGTCATAGAACTCTAATGAATTCCATGCCACACGGGTATTGTATTAGGCCACACAAAATAAATTAATTGATTCTCAGGCAATTTTTTTTCAAATCAGTGAGGGAGGGAGGGAGGGTTTCATTTTCAATTTTTATTTTTCTTTTGCAAAAATGAGCAAACACTGAGAGGATATAGGCTGTCTTTTTACACACAGAAATATAGAAAGTGCATATTTATGCAAATAAATTCATTTTTAATTTGAAAAATAAAACATTCCTCTTAAAACAAACTGTAGGTACTGCAATTCAAAGGCTTCATATTCATTCGATGCTCTTCATATTATCTTTGAAGTAAAAGTATTTAATCAATGGGATTTTCTTCGTTACAATTTATGGGAGAGTGCCTATACCTATAGGCACTCTCCCATAAATTGTAACAAGGCAAACATATTGTAGATACAACTAAATAAATATGCATTAATCAGAAAATGTAAAAAGTTTCGTGTCTCCTGAGTTTGTACTAATATTGGAAGATACTGAAAGGCAATACAAATGTCCACGAGGGGGTTCAAATTCAACGAGGGATTTGAACCCCCTCGTGGACATTTGACATTTCAACGAGGCAATCCCTGAGAATCAAAACATTTTGTTTAGTCCTAATGGAAAGTATATTTGCAGCTTTTCAGTCAAGAAATTAAGTGGCCCACATAATTGGGCGATATGATCGAGTCATAGGACACCAACGTCCTACACCCCCTCTACCCCCCCCCCCCCCCCCAACTGTTAGTTTCGGCCCTGGAAGTATTAACGATTTTATTCCACAGAGAGCAAATATATAGCAGCAGTTTCTACTCACCAATTATTGATCCCACAAGAACGGCAACAGCACTCAGTAAGCCTATCTGTCTTTTGAGATGAATCCTGTTTTTCTCCATCAGTTACAAATATTTTATCTTTCTTTGGAACATCAAATACACGAAAGCTTCAATACTTTCACGTTGAAATGAAAAAAAATCTATTAGGTTTTGGCTGACCGCTAACAATATACTTGGTTCATTTGTCTGCTTTATTTCCTAATTGTCACTGTGTTTCGTGCGAGCTTTAAACGTCAACACTCAAAATTTCATTTGCGTAGACCAGAAATTATTGTCTCAGGGAAATGACAAGTAAACGTAAATATTTATGCAGATATCAGTTGTCTGGGGTTATTTTATGTACTCAAGTATGTCATTGTTCGCCACTTTACAATATATGTATATATATTTGCGTTGGTAGGTTTGGCGGGATATTTATTAAAAGCCTGTCAGTTGATACTATAGTCCCCCACCTTACAGCTTTGTACAGTTATTACTGACTTGTAGTGCTAGAATGTCCAAACGACCAAGCCTTCTCTACTAGGAACCATACATAACACTACATGACCTAGCATTCCGACATGCCAATGAATTAGTTCAAACAATTAGGAGGTTTTGTTCTGCTAAGGGATAACGATAGACCAACATGGGTAAATAACGTGAACTATAAACTACCGTACTAGACATAAGAACATACCCTTACCACACCGCAAGACTAGTAGAACAACAGAATGCATATAGTACGCCCTGTATTTACGAATCATACAACAAGGACATATATAGCCCATCCTATACTACTAAGCCAGTCCAGTACGAGAAGCTTGGCATATTCTGACCCGAACAACGTTGTATCGGATTGTATAGTGGTCAACAACAGTGGTCATTGTTTCTATTACGCCACGTGCGCATCATGGCGTCACGACATCAGTAGCAACGTCAACCGTTTCGCGGGGAAAACTTTCAAGAAGAAAACTTACCTTCCCCATCACATATCATATACTATATACCTAGCGCCATTTGTGTACATATAGGACTATACATGCCATAGCGTACTAAAAATGCAATACTAACACTGCATGCCGGGTTTAGCTGCATGGAGCCGAAGTGTTGCTCAGGAAAAAGTTGCTCCGGCAAAGGTCCAGTTCCTATGGGAATCTAACATAAGCTGTTCCGGCAAAGTTCCAGGCAATTAGGGTAGACCATCCTGTTCTACTAATGTGACCTTTTAAATGAGTCAGAACGACAATAATTTTCAAACGTACAAATCAATAATTATTCGCCACCACTCGATTTGTAATCTAGAAAATTATTCGTCATTTACAAATAATTATTTCATTTAAAATCTTGAATTGTCGTTTAATGAAATGTGAATTTCATAAAATAAGTGGAAAATCTTTGAATTTGTCAATTTAACTCTTTAAACCCGAGCGGTCGCTTTTTCCACCAGGAACATGATACATCATAACGTCATTAAATAGGATGGCTGTTCAGTAAATGTGTGGGGTAGACCAATCAATATTTTCTACGCTGCACGTTGAAAATATTGATTAGTCAACCCCAAATAATGAATATGGATTCTCCTAATTGCTGCCATTGAACTGGCATGGAAGATACCACCAGAGTTCAAAGGGTTAATTGAATGATTCAGGAAAATATGTGGATAATGGTACCGAGACATGAAATCAGGGCTCAAGTGCTATTTATGTATGAAGAGTACAGCTCTCAAAACATGTAATTAGACCCACGGAGGCCCGACAACGCCCCCCCCCCGCCAAATTCCCGCCCCTCCGACATAATCCCATCCGTCAAAATCCCCCCCCCCCCCCCGACAAAATCCCTCTACATGCCATTCACAAAACATGAAGTTAGACCGATACTCCCCATAAATATGGCAAATGGTGCCGAAATCCGAAAAGGCCTCGGGTGAGAAATAAGTACAAAAGTTCATCACTACAAACATGAAGTTAGACACATAAGGCTCATATTCGGCTACAGAAAATTAATCTTTTTGATTCTCAGGCACCGGCGCATTCGTTTTTCGGCCCGCGTTCGTCATATGTATTTTGGAGGCAAAATTCAAAAATTATAAAACTACCATAGGGTGTTATTTTAGCGGTATCACAACACGATTTGCAATGCAATATATCGTATACATTGATACAGAATTGTTATTCTCTTCGCGAAATGCGACACGATTCTCATATGTATGTACAAAATAAATATTTATTTAACTTGTTGAGAGCAAGATTAGTTTTAGTGGGCTAATTTGTTCATCCAAAAAAAAAAAAAAATATTACAAATTATTATACCCCCGCTTCGAAGAAGTGGGGGCTATGTAGGAATCGCCCTGTACGTCCGTCCGTCCGTCCGTCCGTCCGTCCGTCCGTCTTTCCGTCCGAACAAATTCTTGTGTGCGCAACTCCTTCTGCATTAAAGAACCGATTTTGAAGAAACCTTTCAAACATCATCACTACTAAGTGAACATGCGCGTATTCCCAAATTTTTGATCTGCGACAATTTTAACCAGGTTATCTCCCTTTAACTTGGATTTATTATGGGTTTTCAAATGGGATTCTTGTGTGCGCAACTCCTCCTACATTAATGAACCGATTTTGAATACAAGTTGCACATTGTAAATGTGTTTGTCCAAATGTAAACCATATATGTGTGGGCTCTTTAAGTATTCAGTGCTGTTCTGTGGAAGGCCACATGCAAATACAAATTTCAACAACAAAAAATGATCTTTATGTATACATTTCCTTATGGCCTTCGCCTACATGATCAGAAGTGCATTCCTCTAAAAACCCAAAGCGGGGGTATTAATCACCTTAAGTGATGGTTCTAGTTGGAGAGTGTAATAGAACAAATTTGTATAAACAAACTATTATTTAACCCTTTACCCAACGCAGACGATATCAAAATTTATTATTTTAAATATAATTTTTTTAAATTTTTCAAAATATTTCAACAAAACCATATCATGTGGCCCCTCATTGGAACGAGCTCAATGAGCTCGTTCCAATGAGGGGTCACATGATATGGTTTTGTTGAAATATTTTGAAAAATTTAATTTTTTCAACTGCTCAATTTGCATATTACGCGGGCGGATGCGGGCGATTCGTTTGGTAAGGGGTTAATAAGAGACATGGGTACAGAAAATGTTGGCTATTGCACTGGGACCCTCATTTTTTGAAATGTCTGATTGTGGCTTCTTGCACTCAACCAGTTAAAAAACTCCTTATTATTCTTTATCTCCATTTTAGTTGTTCTATATTGATTTTGTGTTGTATGATCACTGTTACAAAAAAAAACTATCAGTGAAATCAACATGGAAGCGCTAGTATTTAATTTTAGGCGCTCACAACTTGAGTTTAGGTATCGTCGACCATTCCACCAGGAATAAAACATAAAAAATAAAAACCGCACTCCCTAATTCGTTTTAAAAAAATGCCTGAGAATCAATTATTTAATTTTGTTTGGCCTAAATTGTGTTGAAACCGACAAAGGCCATGCTTCGGCGTGCCGTCCAAATGATGGGATAATATCCCCATGTAGCTGCTAAACGCACACCTTCAATTCTATCCGACCGCTAAGTATTCAAAAGGTTCAATCCCGTTTGTCCCACTTCTGGATTTTCACACCTCGGGATAGATTTCCTGGTTGTCTTTAAACAACTAGTTAAAATTGTGCTAATTATTTCAAGATTTTTTTATTCTATGCACGTCTAATTTTCAGCAAATAAAACACTCACTAATGTGAAATAAACTATAAATCAAAACCTTTCATCAAACCGCCTAACAAGTAATTAAAACTTCCCGATTGTCCCACTTTTTTATTACGTTTTAACTACCTGAATTAAGAAAGTGGGACAAACAGGAAGTCACCATTCAAAATACGCACCAATATATTAGAAGGCGCGTTAATCTACGTATCGATGAAGCATCACTAATTAAACAGTCAGTTAGCACGTTCCACACTATTTGCACGCTCATTACTCTGAACAGAAAATATGTAAACTTTAAAGTATTTTTTGACATTTAATGGGCACTTTCGGTGAAATTATTTCTCACTGAAGTGGTTAGAAAACATTTGAAATTTATTTTAACGTATTCTCGGTTGTTAGCGTTTGTCCTCGGTTGTTTTCGATTTTTAGGGTTACCACTGACTCTTGCTGTTGATTGGAGGGTTCTCCGAATTCAAACCTAGAACATCATCAGATCATCTGAAAAAGAAATTTGTATATTGCGACATCCCTGACTTATATCGACATGAATATCAACATTCGATAAAGTTATCTCCCTTGAACGTATTAGACGCACAAGAAGGTCCAATTAAAAAGCAAGTAATTTTTGAGAAAACGCCTGTGACATCACTGAAAAATTAAGCCAAGTTTCGTTTTGTGACTGTTAACAAACGAACACAACAGACAGGTCTTTGCAAAATTAAATCCAGACAAGTTCATCTTCACTGTTCGCCCGTTAATTGAGAGTTCTGTGTTTAAACTAGGACAATAGACCAACATAACAATACTGCAGTCCTGTTTGTGTTGATTGTTTGACTATTTCCCTGCTGTGGGCTTATTTCCCCGCCACGGACAAAAACATCTCGTTACCTGATAGAGGTTGAATGAATGAATGAATGAATGAAGCCTCATTTTGCAGCATCCTCAAATACAATATCAATTAACTGGTAGAGTACTAAATTATTTTTGGACATCAAATCTTGTACACATGTCTTTGCCTTGTTGCAATTTATGGGAGAGTGCCTATGGGCACTCTCTCATAAATTATAACAAGGCAAACCCTTACAGACTAAATAATATCACTTCAAAGATAATATAAAGCATATGTACTGAATATGAGCCTTCAAGCTGTGGTACCCACACTTCAGAATAAAGCCCAAATATGGGCTCCCAGCACTTTACCAGTTAACAAATAACAAGGTAAGTGTACACTGCATGTGAATGGCATAGCCTGGGAGGCTGTCTTCATACCTTTCCCATACATTAGATTTCTTGACACCAAAGTCTTATCCTTTTGTCTTTTTACCTGCATCGCCAGCGGCAGAGCAGGTCTAGTAACCGTTCGACTCCGTCCGTCAGTCCGTCTGTCCGTCCGTCCGTCCGTCCGTACGTCAGTCCGTCCGTCTGTCCAAAACACTTTTTCCGTCAAAGTTTTCTTGGCTTCTATGAAAGGGAATGATTTTATGTTTGGTCTGCTGCTTCATAATGATGAGTTGTATCGTGTAAGCAATTTTCAGATCTGCCATGCAGCCACTTCCTGTTTGCCGATACTTTGAAATTTTACTGTACCCACTGAACATTGAAATTTTCCGTCAAACCTTTCTCGGCTTCTATGCAAGGGATTGATTTTATATTTCATCTGGAGCCTGATAATGATCAGTTGTATCGTGTATCCAATTTTCAGATCTGCCATGCAGCCACTTCCTGTTTGCCGATTCAATTGCATGCAGCGACGCAGGTCCAGACCCGGTATTGGTCTTGGCTTGTTCTCGATGGTTTTGCATGGACCGGGGGCATTTCTTACCGAATTCATATCCGTTTAACAGTCTGTTAGTTTGAAAAGAGAAATCATGGGTTTTGAAGATGAGATCATTTTTTATAAAAAGCAATCAAGACAAGACGGATTGGCACAAGTAATGATGGAGGAATACGAATTCAGGGTTGTATTAATTACTGACTTTTTAAACAGGAGCCTACTGAGTTGTTGAGTTTCTGCCTTTAAATCATTCCAAATTTTCGGAAAAGAATGAAGCGGAAGATCTGCAGAGAAGCGTGTTCTCGGTTTGAGTGTACACACACTCCCAGACTGTCTGGTTTCCATTCCGGAAGGGTTTATGTAAATTTCAAAAGTACTATCAAAAGATACAGGCAGTTTATTATGATCCCAGTCATGCATAAACAAAAGAACATGTAACCTATATAGGTCATCGAACTTCATTATGTCACAATTTTTAAATAGTGGTTCGGTATGTGAGGTATATTTTCTGTTCGTTATAACGCGAATAGACTTTCTTTGCAGGATTATAATTCTACTTGTCGACGATACATGAACCCAAACAAGTATTCCGTAAAGTAAATGGCTACGTATGAGTGAGTAATATAATGTCTTTAAGGCTTTAAAGGGAAGAATTTGTTTCGGTCTATTCAAGGCGAATATTGCCCTCGACATTTTTAAACACACCACAGAGGTGTGTTGTGTAAATTTTAGATTTCGTCTATGTGGACTCCAAGAAAAATTTAACTGATTTCTCTTCGTGTTGATTACTAATTAATCGAATATCTGTACTATTTAGGATACTATTTCTACCAACAGTGTTATACGGACCATTTTGTGGATGCAGCAACATGGATTTTGTTTTATTAGCATTCAGACATAGTCCATCTGCAGAACACCATTCACTTATCTTATCTAGTTCGGAATTCGTCTCGTCTATTAGGTTATCTAGATATTACCAGATGCAAAACCTGTAGCATCATTTGCAAAAAGACAGGACTTTTAGCAGAGTTGAATAGCTGATGTCGTTGATGTATGATAAGAAAAGGATGGGGCCCATTATGGAACTTTGAGGTACACCAATTGTGTCCAATATGTTATTCATGAAAGAAATAAATTGACATCTGCCTGTTAGGTAATCTTTAAACCAGGAATTTGCCAACCCTCTTATACCATAACTATCCTGTTTTGTAAGTAGAATTGAGTGATGTATGGTATCAAAGGCTTCAGAAAAGTCTAGAAATGCTGAGAGTGAGCAATCCTCTGTAGGTTTGTCATTTGCTTGCTTCTACAACATTATTTATGAGCTGAAGAATATGGTGAACAGTGGAGTGTCCCTTTCGGAATCCAAACTGATACTTATTTAAGATGTTTTGTTTCTCTAAGAAAGTATTTAATCGTGCGAACATTACTTTTTCTAGAATTTCAGAGAATGTTGGAAAAATACTAATGGGGCGGCAGTTGGTAAATAGCTGTGGTATCTCCCGATTTAAAAATGGGTATAATTTTAGCTATTTTTATTTTGTCAGGCTCTCGACCAGTAACACACGATAAGTTGGTTACATGAGATCATGAACCAGCCACCTCAAGTATTATCTCGTTTAATAATTTTGTGGTCATATCGACGCTATCTCTACTCGATTTGCTCATAAAATTGTGAGCACAAAAGATTACTTCTTGTTCATTGGTAGGACTTACAAAAAATGAGTCACTAGTGTTATCATTGCTGAAATAATCCGAAAAATTACGTTGTAATTATTCAGTACATTATAATGTATATACTAGCACACTGGCTGGGTACAAACATTCTATTCAGTATAAAATCCATCCGGACTTGACTAGCTTAAGAAGTTCTAGTGATCGTTAGTGGTTACAGTATGGCCACCGTGGACTGATCACTTTCCACGGGTGGGAAATATTTCCGCGTACGCAATATTATTAGATCCCAAACACTATTTATAGGAGTATTCGTCAAAAATTTAATTGATGAAGCACCGGGTACAACCCGGTGCTTCATTAATTAAAATTTTCCTGATGGTGATTTTCGTTCGTCTTTTCGTTCGTTTCTGAGTTCGTTCCTTCGTTAATTGGTCAGAACCTTAACCGAGAAGGAGTCAAGTCGGCATTGGATACTTTTTCGACGGTTTGATGTAACAACTTGTACAGAATGCACCCGCATTTGTAAATGAATTGAAAATAAATTGTTTTTTTCATTTGAACTACTGCATAATGTTGCCATGTGCCACGTACACAACCCCGCAATTGGTCTCTAAGAATATCGACTAGATTCTTTATGCAAACTGGTATTGAAGAATCCAACCTCAATGCTTCAACTACAACACTGTTTTGAGACCTTTAATAATGATTTTTCCCAAATGATGGAATTATTGGGGGTGAGGGGTAGGGTGGGGCTAAAAACGTACAAATGTTGGTGGCCCTTAGGAGACGCCTCGTTGTATGGATCTTACGCTATTGTTATTATTGTTAAAATAATCCGAAAAATTACGTTGAGTAAGGGGCACTTGATTACTTGTCGTCTTTCCAATGTCAGCAAAAAGGTATTGAATCCGCCAGCGATTTTTCCGGATCTGTTAATTGAACCTGGTAAGTGTATGCGTGGATATCACTGCCCACGCGTGCATTACGGCCAGTCCACGGCTACGGATATCACTGACCACCCATGGATTACGACCAGTCCACGGCGACGGATATCACTGCCCACCCGTGGATTACGACCAGTCCACGGCGACGGATATCACTGCCCACCCGTGGATTACGACCAGTCCACGGCGACGGATATCACTGCCCACCCGTGGATTGCGATCAGACCACGGCGACGGATATCACTACCCACCCGTGGATTACGACCAGTCCACGGCGACGGATATCACTGCCCACCCGTGGATTACGACCAGTCCATGGCGACGGATATCACTGCCCACCCGTGGATTACGACCAGTCCACGGCGACGGATATCACTGCCCACCCGTGGATTACGACCAGATCACGGCGACGGATATCACTGCCCACCCGTGGATTACGACCAGTCCATGGCGACGGATATCACTGACCACCCGTGTATTGCGATCAGACCACAGCGACGGATATCACTACCCACCCGTGGATTACGACCAGTCCACGGCGACGGATACCACTGCCCACCCGTGGATTACGACCAGACCAGGGCGACGGATATCATTGCCCACCCGTGGATTACGACCAGTCCATGGCGACGGATATCACTGACCACCCGTGGATTACGACCAGTCCACGGCGACGGATATCACTACCCACCCGTGGATTACGACCAGTCCACGGCGACGGATATCACTGCCCACCCATAGGGGGGGGGGGCTAAAAACGTGCAATCGTTGGTGGTCCTTAGGAGACGCCCTAGCCTCGTTGTATGGATCTTACGCCACTGTTATTATTGTTCAAATAATCCGAAAAATTACGTTGAGTAAGGGGCACTTGATTACTTGTCGTCTTTCCAATGTTAACAGAAAGGTATTGAATCCGCCTGCGATTTTTCCGGATCTGTTAATTGAACCTGGTAAGTGTATGCGTGGATATCACTGCCCACGCGTGCATTACGGCCAGTCCACGGCTACGGATATCACTGCCCACCCGTGGATTACGACCAGTCCACGGCGACGGATATCACTGCCCACCCGTGGATTACGACCAGACCACGGCGACGGATATCACTGCCCACCCGTGGATTACGGCCAGTCCACGGCGACGGATATCACTGCCCACCCGTGGATTACGACCAGTCCACGGCGAAGGATATCACTGCCCACCCGTGGATTACGACCAGTCCATGGCGACGGATATCACTGCCCATTCGTGGATTACGACCAGTCCACGGCGACGGATATCACTGCCCACTCGTGGATTACGACCAGTCCACGGCGACGGATATCACTGCCCACCCGTGGATTACGACCAGACCACGGCGACGGATATCACTGCCCACCCGTGGATTGCGATCAGACCACGGCGACGGATATCACTACCCACCCGTGGATTACGAACAGTCCACGGCGACGGATATCACTGCCCACCCGTGGATTACGACCAGTCCATGGCGACGGATATCACTGCCCACCCGTGGATTACGACCAGTCCACGGCGACGGATATCACTGCCCACCCGTGGATTACGACCAGATCACGGCGACGGATATCACTGCCCACCCGTGGATTACGACCAGTCCATGGCGACGGATATCACTGACCACCCGTGTATTGCGATCCGACCACAGCGACGGATATCACTACCCACCCGTGGATTACGACCAGTCCACGGCGACGGATATCACTGCCCACCCGTGGATTACGACCAGACCAGAGCGACGGATATCACTGCCCACCCGTGGATTACGACCAGTCCATGGCGACGGATATCACTGACCACCCGTGGATTACGACCAGTCCACGGCGACGGATATCACTACCCACCCGCGGATTACGACCAGTCCACGGCGACGGATATCACTGCCCACCCATGGGGGGGGGGGGGGGGGGGGGCTAAAAACGTGCAATCGTTGGTGGTCCTTAGGAGACGCCCTAGCCTCGTTGTATGGATCTTACGCCACTGTTATTATTGTTCAAATAATCCGAAAAATTACGTTGAGTAAGGGGCACTTGATTACTTGTCGTCTTTCCAATGTTAACAGAAAGGTATTGAATCCGCCTGCGATTTTTCCGGATCTGTTAATTGAACCTGGTAAGTGTATGCGTGGATATCACTGCCCACGCGTGCATTACGGCCAGTCCACGGCTACGGATATCACTGCCCACCCGTGGATTACGACCAGTCCACGGCGACGGATATCACTGCCCACCCGTGGATTACGACCAGACCACGGCGACGGATATCACTGCCCACCCGTGGATTACGACCAGTCCACGGCGACGGATATCACTGCCCACCCGTGGATTACGACCAGTCCACGGCGAAGGATATCACTGCCCACCCGTGGATTACGACCAGTCCATGGCGACGGATATCACTGCCCACTCGTGGATTACGACCAGTCCACGGCGACGGATATCACTGCCCACTCGTGGATTACGACCAGTCCACGGCGACGGATATCACTGCCCACCCGTGGATTACGACCAGACCACGGCGACGGATATCACTGCCCACTCGTGGATTACGACCAGTCCACGGCGACGGATATCACTTCCCACCCGTGGATTACGACCAGTCCACGGCGACGGATATCGCTGCCCACCCGTGGATTACGACCAGTCCATGGCGACGGATATCACTGCCCACTCGTGGATTACGACCAGTCCACGGCGACGGATATCACTGCCCACCCGTGGATTACGACCAGTCCACGGCGACGGATATCACTGCCCACCCGTGGATTACGACCAGTCCACGGCGACGGATATCACTGCCCACCCGTGGATTACGACCAGTCCACGGCGACGGATATCACGGCCCACTCGTGGATTACGACCAGTCCACGGCGACGGATATCACTGCCCACTCGTGGATTACGACCAGTCCACTGCGACTGATATCACTGTCCACCCGTGGATTACGACCAGTCCACGGCGACGGATATCACTGCCCACCCGTGGATTACGACCAGTCCTCGGCGACGGATATCACTGCCCACCCGTGGATTACGACCAGACCACGGCGACGGATATCACTGCCCACCCGTGGATTACGACCAGTCCATGGCGACGGATATCACTGCCCACTCGTGGATTACGACCAGTCCACTGCGACTGATATCACTGTCCACCCGTGGATTACGACCAGTCCACGGCGACGGATATCACTGCCCACCCGTGGATTACGACCAGTCCTCGGCGACGGATATCACTGCCCACCCGTGGATTACGACCAGTCCACGGCGACGGATATCACTGCCCACCCGTGGATTGCGATCAGACCACGGCGACGGATATCACTACCCACCCGTGGATTACGACCAGTCCACGGCGACGAATATCACTGCCCACCCGTGGATTGCGACCAGTCCACAGCGACGGATATCACTGTCCACCCGTGGATTACGACCAGTCCACGGCGACGGATATCACTGCCCACCCGTGGATTACGACCAGTCCTCGCGACGGATATCACTGCCCACCCGTGGATTACGACCAGACCACGGCGACGGATATCACTGCCCACCCGTGGATTACGACCAGTCCATGGCGACGGATATCACTGCCCACTCATGGATTACGACCAGTCCACTGCGACTGATATCACTGTCCACCCGTGGATTACGACCAGTCCACGGCGACGGATATCACTGCCCACCCGTGGATTACGACCAGTCCACGGCGACGGATATCACTGCCCACCCGTGGATTGCGACCAGTCCACAGCGACGGATATCACCGCCCACCCGTGGATTACGACCAGTCCACGGCGACGGATATAACTGCCCACCCGTGGATTACGACCAGTCCACGGCGACGGATATCACTGCCCACCCGTGGATTACGACCAGTCCACGGCGACGGATATCACTGCCCACCCGTGGATTGCGATCAGACCACGGCGACGGATATCACTACCCACCCGTGGATTACGACCAGTCCATGGCGACGGATATCTCTGCCCACCCGTGGATTGCGATCAGACCACGACGACGGATATCACTACCCACCCGTGGATTACGACCAGTCCATGGCGACGGATATCACTGCCCACCCGTGGATTACGACCAGTCCACGGCGACTGATATCACTACCCACCAGTGGATTACGACCAGTCCACGGCGACGGATATCACTGCCCACCCGTGGGGGGGGGGGGGGGGGCTAAAAACGTGCAATTGTTGGTGGCCCTTAGGAGACGCCCTAGCCTCGTTGTATGGATCTTACGCCACTGTTATTATTGTTCAAATAATCCGAAAAATTACGTTGAGTAAGGGGCACTTGATTACTTGTCGTCTTTCCAATGTTAACAAAAAGGTATTGAATCCGCCTGCGATTTTTCCGGATCTGTTTATTGAACCTGGTAAGTGTATGCGTGGATATCACTGCCCACGCGGGCATTACGGCCAGTCCACGGCTACGGATATCACTGACCACCCGTGGATTACGACCAGACCACGGCGACGGATATCCCTGCCCACCCGTGGATTACGACCAGTCCATGGCGACGGATATCACTGCCCACCCGTGGATTACGACCAGACCACGGCGACGGATATCCCTGCCCACCCGTGGATTACGACCAGTCCATGGCGACGGATATCACTGCCCACTCGTGGATTACGACCAGTCCACGGCGACGGATATCACTGCCCACCCGTGGATTACGACCAGTCCACGGCGACGGATATCACTGCCCACCCGTGGATTACGACCAGTCCACGGCGACGGATATCACTGCCCACCCCGTGGATTACGACCAGTCCACGGCGACGGATATCACTGCCCACCCGTGGATTACGACCAGATCACGGCGACGGATATCACTGCCCACCCGTGGATTACGACCAGTCCATGGCGACGGATATCACTGACCACCCGTCTATTGCGATCAGACCACAGCGACGGATATCACTACCCACCCGTGGATTACGACCAGTCCACGGCGACGGATATCACTGCCCACCCGTGGATTACGACCAGACCAGAGCGACGGATATCACTGCCCACCCGTGGATTACGACCAGTCCATGGCGACGGATATCACTGACCACCCGTGGATTACGACCAGTCCACGGCGACGGATATCACTACCCACCCGCGGATTACGACCAGTCCACGGCGACGGATATCACTGCCCACCCATGGGGGGGGGGGGTGGGGGGGGCTAAAAACGTGCAATCGTTGGTGGTCCTTAGGAGACGCCCTAGCCTCGTTGTATGGATCTTACGCCACTGTTATTATTGTTCAAATAATCCGAAAAATTACGTTGAGTAAGGGGCACTTGATTACTTGTCGTCTTTCCAATGTTAACAGAAAGGTATTGAATCCGCCTGCGATTTTTCCGAATCTGTTAATTGAACCTGGTAAGTGTATGCGTGGATATCACTGCCCACGCGTGCATTACGGCCAGGCCACGGCTACGGATATCACTGCCCACCCGTGGATTACGACCAGTCCACGGCGACGGATATCACTGCCCACCCGTGGATTACGACCAGACCACGGCGACGGATATCACTGCCCACCCGTGGATTACGACCAGTCCACGGCGACGGATATCACTGCCCACCCGTGGATTACGACCAGTCCACGGCGAAGGATATCACTGCCCACCCGTGGATTACGACCAGTCCATGGCGACGGATATCACTGCCCACTCGTGGATTACGACCAGTCCACGGCGACGGATATCACTGCCCACTCGTGGATTACGACCAGTCCACGGCGACGGATATCACTGCCCACCCGTGGATTACGACCAGACCACGGCGACGGATATCACTGCCCACTCGTGGATTACGACCAGTCCACGGCGACGGATATCACTTCCCACCCGTGGATTACGACCAGTCCACGGCGACGGATATCGCTGCCCACCCGTGGATTACGACCAGTCCATGGCGACGGATATCACTGCCCACTCGTGGATTACGACCAGTCCACGGCGACGGATATCACTGCCCACCCGTGGATTACGACCAGTCCACGGCGACGGATATCACTGCCCACCCGTGGATTACGACCAGTCCACGGCGACGGATATCACTGCCCACCCGTGGATTACGACCAGTCCACGGCGACGGATATCACGGCCCACTCGTGGATTACGACCAGTCCACGGCGACGGATATCACTGCCCACTCGTGGATTACGACCAGTCCACTGCGACTGATATCACTGTCCACCCGTGGATTACGACCAGTCCACGGCGACGGATATCACTGCCCACCCGTGGATTACGACCAGTCCTCGGCGACGGATATCACTGCCCACCCGTGGATTACGACCAGACCACGGCGACGGATATCACTGCCCACCCGTGGATTACGACCAGTCCATGGCGACGGATATCACTGCCCACTCGTGGATTACGACCAGTCCACTGCGACTGATATCACTGTCCACCCGTGGATTACGGCCAGTCCACGGCGACGGATATCACTGCCCACCCGTGGATTACGACCAGTCCTCGGCGGCGGATATCACTGCCCACCCGTGGATTACGACCAGTCCACGGCTACGGATATCACTGCCCACCCGTGGATTGCGATCAGACCACGGCGACGGATATCACTACCCACCCGTGGATTACGACCAGTCCACGGCGACGAATATCACTGCCCACCCGTGGATTGCGACCAGTCCACAGCGACGGATATCACTGTCCACCCGTGGATTACGACCAGTCCACGGCGACGGATATCACTGCCCACCCGTGGATTACGACCAGTCCTCGGCGACGGATATCACTGCCCACTCGTGGATTACGACCAGACCACGGCGACGGATATCACTGCCCACCCGTGGATTACGACCAGTCCATGGCGACGGATATCACTGCCCACTCATGGATTACGACCAGTCCACTGCGACTGATATCACTGTCCACCCGTGGATTACGACCAGTCCACGGCGACGGATATCACTGCCCACCCGTGGATTACGACCAGTCCACGGCGACGGATATCACTGCCCACCCGTGGATTGCGACCAGTCCACAGCGACGGATATCACCGCCCACCCGTGGATTACGACCAGTCCACGGCGACGGATATAACTGCCCACCCGTGGATTACGACCAGTCCACGGCGACGGATATCACTGCCCACCCGTGGATTACGACCAGTCCACGGCGACGGATATCACTGCCCACCCGTGGATTGCGATCAGACCACGGCGACGGATATCACTACCCACCCGTGGATTACGACCAGTCCATGGCGACGGATATCACTGCCCACCCGTGGATTGCGATCAGACCACGACGACGGATATCACTACCCACCCGTGGATTACGACCAGTCCATGGCGACGGATATCACTGCCCACCCGTGGATTACGACCAGTCCACGGCGACTGATATCACTACCCACCAGTGGATTACGACCAGTCCACGGCGACGGATATCACTGCCCACCCGTGGGGGGGGGGGGGGGGGCTAAAAACGTGCAATTGTTGGTGGCCCTTAGGAGACGCCCTAGCCTCGTTGTATGGATCTTACGCCACTGTTATTATTGTTCAAATAATCCGAAAAATTACGTTGAGTAAGGGGCACTTGATTACTTGTCGTCTTTCCAATGTTAACAAAAAGGTATTGAATCCGCCTGCGATTTTTCCGGATCTGTTTATTGAACCTGGTAAGTGTATGCGTGGATATCACTGCCCACGCGTGCATTACGGCCAGTCCACGGCTACGGATATCACTGACCACCCGTGGATTACGACCAGACCACGGCGACGGATATCCCTGCCCACCCGTGGATTACGACCAGTCCATGGCGACGGATATCACTGCCCACCCGTGGATTACGACCAGACCACGGCGACGGATATCCCTGCCCATCCGTGGATTACGACCAGTCCATGGCGACGGATATCACTGCCCACTCGTGGATTACGACCAGTCCACGGCGACGGATATCACTGCTCACCCGTGGATTACGACCAGTCCACGGCGACGGATATCACTGCCCACCCGTGGATTACGACCAGTCCACGGCGACGGATATCACTGCCCACCCCGTGGATTACGACCAGTCCACAGCGATGGATATCACTGCCCACCTGTGAATTACGACCACTGCACGGCCACTGTACTGTAAGCAGTGAATCTTTTCCCAAACAGCAAAATGGATCTGCCTCAGGGTAAATTTCTCATCTGATTTACTCATGAACGTGGGGCACCGGATAAGACATTACGGGGTCGTCCAACAGAATTTTGTGATTCTTTAAAAAATTTTCACCAGTGCCCAAAATACTGAAAAAAGTATTAAAGCAAGTCACGTTATATATAGAGGATATGAGTAGTATGTCGCGTACGTTTCACCCCTCATTGGCAGGATCTCATGTGACTTCATAGTCACGTGACCTAGTGCCGCCATGTTGTGTTGTCATGGTAACCCTCGTGAGCGGCCATGTTGTGACGTCATCTCCATAGTGATACGTGGTGTTAGGGTGATACGTGTTTCCGTCGTCCATTTTGTATACTGGAGGCCGCCATCTTGGTTTCAATGGTAGCACGTGGTTGCTATGTTACCCAATGTTTCTGCAATGGGACGGGGTATGTTTTGAGGGTATGTTCGATTGTAGAAGAGTAAATCTAATTACCACAAACAACCCGACAATACCTCCAAATCACCAAAATCCACCCGAAATCACCGAAATTGACTTTATTTCCCCAATTGATCGGCTTAGCACGTAGTGCTATAGTACTAAGGGGTACAAGGGGTGCATTCGACTGAAGTGGAGTAATTTTCTGGTTTGGAATTTCCCAGAATCCTCATTTAATTACCCAAATAAACCCGTCAAGTTGTATTATTTCGAATTCTTTAAGAATCCCTTTTTTGGATCCCATGACGTGTTATTTCCCTATTAAGAGTAGCACGTAGTGCTATAGAACAAATTTACCCAGAATCCATTATTAAAATTACAAGTAGGACCCATATGTGTACATGAAGGCCATGAAGCTAAGTTCCACCATATACTCATATGAGGATGTACCCAACAGATGTGTCGTATGAGGTCTAATTTACTATCCCTCATTTTGATTTTTCTTTGTACTTCGATGGAAAGTTAAAAAATAACAATACTAAATATAAATTTAAATTTCTTTTATTCAACAACAAAAATGCATCTTTTTATGGTATGTAGATTGTCAGATATTCATAAACAGTCTTTCTGCAGATTGGACATCTTCTGAGTGGTTTACAGCAGTCTTTGCACAGGCACAAATGGTTACATGGTCGCGGAGCGACATTGGCTTCAGCTAATAAACACACACTACATTTTGTCCTCCGTGAATCTTCTTCTTGAAATGATGTGTCCATTTCTTCTTCTTCGATGGCCAATTCTTCTTCTTCTTTTTCAACGTCCATGAATTCAGGTGGTAAATTATGAATGTAATAACAGTCTGGAGAATATTTTCTGTGTTCTATAACATCATCTTCTGTTTCCCAGAAACGAACAATAATACCACAATGAAAACATTGAGTTCTGTCTGCTGTCCCCAAATAAAAGAATCCAGCTTTTGTCAGTTCATTCGGGGTTTTCACACTTTCATTTTGTAACATGAATTGAAATGTCTTGAGACGATTTTCCTCCAATGCACACTTGATGTGTTTTGGTGGTCTTTGTTCTGGTGTCGTTCTTATTTTTTCTTCTCCAAGTAATAACTGCTCCAGTACTGGTGGCGGAACATCATGAAAATACGTTTCGAATGAAACGCTCATTCTCTCTACAAAGTCTCTTGGATTTCTTGTTTCTTGGTTTCTTGATTGATAATCATTCAGTGCCATCCTGATCAAACATGGAATAGTGAACATTCTTCAATCCTTTTTATCTTCATTCTTCTTTGGTTTTCTTTCTCTTTTTGGTTTGGGTTCTCCTATTTCAAGACTTCTCTTCTTTGCAATATCCACTGCTTTGGTCACTTGTTCCCAATCTCTGGTGGTAAACTGGAACCCAACGTCGTTCTTGAACAGTTGAATCTGTAAATCGTTGTTAAGTTTGAAGACGGTCACATTAGTAGACATCTTTCTTCTTTGGCTGTCGGAACACAAATGAGCTGAACACCAAGTGCACCAGTTTTTTATAGTTTTCCTTCAATACAGCGACATCTAGTGGCTGGTTTCCTCTATGACGTCATTAACCAACACATCATTATCCATTAGATCAGTGGTAAACATGTTGGATATGGTTTCCATCGGTACAGCGCGACAGCGATGTTTCAAGTAAAATAGACAGTATTCTCCACACACTGGTAATGGTCCTTGAAGGCGTTTTGTATTATACTTCCAATATCTTGAAATCTTCTTCAGGAAATTCTCGAATGGTCTGTGTTGTGGTGGTAATCCATAGGAATCAAAGTATTCTGCGTTGTGGTGACTCACAAAGAGAGCCACCCAATGTTCTCCTTTTCTGTGGTCTGGATCCGTGTTGACTATCAAAGCCACTGGTCTGTGATCTGGTAATCTTCTTGGTAATTTGTTTCTTGAAAATACACCCAAACATATTCTCTTCAAACAGCTATCTGATCGAAGTGCATTCTCTAACTGCAACGTGTTCATGTTGAGTAATCGAAGATTACTTGTCTATTCTTATCCACTTCTATGATGTTCTGGAATTCTGCATACACCAGTACGTTGATTGTGGATGGTAATGGATTTTCGAAATGGACTTCTAGTCTCAAGTTTCCTCTCTTCACCAGATCGAAGTGTTGTCCATGTGATAGATCTGGAGTCAGGTCGAATACGAATAGGGTGTATCCATTTATGTACTCTTCTCGGCTGATGTGATTTTCTTCATTCTCATACATTTGTCCAGTTCCTTGGAACAGAGTTGCATAACATCTCGCCACTTCTTGTTCGAATCTAGGTTGTAATGGTTTGGCTGGAATCTGCTGCCCATCCACGTACAATGCCAAGTAATTGATTTTGTAGTTCTTAAAATTATATGGATTCTTTGAAAAGTTTCCATTGAAAGCATCGTTATCTACACATCCCACTACGATGCGTTTAGGTAGTTGGCCTAAAAATAAATTTTCTTGTGTAATTCTCAGATTTCCTTTCGGCACTGAAAACACCTTGGTTTCCACACGGTCGATAGGATATTTTGCAGTTGCTTTTGTTAGTGCTTTCTCGTGAGCCATTCTCACGAATGATTGGAGTCTCTCTTTGCGTACAAACATGGATACATCTAGAATTTTGATCTTGTATGTATCAGTATCGGCCATCAATGCGAAAGCATTTTTGGCTCTATTCATTTTAACATGAACATTAACTCCATTCAGCAAGTAACGAGTTTGGAAAAACATGTCCAAATGTAATCTTCCAGTCATGTCCACGATTTTACTTTTCTCTATAAATTTCTTTCTTTCGAAGAAATCCCTTGTTATCATCTGTCAAATCTTCCATGTGTCCGGCCGTATCCTTGTACCATAATGCATTAGTCAGTTGTGACTTCTTGGCAGCTGGTCCATAACTCAGCAAAGTTTTTTATGAAAGCTCTGTAGTGATAAGTGTTGTTGGAAGGAGATACCAGTTTTTCATTCAAGCTGATATCGATTTGATTAAATAAGGAATGCATCCATAAATTGACTGGGCCCACTTTGGCATCGGGTGCAATTGATGCCCCATTGGAATCTACAACCGTTGCTTTAACATACAAGTATGTCTGTGCCAAATTCAAATAATCATCTCCTAATCCTGCAATGTGGAATTCTATTGGACCACTGTTTCCTATAGTCGCCAAAGGCCTGTGTTCTACCCATTGCCCATGTTCCACACTAGTCTGTGTTGGTGGTATGGAAAACAAGTCGAGTTCGCTGTTGACACACTCACAAGATTTTTCATTAATGAGAGACATCATGCACCGAGATGGTCTTGGGTCTAAACAGTTCTCCTTCTTTTTGTCCATTTGCTAGTTTTGCGTGGTGCGGGCCTTTTTATACTTTTCCTGCCGGGTGGTTTTGAACCACCAACCACTTCATTCCAAGCTCCTGCACCAGCCTCTTTGACTCTTTTGATTGCTGCCTTTTTTACATTTTTCCCTTCAATGACATCTTCGGCAAAGGCTGCTCCTTTTCTCAATAACTGTTTTCCCACGGTCCTGGCTGTAGTTTTCAATAAAGGTAACACCATATTCTTCTTCTCCCAATATACTTCCCAAACCATATCCTCTCTGTATTTGAGCTCCAGAAAAAGCCGGTAGACCGTTCCCAGCTTGTTTCGTGTAATATTCTTCATATAATTTGGACTTACAACAATAAGTCATGTTTATGTGAAATGAAGAGATCTACGATTTCTGAAATGAAGTGTCACTGTCACTTTCCCGAACTCGAATGGTACTATAGCTCCTGTGTCACCCCTTATATACACCTGGACGTTACTGAAATTTTTTCGTTCTACTGGTACATACTACACATTTTCAAATGTTTTAGAGATGATATCCCCATATTTCCCACGCACGGGTACGATACGAAGAAGTGGTATTCTTGTATCTCCTACGACTTGGTCACGAACCAAGTCACAGTATACATAGAGTGAATAAAATCCTTGGTTGACATCGGCAACTCGGGAAGAATTGTAAGTTCCTGATTTAAAAACACACTCATTAAATCCCAAAATATTTTGAAGAGTAGGGCTCAATGTGACCACGACTCCATCACGTACCGTGATACGAACTTTACCAGTCACTTCATCCAGTTCAAAAGCTACCTTATCGTGACGAGGCAAGAGTAATTCTTTAACACCATTGATAGCTCGTATCACATCAATGGGATCCGAATAACGACCTTCCTTGAGAGTAAGTCGGTAATTCTTTTTCGAAGACCAGAACACTTTAACGAAAGCTTGTTCTCCACGAATATTGAACCAAGTATTTGGATACTGAATCTCTGCCAGACCTACTTCCCATTCTCCCGTAAGATTCACTGGTTGTGATAACTGAGTGGTGTACGTAGTCAACGTGTTTTCTGGAAACACGTTCATAGAACTATTACTTGGTAGAGTCAAATGAAACATTACTTTTTCTTAATGGTTGGATTTGGTAACAAATATCCTATGCTACTACTCAAGAGAGCAGTCCACAACTTGCTGTCTGTGTTTTCGAGAGTGAGATTAACGACACTGGTAATGATGATGATATACAAAATGATTATTTGTGAAAAATAAGTGATTTCGCTCCTTGGAATTCTTTTACCAAACAGAGGCCAAGAACCGTTCGATCCTTCTTCCATTTTGAAGAAACTTCAGAGGTTCACTTCCTTTTATAGGTGAGTTGACTCTGTTTGATCCACGAATTGAACGAAGTTGGGCATCCCAACCACTTTACGAACAATTCCCTTTTCTTACCTCGACCACGTTTCTTGAGTACGTGTTCGATTTTGTAAATAGTTTTATGTGAAACTCGCTGAAGCTCTTCAGTTTAGAATGACCCTTTCAATATTTCTCCATTATCATCTTGTAAGATGTATGTGACTGGATGTCCTTTCTTGATGGCTACTACTGTGAATAACTCTTCGGTCCAATCGGGCAAATAACCTTTCTCAAAAGTTTTCTTAACTTTATTGATTCTCATTCTGTCTCCTACTTTGTACTTTGGTGTCTTGTGTTTTATGGGTTGCCCATACAACCTTTGCCAAACCTCTTCTTGACTTTCAAAGTTACGGCAATGGGGGCCATACCTATACTGCGATGATGAGAATGATTATATGATTTCACCAAGTTTTGAAGTGGAAAAGTTAGTGTATCGTTCTTGGTAAAATATTTCCACATTTTGGTTTTCAAAGTTCTATTGAATCTTTCTACTATGGAACATTTTGTTTCCACATTTTGTGTAGTGAAAAAGTCGACTTTGTGATCTTTGAGAAAATTCTGAAATTTTCTGTTTAGAAATTCTTTGCCTTGATCAGTTTGTAATTTTTCTGGTTTACGACCTTGTTTGAAAATTGTACTAAAAGCTTTCACGATGGAATCACCAAGTTTGTTTTGTAATGGCATCACCCAAGCATATTTACTAAATACATCTATACTTGTCAACAAAAATTTTATGTTTTTGTTGAATTTACTTATGTTTGAAACATCTACCAAGTCAGCTTGCCATTGTGCATCTATACCACTAACTATTACTTTCCTTCTAGGAAATGTACGACGAACAGGTTTGTGAAGAGTGTATGTGTCTTGAGTCTCTAACCATTTTACAATTTGTTTGGTTTTTTTTCTTGGACGCTGTACGAAGAGCGTCTACACCACCAAAACTACCAGGCACTTCAGAATCATAGTACAATGCTTCCATGACTGCCTTGTTCAAGTGTCGACTCTATTTATACCTTTTTTCGGTCCACTTTGGCGTTTCTGTTTTCTTTGGTTGTTTTGGTTCCGACTTTATCGGTGCCTGTTTCATAAAATCCCAACGTTCTTTATGACCAATTAATTCTTGGGGTATGTTACTATCTCTCAAAGCTTCGGCCAACATTTCCCATCCCTTTGGTTGGAAAGATTTTCGTCTTCTAAGTAAAATCGTTTAGAAGATCTATTACATTCGACCCTACCACTGTTTGATCTTTGTAGACTAATTCACCCTTCTCATTCCAAGATATATTTGGGTCACTTCTAATACGATTCAACAACAACTTGCCCTTTCTCTTCATTGTCATAGGTACAGAATCGAGAATGTCTTCGTCTTTATTATCTTTCTCGAATTCGACTTTAATTGGTCGAGGAGCCATTACCTTTTGTTGAAATGTCAAGTATCTTTGTAAAATTTGATTATATTGAGTCATCTTTTCATCAGCTGAAAGAAAAGGGGCATCGAGAATATCTCTCATTTCTCTATCCAGTGATGAAACAGCCAGTTCATTCGGTTGTCTTGGAGTCTCTTGTAGACATTCCAATAACCTTGGTTCTACCAAAGCCATCTTCTTTGCATATTCCATCATCCAAATATACCTTTAACAGCACCCAATAGTACAGGAGGTAGCAATGCCCCCAAGAATTCCCCTTTCTGCAAGATTTGTCTCCTCTTTTTGTCAGAGGTACCTTTATTTGCCACTGCCCTCACTAGTTGTTTCTGACGAACGAGTTTGGTTCTCTGAGCTTTGGTCAGAGGTACTGCTCCCTTCAGTATATTCGAGGCACAGTCACACAAACAAGTCATCAATTCTTTGTCTGCATGTTTTAGTATGGATTTGACGAGTGCGGGTTTCGATTTAATAAGAACCTTGAGAAGAGCGATGTTGCGCTTGAGACGGTCAGACATACTTCTGACTCGAGTCAGACTTGTTGCTCCCCTTTTATACTTTTCGGAGGTACACATATTGGGTTTCCCCAGAAAAATTTGACTTCTTAATCTCATGTGTTCAGGAGTATCTTGTTTGAGATCTATTAAAAGGTAACCATATGGTGTCGAAGTGGCATCTTCGAAAACTTCTCTCAGAAACTTGGAATGACCAGGATACATCTGTGCTGCCAAGTGTGAGATCTGAGAACGATCCCTAGGATTTTTAAACAAAATCATGTAATGACTATTGAGAGCTACAGTCCTATGGACTTTATTTTTATCGAATAAATTTTGAACAATGTAGATCACACTAATGCTACGGTGATGACTACCTTTAGTAAATAATCTAGACACTCGAACATCTGCATCGAGCATCAGATCATCCAATATGACTAAACTATCAGATTTTAATTCTTGAGGGAGACCCTCTACGAATTCTACTTGGGGTAAAGTATTGTATAATGGTTCCCATTCACTATAACACCAAATGATGTGACTTGGGACAGGTGATATAATATTTTGAATGTTTTGAATAACCCGATTTACAAAGGATGATTTACCACTACCCGTGGGACCACACAATAAACAAGTGAATGGATGCTTCCAACGAGGATCCATCTTTGTTGTTCTATGTGGGTACTACTTCCCGTTTATACCTTTTGGGGAGGTGGCCCCCGCTGAACGTGGGGACTACTCCCCCTTTTATACCTTTTGGAGAGGTGGTCAATATGACCTGTCATCCAAAAAATATTTAAAATTGGTGGCCCTCTGACTTACTGGCTGGGGACAGTTTAAGTTTGTTTGATATTTGTCAAGAAGATAAACATCAAATAACTTAAGCGTCATTACCACCTTTTTTCTTGTTTCTTCATTTTATACTTTTTTTCTTCTTTTTTTTTCTTTTTTTTATAAAAATCATCTATTTACAACATCTATTTACATCTTCAATTAGAATCCAATTGTAACAGGTTTCTTGATGGTCGTAAATTCAATCACCAAATCCATAATACAACGTCTCTGTTCATTTGTGAGAGGTTTCTCGAACATATCTTCATATTCTTTCTGTACTGGTGGTGGATTCATTCCAGAAGTATTATGGTGCCACAGTAGATGAACATCATTCTTGTTAACTCTTTCAAGTGCGTCACTAAAACATGTTATAATCTCCTCTTCTTCAGACATCATTAGGCATACATTATGCTGAATCTGACTTGGGTGATCGACTGTACATCCATAGCATTTTTCTTTCATTACAGCGTCAATGTTCTCTTCGACATAATGAGCATATGCCAAGCAAAGTTCATGCTGCAAGCGAATTTGCCTGAGTTCACTATCAATTTCATCAACGATCAATGGTCGTGTTTGGGTTATTCTCACTGTGATCTTCTTCAAAGGTGGTTCTTGATTTGGTTTTTTGAAGTCTTCATGGTTAGTAGGTTTAGTGTCTTCAGTTAAAGTTGTTTGTTGGGTTTTGATGGCTGCATCTACTTCTTCTATTTGGGATTTCAAGGCATTCCATTCTTCTAAAGATAGAGCAATACCAGTCTTCGTAGGATAAGGTTTCTGGTCTTTTCCCTCAAAGTATCTTCTGAGATGAATCTTCAGTTCACCCTGGTACTGGGTGACGTTAGCATAAGTCTGCTTGGTGCCAATTCGGAACATCTTCTCTGGTCAATGGTTCGATCGTGAATGATGCCAAGTCCATGCTTTGCCTAATCTTATATATCTTTGACGGACGTGATTGAAAACATCACACCAGTTGAACAAATTTTGATTGAGTTTTTGATTCTTGGTTGGGGTTTGTGTTTGTTTCCTATAGGATTATAGGTTAAAGTTGGAAAATTTAGAAAATTAGTATAGAAAGTAATGGGAAAGAAACACAATGAGAATACAGAAATTTGATTGGTTGATTAACTTCGATCTGATTGGTCAGTTTGGCGATCAAACTGCAATCTTGATCCTTAAACTGTAGGATATGGCCCTCTGCATTTTATACTGGCTTGGGACAGGTCAAGCTACAAACCTCTGTCCAATGGAGATAAGTCAAATAGCTCGAGTGCATTCCCACCCCTACAGTTCGTATCCTCTTTGAGGGAATTTTTTTTTGTTCATCAAAAAAGAAAACGAAAACAACATGTCCAACTTAGCAATTTAGTTTTTCTGTCATAAAAAATTCTCATTTCTTTTAAATATTCACAACAGAGAATTTCTTAGTAATGATGATGATAATGATTTATTCCTTTGGTTATACAATAGGGGTAGCCTAAAAGACACCAGGAATCAACTTTAAAAAAAAATGAAATGAAACGAAAAAGTAAAAAAGTATCATCTGGTTCCAATAGGTGTAACCTAAAAGATACCATGAATCAACATTTTTTTTTTAAATAAATGGAACTGAAAAGATTTGAATGAAACTAAGTTTTGAATGAAACTAAACAGTAAAGAAGTATCATCTGGTTCCAATAGGTGTAACCTAAAAGATACCATGAATCAACATTTTTTTTAAAATAAATGGAACTAAAAAGTTTTGAATGAAACTAAATTTTGAATAAAGAAGTATCATCTGGTTCCAATAGGTGTAACCTAAAAGATACCATGAATCAACATTTTTTTTTTAAATAAATGGAACTAAAAAGTTTTGAATGAAACTAAGTTTTGAATGAAACTAAAAAGTAAAGAAGTATCCTCCACTTCCAATAGGGTTAGCCTAAAGTATACCAGGAACATGATGATGATGATGATGATGAAAAAAACTCTCTGTATTAGAATAAATAAAAAAATTGAAAAATCTTTACTCCAGAAAAATGTATTGCCTTGTAAGACTTGCCATTTAGAATTTTTTTTTGAAGACTGCCATATAGGACTTTTTTACTTAGAGAGAAAAAACTTGCCATATAGGACTGCCATAAAGGACTTTAGAGAATGCCATAAAGGACTTTTTACTTTCAGAGAAAAACTTGCCATATAGGACTTTTTACTTTGAGAAAAACTTGCCATAAAGGACTTTATGAGGATTGCCATAAAGGACTTTAGAGAATGCCATATAGGACTTCATAAGGACTGCCATAAAGGACTTTAGAGAATGTCATAAAGGACTTTTTACTTTGAGAGAAAAACTTGCCATATTGGACTTTTTACTTTGAGAAAAACTTGCCATAAAGGACTTTATGAGGACTGCCATAAAGGACTTTAGAGAATGCCATATAGGACTTCATGAGGACTGCCATAAAGGACTTTAGAGAATGCCATAAAGGACTTTATGAGGACTGCCATAAAGGACTTTAGAGAATGCCATAAAGGACTTTAAAAATTTGATGAGCCTAATATGATTGAGTAGACCACCTAAAAATCATTTCGGTTTTTTTAGGAATTTTTTGGTCAACTAAATAGGACTTTTTGTAGGCAAAAGCTAGACTTGGTTCATTCAGGTTGTAGAAAAATATGACATTCACACAATTGTTTCTTCTTTAAATCTCTAGTGGTATGGTGCTAACTCCATCTTCTAAAACTCTTCGTTTTGGGTAGAAATATGATAGTCCTTCTCTGCTCTGCAGGTAGGTATACATAGTGTTGTCATTCATCACAAATCCTCGGTTGATGCCAGATCCACTTTGTTGAGTCTTCAAAACTTGCAAATATCTGTCATTCGTCAAATCATTGTGGCGTTTGCTGATTCCCTTACAACTGAATTTATTGGTGGCACCGAAACAATAATATGTTTTACTACACAGTCCAACAATGCCGGTTCCTTGCCATTCTACCTTGAACAAGCCTGGAGTTCTCCTGTCAAAACGCTTTCTTTCTTGGCAGCATGAGGGTGACAGCCATTCTTTGCCTTCTAATTTGGTTTTCACATAATCATCTCTGTGGGAATCACAACACTCTGATGGATACCACTTGTGATTCTCTTTGTAAAATTCTACTCTCTTCTCTGGTTTCACTAATTCATCTATGGATGGTGACGAGGTACATATATATGCAGAATCTGTGTCCATTTCAGCATATTCGAAATCTTGGCGGTTGATAAAAGTATCGATGACATCATAATAGAACTGAAGCATCCGGAGTTTCGCATACTGGTAAACAAAGAATCCGATGTGAAGTGGCAGATCCAACTTGATGGTCTTCTTGTTGAGTTCCACTTCATATAATGTTTCATCTAATGGATTCAAGGCTCTGAAGGACATGTCATTTACAGCTTTGGTGACTTCTTCGTCATCGCAATAGCACACACGTCGATGCTTCTCTTTGTTGGTGACGGTTTTGCCATATCCAGAATTTCCCAACAGTTTCATGGTGTCGGCAACGATCGACTTGTCAGGGTCAACATCTCCTTGTCTTCTTGCTTCAGATACTTCATCTCCAAATGTTTCAAAACATCTTCTTGGTTTATATTGGATAACTTGACAGACGTGATCAACTTCAGTACCATGCTGGAGGTACCACTGCAGTAAAGGGGTTGCAAACAACATTTTTTCCGCTCCATAGCTTCCGATCAAACTCCTACGGGGTTTCTTCATGATTCCATTCTTCTCGGCAAAGGACTTCATGTGTTCACCAATATCATCTATGGAAATATCTGTATTCTTGAAGATAGGTGTCATCTCTTCAAAGTACTCTTTCAGGTGATCTGGTACATGTATATCACATTCGACTAAACCAAACAGTTCACCGGACTTCACTTTGTTCAGTATTTCTTACTCTGTCATCGCACCATCTATTTTGTCTGAAAAGTTCTCTTTCAGGAAGGCTTTGAGTGTGGCATCGGTCTTCTTCATCTCTCTCCACTCACACTCCCAGATTTCAATAAGTTTATAGCCCAAATCGGTGATGTACTTTGCATTGGTACTGGTGTCTTATAGCAGTTCTTTCATCGGTTAATCTCTGACTTCATTATGGATGATAGGAAGGCCATTCTTATCTTTCATTGCGGTATGTCCGTGCCAGAAGCTGCCATGGAATTGGTATACAGTCTGTGTCTCTTTGCACCAACCATCAACAGGCAACTGTCTTCGACCAATCATTTTTTCAGCTCCGTTAAACTGATGTCTGATGTGGATGTCATCTCTCATTGATAAAAACTCTAACCATTGTTCAGCCATTTTACCATACTTCATTGGATGTTCTTGTTTAAACTGGTTTTCTTCACGACGTCTAATACTCCAACCCGTTGGCATCTCTTGCATTAGGCACCAAAGATATAATGCATTCGCATCAAAGCCTATAATACTTCCACATGGTTTTGCTTCTTTGCCATATTTTGTTTCTCTGATTCTGGTAACATCTTTCTCGTGGTATCGGTTGAAGATAATTGAAGGTCCACCAACGATATTATCTTTCACCAAGTGATGCAGGTCTTTGTTTTTCTGGTTAAATAATGTGACGTAAGTGTCATCATTCATGGTCTGGAACAGGTATTTCAACGTGAGGCCCGGAACACTGATACCATCTTTAAACATGTCGATTTGGCGTTCTTGGTAGAAAGTAAACTGCTTGTCAACTGCTTCAAGGAATGGTTTTACATCTCGGTTATTATACCAGATCAGAAAATCACGGAAAGTTGTCATCTCCAGGTCGTTCCATACATGCTGGCAGTACTGGTATTCTTCATTGGATATATTTTCTTTCTTGAGAGAACTGTAGAAGGCGTCATGGTTTGGCAGGTGGTCTTGATCCAATTTGTTCAAGCTGTCGATCCATTCATATGGTAAAAATCCCTTCGTCACGGAGCAGCCAGATGTTTTCAAAAACTTGTCATAGCTGAATCCTGGAGCGAGGTAGTTGCAAATATCAACAAACTTGAAAGATTCTGTCGAGACGCACATGTAGTTATTCGATTTCTTCACTGCAAACTTGAGTGGATTCTGTCTCTTCAGGTATGTCATCAGTTCACGCTTGACTACATTCATATCATATTTTCCAGAGTTGAATCCGATGACGGGCATCTCTTGCAGGTAGTCTTGAAATTTCTTCTCCAATTTTTGTAAAGGGTGCATCTTGGATGTATCTTCTCCAGTAGCTCTGGCTTCCGCTTCCAGCGTTTCATCAATTTTCTGTCTTAGTTTAAACAAGGTGCAAGCATGATAGGTCTGCATCAGTTGGTGGCAATGAGATGAAATAGCTGTGAGGTATGTCATAATTTCTTCAACAAGTTCTTGAGAATTTCCATTTGTAATAAAACATTTCGGTTCTTGGTATTCTGGAACATGACTACATATGCTCACACTCAATGGTCGGTGTTCTGCTTCCCATATCAGTTTATCACTGTCAGCAGGTAGACTGGATTTGACAAAGTAACTTTCAAAATCAAACGTTTCACGGTATGGATAAAACTTCTTCTCTTCAGATACTTCTATACTTTCGTCTTCTAACAGATCAAATATGGACTGGGATAGATGGTATACACCGCCAACATACTGGTAATTTACTTCATCTGTACATGTTTTCTCGTGACGATTTATTGCCCGGGAGGTCTTCCATAATTTGCCGCATTTGCGGCATTCAAAGGATTTGCAGTATTGGTCTATATCGATGATGTAGCTAAAATGGTTCTTGTAAACGTTCACATACATGGTATCTTCATACTTTCTGTGAGATCTCTGTACTAATTTGGCAACAATTAGGTCATCATCGTTCTTGACAAGTTCATATACTTGGATATTTACTTCAAAACATTTCTCAAAGTCAGGTAATTCGGCTAAAGTTACTCCACGGAATTCATTCTTTGGCTTCTCTGTATACTTGTTGTACATGGCATCTGTTGTATTATTCAATGTGTGTGCTTTGGAACCACTCCATAAAGCTAAACAGCGGAAAATGCACAGGTTGTCTTCGTAGGTAAACTGGTGATTTTCATCTTTCACCAAAGCATTTATTGCTTTGTTCTGGAGAATGTAGTCAGGAAGATCTTCTACCATTCCAATTGGGTGGTCTTTCAGCTTATTCACATAAAATGTGACGTTGGTAACTCTCTCCACAAGCCATTTGGTGTTGGGTCGTTTTAATTTGGCCCATTCCAGGATATCTTCTTCCATGACATCATCAAGGAATTCTTCAAAGTCTTCTTGGCAGCATACAAGTTGTGGAACATCAAGTACCCGGGCGTTGTTTTGTGATGGATGGTAATACTTCAGTTCATTCATTTCATTGTGTCGCAGGATAAAACCAAAACTCAGATTAATTTTAAATCTTAGCTGTTGTGGCAGAAATATGGTAGTCATCAATTCATCAGTCATCATCTTCAGGTTCACATCGTTGATCCGGTAGTTATATTGGTCCTGGACTCTTCTGTTCATCATGTGGCGAGTTCTAATAGAACTCCAGTTATCTTCGTACAAGGTCAACATCTCATCGGTCTCTTCTTCAGACATCATATTCTTTTCAAACTCAATTGGGTCAACATCATAATGGGTGGTCGTCGTGGTCCGTGGTTGTTTAGGTGGTCCTCTCTTCTGTTCATCAGTCTTCCTTTTAGATGATACAGGAACTGGTCGGTGGGCAACGCTCTTGTGTCGATTAAAATGGAGTAGTTGGTTGAACTCCTGGCCGCATTCCATACATGTATATGTCTCCAAACATTTCTTCAGATGGTCATGGAGATACTCCTTCCTCGTAAAGGTCTTGTTGCAGTTGGTACAATCGTGGGTCTTCTTCTCTCCATGGGTATTTCTCCGATGGCGATCTCGATTCGTTCTTGCAGTAAAGGTCTTCCCACACTCTTCACAGGCGTAAACATCAGTTCTGGTAACGGCAGTAGCAGCTTCAGACTCCATCTTCATAAGTTTTTTGCAAAGGCAAAATTGCTATAGAAAACTCTCTAGCGATGTGTTCAGTTCGATGGATCGAAACAGAATGACACGACGTTATTCTTCTCCGGAATTTATTTCGACGTGACGGACGTTTTTGAAAACGTCACGACGTCACAACGTTTTTTCATCGATATTTTCATTCTCGATGGGTGTTTGTGTTTGTTTCCTATAGGATTATAGGTTAAAGTTGGGAAATTTAGAAAATTAGTATAGAAAGTAATGGGAAAGAAACACAATGGGAATCCATAAATCTGATTGGTGGATTAACTTCGCTCTGATTGGTCAGTGTAAAAACATCTTGATCCTCATTAATTTTATTATTTAAAATCATGTAGTTAGGGGGGTCATTTAAAGAAATTGCTAAATATAGACCCTAACAATTAATTAGGGGGGCAGTTAAGGATGTTACTAAAAATAGAGCGTAGGAATTTATAAAAATATAGTTCCAAGTAGAAGCAGAGGATTTCTGGGTAAATTTGTCCTATAGCACTACGTGCTATTCTTAATAGGGAAATAACACGTCATGGGATCCAAAAAATGGGAACATTACTCCACTTCAGTCGAATGCACCACCTCGGTATTACGTGCTACTCTTAATAGGGAAATAAGATGTCATGGGATCCAAAAAAATGGGAACATTACTCCACTTCAAACGAACACGCCCCCTCGGTATTACGTGCTACTCTTAATAGGGAAATAACACGTCATGGGATCCAAAAAAGGGATTCTTAAAGAATTCGAAATAATACAACGTGACGGGTTTATTTGGGTAATTAAATGAGAATTCTGGGAAAATCCGAACCAGACAATTACTTCACGTCAGTCGAATGCACCCCTTGTACCCCTTAGTACTATAGCACTACGTGCTAAGCCGATCAATTGGGGAAATAAAGTCAATTTCGGTGATTTCGGGTGGATTTTGGTGATTTGGAGGTATTGTCGGGTTGTTTGTGGTAATAGATTTACTCTTCTACAATCGAACATACCCTCAAAACATACCCCGTCCCATTGCAGAAACATTGGGTAACATAGCAACCACGTGCTACCATAGAAACCAAGATGGCGGCCTCCAGTATACAAAATGGACGACGGAAGCTCGTATCACCCTAACAACACGCGCTGCGCATGCGCACTAACACCACGTATCACTATGGAGATGACGTCACAACATGGCCGATCACGCGGGTTACCATGACAACACAACATGGCGGCACTAGGTCACGTGACTATGACGTCACATGAAATCCTGCAATGAGATCCTGCCAATGAGGGGTGAAACGTACGCGACATACTACTGATATGGAATGAGCGTTTTTCTCATATAATATTTATGAAACGAGTCTAAGAATTTTCCGTTTTGGCGAGCCTCTGGCGAGCCCAAACGGAAAATTCGGACGAGTTTCATAAATATTATATGAGAAAAACACTCATTTCATATTCTATTCATCATATGACACACAAATTACCCACTTAGTATGACTTTTTAACCCATCACCTAACTTGAGTTGCAGACGGCACTTGGAAAAAAACATCCTCATATAATTAAAAGTTTTCATTTTTTGCTTCCAAAACATAAGTTATGACCACTCATTGGAACGAGCTCGTCGAGCTCGTTCCAATGAGGGGTCATAACCTATGTTTTGGAAGCAAAAAGGGAAAATATAAAAAAATGAATGGCCTTTTTCTTGAAGATAAAAGATTAATACAACATAACCCACCCTAAATAGGACAGATAACGTAAATTCTCCCTACGGAAATTATGCAAATATGACCCAGTTGTATTTTGTTTTGCCAATCAAATTGTCCAGTTTTGAAATTGACCAATGAAATTGACGGAAGGCTTTATTTATCACTGATTAATATGAAAACAAAATATCAAATGTTTTTAAGTGAACAAAACGGTCGTGTCATATGATAAATCAAAATAATGACTGGGGTACAAGGAAATGGAATTTATTGACTTCAAGAAAATGTTTTTTACGATTTTGAGAACAGACAAGTTTCCAATGGTTTAATTAACGAATTGCCAAAATCACGAATCAACATCAACAATGACAACATTCTCTCGCGGTTAGAACCGTTAAATTACCGAAATGAGGCCCGAACGCTTATAAAATTACAGGTAAATGACATTATTAACCATTTACCCAACGAATTCAATTCAAAGTAAAGCATAGAATGAACAATCACACACTCTAAACCAAATCAGTTGGTCGATACAATGCTTCTTAATGTGGGACTGTTAATATAGATGGTTGTTCCAATCTTTGTTGCGTTAGTTCACTTCATTTATGTATTTAAATGGCAGTTGTCATAACTAAACACCAGAAATGACCCATGTGATACCAAATAAATAAATTGGGGTAATTTGCTTCTCTAGTTTACAAATGAAACCATTTTTGTGAATTTGCAAAGAATATTAAACCATCTAAAACAGAATTATGAGGTATAATTACTACAAAAAGTTCAAATTTGCGCAGTTTTTGTTTTTCATTCATGAAGTCACTTGTGCCTCCATACCTGTTGCTCTGAACTGTATGGAGTTGACCCTTGCTGAAATTTCTTCATAAAAAATCTAAACAACATGGGAGCATTTTGGAATTGTAGATACCATGGATTGGAATTAGTGTCACTGCTCCTTCTTCACTTTAAACATATTTTTATTTGCCATAACTATTGAGCAAAAAGGGATAGGAGGACAAGTGCTTTCCACTTAGTAAAAACCTCTGCTCCCATAATATGAATACAGAAAATGTTACAATGGCGAAACAAACAAGTTTTTGAAATTCATAAATGTAAAATAAACTATTTGAATGGGTTTATATATATATGTGTGTATGTGTATAAATAAATATGAATATGTAGCACTAAACAAATACAGAAAAAGGAAGAAAGAAAGAAAGAAAAGCTGTTGATGTCCCTTTTGCATTCTGTATCTCTCTCGATTTGAATCAATTAATATTCAAAGCCAAAGGCCGCTTGGGCACTGTTCTGATTAGGATGTGTTAAAATAATAATAATAATAATAATAATAATAATAATAATAATAATAATAATAATAATAATAATAATAATAATAATCATCATTTCTTCGCCTTCTGTACTACAGTTTAGGGACGTGTCTCATTAGATCCATGCTGATTCACACAAAAGGTAGGGAAAACGCCGCGTCAGCGACTCAGGCCACAAACAGCGCAACCGTGACTATCATCGTGACTGCACAATCTGTGTACCGATGCGCTGGCTCAACGTCACCCCGATGACACGTCCATTCCGTAACCCCTCCATGCGTATTCTATATTGAAGTGGATACCTTGAGTCAGCATTGTTTTACAAATATTACTTGATGGGAAACTCGTTGTCGAAGCTTCCAGTGCTACAAATAAATTGTTGCACAAATTTAAAAATCAAAGTGTTAGTTTTGGTTTCTAACACCGGATCACCGTAGAGTAGATTATCCACCGAATTCAGAGTAATATTAAGATTTGATAAATTACCAATAAGAGCGTTACGAGCGTTTGAATAAGATGGACAGACAAGGAAATAATGTTCTGCGTCCTCAACAACAGTTATTCAATGTGGACAATATGGACATTCAGAGATGTAATTGAGGAATTTATCACTTTTCAGATCACTACAACCGGTTCTAATTCTACTGTGAATGATATTGTGTTTTCTAGAACCATGCGAGAAATATGCAGGTGGTCTGCATACGGGGGGAGGGGGGGGGGGGGGAGGGGGGGGATATGAGTTTTTTGAATTCAGTAAGCGATGAGCAATTTCGCACTGATTGGGATAAATTTGTCCACGTTTCCGTGCAAGACGGAAAGAATGATTGATCGTTTAAATAGCTCAGTTCGCATGCTGTAAGGCATAAAATTTGACGAATTGCGGAGGTTATAAGACGATGTGTCACAAACCCGTGGTGGAAGAAGTTCACAGAGAAAATCTGGCGCATCGTTGTGTATGATTTTGTAAAAGATTCACATCTTTTGAACGTGTCTTCTTGTTTCTAGATTATTCCACTCAACTTCTAACAAGAGGCGATCGCGTGATACTGATCGTGTCAGGCCCGATACGATTCGTGCGGCATCGCTGTGTATATCCTCAGGGGCGCTTCATTAAATGTTGCGGAGCACCGCACCAAACAGGACTACCGTACTCTAATATTGGTAGTACGAAAGCATTATACATCTTTCCCAGTATCTGTGGGTTAAAAATGTGCTTCAATTTTCTCAACTGAGAAAGTCTTGCACAAGCTTTTTTACAGATATCATCAATATGGGCTTCCCAACTTAAGTTGGATTGAATTGATAACCCCAAATGTTTGTGGACAGCAACAAAATCTAATGTTTCGCTGTTGAAAACAATATTTGGAAATATAACATCCCTGCTGAGTGTAAATAGTATTACGTTAGTTTTTTTAGCATTAAATGTGACCAACCACGTGTCAGCCCATTTTTTAATTTTTTGGAGTTCAGTGTTCATTTTAGACTGAATTCTATGAAAATCAAAAGATGACTCTGTCAGACAAGTATCATCAGCGAACAGTCGAACAACAGACTCGATATAGTCGGCTATGTCGTTGATGTACACGAGAAATAAAAAGGGCCAAGAACGGAACCTTGTTCCTTCTCTTGAATGACAAAAAGATTTCTCCGAGTCTGTCCTAGAAGGATTGCGAAATACAACCATTCAGTTATTTTAAGGTAGTTTTTTTTTGTCAAAGTTTTGGTCTCTTACCTATTCCACAGCAGTGCTCACACCCAAGCGACAACAGTTCCAAACCAAATTTCAGTTTCTACATAGTCTATGTTTCTTTTCAAACATTGTGGTATATAATTTACTGGGATTATTTCTTTCTAGCCATTTTTGACTTTGGAAAAAATTTCCAGAAGTTTGACCAAAGTAAGGATGGACGAATCCTCAGGGGTGGCGCCAGGGATTTCTCGACAGGGGGGGGGGGGGGGCTGACCTCTCCGACAGAGGGGAGGGGCTGTAGCATTTGACCTCCCAAACGAAGGAAAATGAGTGAAAATTGGTAAATTGGAGAACCAAAATAGTAGCAAATTGAGTATGTTTGTTGATTATTTAACCCTTTACCTAACCTGAAAAGCAGACGACACTTGCAAAAATAATTCTTGAATAACTAATTTTTTTCATTTTTTGTCTCAAAAACATAGGTTATGACCCCTCGTTGGAACGAGCTCGACGAGCTCGTTCCAACGAGGGGTCATAACCTATGTTTTTGAGACAAAAAATGAAAAAAATAATGAAAATTAATTGGCGATTTTTGAGAATAGCGCTGGCCGGTTTTGGCCGTTACCTTAGGTAAAGGGTTAAAGTAAACATTATTATAATAAGGTCGGGAAATATTTCATCTATAAAGCCAGTTTGACGAACGACATTAAGGAATTTCGTGAGAATCACTATTCTCTATCAAAGTTCCAGTGCTGCACGGGTTCGAGGCTGACAAGGCGAGATATCTACATTAGATTGTCGGAAATTTCTCGTGAAGTCGGGTTTACGAGACTCTCCGATGGACTGACTAAAAATCTCCGACGGGGGGGGGGGGGGGGGGGGGGGGGGTATGGACCTCTCCGATGGAGGGGCTGTAACCCCCCCCCCCCCCCCCCCCCCGACCCCCCCCCCCCCCCCCCCCCCCCTGGCACCACCACTGCGATGCCTTAAGATTATATTCAGTATGTGGAGGTATTAAATGAAAAAATGACGTTTACTTTGAAACTTGACTGCCAATTTATTAATTTTATAAAATCTAGAATATAAAGATAAAACACCAATCTAAAAACACAATAAGTAAATGAACCAAACTGAGGGAGAGAACTTTAGCAAATACAAGATGTGGCGATAGGCAACTTTAGCAAATACAAGATGTGGCGATAGGCAACTTTAGTAAATACATGATGTGGCGATAGGCCTATACAAATTTAAACGTCAATAAATAGCTTTGAATTTTGGGGGTTTTTTTCACACGCAAACCTTCTTTGTCTTTTGGTGCTACAGAAGTAATGGGAAATTTAGCTTGTTATTTTCGATGTCGTCCAAAATCTAAAATATGTTTTAATTTTTTTCATTTTTTGTTGAGAATTGTACATGAATACCGATGGACAACAAAAACTGACATATTATGATACTGCTTAGATTGATTTTTGACGACATCGAAAACTTGTCACCTATTGTCAAGCTAGCTGCCCAATACTAAAATAGCACCTTAATTACAAATATATATAGCAAGCTCGCCAGAATCATCCAACCAAATAGTGTGCCGTGCAACGCAAAATGACTATTACAAATAAAAGGGAGGACAATAATCTTGTTTACTTAACCCTTTACCTAACATGAAAAGCAGACGACACTTAAAAAAAAATTCTTGAATAACTAGTTCCAACGAGAGGTCATAACCTATGTTTTCGAGACAAAAAATGAAAAAACAATCAAAATTAATTGGCGATTTTTGAGAACAGCGCTGGCCGGTTTTGGCCGTTACGTTGGGTAAAGGGTTAATTAACTCTTAGCACTCTGCTAGTATTTCCAAATGTCCATCATGGACTCCATATTGTCCACGTAGAATGAAACATTTAACAAAATATCTCTTGTTTGACAGAGCTCAATGAGATCTGTCAAACAAGATATAATATATTAAATTATCACTTGCATCGCGGGACAGAATTTACTGCTGAAAAGTTTGTTGTTTTGACATCTGAGTACAGTGGGTTAAAACCTCTGACTAGAACTTATCTGGAATAAATCTTTGGTTCTCTCCGTGTACTCCGGATATCACTCCACTCGTAAAACTGTCCGACATGAGGTGACCAATGTTTTCGAAAGTATCGTTAAGCTCCAATAATTAAATAAATAAATCATCAATCAAATAGAGTGTTTAAATTTAAATTTAAGGTTACACCTGAAATTACATTGAATTTTATCCCATAACTGAGCCTCTATTGTTATATTTGAGGTGTTTATTCGACACACAGATTATACACAACTATGACAATACGAAACTCTAACCAATTAACAGAAGAGATTATCTGTCTTCAATGGGGGCGCGGTGGCTCAGTTGGTAGAGGTGCAGGCTGCAAGCCGAGAGGTCCTCGGTTCGAATCCCACCTGCGGCAACCGCGTTGTGTCCTTGGAGCAAGACACTTCACCCGATTGCCTACATGGGGGCACGATAACGCTGTGTACTGAGGCGTACTGCACGTTGATGGTGCGCATGTCTTCAACCAATCTAACCCTGCCTGTGCTGCGGTGCAGAGTTCAGAGTTACGATGTTGGAGAGCTGACAGCTGCTCGTCGTTGCTCGGTGGTTCTCTCCTGGTACTCCACCCGTAAAACTGTCACGGTCACGATTAGCCATTGTGCATAAGTATGTGACCTTAAACGCCAATAAATAAAAAATAAATAAATAAATCTGTCTTCAATAGCAGGTTAAATTTCAAGTGCTGAGTGGTTTCTGGTAATTGAAAATAGGATAAATGCTCTCGCAAACAAAGGCTTTCCATAGGACAAAGACAGGAAATTGCTCCTTTTAATGCCAAATTTTAAAAATTTTACACGCCGGGTGGAACCATGGTCGACCCGGGGCACATGTGCTTGGCAAAGAGTATCCAAATTAGTGGAATTTAGTTACTTTGAGGAGGTGGAGGAGGTGGGGGGGGGGATAAAATGATTCTGGATGGTCGTTCAAAAGTTAGTGGACAGAAATAAAAAGAAATCAAATAGGGAATCTTAGTAGTATGTCATGTACCCGGACGAGGGTAGTTTGGATGATCTCATGGATGATCTCATCTGACGTCATAGTCACGTGACCTGGTGGCACCATGTTTGGTTGTCATGGTAACCCGCGTGAGCGGCCATGTTGTGACGTCATCTCCATAGTGATACGTGATGTGAGTGCGCATGCGCAGCGCGTGTTGTTAGGGTGATACGAGCTTCCGTCGTCCATTTTGTATACTGGAGGCCGCCATCTTGGTTTCTATGGTAGCACGTGATTGCTATGTTACCTAAGGCCTACAATAGGACAGGGGTATGTTTTGGGGGTATGTTCGATTGAATCGGAGTATTTTCTGGAACGACTTCCCTGGATAATTACCACAAACAACCCGACAACTTGTATTATTTCGAATTCTTTCAGAAGTCTCTGCTTCTATCTATATATGCAATAGTTATCGTTTATCTGGCCATGTTCCTTTATTCTAGAGTATACCCCAGTAGTGTAGAAGAGCCTATTAACTGGAACAGTTTACCTTATTATTGCTATATTTAGCAATTTCTGGTCTATTCTTGTTAGTTCTGACCCTATTCCAAGTACTCTTGTTGTTTCATTTATATAACTAACCAATCAGATTGCTTGATTTTCCATAATCTGTATGCAGGGTTATCTCCCTTGTGTATAACAAAATCCTATATCCAATGGCACCCCAATTTTAGCACCCCTATTTTGAAAACACCTGTGGCTATGGAATCCCTTTTTTATCATATGTGCTTATGTGAAAAGGCATAATGTGACACAATATGCCCTATCACATAGGCACATGCTTTATGTGCCGATATGTGCTTATGTGACAAGGCACAATGTGACACAAAATGCCCTATCACATAGGCACATAGGGTATTTGAGGATACCTATGGCCTGGTATTGTATTATCTGAGGATACCTATCGAGGATACCTACTGGAGAATCCCTTTTTGTCATATGTGCTTATGTGAAAAGTCACAATGTGACACAATATGCCCGATCACATAGACACATACGGTATTTGAGGATACCTATGGCCTGGTATTGTATTATTTGAGGATACCTATCGAGGATACCTACTGGAGAATCCCTTTTTGTCATATGTGCTTATGTGAAAAGTCACAATGTGACACAATATGCCATATCACATAGAAACATACGGGTATTTGAGGATACCTATGGCCTGGTATTGTATTATTTGAGGATACCTATCGAGGATACCTACTGGAGAATCCCTTTTTGTCATATGTGCTTATGTGAAAAGTCACAATGTGACACAATATGCCCTATCACATAGACACATACGGGTATTTGAGGATACCTATGGCCTGGTATTGTATTATTTGAGGATACCTATTGAGGATACCTATCGAGGATACCTTTATAGGATACTTATCTGAGGATACTATATAGGCTATACATATCCCTATAGGTCTCTTGATGGCCCTTAGTACTGTTAATCTACCTGATGCATTATGTTATCCTATGACTGGTATAGGTAGTATGCAATGCTAGGCATAGGGGTATTGTGGGTAGGGGTACTGCCTGGTAGTTTAGAACGGTACTATAGTATGGCGGTATATACACCTATAGGCCCCTGTTAGTGCTTGGTACTATTAACCAACCGATTGCTTTGTTTCATTATATGGCTGGTATATGTAGTACGTTATGGTAGACCTAGTGATTTTGTGGGGGTGGGGGTAATGCTTGGTAGTTTAAAACGGTAGTATAGCATAGGCTGTACATATCCCTGTATGCCTCTTGCTGACCCTTGGTACTACTGATCCACCAGGTGCTTCATATTATTGAGCGGTATTCTGGGTGGGGGTCAATGCCTGGTAATACAGAACGGCAGCAGAGTATGGTTGATATATTCCCCTATAGATTCCATCCTAACTGTTGATAGTATTAACCTACCAAATGCTTTGTATCATCCTGTTACTGGTAAGGTGGTACGTAAGACCAGTAGTTCCTACCTTATTCCGAGTACTCTTGTTGTTTCATTTATCTAGATTATTTATATAAATTATAATTAACCAATTAGATTGCTTGATTTCCCATAACCTGTACTTAATCGTACAGAGTTATCTCCCTTCTGTATAATAAAAACCTATATCAATGGCAATATCCCCGGCACCCCAATTTCGGCACCCCTTTTTTGAAAAGCATATGGCCTTCGGCACCCCTTTTTTCTGAAATGAGGATAAGAGTCGTATTAAAAATCCCTCATTGAGGTCTAATTTACTACGACTCTTATCCTCATGGAGTGACAAGAAATAGTTTGAAGAACAAATATATTATCAGTCAACTACCAATGACTTTCAATAATTTTGAATACCTATCCACTGACCTATTTTTAGTTCATGTCAGTGCATAACCATGTTTCAAATCAGGAATGTTAGTTGAGAATAAATCGAATCGAATGGAATGGTTTAACGCGCCGAAGGCGCGCAGGGACGATATAGGGAACAAGCCCCTTTCGACCCTCGTTGACTGTAAGTGACTAATTTTCACATGACTACTCGTGTTGAAGGAGGAACAGGTTCAGGTACTCGGCAGGTGTCACCGGTTGCGGCGTCGTGACGGTCTCTTTGACTGATGTCGGTTGAACCCTCGGGTGAGGACCAGTGTGAGGGGTTGGGTCCTCTCACAAAGGTACAACCTCTCTCCGAGGGTGCAGTCGGTCTGGGTTTTCAGGCAAGTATAGTCTGCCACTTCGGAGATGATATTGAGTGATGGCCATCACTGGCAAGTATAATCTGCCTCAGGCTGTCTCAGTTAGATAGGATGTCTTTTGAAGGAAACAACAACGACCCCTTTCGGGGACCACCAGGAAGAAGACCCGAACTTCCCTGGTTCGGGGGCTGGCCTGCATTGTAATCCTATTGGGATGGGACAAAAAGATGCGCAATGCGCTTACAAAAAGGGGCAGAGGCGGGACGCAGGACCAACGCTCGCCTCCCTTAAAGTGGTTGACCACTTTTAGGGATGGAGCGGAGGATGTTCAGGAACCGTGGGGGTGACTGTTTCCATAACGGTTAGACTGTCTGTAGCTGTTATTGGGGTGCTGGTAAAAAAAAAACAAAAAAAAAACATCTTCTGTGTACCTGCTTAAAAGAAGAAGGTAGAATTAGTTTTCGTTAGAATATGTAAACTGTAAAGATAAAAGTAGCACCTCTTTAGTTGCGTGTCCTTGTGGTGTCTGCTGTGTGTGTGTGGAGAGTATGGAATGCACGAATCTTTACATTCGTAAGGGCAGTAACATACTCTCGTGTGGTGTTGTGCTGTGTGTGTGCTTGTCGCTGTGGGGGAGAGTATGAAATGCACGAATCTTTACATTCGTAGGAGCAGTAACATACTCTCGTGCTTGGGACCCCAATCGTTCCCTATTTATTATTTAGTTTTAATGTGTAGGGGATCGCGAGCTTTTTAAGTGAGCTGAACTTCCTAGTTTGCAGTGGGACGGTAACAGGTCTAGCACACTAGACCACACCCGAGGGTGTTTCTTTCCTGTTGTGTCCTTCGCTGGAAGTGGCCTTATTTAGGTTAGTTAAAGTTTATTTGAAGTTGAGGGTGTCGGGGATCGCGATCGTTTAATGCGGGTTGAGTTCCGAGGCTGTCAGCGGGAGGGCAACAGGTCTAGCACACTAGACCACACCCGAGGGTGTTTCTTTCCTGTTGTACCCTTCGCTGGTTGCGGACTTATTTATTTTAGTTTAGTTTAGGGGTATTTGCGGGCGTCGGGGATCGCAGTTCACCTTGTCATTCCCTAGTTTTTATTCGAGCGGTCTTAGTTTTGATTGCAATTTTTGGGCTTTTGTCGGCTTTCGCAAATTACTCATAGATCGGAGATTAGTTCGCTGTCGGCTAACCCGTCATGATTTTTCGCGGCCAGGGTGGCTAGGCGGTCTTTAATGGTGGGGATATCGGCCCTGTCGTGGAGTGTTTTTATGGGTGTGTCCCATGGGGCGCGGAGGGCAACTCTAAGCGCGTGATTTTGGACCCTCTGGAGTTTTCCCATATTAGTTTGGTTGAGGTCAATTGAGAATAAACAGTCTGAACGTGCATTTATGAGTATAAATGGAGGTAATAACCCACCCCAAGTGAGGCATAAATCTCAAGGGAAACGGGGCTTGTATGGGTACGGAGGCACCAGATTGCCGGTCAATCAAGGGTTCAATAGCGGAAGCTACATGGGTATGTTGGGAGGAGCATTCCTCCATCAGAGGCGGACATTTCCCCATCGGAAGTGGACATTTCCCCATCAGCATTCCCCATTAGAGGCGGACATTTCCCCATCGGAAGTGGACATTTCCCCATCGGATATTAACACCTTTCCCCATCGAGGGCAAACATTTCCCCATCATACTTAACCCATCGGAGGTGGATATTTCCCCATTGGACATTACCCCATGTCCAATGTTTCTGACAGCTTCCACATGTGAATGAGTGACAAGTAACTCTTAAAAAGTTTTCATTTTTCATTCTTTTATAACTCGAAAAAACAACATCTCGGCATATGGTATAGGCATTAGCACATTTTAGCACAATCTGAATTTCACAACAATAAAAACACAACATCAATAATAAAAAAATAAGAATTTTTGTCTAGTAACAAGTGTGTGTATGTGTATATGTTTATAAATATGTTTGCTTATAAATCTCTTAACCGTGCTTCTTGTTGAGTTGTTTTGAACAAAAGCAGCTTGACAGAAAGAACAAATATTAAAGTTGCAATGAAAACATCCATATTGTTCAATCCACTTGTGTGATAAAAAGTGATGTATTCATTGAATTTCACCTCGGTGGAGACATGACCGTTTATCAAATATCTCCACAAAACGTTAACTGTAAATTGCTGCGAAAATAGAACACAAATGTCTTATAAACACTTCTTATAGAGTTGTTTGATAAACACTGATGCATTCATTGACATTTACTTCAATGAGGACACCACTGTTTATCAATCAACTCGACTGAATAACGGACCCACAAAAAATTAAGAAATGGGTGGTGAAAAGTCTGCAGCGTGGGGAATGGTCCGTTTTTCTATTAAGCAAAATGGGGTAATGTCCGATGGGGAAATGTCCGGCCTAAATGGGATGGGGTAATGTCCGGATGGGGAAATGTCCGATGGGGAAATGTCCGGCGACCAGGTGCTCAAGGGTAAAATTCACCTGACAGTGGATTTTGATAGAGAAGCCGAACCGACGTCCTTGGAGAGGTGTAGTACCTTTCGCGAGGGGATTTCCCCCCGCACTGGTCACCCTCCAAGTGACTTGGACCTGCAAAAGGATGATGACAAGCGCCGAACACAGACAAAGGACAGCCAGAAGAAGAAAAGGAAAAGAACGAAGGGACCTTCCGCCAGACGACGCGATGCGGCCGATGCCCGCCGACTGACGGTGTTCATGGAAAAGAAAAGGACGGAGAAGGAAGAGAGGGAGGCTAATCATGGCATTGAACACGCAATGCCTGCTACCCCTGCCCGTTCCACGTCCAGCTCGGTACCCTCCACTCCCCCGAAGAGGAGATGGAGGAGGATAGTCTGTTTGTGGAGCAGGAAGTTGAGGCTGACATCGGACATGTCGCTAAACCCACTCTTGCTCTTCCTGCTTTTTCTGACCGGGACACCATCCAGGAAGCAAACACCGCGGAATCCGTGGAAAGTATCCTAGGAGAAAAGGCCAGAGACGACGACCACCTTATATTTCTACAAGCCCATATTAAGGCCTTGAGAGATCGCGGGTGCAAAGGCAACATGCTCAGAATAGGATTAGAGAGTCTCAGCAATCACTACTTGAGAACAACACCAAAAAGCTCTTCACCACCGGCAGCTGCGAAGGCCAGACCTTACCAACCGAGTCAGCCCTCCACCACTCCTTCAACACCACCAAAGGGGGTATCACCAACTCAGCCACCTCCTCCTAAGAAAATTTATTTTGTTGAATATTGTTAAGTCCTCACACTCAAATGAATATTTCCGAGGACATTGTACAAGAAGAAAAAACAGAAGAAGTACTGGTAAACTTTCAGTTCATTAACCTCCTGTTGTCCAAGTGGTGCATGAGGAGAAAGTTGTCAAATACTTCCTGTGTTTTTTTCAGAAGCCAGATTTGGAAAAGTGCCTTTTTTGTTTGTTTTGTTGTTTTTTTTTTTGTATTGGTGGTGGTGGGGGTGGGGGTGGGGGGTGGGGGGGGGGGTCTCTGGTGTTCAAACTTAGATCACTATCTCTGGAATTTATTCTTGCATTTTTTTTTGTATATATTTGTAATATATTTCATTTTCAGATGCAAGTGGTGTATTTTGATAAAGTCAAGTGTACAAACTAAGATCAGTATCTCTGGGACTTATTCTTGCATTTTTTGTATATATTTGTAATATGTTTCATTTTCATATGCAAGTGATGTATTTTGATAAAATATTTTTTTGATATTAAATTTACTTATAAAAAATCGTTCTTGTTTTGTTTTCACTTATTATGACTTATACACAACAACACAATTTTAAAGAAAGGAACACAGCAATGCTCTCAATTGTAATAACAACACAGGCTAGTATACATGTATTTAAATTTACATCCAGTGAGATTATTCAGTATTAGAATTAAAAGCTTCATGAACTGGTGATTAGTCAGTTCATTTTATTAGGAATAATTATACAATAACATTATTTTTGAGGGCGTTATGGTTCATTAACGGCCCTACGAAAATGATTAACAGCCCAAGGGTCTATTAGTGGCCCGAGATGAAGTCGAGGGCCACTAATAGGCCCAAGGGCTGTTAAATCATTTTCGTTGGGCTGTTAATGAACCATAACGCCCGTAAAAAATAATGTTATTTGTATTATTATCACATTTCAAAGAGGTTACATGTTAAACCAAGAAAAATCAAGATTGCTATTTTTTCATCATTTACATATTGTTAGCATTTTTCAATGTAGTAGATGTGTGAAATTCCCACACAATCATTGTCAGCAACTAACTCATGCCTTAAATGCGAATGTATATCTTAATTCTTTCACGCCAAAGATCACAAAATTCCGCCATCACATCTCTCTGCTCCAAATATTCAAACTCAAAGCAGTGTTACCTCCCATACATCCGGGGATGTGCGGGCCGCCGGGCCATATTGAAACGAATTTTTCATTATTGCCCGGGAACCCGGATGTAAACGGAAACATATGAGTTTTGTGCAGCCCCCGAAAATGAAAATATTCGCCAGGGAGTGCCCTATAAAGTGATAATAATATAACAATAACATGATTTTTGAGGGCATCAAATGATCAACTACCAGAGGTTCTGTTAGAGGCCCGAAAGTCATGTTATTGTTATATTATTCAACAAAGTAATTATTTTATAGAATAATAAGGTAACAATATTCATCCAAAATAATGTAAACATAGGTATGTGTCAATAAGCAACCTACTGTGGTTCTCTTATTTCCACATACGTATGTGTCAATAAGCAACTCACTGTGGTTCTCTTATTTCCACATACGTATGTGTCAATAAGGCTTGCCTTATATATATATACCCTTGAAATATATCCTTGGTATGTTTTGATAATTCTCTTCTGTTTTCATCTTGCGGTTGTATTGGAGATATATATCAGATGTCGATACTATTAACGTTGTTGAGTAAAAAGTTAAAAAAAAGTTCAAACTGTTGAAAAAAGTGACTAATGACTCCTTGAATGATTGCTGCAAAGCTATAAAAATTACAATATCAACATTATATCGTCGCACGAATGCTTGAATGCCCTATGTCCCCTATGGGAGTACGCTGTCCCCTATGGGAGTACTCTGTCCAGAGTACTCTGTCCCCTATGGGAGTACTCTGTCCCCTACTGGAGTTCTCTGTCCCCTATGGGAGTACTCTGTCCCCTATGGGAGTACTCTGTCCCCTATGGGAGTACCCTGTACCCTATGGGAGTACTCTGTCCCCTATGGGACATAGGACATTCTAGCACTCAGGCGACGATATGGATGTACCTATCCTAAAACACCTATAAAATATGTAAAAGGATGAAAGAGAAAAATGTTCAGACCATGGAAAAAATTGATTTCTGGCCACTCCGATCATCCACCCACCTCATCATAAATTCCTGAAAAACAATTTTTGTTGACCACCCACCCCGTTGCAATAAAGAATAATTTACTTTTTGACGACACAAGACCGACTTGTCCATTTTCAACACTCGTGAACTGAGAAAATGTTATTTGCACTATTTTAAGTCATTTTGAAGCTCTGGAGGGCGTCAAGCGTGTTATTTCATCTGTAATTTAATTTGTTGACGCCCCATGCAGTTCGTACAAGTCGGGATTTTCACGGGGGGGGGGGACCCCCCCCCCCACCCACCCACCCATGGCTACGCCACTCGCTTCTACACGTCTCACTTCAAATGGTCGTGCCGTGTTCTGCATGGATGCCAGTGTGTGCAGCATAAATATTGTTATCCTGAACATAAATGCCAAGCTTTCTTTTTGAAATAGAACTTTAACAATTCGTTCATTGTTATGGAGCGAAAACAAAATAACGAAAGCGCCAAAAGGCCTCTAACAAAACCTTAATTGTTTACACGGCGTTCTTTCGGACCTGCATGCTTGAGTTTAGAAATTCCCTTGGTAATTGCTAATGTCTTTCGATTGTTTACAGTTCATTGCACTCGGAGAACACAGTGAAGGCGAACAGATGACATGTGGCCGGTCATCGGCGATTCCTTTTCTTCGAATCATTTTTTCTCTTCTCATATTTCTTGTGATATTGGGAACTTTATTCGTTTTTTTTTTGTTGTCAGTGTTCATCAGATAGAATTCACATTCACTCTGCAGCGTCTACAGTAGAAATTACGCGAATTGGACATTGTGAGTCAGGATTCAATTCAACATTGAAGGTAAGTAACTGAAGCTGTTTACAGGTATGTGGCAAGAGGGCTTTTGTTCGGGGGAGGCCGGGGGTGGGGGTGGTGATGGGGGGTGGAGCTGCCACTTCTGAGTTTCCACCTTTGAGTGAGAATGTTCCAACTACCGGTGATTTTCCAACTGCAGCAGAAATCCAAATGCTGCCTTTTCCATTGTGTTCTGAAGGTATGACCTTTGGGTTTCACAGTTTGGCCTCTTGAATGCAACCAGTCTCCATCTGCAATGCTTTAGCATTGCAGATGACGCCTTGTTGCAATCAAGAGTCGAAGTATTCACTCCCGTTGAAAAATGTAGTAACAAAATCCCTGAATGTCTGTTCGAAACGGTCACTACCACGGATAAAATGTCGCGAACTTCACTTCCACAGGACATGAATTTTCTTGGAGCGCGGGGGCTCTGTGGTTATAGCATTGAACTTCAAATCGAAAGGCCCACGGTTCGATCCCCGTCAGGGGTAACTGTCTTGTGTCCTTGGGCAAGGCACTTAAGCTCGATTGCCCAGGCGGAGGCACGATGGGGCTGTGTACTAAGGCGTACTGCACGTCAATTGTGCACCAGTCTTCAACCAATATCAGACCTGCTTGTGTGGAGTTAGAACGTAGGGGAGTCTGACAGTTGCTCACCGTTTCTCGGTGGGTCTATCCGGGTACTCCAGCTTTCCCCGCTCGTAAAACTGTCCGACACGAGGTCACCCTGGCTGTTGAAAGTGTCGTTAAACTCCAATACATAAATAACTAACATTAAATTTCCGATTCTTAGTGAGTGAAGCTTAAAATGTCTAACTAATTGAAATTTGGGACTGGATTGTGGAGTGATAGTGAGACGCCACCCTGTCACCACGTCTCTGGTTGCCATTTATTTATTTATTTATTGGTGCTTAAGGTCACATACACCCCCTTGTTTCTTTTACAAATTATTTTATCACAACCCTCATTTTCAGGACACAGAGCCCTAGCAATTCGTTTGAGGATTATTGAGACATAAAACCAATAAATGTAAAATGTAGTGGGTCCCACTTAATTGAATATATCTTAATCGGATAACCCTGTTAATTGAATATGATTCCCAAAGACCAAATTATTTACCATACCTTCAGTACAAATTTGACCTGTTATTTGCATATAGGTTAAAGAGAAAACTCTCGATAATTGAAAAAAGCATTTGGTTAGAACATTGTTTTTTGAATCGATAGGTTCGATCCTTTCCAGCGGTAACTGCGTTGAGTCGTTGGACAAGACACTTAATCCCGATTGCGCGATGGCGTTGTGTACTAAGGCGTCCAACACGTCGACGGTGCATCTTCCTTCAATCGCCAACTTTGCATTGTAGAGTTAGTAAGTTGGGGTGACAGTTGCTCGCCGCTGCTTGGTGGTTCTCTTCTCTTCCTCCTCCAGCGAAACTGCCCCTCCCCCCTCCCGGGCTGTTGAAAATGTTAGTATACCCCAATACACAAACTAACAAAACATTTTGGGCCAATCAGAAAGTTCCTTTGATAACCCTTTACCCAACGTAACGGTCAAAACCGGCCAGCGCTATTCTCAAAAATCGCAAATTAATTTTTATTGTTTTTTCATTTTTTGTCTCAAAAACATAGGTTATGACCCCTCGTTAGAACGAGCTCGTCGAGCTCGTTCCAACGAGGAGTCATAAACTATGTTTTTGAGACAAAAAATGAAAAAAATTAGTTATTCAAGAATTTTTTCTGCAAGTGTCGTCTGCTTTTCGTGTTAGGTAAAGGGTTAACTGAATGCGTCTCGTTCATGGACCCGTTCAGCATCAGTAGATCCAATATACGTATTTATTTTATTTTCACTCGTGTTTCTTCCCCCAAAATAAATCGTATTCCCACTCAGCGAAAATGTTATTCCACTCCCGGCATCATATTCCACTCTCAGCAATGTAGGGATCTGCGAATCACAAATTTCTTTTCGAATCGAATCTCGAATCGAATCGTGTCTCTGATATCGATATCGAATCGAGTCCCGAATCGAATCTTGATAGACAAGTTATTTCATATTGCATCAAACGGAAGTTACGGAACACTGTGATGACCCTCTTACGCGACGGAGTGAACACCTTAAACACCAATAACTAAATGTTCTCTGTAGCACCGTCGCTGAAACAGCTAGGCCTATTGTCCATAGTTTTAGTTTTTGAAGGCCTAACTTGTTACTATTCACGTTCTTAAGAACGTGAATAGTAACAAGTTAAACCTTCAAAAACCAAAACTATGGATAATGTTCTGGGCCAAATTCACACCTTACCTAACAATTAAACATTGTCAATTACTCAAATAAATAGGAATTGAGCCTACATGAATGAATTTTCTATTGACATACAGGAATCAGAACAGTGAACTATTGTCTATGTATTTTCTTTTTCTTGGTTGACAGAGCTCTTTTCTGTTAATTGAATACTCTTGTTACTTGAATATTTTTCAATGGCAAAGTAGCTATTGCAATTGGCAGGGTTCCAATTTTCTAATAATAATAATTAATAATAATAATAAGAACAACAACAACAACAACAACAACAACAACAACAACAACAATAATAATAATACTTCTTTGGCCTTCAATAATAATAATAATAATAATAATAATAATAATAATAATAATAATAATAATAATACTTCTTTGGCCTTCAGCTGATTTGTCGCGATCCTTTGATGAGGCCTACACCAACGAAGTCCACCCCAGGTTATTCCACTCCACCCTCCCTACTAATCTCCCAGCATTCAGTCAAAAACAGTTTCATAATTCCCTAAATGGCGCTTTCTCAATCGCCATAACTATAAAACGGACCCTTTCCCTCATGCCATTTCTCTTCCACATATCCTTCCTGTTTTCATCCCATTTTCTATTGGTTTCCCAAGGAAGGAGTGTTGATCTACTAGGCAATATATTTTAGGCATTCTTAAAAGAAATGTCCCAGAGGCTCCGTTACTCCACATTTGGACCGCACGATTTTCCCTCACCTTTCCCGATTTTCCCCCTTAACTCCAGTGACTTGGATCTCACTTCGAATAACAACCCCCCACCCCCACCCCTACCCAAAGAAAAAAACAAAACAAAACAGAACCCCCCCCCAAAAAAAAAAAACAAAAAACAAAAACAATCCATCTTCGTTCTCCTTAAAAGCTTGAGCATCCACTTTTATACGCCCGTCATTTTTTGACGGTCGTATTATGTTATGGTAATGTGCGTCTGTCTGTCTGTCTGTTTGTGCGTGTGTGCGTGCGTGCGACGCACGCGTGCGTGCGTGCGTGCGTGCGTGCGTCTGTCCGTCTATCCGTCTATAAACAATTTTTGTGTCGCCTACTCCTCCAAAGGTTTACATGCTATATTGATGAGACTTTATAAACATTTTCATCAGTAATTACCGTTGTGCATGTGACAAGAGCAGGTAACTCCATTTAGTATGTCCAGAGTAATGCCCCTTTTAGTACTTAAAACATCACCGTATTGTGTCGCCTTCTCCTTCAACATTTTACATGCTATAATGTTCAAACTTTGCACACATGTTGTTCACCAATTGTCATTGTACATGTGACAAGAGCAGGTAACACTGTTTTGTATTTCCAGAGTTGTGCGAAACATCACAGTATTGTGTCGCCTACTCCTTCGACATTTTACGTGCCACATTGTTCAAACTTTGCACACATGTTGATCACCAATTACCATTGTTCATGTGACAAGTGCAGGTAACTCCATTTTGTAATTCCAGAGTTATGCCCCCTTTTAGTACTTAAAACATTCCAGTATTGTGTCGCTTAATCTTTCAACATTTTACATGCTATATTGTTCAAAGTTTGCCCACATGGTGATCACCAATTGTCATTGTACATGTGACAAGAGCAGGTCACTCTGTTTTGTATTTCCAGAGTTATGCCCCCTTTTAGTACTTGAAACATTACACTATTGTGTCGCCTTCTCCTTCAACATTTTACTTGCTTTATTGTTCAAACTTTGCACCTATGTTGATCATCAATTGTCGTTGTGCATGTGACAGGAGCAGATAACTCCATTTTATTTTTAAACGACGAGAATCCTCGCCGTTTATAGCTGTTATGATCCTCAAAATGTCATTTTCCTTGGCGTCACCTATCGCCAATCGTTATCAATGAAGTTAACCTGTCAATGAATGGACGCTACCATTGTAAACGGCGTGGAGAATCTTCTACACCTAAAAATTGTTTGCATTTCCATTCTGCATACTAAAATTTTACAAAAACCAATATGAAATGTGTGAACACAAGCATACAATTTGAAACCCATTACCCAAGACAGGGCAGGGGAATGGGCAGTGATTGGAGGGGGGACAGACATAGTCGAGTCAACAAAAATTTCGAACTGTACCCCAGTGAAACTTGTGCATGTTCCAATTTTGACGGGCGTATGTTGCCCCGCTAGGCGGTGCTCTTGTTATTTTACTCATCTAAAGAGCTCTTGGTCCTGATTCCAGCTCGCCAGTTTCTATTATAATCCCCCACACCCTTGCCCCGAATAAGCTACTCCCCTGCTTCAGTCCCTCTTCTAGATCTTCAATCTCAAATGAGTAATTCTACATTAGCTCCGTCACCTGCCTTAGTAAACTACCCACTCTGTCTGAATGTTCGAGTTTCATATATGGTTAACCCTTTACCCAGCGCAGACGATATCGTTTTACACCATCTCGTCCCCTGAGTTCCAATGTGTTCTATGTGCCAGTAGGCACATAGAACACATTGGAACTCAGTGGACGATCTTATGTTTGGGAGTTTTACCAGGTAATTCGGGTAGCATAATTTTCTAAGCTGTACAGTACAGTATGGCTGCTTGGACTGGCCACTTTCCATGGGTGTGCAATATTTGCACAAACACAATAATATTAGATTCCAAACAATAATAAAAGGAATAATCATCAAACATTTAATTAATTTAATTAATTAAATTTTTACTGCTGATGATTTTTGTTACCTAGTAAATGCAAGCGTGGACGTCACTGCCCACTCGTGGATTACAACCTGTCCACGGTGACTGTTCTGTAAGCAATGAATCTTTCCACTAGCAGCAAAATAAAAAAAATGGATCTGCTTCAGGGCCAATTTCTCAACTGATTTACTCATGAACGTGGATAAGTCATTATTTTCTCCAACTTCTAAGGTACTGAGACATATATAAAGTCGTGTGAGACAGCTGAGAGAGATATGCCCGTCTCACCCAACCCACGTGACAGCTTCACCCCATCCACGTGACCAACCTATATTGACTTATGAGCATATTTAGTGAACGCAGGCCTATTCAATCATAGCACGTTCTTCTGTAAACAAACAGCATGGTGTCACGTTTCGGAAATAGTAGCAGACGAACGTTTGTCGAAAAAAAATAGAAATAAAAACACAGACCGCAAAACCAAAGGACACTTGACTCTTTTATATGAATTTTTGGAAGAACGCCATTTTGAGTGGAGCGACTTGCACGAAATTCCCGTCGAAAAGTTATGCGAATACATTGCAGAATTCATATAACGTCATCGGAATGTGTCAATGTTCATTTAGCTACAAATGTTTAACCTCCGTCTTGCCGGTGTAAAAGGAATGGAAGTCCGTAGGAACGTTAGTTCCTCTGGACTATTATTCGGCGGGCTACTATTCCTAGAACTGTTAGACCTAGGACTATAATTCCGCGGAATAATAGTCCAGAGGGACTAATTTTCCTACGGACTTCCATTCCTGTCACACCGGCGTTGGATTTAATGTTGTGGTATATACCTGTGGTGTATACAGAACTTTTGTTCACTCTTTCCGATAAGCAAATCAGTTTTTTTCAGTAATGGACAATAAAATTCGATATAACTACACGTGCCCCTGAATTACTTTTGATGACGTCAGACTGTTTTGGTGGGGGAGAAAAAATATCCCTGATGGGGCGGGTGTAAGATGGGTAAATCTCACCCTCGCGACAAGATATTTGGTCCAGACACTCGGCAAGCCTCGTGTCTGGCCCAAATATCTTGCCCTCGGGAGAGATTTCCCCATCTCACACCCTCACCCACCAGGGATAATAATAATCCCCGCATTTTCAAAAATGTGATGAGCTCCGTCCATACGTCCACTTTTGAGCTATAATTTTGAACCTTACCATACTTCTCAAGGATGGAACAAAGATGACGGAAATAGGTTTAGTTTGAATTTTTGTCACCAGGTGGTGCCAGTGGTGCCACTTAAAGACTGAGCTAAAATACTGCTTTCGACGAAAGGTTTCTAGGATATGTAATTTGGGTTCTTTAAAGTGTGTATTTTTGTTCCGGTAGGGTGTCGAGATGTGCATAAAGGTTTCGGATTTTTGATTCGGCCCCATGTGACGCCCCTAGCACCACTTTTGTAGTTAGAGAATTGGTTTCCCGCAAAGGGCTCAAATGGGTTTTAATTGGAAACGCTGAAAGTGTGTTCACATTTTCCGGTAAGGTCTCTAGATGTGCATGAAGATTTCGCATTTTTGATTCGGCCCCACTTAGCACCCATAACGCTACTTTTATCGTTCGAGAATCGGTTTCCGGTGAAAGGCTCATAGGGGGTTTAATTCGAAAAGCTGAAATGTGTGTTCATATGTTTCGGTATGGTCTATTGATGTGCCTAAAGGTTTCGGACTTTTTATTCCGTCCCAGGTGGCGCCCGTAACGCCACTTTTGTTGCTGGAGAATTTGTTTCCAGGGAAAGGCTTCTAGGGATTTTAATCGAAACGCTGGAAGTGTGTTCATATGTTCCGCTAGATGTGCATAAAGATTTCGGATTTTTGATTCGGCCCCACATACCACCCGTAGCGCCACTTTTATCGTTCGAGAATCGGTTTCCAGTGAAAGGCTCATAGGGTGTTTAATTCGGAAAGCTGAAAGTGTGTTCATATGTTTCGGCAGGGTCTCTAGATGTGCATAAATGTTTCGGACTTTTAGCCGGTCCCAGGTGGCGCCTGTAACGTCACTTTTGTCGTTAAAGAATTTGTTTCCGGCGAAAGGCTCCTAGGGGTTTTAATTCGAAACGTTGAAAGTGTGTTCATATGTTCCGGTAGCGTCTGTAGATGTGCATAAAGGTTTCAGATTTTTATTCGGCCACAGGTTGTGCCCGTAGTGCCTCTTTTGTCGTTAGAGAATCGGTTTCCGGAGAAAGGCATCTATGGGTATTAATTCGAAATGCAGAAAGTGTGTTCATAAGTTCCGGGTCTCTAGATGTGCATGAAGGTTTCGGATTTTTTATTCGGTTCCAGGTGGCGCCTGTAGCACTACCTTTGTCATTAGAGAATCGGTTTCCGGTGAGAGGCTCCTAGGGTTTTAATTCGAAACATGAAAAGTGTGTTCCTATGTTCTGGTAGGGTCTCTAGATGTGCATAACAATTCTGGATTTTTGATTCGGCTTCAGGTGGCGCCCTTAGGGCCACTTTTGTTGTTAAAGAATCGGTTTCCGGTGGAAGGCTGCTAGAGGGGTTTAATTTAAAACATTGAAAGCGTGTGCATATGTCCAGGTAGGGTCTCTGGGTGTGCCTAAATGTTTCATATTTTATATAATACCTTTTCGTCTGTAGCACTACCTTTGTCATTAGAGAATCGATTTCCGACGAGAGGCTCACAGGGTTTTAATTCGAAACATTAAACGTGTGTTCATATATTCCGGTAGGGTCTCTAGATGTGCATGAAGGTTTCGGATTTTTAGTTCGGCCCCGTGTGGCACCCGTAGCGCCACTTTTGTCGTTAGAGAATCGGTTTCCGGTGGAAGGCTCCTAGGGGGTTTAATTCAAAACATTGAAAGCGTGTTCATATGTTCAGGTAGGGTCTCTGGGTGTGCCTAAAGGTTTCAGATTTTATATAATACCTTTTCGTTTCTGTCTGTATCATCAACCAATAATCAAGAATGCGAGTGCAGGGATATACTATAGTGTGCTTTGCTCACAAATTACACCATCTAGTTACTTGGTTAGTTCCATATCGGCCGATATATCAGCCCAAGGTAACTTCAAATCAATCTGAGGCCGAAGGTCGAAGGCCGATACAAAGTTGACAAGGGCTGATATCTCGGCGGACTTGACACTAACCATGTAATAACATCTTTGTTTATTAATTAAATCAAACCAAATAATTCTAAAATGTTGTCAGATCTGTTTTCTGACAGGGTTATTGTTTCTCATTCTTTTCTCTAAGTCTGAAGTTTCCCCTTCTCCTAGTTTATCCACTGGGATAGATAAACTATCTCTTCTCTCACTTCCCTGACGTCTCGACTTGGCCACTGGGATAGATAAACTATTTCTTCTCTCACTTCCCTATCGTCTCGGCTTCCCCACTGGGATAGATAAACTATCTCTTCTCTCACTTCCCTGACGTCTCGGCTTCCCCACTGGGATATATAAACTATATGTTCTCTCACTTCCCTAACGTCCCGACTTCCGCACTGGGATAGATAAACTATCTCTTCTCTCCCCACTGGGGTAGATAAACTATCTCTTCTCTCACTTCCCTGACGTCTCGGTTTCCCCACTGGGATAGATAAACTATCTCTTCTCTCACTTCCCTGACGTCTCGGCTTCCTCACTGGGATAGATAAACTATCTCTTCTCTCCCCACTGGAATAGATAAACTATCTCTTCTCTCCCCACTGGGGGTAGATAAACTATCTCTTCTCTCACTTCCCTGACGTCTCGGTTTCCCCACTGGGATAGATAAACTATCTCTTCTCTCACTTCCCTGACGTCTCGGCTTCCTCACTGGGATAGATAAACTATCTCTTCTCTCCCCACTGGGATAGATAAACTATCTCTTCTCTCCCCACTGGGATAGATAAACTATCTCTTCTCTCACTTCCCTGACGTCTCGGCGTCACCACTGGGATAGATAAACTATCTCTTCTCTCACTTCTCTGACGTCTTGGCTTCCACACTGGGATAGATAAACTATCTCTTCTCTCACTTCCCTGACGTCTCGGCGTCACCACTGGGATAGATAAACTTTCTCTTCTCTCACTTCCCTGACGTCTCGGCTTCCTCACTGGGATAGATAAACTATATCTTCTCTCACTTCCCTAACGTCTCGGCTTCCCCACTTGGATAGATAAACTATATCTTCTCTCACTTCCCTAACGTCTCGACTTCTCCACTGGGATAGATAAACTATCTCTTCTCTCCCCACTGGGATAGATAAACTATCTCTTCTCTCACTTCCCTGACTTATCGGCTTCCCTACTGGGATAGATAAACTATCTCTTCTCTCACTTCCCTAACGTCTCGGCTTCCCCACTGTGATAGATAAACTATCTCTTCTCTCACTTCAACGAATCTTCGGCTTACGACAGTGAATCTCAGTTTGCGTAGAATTAACTGTTAAAAACTCTCTTCTTTTATCATCCACAGAATCCTTACTAATTGCCAACATAAATTCCCCACTTTACAAAACCTCAGCTTCAAATTACCCCATTAATCCAGGTAACGCCGAGTTTTCTGATTGTATTCGACTAATATTTATTCAATTATTGAGGTTTAACGACACTTTCGACAGTCAGGAACACCTCGTGTCTGGCAGATTTACGGGTTGAGGATATTCATTTTATGTTTATGGAATACCAGATTTAGGATTTTCATACTAAACTAATTTTCCTTGTTATGCTATATGGGACCTTAAACTGTATCCTTTTGTTTATTAAAATTACAAAGATTATCCTACATAGAAAAAGAATATCCCTACAGTTCAGTGCTAGAGTTAAACGGAATCTCCCTATTAAATCTTACGAGATTTCAGAATCTCACTAACAGATGTGAAAAAGTAAAAGATGTAGATGTCCCATTTGTTACTCCTTGCCCATTCAGCCGATAGAAAGCCTCTCTTGTAGAACTTCTAAGGACATGATAAAACCACAAATGTCCATGCTGAAGCAGGGAGGCTGTAAAGCATCAAGATATTTGAAACTGGGCAGATTTGACTCGAACTCTATGGGCACGTTCTAATAAGGATCATAAGGTATGTTTTGGAAACAAAATTGAAAAAATATATAGAAGATATCTACACGAGTGAGATAATTCTCGATATTCACTAAAATAGCGTAGAATTTCTTTTTATTATATGTTACGTGACATTCCGTCGCCTGAGTGCTAGAATGTCCTATGTCCCATAGGGGACAGAGTACTCCCATAGGGGACAGAGTACTCCCATAGGGGACGTAGGACATTCTAGCACTCAGGTGACGATTTTCCTACGCAATATTTAGCGCAATTTGACTGCAAACAGTTTCAAGACAATAACAAAGATCTGCTGGTCGTCCCTGCAAGTCGACGTTCAATGCGACGCCATGAGACGAAGCGTGACGTCATTTAGGAAGCAACTGAGGGATATTTCTCGATATCCATCGAATCGATGGATATCGAGAAATATCTTTTAGATATTGTGCGATAATTCAATTCACAGACTAGCAAATAATAAAATAAAATCTGAATGGTGATTTTGTGAATATCTCTGGACTTGTGCTCGGTTACGTCCTGGAAACAATTTAAAGAATATTCCGAAAAAGTCATTGATACTGTTTAGATTACACAGTTTGTAAATTTTTAGAACGGGAGTGCGGTGGCTCAATGGTTACGGCATTGGACTTCAAACCGGAAGGTCCACGGTTCGATCGCCACCAGGAGTAACTGCGTTGTGTCCTTGGGCAAGACACCTAATCCCGATTACCTACGTGTGGGCACTCTACCGTTTTGTACAAAGGCGCACTACACGCCGATGGTACACTTGTCTTCATTCATCCAATGCTAACCCTGCATGTGCGGTGCTCGATGGTTCTCTTCGGGCACTCCGGCTTCCTCCATCCGTAAAACTATCCTATACGAGGTAACCCTGGCTGTCGAAAGTGTCATTACACTCCAATAAATAAATAATTAAATTTTCATAAACCATGGTCGTTGTACACGTATGCTCAAATTATTCCGGGGTGGGAACCTTATCGTCATCACAGCGATGACCAATTTTGGCCACAGTGGACACACATTCTATCCATCGCCGCACAAGAATGTTAGAGTTAAGGCCAAAACCGACAGAACGCGTGCGTGCGAATTTTCCACCGGACGAATATTTTCGGATGTGTGAATATTTCTAGTGCTTGCGAATTTGGAAGCCACACAGAATCTGGGCGAATAAATTCATACCATGTAGGCAATTTTGCCATACGGCAGACAGTTTTTCGGCATGGACAAAAACTGACGTGTCACATCTTCAATAAAGAAGAAAAAGAAGAATGTTTGCCATATGGTCTTGATGCTCGCGAGAAACCGAAATAAACATCACTATTGGGTACGCACAATATGTGAAAAGAGGAAAAGCTTTGGAGTATACCATCAACTTGTCCAAGATTTGACGGAAGATCCCGAGAGATTCCGACAGTATCTTCGGATGAATTTCTTGAAAGATATTCAAATCTGTGAACCTCTGTTATCAACTTCTCCATTTAGTCCGTCATGATATGAGCACCGTGCGTTAAAAAATAGAACAAGATCCATTTTCGGTTCACCGCACGAAAAAAATGGAAACCGGTGTGATTACTCACTCCACTTGACACTGTTTTAATAATCTGCGGCAATTAGTTTTGCCGTCGGTGCGAATTCGCATGAAAAAAAGTCGCACGCACGAGTTCGATCTGTTTTCGCTTTCAGTCATATTGTTAAACCAATCGGCGGAATATCGCGAGAGTATGACCAGTTCTTTCAATGAGCGGCCGATTGATGTTTTGGGTTCCGTGCTTTTTTAAAATAAGCTTGGGCCACAACTGGCATACGTGAACGACACCTCTAAGATTGACATCGCGATTTCTTCGTGTGAGAACCATAAGGTTATATTTTCTACTAGAAGATAGAACCTCATGGTTCTCACGTGACGATTTTACGTAACACTTTTTGACGGGCATACTGGAGTAGAAACACAAATCTTCTCGCACCATTCATAAGTATATTGCCATAAGCATTCTTTTTGCCCTTTCATGTATTGATTAATTATCGAGAAAAGACCACCGATCTCCACAAAAACAAAATGAGATCAAGGGCATTGTGCCCTACTACAATGTGGTATTAATAACACATTACCACCAACATGGGAACAAAATTGTTCACAACGATGAACCGTAGTATCTTCGCGATCCTTTTCCTCGAACGTTTGAAAACTTTTCACCTTACACACGCTAAAGTCAGTTAGGTTAAAAATCAACCCAAATCAACTGGGTTGAGTGAATATGAACCCAATTGGGTTCATATTCACTCAACCCACTTGAGTTGGGTTGGTTTTTAACCCAACTGATTTTAGAGTGTAACACTTCGTCGCCCGAGAATTACAGTGTTCTAAGTCCATTTTTGTCGAAATTGAGATAAAGGTTGCACTTGATACATATACCCTCCCAGCACTTTTTAAAACAAAATTTGGTTGCACATAAAGCTTTAAAAATGAAATATAACCACTACTTTTTCTCTATTACCAAAAAGAGGATTAAAATTAGTAAATTAGTAAAAAAAAATGCCCTATGTCCATTGACCAATGGAATCAACGGTTTAATGACACGTGTTTGAGAGTTACCCACCCAGAGTTACAAGAAGTCATGCCACTAGGGCAGGTGCATTCAAACATTTTAAAGTTTTAACTCTCGTTAGATCTAATATTCCTTTCACTGTTCTTTGTTATTTTGTTATTTATTTATTGGGGTTTAAGGTCACATATCTATGGCTAATCATGACCGTTTGTTATTTTATTGCAGCCATCAATAAAGAGTTTCGTTTGAAAGTATGGGTAGTTTCAAATGCATAATATTAATACACTTGATCTTGTTTCCGACAAAATGTAGATAGAACATTTCATTTATAAAACTTTCTCAGTATTTAGCTACTTTTGAATGGCGAATAGCAATCCAAATAATTCTTTCAGAGAACCCCATTGTGATATTTAAGACAATTACTCCGCCTTAATGGTACACACAGCAGTTGCATTGCTGTTGTGTAGCAAAACGTAAATGTATGTTGCTAGCATTTGATTTAATTTAACCTAAATTCACCCTTCCCTATCCGTTTTTATACGCCCGTTTTGAAAAAAAAAAACGGGTCGTATTATGGTATACCGCTGTCCGTCCCAACCAAACCTGTTTAGGATGTATTATTTTTAGGAGGTTAGTCGAAATTATGGTAGTATTAGGGTTAAGAGAGGGTGGGGTTAGGGTTAGGGTTAGCCCCAGGGCAGGGCTAAAGGTTGGAGGGGGTTAGAACCCAGTGAGGTGGGGGTTGGGGTCAGGGGTGGGGTTTTAGTTTTTATAGACCATAAACCAAAAAATAGCCCCTAATCCTTTTGGTCTGGCTAGGGTGGGGTTAGGGCCAGGGGTGGGGTTGGGTTAGGGTTAGGGGTAGCTCCAGAGTAGTTCTTAAGGTTGGGGAGGGTTAGGGTCAGGGGTGGGGTTTTAGGGTTTAGGGTCAGGGTAGGGTAGGGTTAGGGTGTGGTTTTTGAGTGGATGGGGTGGGGTTAGGGTTAAATATAAGTTCTAGGGTGGAGTGGGTGGGGTTCTGGCTAAAATAAGGTGATGGACATATAAAATGTTTTTTTCGTAGCCCTTAAACCCAAATAGTTGGAACGTCCGTCTGTCCGTCTGTCCGTCCGGTCACACGTTGTACGATAACTCAAAAACGCTTTGAGAGATTTTCGTGATTTTTGGGTAGTTGGTGTATATCGATGGAGGGAAGCTCCCTTTCGTTTAGTGTCGCCGTTCGATTAGTCATTCCAGAGTTATGGGACTTTATTGCTTAGAAAATTGTTGATTTTTTACACGTCGTACGATAACTCGAGAACGCTTGGAGAGATTTTCACGGTTTTTTGGTAGGTTGTTTATGTTGATGGAAGGAAGCTCCCTTTCGGTTGGTGTCGCCGTTCAATTAGTCATTCCAGAGTTATGGGACTTTATTACTTAGAAAATCGTTGATTTTTTCTGGAAGTTATGATCTCTATAGACATAAGATATATACATGAAATTCAAATAATTTTATTTCCAAATTATTGAACACAGTATGTTGTTGGTTATGATTATTGTACAAGAATAGAAAAAAACCTGACAAGTACACATGTATACTCATATTGTGTGCTTCCCTCTTGTAATTAATAACAGGCGTATCATGCGCTCATGGCGCAGCTGTTTATTATCTTACAATCAACATGTATTTTGTCTGTATTAACTCCGCAACTGTCGTGTATCCGACCCCCCGATGCAGATGTTTGTATCAGGGGGTCGGATACAAGCACGTTCCTTTCGCGTGAGTTCCATTTTTTTTTCTTTTTGTTCATCCGTACGAATAAATAGCTCGTTATATGTTCGTCTACATTCTTGACTTATCCCCAATATATTGTAAGATAAAATGATTATTACCATTATGTGGATGTACAAAATATGTATCCGAGTCTCGCGCCGGGTTCTGAGGGTAGATCACGACGAGTCGAATAATCTCCATATATCACACGAAACGTCGTTAATTTCGACGTAACAACCCATGTCTTATTTCCTGATTATCAACTAGTGTACAGTCGTCGCGTGGTCTCATAGCAGCAGCATTGTATTCTTGTGCGTAGTTCACATGACGTCAATTACGACAACAGGTGCAAGTAGAGCGCATTCATGACGTCATGGTGTGAAGCGTCTGAGCCAACGAACTGATTGTCGGTTGTTTTGGTAGAATTTAGCGACAATGAATTAAATAAAATGTGTAAAAAACATTCGAAAATTCATGTGATATACAGAATCTTTAACTCGTGATGTTTGGAAGTAAGAATTTTTGAAACTCGTTTGATGAATTCGATTCACAACTCGCCTAAAGGCTCGTTGTGAATCAAATTCATCAAACTCGTTTCAAAAAATCTTATATCCAAACATCACTTGTTTGAGATCATCTATGTATCAACGACCTTACTGAGTAAGTAAGGGTACTTTCCAATGTCAAGTTGCCATGGAATTTTACACATGGATAGATCTTGAAATTGTATGAAGTGTGTATGTTTTTGAATCAGCACCCTATCTTCAACCGTTTCCAGGTTAAAGGAAAATGAAATATGTCTCTTCCCCGATCGCATTAACAATTTTACTCATGGATAGGTTATCAAATTCCATAGGGGTCGTGTATTTTCACTCGTTATAATATCTTGCTATCCCTGGGTTACAAGTTTTCAAAATTTTGGTGTAATATATCTTCTGGAAAATTACAGAAAAATAATCAATATTTCCCAGTCACCAAAATGGCATTTTGCAGAGTCCATTTGCCACGAAATTTTGCACATAGATAGATGTACAAATGCTATCATCACATGCCTTGAAATTTTATAGTATCGGTCATCTGTTTTGAGTTATGGAGCATTGAAGGTTTGGAGTATTCTCCCTTTGTGTAAAAACCTTACGCTTCACCAAACTTCGAAAAGATGATTCCCATTGGCTGATTCTCAGGTGTTTGTTTGCGAAAACAGTGAGTGTGACGGGGATTGTGTGTGAAGGTGTGTATGCATCATGTGTCAAGCATAAATCTGAGAACTTTCTATGTTTATGTGATAGATTATGGCTAAAGGTTGTGATCTTAAAATTTGTCCTTTCAAATTCAGGGAACACAAATTTATTGGGAACTCTTGCAGCGATCTACATTCAGAAAATTGTATTGTGGCTTGAGTCACACTGATGTATTAAATTTCCTGTTAGTTATCTCGTAATTGAGAATTATCAAAACCTAATTACGTAATAATTAATTCGCAATTATGAGAGGGCGCTTCCAGGTTAAATTACTTTTTGTTAGATCTCACTTTTTTGATAATTAAGTCGTAATAATCTGTTACAGAAACAGAAAAAATATAATCGTGACACTAATACCAAATCTTGAATTTGTCCTGTTTCGCGAAAATCTATTTTGATTCTCGCCAGCACCTTCTGCGAGAATCAATCGCTTCAGGCTTCAAATACTTTAGAATTTGAGTGTTATATTATACCCTTGTGAGTAGGGCCAGTGTATATTCCATTGTAAGAATAAACCTCTCATATTTATATATTTACTAGAGTTTACCAATTAGGGGCCTAGTTCCAGTTTTGTTGAATTTCTTGTCTTACACGTATACGTAGAACAGATGTTTCAACTTACATGGTTTTGGATGTCTTGCTGATGGAAGTTTAAGTACTTTGGCGGTGGTTTCTCATGAAGTATTGGCTGCCTGTAAATGCAGCCAAGACTTCATTAGACATAGGACCCGGCGAGTCGAGATGTTTTTCTCGATTCGAATCTCGAATCGAATCAAGCAAAAGGTTCGAAACCGAATCGAATCTCAAATCGAATCCACTTTTCGGTTGTTACGATTCTACGGCCTACTGGTGCTGTCTATCTCCGTCGTGAAACCAATATCAATAGGCATAATAGACTCTTAGAGAATTTATAGTTATCACTAAGGTGGTCGAAGAAAAAGCAATTTATCGTTCGTTCAGTGCGACAGGCCTTGCAGATGGCGCCTTGGTGCACTTAAAGGACGATATTTTGTACAAAAGAGCAGTAACTTAATCTCTCCTATCGCATCAAATGTCGTTTTTATATTAATTTTCCGACTGAATTTGTGGTATCTAGTTAAACTGAATGCGTTCAATTTTATTCATCAGAAAACTGTTATCTTCAGAGAGTGGAAAATAAAGAATTGTATTAATTCCAAATCTCTCCAGGATTCAATTTGTTCGAATAATCAAGATGGTTTCGAAGAATGTAGGAATTAATCCCCCCAGGAACTAATCCCCCCAGTCCAAAACTGTATAAGTGGAATTATTCCCCCCAGTCGAATTACAGACTCGGAACTATTCCCCCCTGTCGAAGTTTGAAGGTGGAATAAATCCCCCCAAACACAAAACAAGGATCAGAACTAATCCCCCCACTCAGTTTTTGGACATGGAAAAAATCCCCCGAAAGGAAAATAATAACAGCCAAGAGGATGATAAACTTCGTTAATTACATTACACCTTTTAAAATTTTAATATTAAATAAAATTCTGGTATGTCAACAGTATTGTTCTTGAAAACATCAATTAGTAGAGTGTTTATTTAATTAATGTGTTTTTTTTTTAGAAATCCACTAAGCTTAACATACTTTTCCAATTGCGAAACGTTATAAAGTCTGTTCTTTTTACAATTATTGTAGTTTGGGTTTCAGCAAAACCCACCATCCAATAATTGTAAAAAGGACATCTGTAATGAGCTCCATTGAAATCTTTTCATCAATATTATGTCACCTTCCCTGTGCATTCTATTGTGTACCACATCAATTGCGAAACATTATAAAGTATGTTCTTTACAAGTATCCTTTTCCATAATTATTACTTTCATTTTCATCATTCACACATCTGACTTCACAGCGTGAACAACACCTAGATAGCGATGGAACTACCAGATAGACTAGTGAAAGCCATTTCAGCTCTGGGCGTCTCATGCCCTGTCTCCTGGACTATCCAGGAAATAGGCTTGAGCGTCCACCTGAAAGTGGAATATGAAATTATGAAGCCAACAACAACAACACCAACCTCTTCGGGGATAGGTAGTACCTTTGGAGAGAGGATCCCCTCTCCCACTGGTCCTCACCCGAAGGGGCACGGAGGCCCTGAAAAAAGACACAAGAAAAAGAAGAAGAGCCCATCGACCAAGCGCAGGGACGCCCGGCGCTTGGAGGCCTTCCGGAATAGGAAGGAAGAGCTGAGTGAGGGGGTGGAGGCTCTGGAGGCAGCCGCCAGTTCCCCTCCTAGTCCCACTGGTACACCCAATCAACTGCCGGCTCCTGAGCCGGTACAGTTGGATGAGGAACATCCAGTGGAGACTGAGGAGGAACTGGACGTTGTTTTTTCACCGCCTCCCACCCCTCATTCCCCTCTTCCTTCGCTTCCGGACAGCCCGGGCAAGGGAGACTCTGCCAACCAACCAACACTGGCCGCACTGATAACAGAAGCAAGGGACATGAGGGCGCAGTGTAATAAGCTCCAGGAAAAGTGCAGAGATGGTGATAAGCGCTCGGATGAAATCTCCAGAATGGCCAAAGATCTCATTAACAAAAGAAACCAGCAAGACCCGACAAACTCATCTCCACCACAACCACCACAAGATTCTACAAACTCTTCTCCATCACAACCACCTCCAAAGAAGAAGTCCCGCAAAATCATAGAAGAGGATAAGCTGCTTCCTTCTACATTCCTCCTTTGCCATGCCCAGACAATCAAAATCATCTACAGTCACCGAGGGTCGAAAGGGGCTTGTTCCCCATATCATCCCTGCGCGCCTTCGGCGCGCAAAACCATTCCTTTCTATCCTTTTCACAATTAATGTAGTTTGGGTTTCAGCAAAACCCACCCTCCAATAATTGTAAAAAGGACACTTGTTACGTCTTGTAGTTTATCATCCTCTTGACTGCTATTATTTTCCTTTGGGGGGATTTTTTCAATGCCCAAAAACTGAGTGGGGGGATTAGTTCTGATCCTTGTTTTTTGTCTGGGGGGATTTATTCCACTTTCAAACTTCGACTGGAGGGAATAGTTCCGTGCCTGTAATACGACTGGGGGGAATAATTCCACTTATCCAGTTTTGGACTGGGGGGATTAGTTCCTGGGGGGGATTATTTCCGTATACCGGTTTCGAATCGAATCGACTCAGTGACAAGATTCGAAATAGTATCGATTTTCGAACGTTCGCTGGACCCTGATTAGACAATACTGTTAATCCTTTACCTAACCTGAAAAGCAGACGACACTTGCAAAAATAATTCTTGAACAACCAATGTTTTTCATTTTTTGTCTCAAAAACATAGGTTATGACCCCTCGTTGGAACGAGCTCGACGAGCTCGTTCCAACGAGGAGTCATAACCTATGTTTTTGAGACAAAAAATAAAAAAAAATAATGAAAATTAATTGGCGATTTTTGAGAATAGCGCTGGCCGGTTTTGGCCGTTACGTTGGGTAAAAGGCTAAGTCAAAGTATTACCTTAGGATGACGCAGCAAAACATAAGTAGAATTCTCAAAGCCTTTAAGGATACATTCAGAATCTACAGGAATCAAATTAACATTTGCGAGAATCAAAGTTGATTCTCATTGATTTCCTTGCGAGAATCGATTCTGGTTTTCGCAGGAATATTAAGCACTGAATACTTTCCGTAATATACCGTGGATGTAGTAGAATTAAAGTTTCAAAGGTTTTTTTTTGAGTTATTGATATGACATTTTGTGTTCGCAGTTTTAGTTCAACACTTTGCCGACTGATGATCAATTGCGGACAAACTGACATATAAATCAATCTCCAGTATTCACCGCTGAAGGCGCTACTAAGATGACCAACTGCACCCACGTTGTAATTTTGTCTGAAAGTAAAAAAAAACAACAGAAACTATAATAATACTGTTTGCTTTTGATGAAACAATTTCCTCGAATTTGAACGAAAACTATGGAAAGAAATAATTTGTTCGTACCATTTAACTGCGTAGTTTCAAGATCATCATGTATAATTGAAGAAGAGCAAGACAACGGAGTAATACATAAACTACAATTGGAACTATGGAACAAAAAAACCGTCAATACAAGTTCCACAAATTAAAAAAAAATGAATTGAGAATAACTGTAATCCATCCGTCCGTCCGTCCGTACGGGCCAACATTGGGGGTTTAGGGAATATTATTATTAGGGGCTACCTCCAAATTAAGGTAGTGTTAGGGTTAGAAGTGGGGTGGGGTGGGGTTAGGGTTAGGGGTAGCCCGAGAGTAGGGCTTAAGGTTGGGGGAGGGTTAGGTCCCGGGGGAGGGGGTTAGGGTAGGGGTTTTAGTTTTAGTAGCCCCTAAACCGAAAAATAGCTCCTAATCCTATTGGTTTGGCTAGGGTGGGGTTGGGCCCGGGTGGGGTGGGGTGGGGTTAGAGGTAGGGGTAGCCCCAGAGTAGGGCTTAAGGTTGGTTAAGGTTGGGGGGTAGGTCCCGAGGGTGGGTGGGGGTTAGGGTCAGGGATGGGCTTTTAGGGTTTAAGGTCAGGGTGGGTAGGGTTAGGATGTGGTTTTTTGGGTGGGGGCTGGGATTAGGGTTAAATATAAGTTCTAGGGTGGAGGGGTGGGGGTGGGGTTCTGGTTAAAATAAGGTTTTGGACTTACAAAATGTTTTTTGGGTAGCCATAAACCCGAAATGTTGGAGCATCCGTCCGTTCGTCCGTCCGTCAGCGCCATAATACGGGAATTACGAGTTTGTTTTTTTTTATCCGCACTCGCATTATGAGCTAACCGAAATATTATGAGCTTATTTGATATATTACGAGCTTAATTACTAAGATATGAGACATATGAGGCAAATAGCGATTTTTCGAGGTTTATATTAAGGTTTAGGGTCAGTTCAGGGTTGGGGTTAGCGTTAGTTACTATCAAGCATTACGTTGGGGGATGTAATCATGTCTATACTCCGTTCGTCCATCCGTCCGTCAGCCCGCCCGTCCGCCCGTCCGGGCGAACATTCAGTATCTTAAGCGATAGAAGGTGTGGCCTAACATAAAATATTTCCGTCCCTGCGTGTAATGAATGAACTTTGAACAGTTGCTTTGGCCCAGGAAATCTCGGGCGATAATCCTTAACCTATCCAAACGTATGAGCGGTTCTGTATATTTATCACACACCGTGAAACACTTTCTAACATCCTGTGTTTGTCCATCCATCCATCCATCCATCCATCCATCCATCCATCCATCCATCCATCCATCCATCCATCCATCCATCCATCCATCCATCCATCCATCCATCCATCCGCCACCCATCCATCCATCCATCCATCCATCCATCCATCCATCCATCCATCCATCCACATCCGCCCATCCATCCATCCATCCACATCCATCCATCCATCCATCCATCCATCCATCCATCCATCCATCCATCCATCCATCCATCCGCCACCCATCCATCCATCCATCCATCCATCCATCCATCCATCCATCCATCCATCCATCTCCATCCATCCATCCATCCATCCATCCATCCATCCATCCATCCATCCATCCATCCATCCATCCATCCATCCATCCACATTCATCCATCCATCCATCCATCCATCCATCCATCCATCCATCCATCCATCCATCCATCCATCCATCCATCCATCCATCCATCAACTTAACTACTTTCACGAGCTCACCCCGTGAATATAATAATATAATAATATTCAAATTCAGCAGCTGAAAAAATGTTATTTTTCGAAAAATGTCAACAAAACTATATCATGTGACCCCTCCTTGGAACGAGCTCGCCGAGTTCGTTCCAATGAGGAGTCACATGATATGGTTTTATTGAAATTGTTTAAAAAAAATTAAAAATTGATATTTAAAATAATAAATTTTGATATCGTCTGCGTTGGGTAAAGGGTTAAGTGCATTTATTATGGCAGTGGAAATGTTTTATCAAATTTATCAAACGAAGTTCTCCAAAACATAGCACACCTCTCTCTCAGAAACTTTTGTCTACTTCGTACTTCCCGAAGGTCGTTTTAAGACTTTTCTCTTGGAATATTTTCGTAAAACACTGAAATTTTAACAAGTTACTTACCCATGTATGGCAATGACTTTTTAAAATGAACGAATGGTACGTAGAACAACGTGGCAAGCGGTATTACTCCAACAGCAAGCAGATACTCCAACCTTGGTGTGAAGATTAGAGGAACGAGAACCAAGAAAAGAGATACAAATACCATTAATATTGGAAACACTATCGGTACCTGTAAAGTTAGAACAGTTAATATGTTAGTAACTCAACACATCAGTAACATATGGCCAGACGTATAATTGTAACCCGTTAGCAGGTTAACAAAGGGAAAGATGACCTTAAACGCCAATAATTTAATAAATAAATAGAATAAAAAAAAACCTCGTGATCTATCGAAGATTTAGTCTGGTAACGACTGAATTCCTGCATGTTTATAGACCTACTTGGCCTACGTACACACCATACAGGCATTTAATCTAATTGATCTGATAACCATAGAGTATAACAACCGTTGTATATACTTGAAGTATATACAACGGGTGTTGTATATAATTATAATTTATGCGAACGACCTCTGACCTCTTTCAATTCCATTTTCATTCATTCATTCATGAAACATCGTTATATCACAGGGCAGGTTTTAATTGTACGCTTATTGCACTTTGTCAAAATCCTCTGATGGTGTCATTTCTTATTTATTTTGCTTCAATAAAGGCAACCTAAAATTTTGCTTCAAAACATTGTAGAAATTACTTGAATGTTAATAGTAATTAGTATGCGGCGACTGCGAACTATTTATAGTCACGGCCGCGATCAAAAGTACTCGCGGAACTGCGCTAATTAAAAGTTCGTCTGCTCTACCTGAAAAAAAAAACACTTCGTAAAAATTGTAAACAAACGCAAAATTATTTGCTATATTGGGACTACAGCATAAAACACGGAAGAAAACTGGAACTATGTCAAAAAAAGAATAACTCTACTGAAACACCGTTTTGTTACTGTTAATAAAATAGTTGAAATTTATTTTGTTCCAGCGCAGTTACATGATGCAAGAAGTGCAATCGCACTTTACAATCGCCGTCATCGATTTTGTAATGTAAGGGACACAACTCTATGCGTCTTGTCCTATTTCTTTTGTCTCGTAGACTGGTTTTCTTTGGAGGCCCGTGGGAAGCATATATAAGTCGGGTAGACGCACGAGACGGGTGTCTGTTTGTTATCAGATAAAAACAATAAACATCTAGTGTGTTTTTATATCTGTGTTATACAACTCGTTGAAATATGGTTTATTTTTTCTTGGCGAAGCCTCGAAAAAATAAACCATATTTCAACTCGTTGTATAACACAGATATAAAAACACACTATATGTTTATTGTCTATATATTTCATCCATTATATCTCGTTTGACAGAGCTCATGTTGCTAATTATTTTGTCTAGATGTAAAACGGCCTGCCACCGTATTCACATTTGGATGTAATGCGTAGCCGTTGAGTCAATTTAGTTCCGAAAGAGCATCAGGTCTTAATGGCCAACCAAGAAATTTAATTTATGTTATACTGTATTGTCATAACCTGCGGTCGAGTATTTTACAGTTGAAGGAACCCACGGGTGGCCTAAACGGTCGCGGGTTATTACCAAGCTTGATGAGCGTTCTGTAACTGTAATATGAAATTAGTAAATAAATGGACGTTTAAAAAATGAAAGCTTATTTACAAAATATTTTAAATGCTTTTGGCTATTCTTTTTACACAGTTTTAATTATTCTTAACATATTTGGAGTCTAAACATGTTTAATTTTGAAATCTAAAAAATAAAACACTACTGGAGAAATCATGTTCTTCCGCTCCAATTTAAACAACGTTGAAAAATCTCATAACCCATAACATCAGTGCGAATAAGAGATGATCTCTTGGGTTCGGTTGCCGGGTTTTATGAAGCCCTTATCACACATAGTGAACAGACGAAAAGCTCGAAATATTAGAATCCCTGACATCTGCCCCCCGGATGTTTGCCCCCTCTGTCAAAATTGACAGAAGAGGACACCTGCCCCCCTTAGGATTTTCCAGGACTGGACACCTGCCCCCCTACTAAATTTTATTAACAGGACACCTGCCCCCCAGTTAATTTTTATACCGTGGACACCTGCCCCCCAGCTGGTTTATACACCTTGGACATATGGCCCATTTTCTAACAAAAATGTTATATTAAATTATTGAAGTGAGCAGGCTTTTTACTATAAATATTCAACAGATGCATTCTCTAAACACAAGCTAAAACAAAGATATGAATCCATACAGTTATCTTTTTGCTGGTATTCTTTGAGCTTGTTCCATTAACAGCCACATTTCTATCATTTCATTGACAAAATACATTTTACAAAGGTTCATTTTAATGCTGAAGATATATATTTTTTTGTCAAAGAAATGATAGAATTAAGATTAACAGCCACATTTCTGCCGTTTCATTGAATGACAATGTTGTTTGTTAGTTGGGTTAAAAATTTCAACTACCAAGCGGGTGTTGACAAATGTGTTATGAAATTCATATGAACCTTATAGAAAAAAATATATGTGCAATGGTGGGGAATATACTTGAGTGCTATTAAAATGAGATTAAATGGGTTCCTATTGTATTGATGTGCTATTATGTATTATAAGTAACTACTTTATTGCTCAAGATTATGTACCTGTATGTTATTGCTGTTATTTGAAACAATTCTGTTTTGTAAATAAATCAAATTGACACTTTTTGACACTTTTAGTTTTTATTATTAGATGTGTCCAAGGTCTATAAACCAGCAGGGGGGCAGGTGTCCATGGTATAAAAATTAATTGGGGGCAGGTGTCCTGTTAATAAAATTTAGTAGGGGGCAGGTGTCCAGTCTTAGAAAAATCTAAGGGGGGCTGGTGTCCTCTTCTGTCAATTTTGACAGGGGGGGGGGGGCAAACAGCCGGGGGGGGGGGGGGGCAGGTGTCCGTATCCCAAATATTCAGTTAAAGAACTCATAGTGAGCCAACACATTTTGCAGACAACAAAAATATCTTTTTTTCACAAAACTAACACTGTTTTTGTTTGGTTCTTCCTTCCTTCACGAGAACGAGCTGTCACAGTTGGAGGATATAAAATATGGTTTCAAAGAACTAATAAATAGAAGTTTGATGGCGATTAAAGGTGGAGTTCCCTGATATTATTATGCTCGATGGGTGTAGGAGAGGTGGGGGAATCTCACCGAGCGGCATATTTGAGCACAGCATGAGTGTCGGCGAAAATCTCTTGCCCCGACGATGGGATATCATCAACCTTTGGCGCCCATGAAATACAGGAAAAAGTCCAGCTAGGGTCGTTGATTCCTGTATCCTGGTTAGGGCTATCACGATTTTTGAATTTAGGAATCGATTAATCGTCGCAAATAATCAATAATAATTGATTAATCGCACTTAGATGACCCACCCCCTCTCCCTCTTTTTGAAGTCGTTTAAAATTAAGTTCAAGTCAGTTGACCAACCTCAAGTAAACAACGAAGATGATCCTCTTTTATATACATTCAAAGCTTTGATGTTCTGAACTTTTGAACCGTCAGTGTAATAATCAAGACAGGTCAGCAGTTGCGAACTTTGCAAGTTCGCAACTGCCGACCGGTCTTGATTATCACACTGACGGTTCAAAAGTTCAGAACATCAAAGCTTTGAATGTACCTAAAAGACAAATGCTTCTAACGGCTTCTTGATGTTTAACGTCGACGTTCTTGACTCTTTACCTGTAGAAATAATAGTTTTTTCATCCAATTTTTTTTAATTATTAAACGTCTAAAACGGGGTAAAATTTACCAATTCTTCGACAACGAAAAATACTAATCGATTTCGGCGTGACCGATCGACAATCGATTAATCATGACAGCCTTAATCCCGGCACTCCATCCTCGTTGCATTCTGTCTTATTATCACACCTCGTATCCCTTCAGACAATGTGCGTTCCGGGTGAGATATCTGGTAAGAAACGTGTTTTGCATCACACCCTCGTGATTTTCTATACACAACGCGCTGTCGTTGTACGAAACCCACCCACATGTACGACATTCAGAGGATATTCATATTCCATAACAACACAAGAAAGCGATACATCCCACCACAATCTTCCAAAGAGAGTATAATTTGTCGGATCAACATTAAATAACTAAACAGAATAAACTTGAAAACATGACTCAACAATGTCAAGTGGTAACGGCTCCAATTATAATTCTGACACTGAATACTATGTCTACAACGCCGAACGACTCACCCTTTATTCTAAAAAAGTTGACCGGAGATACGAAATAATTCCATTTGAGAATAAATTCTTTCTTTGAACAATAAATAGTTGAAATAAATAAATTTCACATCACGTCGGATGTCTCTGATTCCCAACCCATACCGGAAAGATAGTCACGCGACTCACAGAGTTGACCAATTTAATGATAAATTCCAATATCACTGCACTTTGGCAAAATGTTGTCGTGCAGTTGCATGCTTGTGACGTCGACAACATTGTCAATTTTATGATATGCTCCTGAGGGCTATTATATACGTCGCACCACGCCGACTAGAATTCAACTGAAATAGATTCGCCTGAAATCCATCAAATCTTTATTTGAGATATACAGACACACTACCGTCGAGCAGGGGTGGCGCCAGGGATTTCTCGACAGGGGGTCTGACCTCTCCGACGGGGGGGGGGGGGGGGGGGGGGGGTGCTGGGCTATAACATTTGACCTCCCAAACGAAGAAAACTGAGTGAAAATTGGTAAATTGGAGAACCAAAATAGAAGCAAATTGAGTATGTTTGTTGATTATTTAACCCTTTACTAACCTGAAAAGCAGACGACACTTGCAAAAATAATTCTTGAATAACTAATTTTTTTCATTTTTTGTCTCAAAAACATAGGTTACGACCCCTCGTTGGAACGAGCTCGTTCCAAGAGGGGTCATAACCTATGTTTCTGAGACAAAAAATGAAAAAAATAATGAAAATTAATTGGCGATTTTTGAGAATAGCGCTGGCCGGTTTTGGCCGTTACCTGAGGTAAAGGGTTAAAGTAAACATATAACAAGGTCGGGAAATATTTCATCTATAAAGCCAGTCTGACGAGCGACATTAAGGAATTTCGTGCGACTCACTATTCTCTATCAAAGTTCCAGTGCTGCACGGGTTCGAGACTGACAAGACGAGATATCTACATTCGATTGTCGGAAATTTCTCGTGAAGTCGGGTTTACGAGACTCTCCGACGGACTGACTAAAAATCTCCGACGGGGGGGGGGGGGGGGGTGGTCTGGGGGTCTGGACCTCTCCGACGGGGGACTGTAGCCCCCCCTGACCCCCCCCCCCCCCCCCCCCCCTGGCGCCACCACTACCGTCGAGTCGAATTCAATTGGCGCACGACCTCAACTCAAAATAACTCTAATCAGTCGGCCAAAAACGCTCTCAAGCCACCAGTCAAATTCTGTTAGGAAATCGGCGCTGTTAGGCCTGTTATATACGTCGCACTACCCTCGCCTCGAATTCAATTAATTCCAGTTAATTGAATTCGAGTCAAAAGTTGTGCGACGTATATAGAGGATCTCAAACGAGTGATGTTTGGATATAAGATTTTTTGAAACGAGTTTGATGAATTTGATTCACAACGAGCCTTATATCCAAACATCACGAGTTAAAGATTCTGTACATCACATGAATTTTCGAATGTTTTTACATTTTTTATTTAATTCATTGTCGCTAAATTCTCTCAAAACAACCGACAATCAGTTCGTTGGCTCAGACGCTTCACACCATGACGTCATGAATGCGCTTTACTTGCACCTGTTGTCGTAATTGACGTCATGTGAACTACGCACAAAATACAATGCTGCTGCTATGGGACCACGCGCCGATTAGCCACCAGTTGACAATCAGGAAATAAGACATGGACTGTTACGTCGAAATTAACGACATTTCATGTGATATATTAGCATTAAATGCGAGTAGACGAACTTCAGACGAATCTTCGTGTTAACCAGACGAATCTAATCCCCAAACTTGAATTATATTCGTGTTGGCTACAAACGTCGTATCAACGTCGACTCGATTAAATGTAAATCAAATGATAATGAAAACACCGAATGTCGTGACGTATTTTACAATTTTCAATAACGTTTGCGGTGGAATTGAATTCGAGTCAACGGTGATGCGTCGTTTATAACCAACACGGATCTACTTCGAATTTGGGAATTGTTTTTTTTTTTCTCCTTGGTTTTGGGTTGGGGTAGGGAGGCAGCAAACTCAGCTGTATAGACACTAATCGGCAGTTTTCATTTGAAAGCTTATGCGTCATGTTTCCGCATTAAAGCACTATAAATTGCAAACAAATATGCCTGTATGGATCAAACTATACACCTGGAACCTAATTAAGCCCCCCCCCCAATGAAATTTTTCATGACAGTGAAGTTGCTGTTACTGATTATTATGTTTTAATGATTGCTATTTCTTGCAGTACATTTCATCTTGTGAAACCTGATGTTTCTGGTTGATAGTGTACTCCAAACACATCCCCTCGTCCACATGAAGCATGCTTCCCACGGATGTCACAAAAACACTACCATCCACATGCAATATCTGGGTATAAAACAAAAAAAAATTGTCACTTCTTTTATCAATAAATGTTGGCATGACAAGGAGGAGACAGTCAGTGGCACTAAGATGGCAAAGCGTTGGTATGCATGCAACACGCATGTCATTCAAAGCTATTGGAAGGCAACTTGGCTATAGTCATTCTGTTATCAGTACACTTGTCCGAAAACATCAACAAACCAACGACGTTAAGGACTGAACAAGGCCTGGACACCCCAAAAGACCTCTTCTCGGGAAGATTGGAGCCTAGCACGCCTCGTTAGGCGTGAACCCTTTGCTTCAAATCGGGTTTTAAAACGCCTGTGGCGCCCCAACAGGAGTTTGTGCAACGGAACTGTCCGAAACCGTCTCAGCGTACTGGGTATGACGTTCAGAAGGGTCGGTCATCAAGCTCCACCTCTGTCCGATCAGCATCAAAGATGCTTGGATTGATGTATGGTACGACAACATTGGAATCTCAGGACGTGGAGGAGGGTCCATTGGTCAGACGAGAGTAGGTTCCGGCTTCACGTCACAGATGGTCGCACGAGAGTGTGGAGACCTAGAAATACTGCTTACGTGCCCAGGAACATCGGACCTACTGTTCCGTTTGGTGGAGGATCTTTACTGATCTGGGGATGCCTCTCTCGTGATTGTAAACTTGATATGGTGACTATACGTGGGGATCTCAGCGGTCATCAGTACATCTGGGACATTCTCAATCCGACTGTCATGCCTCATTTTGAGAACCACCCGTTGGCTACTCGCCCTGTATTCATGGGCGGCAAAGCAAGGCCACATCGTCCCCATGCTGTAAGAGCATTCTTTCAGAACAACGCTATTACAGCACTACCGTAGCCTGCAATGAGACACGATTTGAATCCCTTAGAACACGTGTGGGACTTTCTTGGACGTCGTGTGCAAGCAAGGGATCCGCCTGTACAGAATTTGGCCGATTTGGAAGCTGCATCGCATGCGGAGTGGCAGAAGTTGCCTCTGGACCGTATTGGAAGGCTCACTGGTAGCATTAGAATGAGGGTTCAGGCTGTCATCCGAGCACGTGGTGGATACACTCGCTACTGACGTCAGACACTGCTATTGTGTTTAGGAGGTCACAAGTTACATTTCTTGTCAGTAATTACCGGCATCGTTAACCATGGAGCGTCCCAGCACCATACTTGTCGAGAGAACATTTTTCCATCAAAAATATTAGTGACTGATATGTGTAGTTATCGCCATTAAAATACGGCACATTTTCATCGTTGTGTTGTCTTCGACCATTCTTTCCGCAAACAATCACTTTTGGCCATCTAAAAGATAGCAAGAAAGAATGACTTCTATTAACACCAGTGCGAAAAAAGGGGGTGCTTAATTAAGTTTCAGGTGTGTATATAAACCTTATCAATTGAAAGGCAATGTCCATATGAATTCAGAGCGACGTTGGCGCGTCCGTATAATATAATATTAGAACGTTTCTTTTCACGTTCTTCGGTCAATAGTACCTGAGTTTGTGTGATTTCTGAAATAAAACCTGAAGCAGCGAAACATGAAAAGGAACGTTCTAATTAATTTATTATGCCGAACAAAAAATTGCTTTCATTGTTAAGCGTTAACTGCAACATGCCATCAATCTTGTAATAAGAATGTAGTCGAATCCAAAAACATGACGTCATTTCGAACGACTGACGTCTCTTTAGGAGTTTCTAGATCATCAAATGCGAAAATGACTTGTCACAAGTGCCGTCGCTTTGGGAGATTTTATATCACCAAATCCAGTGTTTACAACTGTATCATACTGTTCATGTTATAATTCATTATTAATGCTTGTGTGATAAGTGGTATAATGGAATATAAATTTTTGTTTCTTGGACGACAACAGTTGTTAGAATTAAGCGGATTGAAACAATTTATTTTGAACTTGAGGCGGAGGCTCACTGAGGTCGAGGAGTACTAAACTTGTGGAAATATAATTGATTGAAGTCATAACTCATATTCGGGATTCACTGAAGTGGTGAACAACACGTGAGTTTTTAGTATGTCTGATTCTTTTGAATTCATTGTTTTCAGTGAAAACACACCCACTGAAGATGATATATTTTTTGTAAGTGTGTGTCTATCGGTGAAGAAAAAAGTTAAACGGACACGGCGCCAGCGTTTGGTGTTGAGAAATTGAGAGTGTACGTAATCGACGCTTATCAATCGAAGTGGAGCTTACATTTTCTTTGTTCTCTTGTCTCCAGAGAAGAACGTTCCGATAGTACCCGTGTTTTGCCCCAAAACTCCAGTACTATGACTTTTAGAAGATGTCAAATTAACCAATCACGGCTGATGTTACAACCGTGAGGCATAATAAATAAAATTAAGCCATAGCATAATACGTGTGCACAGTTAAAATACGTGGAGAGATATCAAAGAAGATTTGTGTTTGTGATAGACTCAAATATTGTAAGTTGAGGTCGTGTGTCAATTGACTTCGACGCAACGGTAGTGCGTCCGTACATATCAAATGAAGATTTGACGGATTTCAGACGACTGTAATTGAATTGAATTTGACGCGGCGGTAGTGCGACGTATATGACAGGCATCATGGTCTGGAACTAGTCTAGCCCTTAAGTAGTCCATCTTCTATGGATAAATCACTCGTCTGGAAAATTCTGTTGGTCGTAAAAGCGTTCACATAGAGGATATTTATTTATTTATTTATTTATTTATTTATTTATTTATTTATTTATTTATTTATTTACAAATAGCGCATAACAGCGTCGAATTTCTTACAGAATTTGACTGGTGGCCCGAGAGCTTAGGACAAGCTGTGTTCACACCAAACACTGTTGAATTTTTTTACACGGTAACTGTTAAGAGTGATCTCCCTTTTTGTCTTCATCCATCAAAATGGCGACAGACGACAATCGCTTCACATTAAACCAATGTGAATTCTATTATTGTTTATTGTCACAGGAGCTTACGGAAAAATTGGAAAAGCCGGGTACCCTGGAACAGTTTCTCAGAAAGTTCAAAATACCAATCTAACAGAGTAAGATTCACCTGGAATGTAAAGCAAAAATGCATTGGAAGAATGAAACATATATGGGTATAGGGTGATACAAGGGAGAGGGTTATTGTGTTGGTTAATGAAATTGATAAAGAAGAAATACGGGATATCATCAAACAATTTGTTTCTGGGTGCTGGGGAGAATGAAACATATATAGAGGATATCTAGTGTTTTTGAGTGGATACCGAAAATTATCTCATGAGTGACCGAGACAAATATTTATTTTTCGCGAGCGCTTGAACAAGAATGCTGAAAGCCTTTCAAGAACATTTCAATAAATGTGACCATTTGTCTCGGTCACAAGTGAGATAATTTTCGGTATCCACTCAAAAACACTAGATTTTCTTTTTATTATACGCTTTTTATAAGAATCTGATAATTCCACTCGTTTCAACCTTGAATTGGTGCGTGAATGTAAAGCGCGCATTGAATCATTGAAACGCGGAAGTGATTTGATTGATACTCGGAACAGATAGCGTCTTGCAATCTGATTCAGCTGGCGGGTTTCTAATCCAAACGTGGCCCGAAAGTCCGTAATATAAGTTTTGGGTTTGGTACGTCCTTTGAAAGGACGTACCAAACCAAAAACTTACATTGCGGACTTTCAGGCCATGTTTGGACTAGCGGGTTCCATGCATCAATTCAATGTGAATACGTGATGAATTATTGCTGGAAATGATCGGTATCCACTCAAAAACGCTAGATTTACTTTTCATTATACGTTTTTAGAACAAATTGATCATTTCCAGTGATAATTTGACTCATATTCACCGTGAAGTGATGCTTTGAAGCCGCCATTTTGAATGATAACATGAAAGTGAAAATTTCTATATCTTCACAGTGGGGGATACGATTTCTATCTTTCCGCTATTTCTTCGATAATCTCTCGTTTAGTGTGTAGTAAAAAAGCTTATCTTATCAAGTGAAATATTCCAGCTGGCTGAATCTAAAAAATACCAATAAAATTCATTTTGTTTGAATCTGCGCAAGAAATGGTGCTCAATCGAGATTTGATCTGATTGAATTTTAATGGCATTTCCACAAAGAACTAAGACTCACCACAGCCGTAGTTTTATGATTGCGCCATGTAGTTCCACCTATCGTGTCAATATCTTGATATTTTCAAGGCGAGTTCAATATTTATTGATTAAAATATTTATTACTACAGTACGAAAGAATATCGGTATATCTTCGCGACTAAGGGACATTACATATCATCAACGGTAGTCTCCGCGCAAACTACACGAAAACTTGGCAAACAAACCGCACATAAAACTGTGCTACCTTAAAGAATTAGACTCGTGGCCTTAGAGCATGCCTAAAACTATTACCCGTAGCCCCATGAACATTCTGAAAAATATTTGAACAGTACAAGATTTCTACTTACTTGCGATAAAACTATAACGTACCTTATATGGTCTGGGTGCATCTTTCCTAGTAAATCGCATTATAATCAATCGATGACGTTTAAGCCAGTGAAAAAGGAGTCCAAAATAGATAGAAAATTTATCAAACTTGTCACATCTCCAAGAAATATCAGTATGAATGCACAAAGTGTCTAAAATAAAATAGAAAACAACATATATTATTTACCAAGCATGTTAACCCTTTACACAAAACAGACAATTTTTTCAACTGCTAAATTTGCATATTACGCAGAGGGATACGACCGATTAGTTGGGTAAAGGGTTAATTTTGTTTTCTGAGTGCATCATCTATTGAAATGAACGAACTTCAGGGATTTGCCAAATGAATCATAAACTTTATCAAACTTGTCACATTCCAAGAAATATCAGTGGAATGCTGTCTAAAATAAAATAGGAATCAACAAATATTGTTTACCAAGCCCGTTACCTCGAAGCAGACGATATCAAATCTTATTATTTTAAATATTGTTTTCAACTTTTTCAAACAATTTCAATAAAACCATATCATGTGACCCTTCGCTGGAGCGAGCTCAACGAGCTCGTTCCATTGATGGGCCACATGACATGGTTTTGTTGAAACCTTTTGAATTTTTTTTTCAACAGTTGAATTTACATTTTACGCAGGCGGATACGGCCGATTCGTTTGGTAAATGATTAATCTTGTTTCCTATGTGCTTCGTCTATTGTAAATGAACGAAATTCAGTGATTTGTCAAATGAATCATTCATAATCTTCTGTCATAAAGGGTCAAACGATTGTATTATTACTAATCTTTCTTTCCAAATACCCAGTTTCCTTTGCGCAAAATAACTGTGTTTGAAGGGAGAGTGTAACAATCCCCCCACCGAGACCCCCACCCTCCCCGCGAATCCCCTCCCCCCGCAACCCACCCCCCCCAAAAAAAAACAAACAAACCCAAAACAGTCCAGCTATTTCTTTCACATAATAGCTTATATCACCTCATTGAAGCAAGCTAATAGTTTCCCCCAATGAAGGTACCCGAGCAAGATTCTGGAACAAAATGCAGCCTTGTCTACCACTTAAAAGATCAAAAGCCCTGCCAATTTAATGATTATCCTTTGAATATCATCTTTGCACACAAATATGATACTTCAAGGGATGGACAATGTCCATAAAACCCCTTCAGTGATTGGTAATATTTCGTAAGCCATTCGAAAACTTGGCTACGGAAATACTTAGATGTGCGCTGGATTTTTGTTTTTTTTTTGTGTTATGGTACGACTACCACAAATAGTTCTTCGTTTCCGCTGTTGTTTTCCCGTCAATTCTGACTGTTCAGAAAACGAGAGACTCAGTTTTTCCAAATTCATATCACGCCTGCCTCAAGCGAGGCTCACGTGACGACAATGACATGCTGGGATTTTCTTGGCAACAATTTCATAAATGCGAAAATAAACACTGGAGTATCGATGAACACAATGGACAAATATTCCACAATTTCATTTTGTTTACATTTCGGGTGTCAACTTCAATTTTCAAATATCAGCTATCATATAAAAAACAAATCATTACAACACGCGTTCAATCGTTTTTTTTAGAATTGTATTTTCCACCTATAAATATAACTGACTGAATAAATCATTAACAATTTAAAAGATATGTTGGCAAATTGCCACATCATTGAAAGTCCTAATGGTAATTTCAGCCCATTTAAAGTCATTACTAGAAAATACAATTCCAGAAAATACAATTGTAAAAGTCTTATAGCATTGGCTCCTGTGTTATCTTATTCCGTTCCACTGACGAGGCCAGCATAGCCAGATCAAACGGCGTTTTGTTTGATCTGGCTGACGTGGTTTCGTCAGCTCTACGGAATACGACGACTTGGATGAATGAAAAGTTTCAGAGCGCCGAAGCCACCCAGGAACGATTTAGGATTTGAAATCACTTGCGACCCGAATAACTTTATTTGCTTATGAATCCACGGCAGACGGAAGCGAATGTCAATAATCTTGAGTGTGCGCACTGGTAGTAAGTTAGTGGAGTCAGACCTCCGACAACCTCGAGCTGGAAGGTGACTAGGAATTGTGCATAACTTCAAGAATTCTACTTTGTGTTTTACTTAGAATCGTGGGAGTATTTTTGGTAATACTGAAACCGCAGTTTGATGGCTGTTTTAGAAAGAAGAAAAAGAGCCCTCAACAGTCTCTGGGTTGGGAGCAGGCCCAGCATATTATCTGTAACGACTGTAAAGATTGAAAAAATCAACCAATATACGTTTTTGAAATCTGGGAGTCATCCATCAGCCATTAAGGGAGAGTGGATGCTGAACATTGGCCATCTGGTCTGTCTTAGATTAATTGACTACTTTATTTGTATTTATCACGGTTTTATGAACTGAATACATGGGTTCGTCTGTGAAAAAACTGCAAACCTGTGAAACACAAACAACATCTGAGTCTATAAAGCTCCTCTTGGTGTCCACCAGGGAGCCATCTACCGCAGTCAAAAAACACCGAAATCAGAACAGAGTTTAAACTCAAGAATTAGTAATAATTTTGTTTTATCTTAAAACAAGCATTTATTTTCTCCAGTGAAAATTATAAAGGTCCAACGAAATACAAATCTGTATTAAGGGGAACAACACTTGACGCACATGTGGACAAAGGGGATATTTTCTAAGCTGTATTAACTCAAACACAAAAATAATCAAACTCTAGAGTTTAGATACAAGTTAAGTATCTGTTGCTAGTAATAATTCATTGACGACAATGACAACTTTTTTAATAGGTGTGAATGTATTTCCTCGAAGGGTCAAGGCACCCACGAGAACAGCCCTGTGTTTTTGTTTGTGCACAGTCATGTAGTTAGCTCCTTATTTAAATGAAGAGCAGATGCTTTTCACGGGAGATATTGTTGAATAAATTGATTGTTATCACCGGAGTTGGGGGATGGGTCGAATATGGTGTATTTTAGTATCGACCTCGTCTGTGGACTATTTAATGACTCGTACTTCAGACTCGTCGATTTTTGCTCAAATATGAGGTCTTGTCTTGAATAAACCATGTCGGAAGGCACCCCGGCGGTAACAATCTTTATTAATTTACATTTTAATATTTTATATAAATTGGAACGACATGGAAATCATTTTGTGTTTACGTGCCGTGGTTTATAATAAAGAATAATATTGCAGATATCCTGTCATCCTGTAAATTAGTACGGGCGTTTAACAGACAAGTGGTTAGAAATTCAGCGCTCGTCTTTTGATCGTTGCAAATGAAATAGGCAAATATGCCAACATTGTCAATTCGCATTGTGGTATAATTAACCAAGTACCTCTATACGATATGTAAGCTCTATTATTTCCAAATCGAATGAAATACTTCTTTTAGGCTGGCTGAGAGGTGCGTTGTAACTTTCATTACACGCCTGTTCTGGGAAATCTCCATTTGCAGAAACACTAAACCATGCAGAAAATGAAACTATGCTCGGCACAAATGTGCGGAATGGAAATCGTTGACGGACTATTTTAAAATAGAATGGCAAGGCACTTAACCCCGATTGTCCACATGGGGGCACGATGACGCCGTGTACTAAGGCGAACTGCATGTCGATGGTACGCATGTTTTCAACCAATCTAACCCTGCCTGTGCTGCAGTGCGGAGTTCTGATGTTGGGGAGCTGGCAGCTGCTCGTCGTTGCTCGGTGGTTCTCTCCGGATACTCCGGCTTCCTCCGCCCGTAAAACTGTCACGGTCATGATTAGCCATTGTGCATAAGTATGTGACCTTAAACATCAATAAATAAATAAATATATAATTTAAAATAGAAGCGAAATTTCACTGGAATTTTCTACAAATCGTGCATCGCAATTACAATTTGAATCACAAGTGATAGCCAAAAAATCGTCCCCTGAGTTCCAATGTGTTCTATGTGCCAGTAGGCACATAGAACACATTGGAACTCATGTGACGAAATAGTAACACGGGCTCCCCTCGGAAATTTGGTTGGCGATGAAATGTGCTGTTTTTGCTGATAGTTGTCAAATGAATTGCTGAGTGTCCTTCTAATAATTGTTTGATAGAAGCGAAGGCGTGTAATAAACACAGAACGACACACGCATGTAAATGGGGTAATCGATATGTATTTAGTTCGCAGTATTTTTTAATATTTCAACAGTGGTTAACTGGGTGTAAAAAACAGGAATACACAATAACTGGTAAAAAGGTAATTGGTTACAAATCTTATTTGGCCAAGTAGTCAGAAAATGAATAGGCCAATCCTGAAACAATGTGTTTGGAAGGTGGAAGGGGTTAGGGAGTGGGGGTGTGTGGGGAGGGAGTGTTTCCCAAAACCCTGTGTCGCTGCATTTAGTAAGGAAATCAGCTCAACCAGCTAGTTTTAATGTCCAGTTTTTATGATTTTATGAGATGTTGTTTTGAAAGCTATATTAGCTGTAGGGTTAACAGAAAGAAAAGAGTTGGAAATAAATCCGTTATCCGTATGGTTGTCTTGCAATCTGATTCAGCTCATGGAGGAATCTTCCCGTGTACTGATCAATTTATCATTGAAAACTTTTTTATTGCGTGCACGTACCTTGAATAGAATGGCCATATATGGAGTGACGCTGGTTACATGGACAAATGAAATAAATTCTGGAAGATGTCCTTCCCTCGCTGCCACATAGGGGATCCTTAAAATAAATACGATATTTAGAATTTACATGGTATGCATTGACTGTGAGCCCAGGTAACTATCTTTGATAGCAAGATAAATCCTCAGAGAGATAATACCCAAGCCTCATAACGAACTAATAGGGTGAAGTGTTCAAACTAACCCTTCGATTAAATAGATTGTTACATAGAGGAAGCCCTAGTGTCAGATTGAAGAAAATGAGTTGTGTAGCCCCCCCCCCCCCCCCCCCCCCCCCCCCACCGCAAGAACAAAGTGATCCTATTCTTTGTCATCGATACTTCTAAACCGTTTTGTTATTTCCCCGTTGTCTCCAGGGGTCTTTCTTTGAAATGTTATCCGGTTCATGTTATATTACTTGAGTAGAAACCGCGGGAACATACCATCCTTCGAGTGCATCAGGACGTCACCAGCAATGGTTTAGCATTAAAGATGGCGCCTTGATATACTGAACGGGGTAATACTAAATCTTATTTCATATAGAATAAACGTATAGTGTTTTCAAGTTAAAAAACATATTCTACGAATAGGATTAAGAATGAAGCCGACGAGCCTTTGGCGAGTCGGTTTCATTCTTAATCCTACGAGTCGAATAAATTTTTTACTTGAAAACACTATACGTTTATTTTGTTTATCCCATAAATCATTTGCAGGGCAGTCGCGGCGATATCGTGCTGTTACTCAATACAAAACACTGCGAGAAGTGAGGAGCACATTGGCCCAATTCGATCGACAAGCAAAACTGCCAGAAATAAACAAGGCGCAGTGATGCATTTCTGTCTAAAAATAATTCCCCTACATACTTGAGCTAAACTTGCAAAAATACTTTATTAAATGAACAATGTTTATCTTTCTTATTTTCGTTGTTTAATGTTATTTTTTTTCGTCGCAGATTCAACTTGAGTTTTATAAACAAAGCAGACGACACGTGCATTTGTTTTTTTACACTTTCCTAATTTGGAAAATGAAACATCACTCATCATGCCCCAGCCTTTCACAATCGAACTTGTATGCTGTTCAACGCTGGGTTTCGATTGATTTACTTTGTGTTTTCTTTGTTAATTGTTGTTCGTTTTATTTTAGACAGAGTTGAATTGTGTCATATATTCTAAACTAAACATTCAGGTGACGGTCAACGTTTGATAAACGTCGGTTCATTTTGTCTCCCACAAACGCAAAACAGGTCAAAACGCAAACTTTATCACCTTACTATCAGCTGCTACAAGGTGAATAAAGCAAAAATTTATCCAACATTTTTATTGTTGGAATGAACGTCCATTTATGGAATAAAATCCGTTCTCTTGTATTATACATGTGCAGCTGAGTTGGGTGTGAGGGGGTGTATATCTCCAAACTGACGTGTCAGTGTGGATGTTTCACTCAACGCTGGGAGTATTGGTTCATTCAATAGCGCTTGTAACATCTGATCAAACAGATCATGTGCTCGGGCCTAGTTTCCAGACATGTTTTCACTCACTTTTCACTTAGAAGAACGTGCTGGCACAGTGAACTTTCAACCAGTGTTGTAAGTCGGCCTCAAATCTCGCTTGAACCAGATAGTACGTTGAAATGTTCCACAGTTACTAGGCGCCGCTAGTTATAGTTTGGATGACACATGACCCTCCGATTCTCAGGAATAACATTATGTCCAAACAAATTCCAAATTCGTTAATAGAGATTAATTGACGATTTTCAAAAGCATACCAAAGTCTTGTGTAAGGAAAAAAGAATACTGCGAGGATCAGCAACTTGTTCCGACTTGTAAAATACAGTCGCCGATTTAAAACGTTAAGGCTCTCTATCAAACGAACAAGGGGGATAATTCACGCGTCGTCGTCGTTGTGAATGAATTTTTTTCTGTCTAAGACAAGTGCGGAGAGGTTTTGAACTAAGAGAGGTTTTAATCTTGGACAGAGTGAAATTTTCAGATTATAACGTGATTTTGTTTTCACAAGCTTTCTAGTAAAGAACAAGTCAAAATAAGTTGTAGGATAACCTCTATAAACCATTATCTTTCTCTTCCTACACTGATAAGACCAGAAGCTGACATGATACATTTTGTAATCTTCTTTTAGCTTACCTGGGAGCGAGGCGGCTCAGTGGTACGTCACTGGACTTCAAACCGAAAGGGATATGGGTTGATCCCGCCAGGGTTAACTGTGTTGTGTCCTTGTGTAAGGAACTTCACCCTGACTGATCACGTGGGGGCACGGTGGCGCTGTGTACCAAGGCGTACTGCACGTCGATGGTGCACTTGTCTTCAACCAATGCTAACCCTCCGTGTGCGGAGTTGGTACGTTGAGGAGTATGGCAGTTGCTCGCCGTTGCTTGGCGGTCTCTTCGGATAATATGACTTCCGCCACCCGTAAAACTGCCTGATACGAGATGGCACTGTCGAAATGTCGTTAAACCCCAATAAATAAATAAATTCTGGCTTATCTACCAAATTCGCAGCACTATCCGCAAACTCCAAGCTGCTCGGCGGTCTCTTCGGGTAATATGATTTCCGCCACCCGTAAAACTGCCTGATACGAGATGGCACTGTCGAAATGTCGTTAAACCCCAATAAATAAATAAATTCTGGCTTATCTACCAAATTCTGAGCACTATCCGCAAACTCCAAGCTGTTTGGCGGTCTCTTCGGGTAATATTACTTCCACCATCCGTAAAACTGCCTGATACGAGATGGCACTGTCGAAATGTCGTTAAACCCCAATAAATAAATAAATTCTGGCTTATCTACCAAATTCTCAGCACTATCCGCAAACTCCAAGCTGCTCGGCGGTCTCTACGGGTAATATGATTTCCGCCATCCGTAAAACTGCCTAACTTGAGATGGCCCTGTCAAAATAGTCGTTAAACCCCAAAAAATAAATAAATTCTGGCTTACTTACCAAATTCTCAGCACTATACGCAAACTCCAAGCTGCTCGGCGGTCTCTTCGGGTAATATGACTTTCGCCACCCTTAAAACTGCATAACACGAGATGGCCCTGTCGAAAGGGTCGTTAAAGCCCAATAAATAAATTCTGGCTTATCTACCAAATTCTCAACACTATCCGCAAACTCCAAGCAGTTGTCCTCCTTCGTAATACTCGATAAGTCACTGCCATACATTGTTCAATCTGCAAGATTCTTGCAGATTATGCATCGTGTGGTATTGGTTCGTGCGTTTATACTAGCATGTTGTAAATTGCCGCCATTTATTTAACGAGAACTAGTTTTTAAAAAAAATACTGCTGAAATCAAAGATAAATTTCAGAAAACGAATTAAATATAGTTCGAGTATGAATATGCTGGTGATCATGTGCAATTCGTAAATAAATAACTGCGCATGTTTCCACCTACCCAAGTATCACTCATCAAGAGTTTATTCGTAAGCCCTACAAGTACAATTAGTTTTTGTTGAAAGTTTTGTTTTGTATCTGTGGTTGTTTTATTTGAAATATGCAGCAATTCTCGTTTACCAAATATAGAGAAATTTCACTAATGGTAATTTCGTTTGCGCTTCTGTTGCAGACATGTTGCCAAGTTTACTGCACTGTTTCCAGTTTAATTCTAGTGACAAAAATCGTCATTCAAAATTTAGCAGTGGTCTATCGGAAATTAAGAAGGAAGACAACTACATAGAGTTTGCTCTGTCCGAATTCGGACAGTGAGGCGAAATCGGCAGGTACACCGTTCTCGTATATCTTCCCAAGTTATCTGCCGAATTCACACCACTGCTTCAACTCATCCCATTGTACTGTACTAAAGATTACAGCAGTGTAAAACTTGTTGGCACAGTTTTCTAAAAGGAACCTAAAATCCAATGGATACAGTCGCTCGTGTTTCTCCATCCAGTCTAGGATCATGTATAATTCTGACCCCGAACAAGGAAACATAGGGCATCACCCTAGGGCAAAATGAAGTTGTACTATTAATGAATTTTTTTGCCTAGTGGGCTTTGTACATACATTTTATTTGGTGCTGCTAACCAGGTAGTCTCTGTGAGACGGCTGCATTGCCCCTCCCACACCTCCGGGCCTTGGTAAGGCCCGGAGGTGTGGGAGGGGCAGTGTGGCCATATTGCAAAGACCACTAACATAGCAGAGATCTGAAAACCTGTGGGTTTTGGGAATAGGCTGTTGTGGTAATCATTATCTTCTAAGGCTAGGAGGGCTATTTTACGCCCTCCTCAACTTTTTAAGGCGGGCAGTAGGCGAGCGAATAAATCGCTCTCCTGAAAACGCCAGGCCTGATAACTGCAATTACATAAACTCAACTGAATTTTACTCAAACCGTAGGTCACATTTCAATTATTTAACGAATCGTAACGGTTGCTCCAAGGTGACCAGCAGTGACAGCTACCAGTGTAGGGCCAATTGTTTGTGTCAGTTTTTCAGTGTTAATTGTATGTAACTTTAGAGTCTGCGATTTTGAGGGTACTGTTACTATTCGAACACTAGCTTGTAGCTATTGCTGCGACGTGACAGACCCATCACTAGTACATGCAGATCGTTTTCGCAGTATGTAACTCACCTTACAGAAGTAAATATTGATGACAGCAAATGTCCAGTTGTAGAAAAAGCGACACCTATCGACAGAATCACATTTGTGTGTAGAGTTTCTTTTTCGAAGGACTGAAAAATATTAAACGAATTAGAATTCTAGACAAGATCCAAAACCCGCTGAATTCCACACGACCCTTGTAAATGATACGATAATTAAACAATGAATTTTCTTTTCACGTGGTTTGTGATTTTGGTACGATGTGGCAGTGTTGTGTGGGAATAAAATACAGGCAAATAAACTTTTACTCTCCTCATTTTCATTCATGGGGATTATTTTTTCAGGAGAGTACTTTTCAAAACAATTTTTTGTGGGGTTTAATGTCCATTGACACTGCTGGGGGCACACAGACAGTAATGGATAAATATTGATTACAAGCCTGTTTTATGAAATCCCCATCTACATCAACACTAAACCATGCGGAAAACGAAAATCCGTTCCGCACACATGTTCGGAACGGAAATTGTTGACGGACTATTTTTATAAAGAAACGAAATTTCACTGTAATGTTCTACAAATCGTGCACCGCAATTACAATTTGAATCGCTAGCGATGGCTATAAATCGAGCCCTGAGAACACATTGGAACTCAGGGGACAAAATAGTAACACGGGTTCCCCTCGCGAATTTGGTTGCCGATAAAATGTGTTTTTTGGTTAAAAGTTGTCAAATGAATTGTTGAGTGTCCTTCTAATAATTGTTTTTATTGACTTCAAGGCGGGTAAAAACACAGAACGACACGCGGCGTGTGTTAATATGTTAATCGATATGGCACTTGCTTTTTCCTTCCACGCTGGCACTCGTGTCATATCGATTAACCCATTCACACACGCGTGTTATATGAAATCCCCATCTACAGCAACACTGTGCACCGCAATTACAATTTGAATCGCTAGCGATAGCCAAGAATCGTCCACTGAGTTCCAATGGGTTCTATGTGCCAGTAGGCACATAGAACACATTGTAACTAAGGGGACGAAATAGTAACACGGGTTCCCCTCGCATATTTGGTTGGCGATAAAATGTGTTCTTTTTGTTGATAGTTGTCAAATGAATTGCTGAGTGTCCTCCTAATAAATGTTTTTATAGACGTGGAGGCGTGTAATAAACACAGAACGACACGCCTGTGTGAATGGGTTAATCGATATGGCACTTGTTCTATCCTTCCGCGCTGGCATTCGATTATTCCATTCTGTGTATGTATGGTGAAATGTATTTGCACATGCGTACACTTTTCACTATATCTCCGTTACTACTGTCTGTTTTGCCATCGTCAAGTTTTGTCCGATCATACCATCCGTGGGTCAGTCATGCAACGTTACAAGATTTTATTTATTTATTTATTTATTTATATTTATTTATTTATTTATTTATTTATTTATTTATTTATTTATTTATTTATTTTTATTAGGGTTTAACTACACATTAACAGCCAGGGTCATATCATGTCGGTGACAGTTTTACGGGTGGAGGAAGCCGGAATACCCGGAGAGAACCACCGAGCAACGACGAGCAGCTGTCAGCTCTCCAACATCATAACTCTGAACTCTGCACCGCGGCACAGGCAGGGTTAGATTGGTTGAAGACATGCGCACCATCGACGTGCAGTACGCCTTAGTACACAGCGTCATCGTGCCCCGGGTAGGCAATCGGGGTTAAGTACCTTGCCCAAGGACACAACGCGGGAGCACGAATCAGTCGCTGAAATGGTCACCCATCCAACTACTAACCGCGCTCGACGTTGCTTAACTTCGGTGATCTGACGAGAACCGGTTACCGTGACGCCACCGCGCCCCCATTTTATTTATTAGATATGATTTTCAATCCTAGAATTGCCACTTGTCAAACTCGGAAAGCATAACCTCAAATTCGTCTGATATGACGCATACTCTCAGCCAATATAAACCAAGTCAGAGTGTCCCCTTGATGCGCTGTTGCTAGGCGCAACAAAATGCTTACATCGAATCCGTTCTTCCAAGAACGCACTTTGGAAAACTGGTGTCACAAAATGGAGTTGTTTGAAGCAGAGTTTTTTGAATAACGATGAATTAATAATGGAGGAAGAGGATTGAATGGAAGATGAAAAGTGCGTTGAAAATGCAACACAAACTGCCAATCAATTTCAGAGGCTGAAACGGAGTCGTCACCCTTGATGCGTAATAGATAACAAACGGAAACAAAAATAAATGTAACAGAGTCCTGTTATCAGTTTCCAAATTCAAATTCGCCAATGAATGAGAGGCCTACTGAACGCATGAAAGATAAAACATTGCGAATCCATTTTCAAAGCTTCCCACACGCGTTTGTTCGTCTGCAGCTTTGTAGATGAATGTGTATGCAGCAAGCATGGAGGAGTAATTCTCCAACAACAAATTTCACCAGGCCGAATTGGAATATTTGTTTGTTGTTCTTGTGTTTTGGAAGATGTAACTCAGTAAGGGCGTATCTGTAATTTGTAAATGCCTTGACCTAGCATTCGACTGAATTCTTTTCACGCCGCAGTGTAGCCCAATTCAATGATCCAATTGATAAAGAGATTGTTGTTTGCTTTTACATCAGCTTCGACACCATATTTCTTTAACGGACTGATAACATGTTACGTCGGGCTGATAATATGGTTGCAGGCGCAAACCCGGGATATCAAAGTTAAGGTGGGCAAGAGTAATATCTAGGGAGGGGAGCTAGTTCAGCGATTTAGGGGATGGCCGCTACGTTCAGATCGTTGAACTGCTGGGTGGAGGGATACAGAATAGGATGCGCAGCGTCACCCGATCCACGTGGCGGCGAGATGGGAGTGAGCACAAGAGGGAGTCACCCTCTATCGCAGGAGTGGTGGGGGACTTCCCCCGGGGGAAATTTTGAAATTCGAGACAAAATAATCGCAATTTTCTTGGCTGTGAGTCCGTTTGTGTCCATAATTTATAAGTGTGAAAGGCACCAATAATTATGCCACATCACGCGGTGGGGGGGGGGGGGGGGTGCATGGTTGAATTTTTTTTTGGGGGGGGGGGATGTGACTTTTATTCGCATTTTTTTCAGTTTTTATCGACTGAATCGAGAGAGTCGGCTATCCACGCGAGCTGTTATCCGGTAACCGAACAATGAATGATGTGACGAGTCAAACGTCGGTTCTCTTCCTGATGTTTTCCATCGATTTACCGTACACGCAATTGTTCATGAGTTTGAAGAAATCTTTTTCGAAATCATTCTCGGCTCGAATTCTGAGATTCGTGTTGAGATCGATGTATTTTTTCATCCAAGGCTCTTCGTCGAATCGAATGACGTGATGTATGTCGACTAATTTCATCCCGTGATTGACGTATTGTTTCAAATTCTCGCTGTAGACGACGTACTTACGTTTGTTAAATAAATTGGAAATGAGTTTTTTCTTGTCACCTTCGATCGGTTCCATTCGTTCGGGAGCCAGCAGATAATCGTTGTGTAGATCGTGTAATTCTTCCGGATAGTTCAAATCGACTTCTAAAATGCAAGGATAGTCTCTCCATTTTTGCATCTCTTCCGGTTCCGTCACCCATTCGAAATTTCCAAACGGTAAAGGATGACTCATAGCTCAACCATACAGATTATTAGCGTCCCAGTACTGTATGTATTTATTCGATCATTTCAAATCGAAACCTTCTTTCATGTAGGGATTGTTAGCTTCGGAATATCTGTGGGAGATCATCGAGACGCCACCTCTCGCAGCCCTTTCAAACATGAGCAACATGTCCACATCAGATAATAATTCCAATTGGACTTCGGTGGTCTTCAACAGAGCGTCCCATGCCAGACCGGGTGCGGTGAAATACCAAGCCGGATGCAGATCGTAATTTCGACGACAGACGTCTCGAAAATTTTCGAACACGTCTGCCAAGAGCAGAACGTCGGTCTTCAGATAGAGATCATGATAATCTCTCATGGTTTTCATATCGAATGATTTCCACACGTTTTTGGCGTGTTCGTAATTCTTGTCGGAAATGTCGGATTCATATAATTTCGAATAAAAATCTTCTTTTGAAGGTAGTGCAGTGTCATCGAATCTCTTTAGATCATTCATGTAATCGTAAGGATAGACTCCTTTCCTCAACATAACATCTACTCGTTCTCCAAAATGTTCGCTCATGATTTTAAATTTATCCGTGCTCATGTTATCGACTAATTTTTCCAGAGCGGTCAACATGAATTTAAAACTGTCGATGAAACATATGCTTCTACGAATGGATTTCGTTTTTTTCTTCCAATGTCTCTCCATCGATTACTCTTTTCTTCTCCATGACCTTCCATTTCTTGAAGGAAATGTATCTTTCTTTGCTGTTTGCGATGCAATTTAATTCTTCATGATAGGTGCCAAGATTTTTCACGAACAGATGACTGTCGTAACCTGAGAGATTGTGAAATATCACTGGATAGAAAATGGCGTCTCGATATTTTAAATTACACTTGCTGTGAGCCGGCCCGCGATACAGGCCCGTGGAATTATTGTGGTCTCTGACCTTCTTATTTTCCTCCGAATTCTCGTCGAACGATTGTCTGCATATGTGACATTCGGTGGCCCTGTTATTTTCGTCCTGCTGTTCTCGTGTGATGATCATTTTCGCCAGAATTTTGAATTTGTCGTATAACATTTGAATTTTCGATTCTAACTCTTCCACGAACCTTTGAGCCACGTCGTCGTCTTTGCATTGTTTCGTATAGGTGAAGGGACCCATGTCGTGTTGCGAGTCGAAAGCGCATTTCACGTAAATGCAATAGCCCGAAGGCATGTGTTTTTGATATCTTTCGACGTAACTTTGAAGAGCATCGGGTTGGCAGGAACTCATTTTCACGGTGAAGCATTCGAAATCGGTGTACACAACGAATGGTACTTTTAACCTTCTATTCTGATTTTCATACTTCACGATGGTGTTGGGTTTGGGCATTTCGATGGCGACACCTTGATTTTCATTGCAATATTCCTGATGTTTCGCTAACGATTTTTTGCTGCGAAACATGTTCATGCAGTTGCAACATAAACATATCTCATGTTCATGTTTATTATTTTGTCTCGACAGTAATCGGCTCGGATATTTAACCCAACAATAATGACGATTGTCACCATTCGAAATGAATAATAAAATAATCGTCTTTTCTCTTTTGAGATACGAAGTCTGTCTGAGAGGATAGATCGTTCGTTTTTCATTGCCATATCCCAAGATGTTCACCGCTACGGTGGGATTTTGAGCCTCGCAATGTTCGATGTGTTTTAACTGCATTGGAAAAGTCACTCCAGTCCAATCGAGATTTTTAGAAGTCTCCTTGTAATGAGAAACTCTATCGGAGTGCATTTTGACAGGGTATAAAGCAGAGGTGACTGGCCATTTAAAACACTGATCATCTTTATTTCTCACATTGACCACGGAGTGTTTTTTAGCTAAGAAATACGGTAATTCCACGTAGGAAGACCCTTTCAACGAATCGTTTTTAGTTATATGAATTTCGAGTTTCAACACCTCATCGAATGTCCAATTACTACTTTTATGTTGATAATTCGCGAGAGACATCAACATCTTGTCTTTCATCTTTTTGAAAATGTCTGATAAATCTGAACCTCGAAGTACGGGTTCGACGTTAGATCTGAAATATGCAATTTGCATGATGCTCTCGCCGGACTTCACATTGATTTTATTCATCACACAATGGAGTATCATCTTCATTTTTTGTCCTACGTTCATGTGTTCACGAAACAAATCCAATACTTTTTTCTTCACCCGTTCCATGAACAATTTCGGATCAATTTTCTTGAACGAGGGAACCACGTCGAAAGTTTTAAAAACTCCTTTGATCGCACTCTCCCGTTCTACGGGCTTTGATTGGAATAGTTCCATGATGAGTCGTGCTACATATTCTTCTCCTTTCTCTTTGTCGATTGCTCGTCAAATTATGCTCGATATATCTCGTTTGTCTAGATTCTGAAGTGCATCATTCGTTTTTGTTTTAGTTTTTTTTTTTTCTTTTGAAACTTGAAGTTCTTCAATGGCTTTTCGTTTAGTCGTCTTCTCATTTTTCACAACGGAAACGTTTTTGTTTTTTTTCGACGTCGGTATTTTGATTCCTTTTACTATCTTTTTCTTCTTCTCATTTTCACAACCAATGCATTTTTTGACATCGTTGCTATCAGCATTTCGTTTGCCTTTTCATCAAGCAAACTACATATCTCCTTGCGCATGATCTTTCTAATTTCATCATGTTCCACTTCTACTTTTCTATCGTCGGATGTTACTGTCATCAGCTTATTTTTTTCTGCAATTTGAGTCTGTTTAAGTTTATCCACTTCCGATCTTTCAATTTTTTTCTTTCCATCATTTCACAAACGATATTCCTGTATGACTTCAATTTTTTTTGATTTGGTTCTATGATTTCTGAAATGTGGAATTTTTAATTTTTTACAAATCTCGTTTAACTGAGGTACGGTTTTCTCATTTAAATTTTTCCTTTTTTTATTTGTTTGCTTCTTTTGTAAGAATATTTTTTTCAAATTTTGTATTTAAATAATTTGTTAAAAAGTTAAAAAGTTTTAAAATTGTTTATATATATATATGTTTTAATTCCTTCAAAAAGAAATTTTTTTGTTGAAATTAATCAACGTGAAAAAAATTGAATTAATACGGGAAAAAAGGGCGTTAAAATTTAAACTTTTTATTTATATATAAAGAGAAAAAAAACTTTTACAAAATAAATTTTTTACATTAAAGAAAATTAAAAATTAAAAAAAATTTCTATATATATATATAGAGAGTAAAAAAAAAAAAATTTTTAACAAATTATTACTAAATACAAAATTTAAAAATATACATTATTTGCAATAATTCATAAAACAAAAAAACCCCAAATAATCGATCATGACAACAACACCTAAAAGATGCGAACTGAAATTGAAACGAGTCGAAACGTGTAAGAAATTCGGTTATAAAATCTATAGATTACAACGACATGACTCCATCGAATTGAACAAGGTCGAGACGAAGGGCTTAGAGTATGAACACAATAAATATAGCATGCCTTTGAAATTGGATGAAGCCACGCTCGATTTGTTTTACGAGTACCAAAGCGATCTACAGAAAATCGTCATCGCCAAAGATAGAGAATTCGACAAGGACGATTTGTCGTTGCCCTACGGAAGTTACATATATCCAAAAATCTCACTTGAACTCGTGAACAAATCGGGTGGTGACAGCGCGTTCACCAGTGTAAAAAAACTCAAAAAAGTAAAGATAAACATTCATTGCATTTTCGAAAAAGGAGAAGACACGAGCATCAACAAGCTAATAACGGACTTGGAAATATAAACATTAGAGAGATTGATTTTTAGCGAAGAAGAAGGAAAAAAAGTAATGAGATCTAGAGAGGTTGATCATCTCTAGATATCATTACTTTTTTTTGTTTTTTTTTTTGTTTTCCTTCTTCTTCTTCTTCACTATCGCCCATATATATTATAATAACGTTTCCTTTTTCCTCAAATTTGGCGTCGATTCTTCTTTTCTTTTTTTGTGATATGTTACGTTTTTATAAGAACACATTTGTTTATCCGAATCATAATTATGAACGAATGTTGTGCATTTCTTGGTAACACTCGCATCATTTCCATTCTCTTCAGAAGGTAGTGGCGATGGTGGAAAGCGTCTCATTCTTTTCAATTTCAACCATCTATCCTGCTCTTTTTTCAGTTCTTTCTTAAGATATCCATCATTAGCGTCATTATTTTTCCACATCTTTTTCCCACACTATCTTGTAATATTCATCATTATCGTCTAATCGTTTTTCCACATCTTTTTCGCACTCTATCTCACGATATTCATCATTATCGTCTAATTGTTTTCCACCTTTTTATCCATTTTATATTATTTTTATACTTTCTATGATTTATATTTTATATAATTATATACTTTTTACATTATAATAACATACTCAAAATCGGTATATTCTTAAACGGCGAATTCTCACCAAACAACAAACCCTTGCCGAGTCACTCAACGTTCCGTCCACTCTTCAGATAGAGACTGTTTCCACTCAAAGAATTGCAACCTCTAATGGGTTCTAGATACAATGTTTCACTGCTGTCGTCTACGTGGATGCTACACACGGCTCCTCCCTTCTACAAAAACAGTCCACCCATTAATTTCTCAACTGCCGAACTCGCGAATCCCGAGAGAGCTCCCACGCCGAGAGTCTTTCCGAGAAAGGGTAATGCTTTTGCAGCAATGGGTTATGCTTTTGCGGCGATTCCTGCCAGTAGCGGTAGGAAACCGCCTTTCATTCTCAAATTCTATCTCAATTGAGCGGGACTTAATCTCATCGTCAACCCTCTTCCATCACGAATCGCTTTCTCCATCCTTTTGCTTTGACTTCTGGTCCAGGCGATCGAATCCTGACCGCCACTCATCAGATCTTCATGAGTAAACTTGAATTTCACCGCCTCGCCTCGAGTTGTTAACACTCTCTTAAGTTTCTTCCTCTGTCCTGCGGATATGTTCACCTTTTTAACCACGTATTGTGTCATAATTCTTTTTTTAAAATATATTTTCTTCAATTGTTCTTTTTGTTTTAATGATAATTATATATATTAAATAATTTTTGTAAATTAATATTGCGTTTATTTTATTTTCTTATTTATATATATACACAATATTTTTTTTTTTGCTTTTATATTTCTCTTATGTGAAATCGTATCGTCACCCTCTCTCCGCGAAGATCTAACAGTTCACCATTTTGATCCGTCAATGTGGTTTTGAGACTATACAACGTGTCTAAAATCACTGGTAGATAAACTAAATTTCGAGGTCGTTCCATGATCTTATAACCCAGCGACACGTTTGGAAAGAATGAATAGATCGTCGGTTGAGCGCTACCATTCACGTAGCTTCCAGCAATCACGTCCACATTCACCAGAATGCTATTGACTTTGAGAATGTCAACCGTATTTTCAGATGCCACGTGGCCTCGATACATCTTTCGATCGAATCCCAGCATCTTGCCTATAGAATCGTTCATGTTGAAATCCACTCGAAAATTATCTTCCAAATCCAACATCATCTGTAAGGTATTAGGGTTGGGAGCGAGTCTGATCTTGTTGCTTCGCTTTCCATCCGTTTTCATTTGCGTCTGAATGTAATTGTTCAAATCGTCTATGTCGTAACTTCCTTTGGGAATTCGAATCTCTAACCAATCCACTCCGTCAGAATACTTGAACGAGTTATTCTTTTCGGTGATGTTGGGAAAGGAATAATAAGTCTCCAGATTCACCAACGCCATCTCATATCTTTTCTCTCTATTCAATTCGATGGAAGGTTCGAATTTCGTTGCGAATCGAGTCGAATCGCCACTCACCACGATTTGAATGGATTGTTTTGCAGCCGTATTCTCGGCTATCCGTTCTAACAATTCTCCTTGTTCCAACATTATATTTTAATTTTTATTTTATTTTTCAAAACTAAATTATTTGATGATTTATTATTTTCTAATTTTATTTTTGCACTCTGTCTTATTATCATCAGAAACATAAAACTTGTCAAATCCGCACTGATATTTTCCACGATTAAATTCGCTAGTCAAATCGATCACGACGAAATTGTAAAGTCCTCCATCCCAAACCCTCTTGCAGAATCTCCTGAATTCCGCCGCGCTCATGTCGTTTGCGACGTGATCGCCGTAGATGTGATTGAGATTCTTGAGATCCTGGCGAAAGAGACACAGTAAATTAGCGTTCTCCGTTATCATGTGTCTGGGCAATCGAAAATAATTCTGCTTCAGGTAGAAACAGTCCACGTTGCTGTGACGACCCCTAACGTAATACGATTCGCATCAGTTCTGTCTCTCCAAAAGCAGATCGTCGAAAATCATGAGATTCTTATCTTCCGATTTCAATTCTCTAGGATCCGGAACATCACTAGCATTCTCATAAAATCGACACTCGACGTTCAAAGATGCATTTCTCTTCATCAGTTCCATCGCCGCACCGTCCAAAATGGTCGAAAGTGAAGCTTCACTTTTGTCAAATTCCTCCCTACTGTCAAAGATTCTAGCTATGACGTCCTTGGGCAATCTGCGATCTATGCACTCTCGAAGCAATCTGTATTCGGGTTGAAACAAGCTCTTGCCAAACACGAACAATCTGTCGTAATCCAACTAGTCGGGTCGTGACAACAGATTCATCAACAGATTGGTCTTTCCACAATTCGATTTTCCCACTATCAAGCCTCTTATGCTTTTGGGAAAGAACTCGTTATTCGACCTCTTGGTCACGGCGTCGTTCCAAGACATATCTTTAATGTTCATCTTTGTTTATTTTTTTGTTATTTTAGATTTTATCAAACACAATTTTTGTTTTTTTCAAACTCAGTTTTATAAATATTATTATTTATTTATATTACACCGTCGTGAGTTCTCTTCAATCCAGATCCACTCGTCATTTTGGCCAAATCTTGTATGGGTACCACAGCATCCTTAAAATCTTTCCAACTTTTCGGCGATCGCTCTAACGTAGCTCGCTTCGCTGGCGGACTGATCAACTTGTCGATCAACGCATCGGCTGCCCTCTTGCCAGCCACAGAAGCTATCCTACCACTGGCTTCGGAAGCGGCTTTCTTACCAGCATCCAAAGCCGTCTTCTTACCGACCTCAAACGCGGTCGATGCGAGTTTTCTACCTGCATCGCTCGTGAACGCTCGCATTATAGAATCGACGATGCCAGAACCGCCTTGAACGTAAGTTCTGACGTATCCCCTGTTCTTTATCACCAACATATTTATAATATATATTTTGTTCTTTCACTGGTAAATCGTTTGTTGTTTAAATTACTTTTATTATTTTGTAGTGTAAAATTTACTCTTTTATTTTACATATTTTTGTTTGTTTCTCTCTACATATTATATATCAATCCTTCAATTCGTTCATCAGTCTTTTGTAATCGCGTTTATTCAAAACCTGCTGCCTCAACAATTCATCGCATATGTTCACTATCTCATTATCTAATCCAGTGTTACCAGCGCGTCTACTTGCCATCAACAAACTCAATCTCTGAGACAGAGCATCAGAATCGCTTGGAAGAAAAGTGGTTTTCGCCCCATTCCCAGTCACCGACTCGACGAACTTCTTATTCATATCCCATATGGGTTTCACCACTTTCGTCCACTTGTAACCTCTGTTGGCTTTGGGTCTCGTTTCTCTGGCATCGTTATTTCTCTTCATGGCGTGGGTCTGAACCAGAATGTCACCGTAATTGTCGAAAGCTTGCTCCATGTAATCTCCAGGCTTGTCGGAAAGGAGCAATTTGCGCAATCCAGGTGTTAATTCGTACCTATTCGAACCGACGATTAAATTATCATCATAATCCATTTCCACTTCAGTGTCGCCCACGAATTTCTTACCGCTCGAATCCTCGCGAATTCCATACAACAGATCACTCTTACCACCATCCTCGGACGACGCGACGCTATCAGTGGTGATAGTTGAAGCTGTATCATCGCTCTCTCTCACATCGGTTTCGATTCCCATGGGAGCGTAATCCGGTGTAGATTGAAAGGAACACTGTTTTGTAAAACTACCGGGCAACGAACCCATTCCCAAAGAACTCTTTTTTATGGGTCTCAATTCTTCAACTATCTCCTTCTTGCTTCGTTCCTGAACCTCCGTCACGGGTTTAAATATTTTTGTGGTTTTGCGTCTCAATTCCATCTCTCCAAGTCGTCTGCTTCTGTCAGCCGATTGAATACTCTTCTTAGCACGTTCATATTCGTTTAAAAGTTGATCTCTACGCTTGGCATCTGTGATGTGTAAAAACATTTTTCGTTTTCTAAAATTATTAATATTTCCTTTAGAGTATGCTAACGTGAGTTATTATTATTCTCAAAATTAAATGTATACTTATTTTTATGTTTTATGTTTTAAGTAAATAAAAATCTTCTGTCTTTAATATAATAACTAAAACCAGTTGAGAAAAAAACATTTTACAAAATGAAACCTCGATAAATAGTTAAAAAAATATTAAAATAGCATCCGTTTCAAACGTGTTAAAAATCTGAAAGAACATGAATAATTAAAATCTCGAATAAAAACATGACAGTAAATGTAATGATTTAAAAAAAAAATAACATCAATTAATCTTTTGAACTGTTTCCGCCTTCATCCATAGAATAGTTTTTCAGTTAAACGATTTAACTGACAATTGACTCATTTGAATGAAAAACCCGTAATACATTTCGAGCGTGACAAATGGCGTTCTCAGTAAGTTTATACAGTAAATATCACTTTGACATGCGATCTGCTTGTCAGCTTGATAAAACAGACTGATGATTGTAGACTGACACCCGAATGGAATGGTTTAACGCGCCGAAGGCGCGCAGGGATGGTATGGGGAACAAGCCCCTTTCGACCCTCAGTGACTGGACAATAAAATCCACAGCGCTTCCTTCATGAATAATTATATTCGCGTATCAGAACGAGCTTCATCGCAGAGTAACTCGGTGTAATGATTCACATTATTTTGATAAAATTTATTATTATTTCACTTCTGACGTAAGTGGGGATACCCATAGTGGATTTTTCCAAACTCAATAGAAAAAACTAATTTTTTTTTGAAAATCCCACGATGGATATTTCCACTTGTACAGTATAAATAGGGCTCCTGCACGCTACAATCATCATTGGCGAAGATCCTCCAGGATCGGCCACACGAAAAAAGGTGAGAAGAAATCTACGTGAATCCAAATGTATGGGGATACCCATAGTGGATTTTCCAAAAAAACTCAGTTTTTTCTGTTGAGTTTGGAAAAATCCGCTATGGGTATCCCCACTTAAGTCAGAAGTGGGGATATCCATAGTGGATTTTCCAAAAAAAAACTCAGGTTTTTTCTGTTGAGTTTGGAAAAATCCGCTATGGATATCCCCACTTACGTCAGAAGTGGGGATACCCAACAGTGGATTTTTCCAAACTGGGGTTTTTCTGTTCAGTTTGGAAAAAAAATCCTCGGTGTCCCAGAAACGGCAACCCCCCCCCCCCCCCTTTTCCATGTACCGGAGGCCCAAATCGGTCTTAAAACAAAATTTTAAAAAATCCTCGATCAGTAACGGCGCTTTACGCTCACTTTTCGCCGTTGGCGAACGTCGAAAAAACGTTTTGAGGTCGATTTTTCCTGGTCTAGAATCGGCAAATGGGTTTCGCCGATCGGATCGCACATTAACCGTTCGAACACCCGTTGGCGAACGTAGGTGGTCCATAGGTGGTCCAGAATCGGCAAACCGTTTTTTGATGCTGGTCCAGAACCGGCAAAGCGTTTTTTCGCTCGCGTTCACCAACGATGGATCGATGGTCTAATCCGCGATGGGAACGTAGAGAGAAAACTTTTAAATTAGATTTTCTTAAAATTTCATACATTTTTTCACTTTTGAGCGACGCGTCGAATCTGTGCGTTCGCCAACGGGTATTTGAACGTTAAAAGTGCGATCTGTGGGCCTCAAAAAACAATGGCCGATTCTGGACCACCATGAAAAAGTGACATTTTGTACACGTGTGCACGATTTAACACTGAATCCCTATGGCGGTACACGTACATGTACGTGTACTTGTACAGTACATGTACAAAGTGGTCCAGAATCGGTCATTATTACCTACACTGGACTGGTTACGTAAAATAATTCATGAGAGATGAGGGACGTTGTACAAACACGAGTGCGCGAATGCGCACGAGTGTTTTACAATGTAGTCCCTCGCCTCGAATGAATTATTTCTCGTAACCAGTCCAGTCAAGGGATTACTCTGTTTATTACTTTTCATTATTAACGATAATTATATTATTTAACCCTTTACCTAACGTAACGGTCAAAACCGGTTAGCGCTATTCTCAAAAATCGCCAATTAATTTTCATTATTTTTTCATTGTTTTGTCTCTAAAACATAGGTTATGACTCCTCATTGGAACGAGCTAATTGAGACAAAAATGAAAATAATAGTTATTCAAGATTTTTTTTTTTGCAAGTGTCGTCTCCTTTTCATATTAGGTAAAGGGTTAAAAAAAAACAAAAAAAAAACAATGAAGTCCCCATTATACCCACGGCAAAGCGTCTTCGTTTGCGCGCACGGATACATGACCCAATTGTTGATTGCATAATTCACTTGTGAAGTTATCGTTTATAATCAAACCCGGAAATCCCAGTAAATCACACCTTGGAAAGTAATAAAAAAAGAATTAAACCCAACTTAAATACTGAGTGAGAGTACTAAGATGCGAGATATGGGTTGGTCATATCCAACTTACCTCTGTGTTACGAGGCTAATATCAGACAGAAAATGACGATAAGTAAAAATAATTAAACCTTTTTTTCTGTTCATGCATTTTCAGGCAAAATGATTGACTAAAGTTTTTCTTTTTTTTATAACACAATGAACCGAATGAAAAAGTAGCATTTAGGCCCGTCCTAAACAACGCCCCCAACGAGAGTCTTAAAAATTACATTGCACAGTGTCGATGGAAAACAACCCATGCACGCTCATATTGTTTCAAATCGAAAAGTAATTAATATTTATCTCATCACAGTAAAAAGACTTTCAAAATAAAATTTATATGAACAATGAAATCCTTATCATGCTTTTTATTCCATGTTCCTTTTTATGCGCAGCAGGTGATCGTCTGCGTTCATCGTTTTACCCCAATCAAACGTAAACAATGGACGGTCACAAAGACATCGATGACATCCACAAACGAAACAATGGTCGGTCATAATAAGCCTCAAACGAAACTCACGCGAATAAAACTTTTCAATTTCCAAATAGCCTGAATGAACTCTGAGACAAAGTTCAACCAACTTCATGTCATCGGGGTTTATATCGAACTCCACATTTACAAACTCTGTTTTCAATTTCTCAGGAAATGGTTAAAATCAGAATTAAGTTTACCTCGGTGTTGCTTTGAATGACCTCATCCTCCCGTCAAGTGGAAAAGGAGATTGATGTTCTATGTGGGCGTGGCCTATGACGTTCATTTTAACTTAAGCAATTCATTGGTCAATAAAATTTTTACTGACACAAGAATAATGTTTCAGCGAAATGTATCGTTATTTCAAACAGAATTTTAGAAAACTATGCCTTCTTTATTCAGTTATCATTAGAGAGCATGATGCGACCTGGGCCCAGTACTTTAAAACGTTTACACCTGTACACATATCCCAAGTCTAGCGCGCCGGTAATTACAGGTCTGTAAATTGTAACTTGCGATCTTTATAGTATTCGCTAATTTCGATCGCTCGACTGTGCAATGTCGGTCCCGCGGCTACCCTTGGCTACATTTACAATTGTTTTATAATACTGCCTCGTACAAGCGATTGTAACACACGCATACGTCGTGCGGCTGAACGTTTGTTTGTGTTTACTATTGCAATAATAATGAAATGACAATATGTACTCTTAAAAAAAACGAAACGCAAAACGGGTTTTCTGTGGTGAGGTACGTTCCCGCGTTATGGGATAATGAGATTGAGAGGGGCGCGTTGGCTCAGTAGGTAGAGGTACAGGCTGCAATCCGAGAGGTCCTCGGTTCGAATCCCACCTGCGGCGACCGCGTTGTGTCCTTGGGCAAGACACTTCACCCCCTTTGCCCATGTGGGGGCACGATGACGCCGTGTACTAAGGCGTACAGCACGTCGATGGTACGCATGTCTTCAACCAATCTAACCCTGTCTGTGCTGCAGTGCGGAGTTACGATGTTGGGAAGCTGGCAGCTGCTCGTCGTTGCTCGGTGGTTCTCTCCGGGTACTCCGGCTTCCTCCACCCGTAAAACTGTCACGGTCATGATTAGCCATTGTGCATAAGTATGTGACCTTAAACATAAATAAATAAATACATAAATAAATAATGAGATTGAGAACGAAATCAATTCATAACCAAAGCTTTAATGGATGAATGAAGAACAAATGGAGACGTTTCAGTCGTTAACGTCACTAACCGACGTCATCCAAACTCAATATCTAGTGTGACCGCCATCTGAGTCCAACACTGCTTGGCATCTTCTGTTCATTGAAGCAATCACATTCCGGATGGAAGCTTGAAGTACGGTGGCCCACTCTTCCTGCAAGGCTTGCGCCAACTGCGGTAACGCCTGAGGTTGTGGTTGACGTTGTCGCACACGTCGATCCAGTTGATCCCATCGATGTTCGATCGGGTTCAAATCTGGCGATCTGGAGGGCCAGGGCAGGACTTCGATGTGTTATCCCGTAGATAAGCTGTCGTGAGCCTTGCTGTCTGTGGTCCTGCGTATTCATGCTGGAAAATGGCGTTGGCATTCTGCATAATGAGGAGCACGTGTGGATGCAAAATTTCATCTCTGTACCTCTGCGCCGTCAAGTTACCTTCAACATGGACGAGGTATGTTCTACCAGTGTGGGGGATGGCTGCCCACATCATAACGCTACCGCCACCAAATCTGTCCACCTCCCGAACGCAGCTACGCGCAAAACGTTCTCCGCGATGTCTAGACACATAGCATCGTCCACCAACTCGGTGACCATGGAAACGTGGCTCGTCACTGAACCATACCGTTCTTCATCTCTGATGAGGCCACGCCCGTTGCATCTGACACCATTGAAGTCGCCGTCGACGATGCTGCGCCGTCAAAATGACGTCTCGAACTGGCCGTTTAGCACGCAGACCTATCTCGCGTAGACGGACGGTTGCGAACGGTCTGATCTGAAATCCTCCGCCGACCTGGTAGCGTTGACGCTTTAGAGGTCGCTGTAGTTGTTCTCTCCCTCAAATGACGTAACCGGATTTATCGGTCCTGAGCTGGGTGGTTATTCGGGGTCTCCCGGATCTTGGAAGGTCTTGTGTTGTCCCCTGGATTGGTAGCGGTTACACAGGCGTGTGATGGTGCTCGGTGAGACATTGAACACACTCGCTACATTCGAAGCTGATTCGTCTGTTTCCAAGCGGCCAATGGCATTATTTCTCTGAGCTTCTGTCAAATGCGGTATTTTGCATGAGCAATATCCCTTTAACGCTGTGCGAATTCCGATCGATTTCCACGTTAATTTATTCCATCACTCGCTCTGCTCGCCTGCCCGGAGTGTGCAACTTCATGATCAGGTATTCACTCAGTGGAAACTTTGTTTTGTTAATTGCCAATATTTGCGGGGTGACGGTGGCCGAAATTATGCCCCGTTGTCCAAAATGTTACATAATGTTTAGACCATCACAATATGTCGTTAACCATATCTACAGCCACACTTCATCACTACATTCTCCAAAATTTGCCATGTTACCGTGACTATACCCGTTTTGCGTTTCTTTTTTTGAACAGTATATTTCCTTACGATTACAGTTGATGGATCCCGTGAATAGTGTGAAAGCTCTTACGTGTCTTCTAAAAACATGAGTCAGTCTGTCATTTTTCCTTTTTATTCAAGATGTTAACTACGGAACAGAAGGTGGCATATTCGTCAAAATAGAATATCTGACTTATCGCGTCCTCCATCTGAGTCTTTAAGCAAGCGCAAAATTCATGCATGTACCTGTATATACAATTCCCCGACGAAAGTTCACACGTAAGTTTTCACCTGTGATTTCGAGAAAATTACCGGCGTCGAACACCTGTACTCCTTAAAAGAATCCGATTTACAGGCTCACTACGGGTGTGTCTGCACTTTACAGGTCCAGGGAAGCAGCTGTATACTTCTACTCTGACGATCGGTTTTTCGTATTCGTTAATTGCTTGGGCGCGAATTGTAGTAAATTTCTCACAGTTACAGGCACTCAAAGTTTTATAGTATTGAGCCGTGGCTTTTATTTTAACCCTTTACCAAACGCAGACGATTTCAAAATGTATTATTTTAACTATCAATTTTTAACTTTTTTTTCAAAAAACTTCAACAAAACCATATCATGTGACCCCTCTTTGGAATGATCTCGTCGAGCTCGTTCCAAAGAGGGGTCACATGATATGGTTTTGTTGATATTTTTCGAAAAATAATTTTTTTTTTCAGCTGCTGAATTTGCATATTACGCGGGCGGATGCGGGTGATTCGTTGGGTAAAGGGTTAAGGTGCTATATAAGTTTGACATTTTGTTTATTTTGAAATTCCCACTTCTGATATTCCTTAAATTTAAATTAAATATACACAAATTATACATCAAAATGAAGGTATAGAACACGACGATTAATATATGAAATCAACTCATAGAGTTTACAGCAGGCACCACTGGTTCCTGAAAGTCTACCGTATTCGTACTAGAACTGATAATACAATAATATTTCGTGAGAACAACTTGTGGCCAAATGTGCTTCACATATCCAAGAACAACGCTAGGCATTTGAAACACTTTGGGATGCAGCGATAAAACTGCATTTTGGAAAAGGTCATCACCATCTGCATTGTTTATTGAAGATGGATTGCATGCGCAAGTCACTTGATACCACGAATTTCCATCAAAAAACAAAATCGTAATTAGTCTGTGTGAAACACAGACTATTTTTTTTGTACGGTTTCTTCTTCTTCTTCTTCTTCTTCTTCTTCTTCTTCTTCTTCTTCTTCTTCTTCTTCTTCTGTCTTCTGTCTTCTGTCTTCTGTCTTTTGTCTGCACGATAACTCGAAAAGGAATCGTTCTATCTCGCTGGTTTTGGCATACTGATAGACAGTCAGAAGTTCTCGGCCACCTATGTGTTTCAGGTCGCTAGAGCCACTGAGTATGGCCCAGTCGGTCACAGGGGTTTCACTGCCTCCAGTTTCCTGATACAGTAAATTCTCCTCAATCAATATGATGATATGCTATTCACACTGGAGATAATGTAAACATCAGTGGAGTCAGCTGTCAAAAAATGAAATGTAACCTTGTTATGATAATGGGATGTAAGTTCCTGGAACGAAGTTGAGAGAAACCCTTTGGCTTGCAAGGAAATAAATTATAAATTATTCAGTTCAATGCTTTTAACCCTCTCAAGACTTCAATGTGGATTGCACATATTTTATTTCAGGCAGAATAAAGGTAACCCTTTCCATAAAACTGCACTGAATAATTGTTGAAACCTATCTTATTCAGTTCAATGCTTTTAACCCTCTCAAGACTTCAATGTGGATTGCACATATTTTATTTCAGGCAAAATAAAGTTAACCCTTTCCATAAAACTACACTGAATAATTGCTGAAACATATCACAAAACTGCCAGGATGCCGGTAACAATGCAATACTGACACGACCGACTGTACTGTTAACTGTGTTAGTCCTATGATTGTTTAAAACTCATTTGTTAGAGGAGTTATATAGTCTTCCACTGCGCTCGGCTCGGTCTCACCAAGAGTGCAGTAACATTAGGTGCCAAAGTGCCATTAAGAGAATGTCTCAGATTTGTGCTGTTCCATCCCTCCGGGGTGCAAAAGCAGGTACTGTCAGCTGAGAAACTTGATGTTTTTCGCTTTATTTTCTGTAACATTTAATTCTATGTGGAATGGGACACCTTTTCAGTGTGCCTTCCAAAGTAAGGGATTCTTAACCCTTTAGCTAACATAACGGCGAAAACCGGTCAACATTATTAACAGAAATGTCTTCAGTTTTAATTACCTTTTCATTTTTGCTTGAAAACTTAGCTTATGACCCTGTATAGGATTGAGCTCATTTTTAAAGGATTATTCATTTATTGGTGTTTAATGTCACATATTTCTGCACAGTGGCTAATCATGACCACGGCAGTTTTTCTGGTGGATGAAGTCGGAGTACCCGGGAAGAACCACCGAGCAACAACGAGCAACTGTCAGATCCCCCACATACTAACTCTACACAAGCAGGGTTAACATTGGTTGAAGACGGGTGCACCATCGATGTGTAGTAGGCTTTAGTTCACAGCGCCACCATGCACCTACATGGGCAATGGGGTGAAGTGTCTTGCCCAAGGACAGAGTGAGGACCTCTCGCCTTGCAGCCTGCACCTCTGTCAACTGAGCCACTGCGCCCCCATTTAAAGGATTAAAATGGAGTTTTTATAGAGAATATTTTATCCCTCTGAATATCTTAATATGGGGGCATTATTCAGAAAGACTGGGAAATGCATTTTATTAAATCTTAATGCATTTCTAAAGTTTATGAATGTATTTCATCACTCAAATTAGTGGGCAGAGCCAAAAATGTCCGTTTCTGATTTGTGTATCAAACCCTTTGAATGCTGATCACATATGTGCCATTTCTGGTTTCTTATAAGAATGTTCTGATTCCTGTATGAATATCTGTAAATACTGCTAACGAAAACCCATTTCTGATTTGTTAAAAAATATTTTACTCTCGAAAATGAGCCTCCATGAATTCTCTTTCTTTATAGTTTATTCCTGATACTTTAACACTTTTCACACAGACTTGAATTTACTGGTGGCAGAAAATTATGTTTCTCTGGTTCTAAAATATTTCATCAGGTGCCATGGTACCTTGCATAGAATATGGCAACTGTGTAGTCTCTATATAATAATAGTATGCTGTATTAAGGCGATCTTTCTCATTATTTGATTTTAGACAGCGTTGTTTTTCGATGCCTTTTCCACCCGATGACGTTGACCGTAAATCGAAAGTAAGATAATATGTAAACAAATCCGTTACTTTTGGAAGTTACCCCATGCAGCTCTGTGGCTGTGTTTTGAAGGATTTTGATGCCCAAGCTTTGTTCTTGGATATCTGAAGCACATTTGGCCATAGTTTGTTCTCAAAAAATATTTTTGTATTATCAGGTCTGGTACGAATACGGTATCAGACTTCCAGGAACTAGTGGGGCCTGCTGTCAATTCTATGAGTTGATTTCATATATTTTACGTTGTCTCTATCTCCCAACCCTCATTTTAATGTATAATTTGTGTATATTTAATTTGAATTTAAGGAATATCAAAGGTGGGAATTTCAAAATACAAAAAATCCATTACTTATATAGCATATATAGTGTTTAAATTTACTCCCCCTCAAGCTTATTTATAAGGAATGAGAGTTTGTTTTTGTCTATTTTATTTCTTGAGTTATGAACCCCCAAAAAACAAAGGCCAAACATAGTGTAAATGGGCTACGCCCAAACGATCGTTCCTTATTTGTTTGACAAATTATCGTTTATTGAGTGCAACAAGGTGTCATCTGCAATTATTTTGTATGTTGTTGCCTCCAAGGGTGTGTATATTGACGGGTTGCTCAGCCAGTAGTTAGTGGGGTTTTTTTAAAGATAGATACCAAATGCTTATTCGTTAGTGCTCAGTAAGTCAAACTGCAAAGAGTTAGACAGTTATAAATGTGTAAGCAAGCAAAAATATAAAGAAAATCTTCTATTGACAAGACGTAAAAGTATTAATGTTCTATTTGCGTCCTTCTTTTGTTCACTTTTGATTACGTGTAGAGTTATATTTTACAGAGCATCTTAGATCAGTATGGAAATATGCTACATTCTAACACTAGCTCCTTAAAACTTGTGTGAGAATTTTAAACTGCATTCTAAAAGAAAAGACAAAAGGCAGAGAAACATCCCCAAGAATATACAAACGCCAACACTTTAACCCTTTACCTAACATGAAAATCAGACGACACTTGCAAAAATAATTCTTGAATAACTCATTTTTTTCATTTTTTGTCTCAAAAACATAGGTTATGACCCCTCGTTGGAAGAAGCTCGACGAGCTCGTTCCAACGAGGAGTCATAACCTATGTTTTTGAGACAAAAAATGAAAAAAATAATGAAAATTAATTGGCGATTTTTGAGAATAGCGCTGGCCGGTTTTGGCCGTTACGTTAGGTAAAGGGTTAAAACTGACTAGAAGAAAAAGACATTTCCCCTGGATTGAAAGAGGCAGGCTAAGAAATCCAGTGATTGTGTGTGTGTGTGTGTTTGTGTGTGAAGGGGGTCTGTCTTCCTTTTGTTGTAAGTACCTAAACAACAGTGTTTGCGTCCTCACAACGATTTCCTTTGTTTTCCCCACGTCCCTGCAAAGAACATAATGTGCCAGTGTTTATCTTCCTGATTTTGTAGGGTTCCATTTGTCATTGCCAGTCACCGCGAATAAAAGAAAATAATGCCCTCACAACGACAGATGAACAAGACTGAGGAAGTACAGTACGTGGAGAGTGTATTATCACTAAATCACCCACAGAATGGAGATTCCACCCAAGCAATAATTGCAAATTTGTTGCAGAGCATAACAAGCACAGGCAAAGTTTCAACCAATGGACCTCCGGGTTAAACCCGGAGGTCCATTGGCTGAAACATTGCTTGTGTTTTTTTTTTTGTCCTTATGTATAAAATTTGAAAGTTATAGTTTGGGTGATAACTCCACTCCGTGGGTGGTTTAGTTACAATTCACTCTCAACGTATTGTATATGTGTGTATGTGTGTGTGGGTGTGGGGTGAGGGTATGGATGTAGGGGTGTCTTCTCGATTTTATGAGAATCTAGACAATTGTTCATGGGTTCCACAAAGATTTCCTTTGTTTCCTGCACGTCCTCGCAAAATAACGCAACGATAACAATGGGTTAGTGTTTATCTTCCAAACTTTTGTGTGGACTTTTTTGTCACCGGAATAAAAGGAAAACAAGTTCCCACAATGTGGTGTAACAAGACGGACGAGAATGTGTGTGTCTTTCCGAGTGTATGTGCTTGTGTGTGGATATATTTGTGTGTGTTCATTTCATATTATTATTATTTATTATGGTTTAAAGACACTTTAACAGCCAAGGTCATACCGTGTCGGTGACAGTTTTATGGGTGGGTAAACCAGAGTACCAGGAGAGAACCAACCCCTTATAAAAAAGTACCATGGTAAACCATGGTAAATCCCCAAATACCCTGGTAATACCATGGTATTACCAGGGTATTTTGGGATTTACCATGGTTTATCGTGGTACTTTTTTATAAGGGACGAGCAACGACGAACAGCTGCCAGCTCCCCAATATCGTAACTCCGCACTGCAGCACAGGCAGGATTAGATTGGTTGAAGACATGCGCACGATCGACGTGCAGTACGTCTTAGTACACGGCATCATCGTGCCCCTACGTGGACAATCGGGGTTAAGTGCCTTGCCCAAGGACACAGCGTGGGAGTCCTAATCGATCGCTCAAACGGTCACCCATCCAAGGACTAACCGGGCTCGACGTTGCTTAACTTCGGTGATCTAACGAGAACCGGTTACCGCAACGCCACCGTGCCCCCATGCATTCCATTCACCGTCACCTATCATAAGGGCTGAATGTGTGTGTGATTCACCGTGACAGTTTATGGCGTTTTGTTATTTTAAAATTTCATTCAATGCTATACCATCAAGGATAAGTGCCAGTATTTACCATTGCTACAGCATCTGATGTCAGAATCCCATTTGGTCCAAGTACAATGAAATAGGAGATATTCATGGCCACGTAAACCAGAATCACTGTAATCATTGTTATAACGATAGCCCTGGGTAAATTTCTACAATGAATACAAAAATGTACGAATTACACAATTATGACCATTATAACTAATAGAGTATTTGATTAATTTCTTGTGCGGGAAATAGTTCATCATGAACAATTATATCATACTTAATTAACAATTTTATAACAATTGAAGACTGTGAGTTGATTTTTGACAAAATTGTAACATTTGTATTTCGAACTCCTGATTGTTAAATATTAAAGTTTGGTTTAAATTCGGTTTTTCAAAAAAAACAACAATTGACATTAATCAACGAAAATCAGAACCAATTTACTGCAAATGGTGACATGGAATTAAACCGTAACAATACACATACTGATAATGAATAAAAGACTTCTATTCGGAAGAACACTAATTTTACTGATGTAATTAGCTCCCTGAACCTAATATTCTTACTAGTAGAAGGGCATTATGCGAAGCCTCACTATTGATTCATTTCAATCAATTAAAGTCATACATAGAAAATACAATTATAGAAAATACAATTGTAAAAGTTTTATACTGTTTGTCCGGGGGCGCGGTGGCGTTGCGGTAACCGGTTTTCGTCAGATTACCGAAGTTAAGCAACGTCGAGCCCGGTTAATCATTGGATGGGTGACCGTCTGAGCAATCGATTCGGACCCCCGCGTTGTGTCCTTGGGCAAGGCACTTAACCCCGATTGTCCACACGGGGGCACGATGACGCCGTGTACTAAGGCGTGCTGCCCGTCGATGGTGCGCATGTCTTCAACCAATCTAACCCTGCCTGTGCTGCAGTGTGGAGTTACGATGTTTGGGAGCTGGCAGCTGCTCGGCGTTGCTCGGTGGTTCTCTCCGGGTACTCCGGCTTCCCCACCCGTAAAACTGTCACGGTCATCATTAGCCATTGTGCATAAGTATGTGACCTTAAAACACCAATAAATAAATAAACAATACTGTTTGTCCCAGTGTTGAACCTTGTGTGTCCATCTCGATTCTGAAAGACGTTATGCTTTTCCGGCCGATGAGTGGATACTGCAGTTCAGCCGCCATGAAGTGGTCGTGATCAACACGTGGTCAGTGATGTCCACACATGCGTTAACCAGGTAATAAAAATCACCATCAGCATCAGTGCTTCATTAACTAAATTTTTGATGATTATTCCTATAATTGGTGTTTGGAATCTAATATTACTGCGTCCGTGAAAATATTGCCCACCCGTGGACAGTGACCTCTCCATGGGGCCGTATTGCACATGTATTCGGTCTGACCATACTCTCAACTGAATTAGTAAGTAAGACTACATGTATATATAGCTATGACATACTTTGCGAACAGTACCAATTCATTCACATTTTGCGTATTTTACGAGGTTCGAGGAATACTCACTTTTTATAGTTCTTTAATTCTTCGGTCACGGTATTTAACCCTTTCCTAAAACAAAAAATAAACACGAACATTTTTCACCTATAAAATACCTAAAAAGACAAAACAGAACAAAAATCATCCAATTAATGCATCTTAATCGTATGCTGTAGGAACAATACACTGTCAGACTTCGGTGTGTTGAATAAGTAACTGTCTATCATCCGACTTCACGCAAGGGGGAGGGGGGGGTTGAATAGCCCCCCCCCCCCCCCCCCCCACACACACACACACAAAATTGGAGTTCTACTTGAAGAACAGTCTCCCGTTTGTGATTTGAAAATTTTGATAATATGTGGGGACGTAGCTTACTCCGTTTTATCGAACTGCCAAAGAGAGTTTGATGTATGGGTGTAAGTTGTTGTAAAACACAAATGTTCTCGTGAAACGCCTTGGCATTACTTTGACACCTTTTTATAGCATAGATTGCAAAACAGTATCCAAGTGTCTTGACGTTTCCCTGAAACCAGTCTCATTGTCCCTGTGTTATAATTATGCCCTCTATGGTGCACTAATCTTATCGCCGTTCAATTTCTGCCAGAATCACATATTAACTTAATTATATATATATAGGTATAAGGCTAAAGAAACTTAATCGTTTGATTCTCAGGTACCGGCGAATTCATTCTTTTTTCGGTCCGCGTTCGTCATATTTATTGTGAAGGCAAAATTCAAAATGTATAAAACTCTCACAGGGTGTGATTTTAGTGGTATCACATCGCGATTTGAGATGTAATATGTCGTATACATTGATACAGCATTGTTATTCTCTTCGCGAAATGCGACACGATTTTCATATGTATGTACAAAATAAATATTTAACTGGTTTAGAGCTAGATTAGTTTTAATGGTCTAAATTTGTTCATCAAAAATTGTTTTATTACAAATTATTGGAGAGTGCCAACAGGCACTCTCCAATAATTTGTAATAGAACAAATTTGTATAAACAAACTATTATTTACGTTTGACTGAATACGAAACATGGGTAAAAAAGTGATGGCTTTTGCACTGGTACCCTCATTTTTTGAAAGGTCTCATTCTGGCTTCTAGCACTCAACCAGTTAAAAAACTCCTTATTATTTTTAATCTCCAATTTAGTTGTTCTATACAAACTTTTTCGATCTATTTTATGGTAATTTTTTACATATAATAGGACAGTAGTGCTGATGTTTTGGATCCTAAATTTCACATAATATTTTCCCAGATGCTGCAATAGAGCCTTATTTGACATTAATTTTCACCCTAAAATTTTCAAAATATTCGCCACGCACCTCCACCAACAAAATTATTGGCTATGCACGTTTCTAACATTGTGTGGTATGGTGAGAGTTAATGGCCGCGGCTCAGTGTGCGCCTAGGGGTTTTGTAATACAGTCCAATTTCTTGCCACAGTGTCTTTAAATTTGAAGTGCTGGTTCTTCTAAGTTGACCCTGACACCCGCAAACTATCTTGTTACTTCTGAGTAAAAGATAAACCCCGACAAACAGCTCCTTTTTTTCTGATTAACAATAATTTATTAAACGCCAAAATCTCAAGTCTTAAGAACTCTACTAAATTCTAGCAACAAAGTTCAAAATAAGTCTATCACAATTTTCACCAGTACTTGGGTGACAGTAGTTTTCTCAGAAAAGTCACGACAACTTCCCGACCAAAGATTTCGTATGTGTTGGCTTGTTAACAATAACATATCCTTTGTGATTGTGACCGGAGATGTCTGTTCTTAAGATTGAAGAATGGTTTCGCGCGCCAAAGGGCGCCGGGACGCTATGGAGCAAGCCCTTTCGACCCTCAATCTGTCTGTTCTGGAGTTTTATTACATGCCTATGCGGTCTCTCTTGTGCAATACGGCGTGCAATACGGCTGTGCAATACGGAATTCCGTATTGCACACCAACCTGTTCCAACCGGGACTTTTTTTATGCAATGCGACTGCATAAAGTGCATGGTGTTTACCACCGTTGATAGAAAAGAAAATTAAGTCAGTAGGTGCTTGGGTCATGTAATAAATACAAAACCACATGTATGTTTCAATGAGTCGTTTTGTATTCAATTCGTCAGATGTGCGTAGAAAGAAAACGTCTCGACCTTCGGTCTCGACGTTTTCTTCCTACGCACATCTGACTCATTGAATACAAAACGACTCATTGAAACATACATGTAGTTTTGTCTATTTACTGGAAGTTATATACACAGCGTCACGTGACTGACTGTGAGTAGAATTGCCAATTCATGCTTATTAAGCATCACGTGATCTCCACTAAGTCAGGCAGCAGATCAGGTGACATGAGGCACCCATTGCCAAAGAAGTGCCTCCACCAGTCCGTTCCCGAACTCTAACAAGAAACTCCAAGCTTCAATGAACGTCGGCCTGGAGGATGTTCTCAGTTAGAAGAGGGCGTGATAGTCCAGTCAGAACCAGCTGATACCGGTTGAAACTGGCTAAACATCACGCAATTGTTCGATGATTTGACAGAACAAATACTTTGCCAACTAATTGTCAAGTTCTCATCAAGTTAAAATTCCTCACTACCAGTAGAGGAAAAACACCCAATCAAACTTGACAAGTTAGCATTCCAAAAAATGTCTGATAGTCGTCACTATCTGAGAACAGGTTTGGTTCCTCTGTGCATGAATGACATTATAGAGAGGCCTTTCATAACCTTCGTCAAAGCGTAGCTAATGCATAGACACTTTTGTATCTATTAGAATGTACACGTGCAAGCGCGCATCTGGCATTTTGCTTAGAACAATGGGTACTTTGATTGATAGGTAGTTATTTATTTTTTTTTTTTTGGGGGGGGGGGGGGGTGGGTTTATCGACACTTTAACAGCCAGGGTCATATCATGTCGGTAACAGTTTTACGGGTGAAGAAAGCCGGAGTACCCGGAGAGAACCACCGAGCAACGACGAACAGCTGTCAGCTCTCCAACATCGTAACTCTGAACTCTTCACCGCGGCACAGGCAGTATTAGATTGGTTGAAGACATGCGCACCTTCGACGTACAATACGCCTCAGTACACAGCGTCATCGTGCCTCATGTAGGCAATTGGGGTTAAGTGCCTTGCCCAAGGACACAACGTGGGAGCGCGAATCAGTCGCTGAACTGGTAACCCTTCCAACTACTAACCGCGCTCGACGTTGCTTAACTTCGGTGATCTGACGAGAACCGGTTACCGCGACGCCACCGCACCCCGATAGGTAGTAATAACATAGCTTGCAATTCTCACCAGATCTCCTGTGTTATAAAGTACATCATAATTTAATACTTCCCTATTCTACACGAGAGTATAATGTTTCTGTCGAGTACTTCCAAGTGCTCTTATATTATTTTATTAGAATTTACCATAGGTTCTTATGATCCTTTTAACACTTTACCTATCATAAAATTTTCTACTGTAGGCTGAATTTCGCAACAGTTGCAGCGTTTTTTTTAAAACGAATGGGGCGTTTCATCCGTATCATTGATGATGCTTCTATTTCTTTTCATATCAAACGTGCGAAGTGCGCGAGATGGGATTAAACTGACTTTATTGTTATCACATGAAAGTTATCCGTTGTTTTTAACATTCTGTAGGCGAAGGAAAAAGCAAAACATATAAAAAAACACTTTAATTCTTGTGTGTAAAGGCATTAACAACATCAAACGGCAGGGATGACTAACATACAAAATAAGATGACATGTTTGAGTTTTTAAACCCACCCTGACTGGACTGTTTTTAAGGAATCAATAATTCGACGATCAAAGGGACTTTATGCAAGTTTCTTACATCTATCAGTTCATCACAACTCAAAATATGTGTCACAACTATTTGTTATTTACATTTTTCAATCTATGATTTATTAACTGTAAATTGTTATTTACCAGCCACCGAAAGCCCATAAGGCACTATAGCAGGCTGAAACAATGTCGCCAGGATTGTCTGTAGAACCACTAAATCCACTTGAGAGCCCAGCATCTTTACCTGAATTGCAGAAGAAAATATATTTATTTTATGATTGTATTGTCTCACGGAACATGTTTGTCAAGAAAATCATTTCAACAAACCACCAAAAAGAGTTCAAATTCATGGAAGATAGTAAAAGTGTTTGACTTGCACTTTTGGAACTTTGGCCAGATATAACGCCTGTTGAAATGCTCCCGGCGAGGCAAAGAGTGCCGGAAATTACTACTGGAGTACCCCAATTAATATTTTCCTCGAGCAGCCTTGAGGCTGCACGTTCAAAATATTATATCGCTTTTCCCTCAAATGCACTGGGCGTCCGTTTACTTAATAAAATATGATGTATCGTCAGGCTGGTGGGAAAGAAGGTTTCCGAGTTCAAAGGGTTAAATTTGAGAAAAACGCCGGCTACCTGAAAGGCGCTATCTCATACAGAGTGGTGTAATCTCATCGACTCTGCTGAACAATTAAAAATTACTAGTTTTCAACCATGGTTTGTGGAGGAAGGGGTGAGATGGAGGGCAAAATGGTCAAGACGTATCGGAGACCTACCAAGGTTTCACCCGGTGGCAACAAATAAGAAAATGGAGCTACAGGAATGCTATTTCGTTCACTGTCTATTCTTGACAAGTGCGACAGAAGGTGTTAAAATGTGTGTGTATATTGGAGGATGGGACTGGAGGGTGCCCTCTAAAATCCAATGACTTTAATATCGACTCAAATGAACTGTTTGAATATGAACCCTGTTGGGTTTTTATTCACTCAACACACTTAACTCTTTACCTAACATGAAAAGCAGACGACACTTGCAAAATTTTTATTTGAATAACTCATTTTTTTCATTTTTTGTCTCAAAAACATAGGTTATGACCCAGCATTGGAACGAGCTCGTCGAGCTCGTTCCAATGAGGGGTCATAACCTATGTTTTTGAGACAAAAAAATGAAAAAATAATGAAAATTAATTGACGATTTGTGAGAATCGCGCTGGCCGGTTTTGGCCGTTACGTTGAGTAAAGGGTTAATTTGGGTTAGGTTTTATCCCAAATGATTTGAGAGCGTGGCCATGGATAAAACATACAATACATTTTGAATCAGCTGACCATGACCTTTCCTGTCACACCACGTGCATTAATCACATACGGATAAGCGTAGGAATACCAGATAGTTTTTAATTTGCAGTCTGGTAGAAGTTCGGTTTATTTCTGCTACTTCAAAGGCAGCATTCGGTTTGAAAGATGATTGAAGATGTTGAAATATACCGATGTAGCCGAAGGGAGAATTCACTGGCCAAATGCATCTTCATTTGTTAACATTTGCATAGTGATTAATACCAGATCATGATGTTTCATCTGGGGATGCTTTAGGAGACTGTTGCCCCCCCCCCCCCAGCCCCCTCCCCTCCCCCAAAATAGAATCTTTGTTCCACAGCATCAAGGAAAAGCAAATGTGACAGCAAAACACTCCCAGTCAATTGCCACTCATACCGAGCTTTATGTTACAAGAACGTATTTCCCCCAATACAAGTGAAATCGTCTAGACAAACTCCAATCTGCACTGTGAGCAGCAACCGCACGCGAGATAATTCGATTCAGAAAGAGAACGTTTTAACCTGCACTCACTGAAAACAGATTGCACATGTCAATGTCGCCGTTTTTAATAACAGTAACTGAAAGATAAATAACCAATTCAACGAAATAAATTAGACTAAATAATTTTCTGCCATGAAGATATTTTTATATGGGCCAAACATGCATTAAATCAGAAAAATAAAACATAGAAATACACATGTGAAACACTGCTATAAACTTCATCGGCTATAGAACAAGTAGACCAATTAACACTTTACCTAACGTAACGGCCAAAACCGGCCAGCGCTATTCTCAAAAATCGCCAATTAATTTTCATTATTTTTTCATGTTTTGTCTCAAAAATATATGTTATGACCCCTCGTTGGAACGAGCTCGTCGAGCTCGTTCCAACGAGGGGTCATAACCTATGTTTTTGAGACAAAAAATGAAAAAAATTAGTTATTTAAGAATTATTTTTGCAAGTGTCGTCTGCTTTTCAGGTTAGGTAAAGGGTTAATAGGGATTACGTCATGCATAGCGCCAGAACGCAATACTGTTCATAAAAAATCAACTCATAGACGGTTGTCAAAATATATGCGAACAAGTCAAGAAGGGAGGGTGGAGGGTGGGGGAAAGGGTATTGTAGATTGGGTTTCCGAGATGGTGTTTTGAAGTCTCGACCTCACCTCTGGGTCATAGCCGGTTCGTTGATTATATGCCCAGAGACGAGGTCTCAACTTCAATACACTACAAAAAATATAGGTTCTCTTTAGAACCAAAACTGTTTCTAATCTTGTCCCTGAGATGGAACTAGTTCTGTTTAAACAGTATTTATTTCAAATCAAATAAATTTATAAAGATTAACATTAAATATTAACAGAATTAAACATAAATTGATGGGGTTTCAGCCGTAAGTTTAGAGCTCATACGAGGCTGTCTCAAATCATTATTAAGCAAAGGAGATGTAAACAGTTGGCATATCGAACCAGTTTTGGTTCTATACAGAACCAAAACTGGTTCGATATGCCAACTGTTCATCTCTCCTTTGTTTCAAAATGTTTGGCGACTGCGTTGAATAAGCTACAAGTTTACTGCTGAATCTACTTCAGTTCATGTAATATTCTGTTAAAATTGAATGCCAATCTTGGTAAATTTATCTGATTTGAAATAAGTAATGTTTAAACAGAACTGGTTCCATCTCAGGGACAAATTAGAACCAGTTTTGGATCTAAAGAGACCTATATTTTTTGCAGTGTACACCATCTTGGAAACCCGAAATGAGGTAATAACATATCTATTGTTGTGTACCCGGCGATATAAACTGATCGTGTAATATAGTTATTTCGCTTACCTTGACCAAGAACCACAAATCCGACGACAATTATAATTGCTGCTGCAGTCAACTTCACAAAAGTGAATAAGTTGGCTCCAATCAACGAGGCTTTAGTGCTCACTGCATTGGTCATTCCACATGAAACTGTCAACATAAAAAATATATTGTTGAATTGTATAAGTGAACAAAATAATAATCAAAAATTAATATAGATTCGGAGCATAACGATATTATGTTTTAATTTAAATCGGCATCTAATATTTCTTTCAAACATTAGACAAGTGGATCGAAAAAACATAACTAATTTTCGTTACTCGCTATCATATTCCATGTTGTTTCAAACATATTGACCAAAATGCACACAACGGTGAGTATCTTCAAAGATATGTTCAATAATTTCTTATACGAAACCAGATCGTGAAGTATTGCAATTTCAATTAGTTAACGCTCTCATTCTCTATAAAGGGTTCCTGCGGCCCAAATCATTGAAAGCATTGGAATTCAAAATAATCTTTGGATATTCATTGAAAGACCTTGAAAGTGACATTATAATTGGCAACATTGAATTTTAACTGGTATGGACACCCTACTTTCAATGATTGCATGGAGTCGTGGAAATGAGAGCGTTAATTAATTTTGCCAATTGTAACTACATATCAATAACCCATAGTGTCCAGATTGCTCCTAATTTGAAACAAAACCGCCGTTAAAACACTTCTATAATCGCCTTTTTCTGCAGAAATTGTTTCTTTTAACACTAACTCGTAAATGATAAAAGTTATACTGTATTTCTGCCTATCATTTGACTTCTCTGTTTTTTTTGGCTTATTACCGTTTGTTATTTCAATAAATATTAATTAGTGCTTCATAACACCTTCAGTTGATTGGATTGGCCTATTTCAAAAGAACGCTTTCTGATTGGTTATCACTGAAAAGATCTGTGCCAAATTAATGCCGTTATGACGTATGACTGCGTGCAGTTGTGGCGCGTCACATTCGACTGCATGACGTTCAAGTTGAAATTCCATTCTTTAACCCTTCTTTTCTATCTAAAGATGTGTTTTTGGCAACTGTGGTGTCATATGATAAAAAGAATATGAAATTCGTGATTTGGTCACTCGATATTTATGAAACTCGTCCACGAATTTTCAGTTTTGGCTTGCCAGAAGCTCGGCAAAACGGAAAATTCTTAGACTCGTTTCATAAATATCGAGTGACAAAAACACGCATTCCATATCCTCTGTTCACTGTATCCCTTATCATATCTCTCCGTGACATCATTATGCACAGAGATCGTTATCATATCTCTCCATGACCTCATTATGCACAGAGATCGTTATCATATCTCTCCATGACCTCATTATATACAGAGATCGTTATCATATCTCTCCATGACCTCATTATGCACAGAGATCGTTATCATATCTCTCCATGACCCCTTATACACAGTGATCGTTATCATATCTCACCATGACCTCATTATACACAGGGATCGTTATCATATCTCTACATGACCTCATTATACACAGAGATCATTATCATATCTCTCCATGACCTCATTATGCACAGATATCGTTATCATATCTCTCCATGACCTCATTATGCACAGAGATCGTTATCATATCTCTACATGACCTCCTTATACACAGTGATCGTTATCATATCTCACCATGACCTCATTATACACAGAGATCGTTATCATATCTCTACATGACCTCATTATACACAGAGATCATTATCATATCTCTCTATGACCTCATTATGCACAGAGATAGTTATCATACCTCTACATGGCCTCATTATACACAGTGATCGTTATCATATCTCTCCATGACCTCATTATGCACAGAGATCTTCATCATACCTCTACATGGCCTCATTATACACAGCGATCGTTATCATACCTCTACATGGCCGCATTATACACAGATATCGTTATCATATCTCTACATGGCCTCATTATACACAGAGATCGTTATCATATCTCTCCATGGCCTCATTCTACACAGAGATCGTTATCATATCTCTACATGACCTCATTCTACACAGAGATCGTTATCATATCTCTCCATGACCCCATTATACACAGAGATCGTTATCATATCTCTACATGACCTCATTCTACACAGGGATCGTTATCATATCTCTCCATGACCTCATTATACACAGAGATCGTTATCATATCTCTACATGACCTCATTCTACACAGAGATCGTTATCATATCTCTCCATGACCTCATTATACACAGTGATCGTTATCATATCTCTCCATGACCTCATTATACACAGAAATCGTTATCATACCTCTATATGGCCTCATTATACACAGAGATCGTTATCATATCTCTCCATGACCTCACTATACACAGAGATCGTTATCATGTCTCTCCATGACCTCATTATGCACAGAGATCGCTATCATATCTCTCCATGACCTCATTATACACACAGATCGTTATCATATCTCTACATGACCTCATTATACACAGAGACCGTTATCATATCTCTACATGACCTCATTATACAGAGTGGTCGTTATCATATCTCTCCATGACCTCATTATGCACACAGATCGTTATCATATCTCTCCATGACCTCATTCTACACAGAGATCGTTATCATATCGCCCCATGACCTCATTATACACAGAGATCGTTATCATATCTCTCCCTGACCTCATTAGACACAGAGATCGGATCGCTGCCGAGGCGCGACTGAGCCATTTCCCCCCAGAGATTTTTACAAACACCGAAAATCGGGCATAATAATTGCGAGTGAGTCCTCAGCTCATGGAGGTTTGATCTTGCTCAGTGCCTCTTATGCTTTAGGCTCGGATGCCTGATCTGCCGTTTCGCGCTTTGGTGGGGGTTCGTCCGCACAAAACTGTAGACTATCCGCTATGGTACGCCCCCAAATGGAGCTTGTCACCACCTGGTCAAAACTGTCAATATCACATGTCTTGCTGTCAAAAATATTCTTTCTTCCTAAAAGGAATGTAAGTTGTCTGTTTTGCTTAATTGTTTTATTGTATGTTTGAGATTATGTTGCAAAAATAATTCAAATTCTATAAATTCCCCCAGTTTACATGTATATCTAACCACCCTTGGAAAAGATCGATGACTCAATATTCGAAAAAAATGACCAGCGACAATTTTGGCATATTGTTAAGTTGTTTCAAACAAACTTTGCTTCAGATCCAGGAATACCAACGCTTATACGTAATTCTGGTACAAGTCCGATTTTTTTCGAAACTGACAATGAAAAGGGCGACCTGTTGAATGAGACATTTATTCAAAATAGCATGTTTAACTCAAAAAGCAAACAACTCCCCCCCCCCCCCCCCCCCCCACTTTAAACGTAGGTGTACGCTATCAATTAGCGAAATTTCATTTACTCAGGAAGACATCCTTCACATTCTCAAATCTCTCAAAAGTAATAAAAGTAACTGTCATGACGGTATCGGACATAGAATGTTGAAAGAAACTAAATCCAGTGTCAGTAAACCGCTATTTTTGCTTTATTCTAAATCACTGGAATTGTTTGAATTTCCCAGGGAATGGAAATGTGCTGATGTGATCCCTTTATTTAAAAAAGGGGATCATCAGGATCCCCTAAACTACCGACCCATCTCTTTACTGTGTTGTATAGGTAAAATTATGGAGCGGGTTGTTTTTAAGGAAGTCTACAAATATTTTAAAGATAACAATCTATTTTATGTTTTACAGTCTGGCTTCCTTCCAAACAACAGCACCGTCTTTCAGTTGTTAGAGGTTTATCATAACCTCTGTGACGCAGTAGACAAACACAAACACACGTGTGGTGTTTTCTGTGATATTTCAAAGGCATTTGATAGAGTATGGCACCGAGGCATCATATTTAAATTAAAACAGTATGGTATCTCCGGTCCTTTGCTCCGCTGGTTTTACAGCTACTTAACTGATAGAAAACAGAGAGTGAAAATAAACAGTTGTAACTCCAGTTATAGGGAAATCAAGGCCGGAGTCCCGCAGGGGTCAGTTCTTGGGCCTTTTCTGTTTCTTATTTATATCAATGACATCGTGGACAAAATTGATTCAATTACTCGCCTCTTTGCTGACGATACTTGTCTGACTGAATCGTCTGACGACCCTGGCAATATCCAAGCAAAGATGAATTTGGAATTTAAGAAGGTAAACGAATGGGCTAACACATGGCTGGTCTCATTTAATTCTAAAAAGACAAAAGCAGTCCTTTTCACACTCAGCAACAATATATCGCAGTTAAACATTTTGTTTAATAGTGAAATAATCGATTTTTCTAATTCTCATAAGCATTTAGGTTTAACCTTGCAATCAAACTTGACTTGGGCAGATCACATTGATGAAATTTTTAAAAAGGCATGTTCGAGATTATCTCAGTTAAGAAAATTGAAGTATATTTTTAATAGGAAAATTCTTGAAAAAATTTATCACGCATTCATACTACCGATCTTAGAATATGGTAGTTCGGTGTGCTCCCCAGTATCAACAAAAGCGTTTGGAAGATGTTCACTGCGACGCAGCCCGAATAATTAGCGGGTTGACACGATCTGTTCCACGAGATCGACTTCTGTTGGAAGTTGGTTGGAACAACTTGGAAAGCAGGCGATATGACCAGAAACTGTGTAACTTTTACCAAATTGTCACTGGCACTGCTTCGAGTTTTCTCCATGACCTGATACCACCACGTGTTTCTGATGTATTCCAATATAATCTACGAAATTCGTCTAATTTTGTTCCCTATTCCTGTCGAACAGAGCTGTTCAAACGTTCATTTTTCCCTTCGTGCGTCCAAATTTGGAATACCCTACCGGAGACGGTACAAAATAGTAAGTCGCTTGCGGAATTCAAGAAATCCATTTTACCACCTGTGTATAAGCCTCCGTCATACTTCTCAACCGGAACAAGAAAATACAACATCATCCACGCAAAAACTACGAACTGGTTGTAGTGACCTCAATTGTGACAAATTCAATAATTACATATCCGATACTCCATTTTGTTCATATATCAACTGATTTAGTATTATATGGAAGCCCATTATTACCATAAAGTAGTAATATATCTATTTTTTTATCTGTTCAAAAATTCATCCGTGACTCACACAGATTCGATCTACAGCCTCACAATTAGGTATGTTCTCTACACAATTGTGTCCTCTAGGATATAATAGAAATAATCTGACTTCCGCCATGGGTATGCTATCGCGGCGGGACCTGAAACTCTCACTGTGAGAATGTACCCACGGCGAAAGTTAGATTATCAAGGGTTTGGCCACGAGATGAATTTCGAAATAGTTGTGTGAACATCCCCAGAAGTGAAAACCTATGCTTAGTGGCAGTAATCAAGATGTTAATTTAGACTCACATAACGGCCAAGATACTATAGAATGCAAATAGCTGGGTGGCGGGCATCATCACTGGATGTAATGTTGTATTTCATGTTTTTTTTCTTTATATTCTATTTAGTTTTTTAATATCTTCTCTCTCTCTCTCTCTCTCTCTCTCTCTCTCTCTCTCTCTCTCTCTCTCTCTCTCTCTCTCTCTCTCCCTCTTTCTCTCCCCCCTCTCTCTCTGTTTAATTTGTGTTTGTCTATAATGTTTATAATATTTAGATTTTGTTAGATTCTGTTATTTATGGAATACGTTCTGCCATATTGTAAATTGTTGGTCTTTGCTTCTAAGTGGTAAGCACTTGTCCTCCAAACCTGATTTGCATTGTCAAATGGCAAATAAAATATGTTTAATCTAATCTAACCACCCATTTTGGAATTCAGTCCAACCCATTTTTATGCTAGGTAGCACGACTTGTAAGAGACGCACAACCTGGGTGAAGTTTTACTTTTGATGAAGCGTAGTGACACAAAGTGCGACATAAACTTTCGGTCTGAACAGTAAAAAATATCGTTTCAAAGGGTTGTAGGTTGTATCTCAAGGGATATGTTTCCGAAGCGATAGCCAACAGTCACGCAAAATTATATTTTGAACTTTCCGTCATTTCATGAAGCATATCATTTGACACCACACCAAACTACTTTTGTTGGTAGAAACCAATTAAGGCAAGCAAAAACGGCACTAAATTTTGTGTATCATATCGCAGTGTTACACATTACAGAACGTCGGAACGATTCTCACGTTCTATTAGTATTTGGTTGCGTATGACATTGAATTTACACAGTGTTTTTGCAACACAACACACAAGATTTTGTCACGTGGTCATCAATCCATCCATACATGCATACACGCCAGTTCTTTCGTTCCTGCGTTTGTTCGACAAAATTGTGACGACAGCTGTTGGAACAGTGACTCTAAATTTTCAGCAAATGTTCTAGAAGCTCTGCTGAACTCGGCCATGTCATTTCGAAGTCCAGAAGCCGAGCAAGTGCTTTCGTGGGAACCCTGCGCGCATACGCTCATTTCATAGTTGACTTGGCAAAATTGGGGGACATTGATTCGCTTGTTATGGGAAATGATGCACCTATTCATGAACGATGAGTGAAAATTTTATGGAAATCCGCCTAGTGTTGGTTGAGATATAACGTTTTGATGAGAGGAAGTAATTTTTTGAATTTTGTTCATTTTCTTTCTGGCGCGAAAGGGCGTGGAGACGCGCTTGAACTGCCCCTGTCTGAGCAAGTGCCATTTAAGAATTATAATTCACTGTTGCAGGTGGACAAATGAAAGAAAACGAAACTTGTATCTTCCAAACCGTTGCCAATGGGTTCCGACGGTGTCTTTAACACTTAGATGATTGCCAGAAAGTAAAAGTTAACAGAAATCGCGCATGGGTTAATGGCGAAAAAGATGTAATTCGGCTAATTTGACATAACATAAAAATTGAACAGACACCAGTTTCGGACATACGCCGACTGTATCTAGACCACCAAAGGCAGCTGCTTGAGATTTTCAGAATGTGTTCTACTTTCCCCGCTCGATAGTTTAGTATCTTTGTCGAGTGCCCGAGGCCGCGTGGAAACACCGTGGATCGCGTGGAAACCAAAAGGACGATTCGTCCCTACTTTAAGTCTCAACGCAGTGACTTTTCCATTGTTCACATGTCATCGGCCGAGTTTGGCATTATTTCTGCCCATTTGATGAACTGTTCAACTTGAATTATTCGCACCATTATATATTTATTTATTTATTGGTGTTTAAGGTCACATACTTATGCACAATGGCTAATCATGACCGTGACAGTTTTACGGGTAGAGGAAGCCGGAGTACCCGGAGAGAACCACCGAGCAACGACGAGCAGCTGCCAGCTCCCCAACATCGTAACTCCTCACTGCAGCACAGGCAGGGTTAGATTGCTTGAAGACATGTGCACCATCGACGTACAGTACGCCTTAGTACACGGCGTTATCGCGCCCCATGTGGACAATCGGGGTTAAGAGTCTTTCCCAAGGACACAACGCCGGAGTCCGAATCGATCGCTCAAATGGTCACCCATCCGAGGACTAATCGGGATCGACGTTGCTTAACTTCGGTGATCTGACGAGAACCGGTTACCGCAACGCCACCGCATCCCCCTGCACCATTATATAGGACCGAAAGTTTTGAGTTAACCTTTACCCAACGAATCGCCCGCATCCGCCCGCGTAATATGCAAATTCAGTATTTTTCGAAAATTTTCAACAAAACCATATCATGTGACCCCTCTTTGGAACGAGCTCGTCGAGCTCGTTCCAAAGAGGGGTCACATCATATGGTTTTGTTGAAATTTTTTCAATAAATTTAAAAAAAAAATGATTTTTAAAATAATAAATTTTGAAATCGTCTGTGTTGGGTAGAGGGTTAAACCGTTTATTTTAGACCGTCCTAAACTGACAACTCGACCCAGATCGCCGGCCAGTGATTAATGAATATTTTTATCTCAGAAATAGATAACGTTTTAGAAACCGGCTACAGCGTGGGATAAAGGTGCGTTTCCGGTACTTATTTATCGCGCCCATGGATAGGTTGTTCTAAACTTTGTGGCCAGGGGAGGTGGTGGAGAGGTTCCGGGAGGGGGGGGGGGGGGGGTTCGCGCCCAATAGACAGTTTTTTATGTGACATGAATCAAGATTTGAAGGTAGCATTACCAACAAACTGTCCGATCAAGGAAGTTGACTTGAAATTCTGGTGTGAGCAGAGACTGAATGAATCGGCGACTGAACGATTTTCATTATCTTTCAGCTAAGTGATAAAATGAAAGGGGTATATTGCAACGTTGCATCAAAACAGAAAGCAATACTACCATTTAATTATAAAAAAAAATGTCGTTTCTCTTCTAATAACCGTTAACATGTCAGCATAAGACGACATTACCCCATCAATTTGTCAACAAGACATGACGGAAAAAGTAAAGAATGGAATGTAATAGTTGTAAAAACAATCAGGTGCACCTTTCGACCTTTCTAATTACTCAGATGTTGCATGACAGTAAAATTTGAAAGATCCACATTGGCCAGCCGTTAATTTGTAACTTGGGGGGCGCGGTGGCTCAGTAGGTAGAGGTGCAGGCTGCAAGCCGAGAGGTCCTCGGTTCGAATCCCACCTGGGGCAATCGCGTTGTGTCCTTGGGCAAGACACTTCACCCCCATTGCCCCACATGGGGGCACGGTGACGCTGTGTACTAAGGCGAACTGCACGTCGATGGTGCACCTGTCTTCAACCAATGCTCGCCCTGCTTGTGTGGAGTTAGTATGTTGGGGAGCTGACAGTTGCCCACCGTTGCTCGGTGGTTCTCTCCGGGCTTCCTCCACCCGAAACACTGTCGTGGTCATGATTAGCCATTGTGCAGAAATATGTGACATTAAAGACCAATAAATAATAAATAAATAAATGATTTGTAACTTAACAGAAGGCTCCGAACACACCTATTGTTCACGGAGATTTTATGTCTTGGGATGAAGTTAGTATAGGTTTAATCTCTTGCAAGCTTAGAGAAAGATATCAAGTCGTGAGGGAGAAATCATCGCTAGTTTTCCATATTGTAACCATATTCTATATCACCAAACTAGGACTGTCACGATTATTCGATTAATCGATTGCTGATCGATCACGCCGAAATCGATTAGTATTTTTCGTTGTCGAAGAATCGGTAAATTTTACCCCGTTTTAGACGTTTAATAATTAAAAAAAATGAAAAAACTATTGTTTCTTAAGGTAAAGGATCAAGAACGTCGACGTCAAATCTCAGGAAGCCGTTAGAAGCATTTGCCTTTTAGGAACATTCAAAGCTTTGATGTTCTGAACTTTTGAACTGTCAGTGTAATAATCAAGACCGGTGGGCAGTTGCGAACTTGCGAAGTTCGCAACTGACGACCGGTCTTGATTATTACACTGACGGTTCAAAAGTTCAAAACATCAAACCTTTGAATGTACATAAAAGAGGATTGTCTTCGTTGTTTACTTGAGGAAGGTCAACTGACTTGAACTTCATTTTTAACAACTTAAAGAGAGGGAAATGTGGGGACGGGGTCATCTATGTACGATTAATCGATTATAATCGATTATTTGCGACGATTAATCGATTCCTAAATTCAAAAATCGTGACAGCCCTACACCAAACAGAAATAAAAGCATACTTTATGGAAGATTTGTAACTCTAATTCCTGCACGAATGAAACAAGAAATAAATTATACAACTGAGTTTGGCGGTAATGTTTTCGGTAGAAACTTCAGGAGTGAAATATGTAAATTCATAAGAATTAAGGCCTTTACACACTAATCGCAATGCTAGCGTTCAGAGCGCTGTAATAAAGTAACCCAAAAATTCTCATTCAAGTTAATTATTGTGTTTGCTACACAAGGTTAACATTTTAGAAGTCACAACATATCAAAATTCGTAGACTGAGAAGAAATGTTATTATCAAATACTTTAACCCTTTGCCTAACCTGAAAAGCAGACGACACTTGCAAAAATAATTCTTCAATAACTATTTTTTTTAATTTTTTGTCTCAAAAAAATAGGTTATGACCCCTCGTTGGAACGAACTCGACGAGCTCGTTCCAACGAGGGGTCCTAACCTATGTTTTTGAGACAAAAAATGAAAAAAATAATGAAAATTAATTGGCGATTTTTGAGAATAGCGCTGGCCGGTTTTGGCCGTTACGTTGGGTAAAGGGTTAATACTTTATTGCAACACATGGGAGCGCGGTGGCTCAATGGTAGACTGTTGGTCTTCTATGCTGGAGGTTCCGAGTTCGATTCCCGTCTGGGACGACCCGCGTTGTGTCCTTGGGCAATGCACTTTATCCCGGATGCCTACATGGGAGAACGATGACGCCGTGTACTGAGTCGTACTGCCCGTCGATGGTGCACATGTCTTCAGCCGCTGTAACTCTGTTTGAACAGAGTTAGAATGTTGAGGAGCTGACAGTTGCTCGTCGATGCTCTGTGGTTCTCTCCGGGTACTCCGGCTTCCTCCACCCGTAAAACTGTCACGGTCACGATTAGCCATTGTGCATAAGTATGTGACCTTAAACATCAATAAATAAATAAATAAATTGCATCGCGTATAACGTGTTTAACTTTAGTTAGGCCTTTATTAGTGGAAAAGATAGGTGTCATTTTATAATCATTCGCAAGCGCCTGCATCCGTCCGCCAGTCCGTCCAACCGTCCGTCTAAGTGAATGCATCCCTCCGCCGGTCCGTCCGTCCGTCCTTTACTTGTATCGCAGCGATTTGCTGATCAAATAAGCACATTTGCAGTTCATGAACCACCAATAGTCTGGTCGTTGAAGGTTTCGACCAGAAACTAATTGGTAAAATGCTGATTTTGGTACCATCTCAAGTGAAAATAATCAAAGAACATATCCAAAACCCACTGAAATCTGCTTAGGAAAAATTATTTATTCAAGATGGCTGTAAATTCTACGAATTTCGCAATAAGCCATTTCGATTATCTAATTGGCCACTAAAAGCAAGAATATCCCACACTCGTGCCATATTGATCAAACCAGTCACACACGCGTTTCGTTCTGTTTGTATTGAGGGTCGAAATGCTCAATAACCAGTCATAAATTTTCTCGAAATGGGAAAGAACTGCCAACAAATTTCAAGCCTTTATAAAAACGATTTCCCCCAAACGGATTTCAGCGAATTTTGACTACGTTATGGAGTGAACTCTCCTCTTTTCAGCAACACCAGTCTGTTACGAGTATTCAACTTTTGGTAGTCTACTCGGTGGACCATGATTAGACGATTTGTGCGGGTTCTTAAGTTCACTTATTAGTAACATAGTTTGTTAGTGATCTAATTTGGCATGGTCGGTGTCAGGTAAGAGATCGTCTCGCCCAATATGGAACTAACTGATAACATATTTATCATATTAAATCACGAACAAGCCGTGTTACGAATATATCTTTACGATCACTTTTTCGATACAATGAATTAAAAATCTCACTTAATTAACTTGAATCAGTTATCGTATGCCGACATTTTGATAGATCAACAAACAAAGGGGGGGGGGGTCTCTTTAGTTTATGTGCATCTTGCGTATAACGTTTTAAACCCTTTACCCAACGAATCGCCCGCATCCGCCCGCGTAATATGCAAATTCAGCAGCTGAAAAAATATTATTTTTCGAAACATTTCAACAAAACCATATCATGTGACCCCTCTTTGGAACGAGCTCGTCGAGCTCGTTCCAAAGAGGGGTCACATGATATGGTTTTCTTGACATTTTTTGAAAAAATTTAAAAAATGATATTTAAAATAATAAATTTTGAAATCGTCTGCGTTGGGTAAAGGGTTAAAAACCAGTAAACTTCTCAAATACTTGTAGGTGGTAACATATACGCCTATATATCTCCTAACCAGCCATTTAAAATCCCCATGGCGTTGACAATGTGAGTATATCGCTCACTCGATGGATCTTACTTTTAACTTACCCTACAAAATTGTCTCCACGCATCTTACAGGTGCGTACCATACGAGAAAAAAAATCGTACTCACGCAGCAGTAAGCAAGCCATACATTTAGTGAAAACGTCGTTTGCGCCACATTCCCCAAATATCGGAGCACCGATATACTTCGCAGCAGTCAAGGAAACCACGGCCGTACTGGACGGTGTTATGAAAAACTGTCGAGCGACAACGTGAAGAAACGCTGGATACGAACCATAAACGTCCAATAGATACACGTAATCAGATCCTGACTTGGTGATCAACGTCCCCAGTTCAGCGTAACATAAGCTTCCTGGAAGAAAGTGTGAAAAATAGCCAAAAAAAATTACAGAACATTAAAAGATAGTGAAAACGCCGTTTTCTTATTTTTAACCCTTCACCTAACACGAATAGCAGACGACACCTGCAAATAAAATTCTAACTAAATTTTTCACTTTTTGCCTCAAAACCATAGCTTATGAACCCTCATTGGAACTGGCTCAACGAGCTCGTTCCAATGAGGGGTCCTAAGCTATGGTTTTGAGACAAAAATGAAAAAATAATGAAAATTGATTGGTGATTTGTGTGAATAGCGTTGGTCGGTTTGCCTTTACGTTAGGTTAAGGGTAGGGCTGAACGGTATATCGATAAACCGATATATACCGGTATTCAAATCAATATCGATTGAATACCGGTGTAATTACAAAAATATCGGTTTATCGTCATTATTTATTTACCCTCAATTTAATTTTCAAGATGTCTTGAGAGTTTTAAATGTAGCTTCGAATGAATAATATTATCCCTTTCCCTTTATCCAAGGAATCGTCTGCTTGAGCCCTCGTAATATACAAATTCAGCTGTTGAAAAAATAATTTTAAAAATTTCAACAAAACTATATCATGTGACACCTCATTGGAACGAGCTCGTTGAGCTCGTTCCAATGAGGGGTCACATGATATAGTTTTTTTTTAAATTTTTGGTTAAAATCTGATAAACTAATTTTGAAAATAATAAATTTTGATATCGTCTGCGTTGGGTAAAGGTTTTTCGAACTGCATCATCAAGGCGTGCTAATTCGTTCCGACTGTGATGCATCGAGTCTCGATTGTGGTACTTGTGTTCATATGCCTGCACAGTTTTCGATATACCGGTATACCACGGTATTTTTTTTAATACCGATACCGGTATTCAGTTTTGAATATCGTGCAGCCCTAGTTAAGGGTTAAATAAGTTTCATAGCAGAATAATAGTCAAATGTACAAACTGATTGGGGGAAATATTGTAAAAAGCCAACTTCTATATTTTTTATACCACTCAATTTCAATCTTTATATTAAATTCTCACACCCTTGATGTTCACCGACAACTTCTGCAATCTAAGGGGAGCTAATTTTTCTGTAAATCTCTTTCAGTGACAAATTATCAGTGATGGTAATACTACGCAGTGACAGTTTAGGGTGTCATGCAACAGGGTCACGTGGGTGCGGTCGATACTCTACCTCCGTATAGATGATCTAGAAGGGTGTCGATTTTTAGGCAAAAAAGGTAGTACGACGAAATTATTCGTTATTCTGTCCAACTGTCCGTCCACTACTGACACAAGTCAGCTATATGGCGAGGTTAGAGTTTGAATTAATTTCTGTTTTGCAATATTCTGATCTCAAGATTTATACATATCGACAATGTGTGGTTGACACAGTATTGTGGCGGAGAAATGTTTGTGCTTGTGGTGATATTTTCTTCACACCACAGAACAATAACTGTAACACATATTATGGAACAATAATTTGAAAGATCCATTAGGATGGGGCAGATGGCAGAAACAAACACAATAATGTTACCAAGCCACTATGGCTTGTGCAGGAGGTAGAACAGTACACATGTCAATAATGGGGAAATGGGTTTTATCATATGACTAGTCCGTTTTGTTCACTTTAAAACATTTGATATTTTGCTTTCATATTAATCAGTGATAAATAAAGCCTTCCGTCAATTTCATTGGTTAATTTCAAAATTAGAAAATTTGATTGGCTGAACAAAATACAACTGGGCCACATTTTCATAATTTGTATAATTCGAGTTGGGAGCTTTCATTGGTCAATTTCAAAACTGGACAATTTGATTGGCTAAACAAAATACAACTGGGTCACATTTGCATAATTTAAGAGGGTTATATTGTATTAATCTTTTACCTACAAGAAAAGCGCCATTCATTTTTTTAAAAATATTTTCACTTTTTTCTTCCAAAACATAGGTTATGACCCCTCATTGGAACGAGCTCGACGAGCTAGTTCCAATGAGGGGTCATAACCTCTATTTTGGAAGCAAAAAATGAAAATCTTTAGTTATACGAGGATGTTTTTTCCAAGTGCCGTCTGCAACTCAAGTTAGATGATGGGATAAAAAGTCACACTAAGTGGCTAATTTGTGCGTGTGTGTCATATGATGAATAGAATATGAAATGAGTGTTTTTCTCATATAATATTTATGAAACACGTCCGAACTTTCCGTTTGGGCTCGCCAGAGGCTCGCCAAAACGGAAAATTCTTAGACTCATTTCATAAATATTATATGAGAAAAACACTCTTTCCATATCCTCTATATCTCTCACCAAATACAGACAGCGAACTGTGGATTCTGCACTTACGCAACGAATTCCTCTGGGAAAGAGAATCAGCAGCTATGTTATATAGGAGCCCACAGCATCCCCATAGAAACAAACTTTACACCCGAAGACTGTTAGAAAGACTCGCATTGGTTGTGGGTGGTGGATGTTATTGTATTGTAAAACGGCGCTTTCTTGATTGACAAAGGGGATATCTTCGCTTTCCTTGATGGGAGTGGGTACAGGTTTTTCAAATACGCTTAGGTACATAGCTACATGCTGCACCTAAACGATAGTGCCAGTTAATTGAGGCAGGAGGCGATTTCTGGTGTTATTGTGGCAAGGAACTGACCTTGGTTCGTGTGCGAAATATAGAATATACCCATAGTAGCTTGGTGTACCAAATGTTCACCACGAGTGGTGAAGTGTGTTAACCGCGAGCCTTTTGGCGTGAGGTTAACACCACTTCACCATGCAAGGATCCGAATTTTGTGAGGTTGGAAAATAATATTAAATAGTAATCGTAATAGAGACTTGTGTCCGAATGGATTGGTGCGTTGGCTAGAGGTTTTGGGGAAGATTTCGAAGTGTTCTAAGCATGTAGTCCTATTAGGTGCATGGGGACATAAGAATGGCAAGCCCTGGTCGAAAAGAGGCACACCTTCTGCAGGCTAAAGACACCTGCACAGGCACCTAAGAAGTGCCTGCTATGGAGGCCATCTCACAAAATCAATGCCGTTCTACGAAGGACAGGCCCTGAGATGAGTTGTAGAACTTGTTAGGCATTCTTGGGAAATAATAAGCTTAAATTAAAACTAATAGGGCTAATCGTGTGTTTCACTCACCAGAAAGAGATATAAGTCCACACATTATCCACACAACGAGACATAATCCAACCGACTTTGTTCCTTCCAAGACGCCTCTTGGTGAGATAAATATACCAGATGCTGAAGAAAAAATATTTTATAAAGTTGGAAAAATGCATTCGATAATGTCTTTGTTAGGGCTGTCACAATTTTTTAATTTAGGAATCGATTAATCGTCGCAAATAATCGATGATAATCGATTGATCGTACCTAGATGACCCCCCATCTCCTTTTCTTTGAAGTCGATAAAAATGAAGCTGAAGTCAGTTGACGTACCTCAAGTGAACAACGAATACGATCCTCTTTTAGTTACATTCAAAGCTTTGATGTTCTGAACTTTTGAACCGTCAGTGTAATAATCAAGACCGGGCGGCAGTTGCGAACTTCGCAACTGCCGACCGGTCTTGATTATTACACCGACGGTTCAAAAGTTCAGAACATCAAAGCTTTGATGAATGTACCTGAAAGACAAATGCTTCCAATAGCTTCTTGGGGTTTAACATCGATGTTCTTAACTCTTTACCTTTAGAAACAATAGTTTTTTCAACATATTTTCTTTTAATTATTAAACGTCTAAAACGGGATATAATTTACCGATTATTCGACAACGAAAAATACTAATCGATTTCACCGTGACCGATCAACAATCGATTAATCGATTAATCGTGTCATCCCTAGTCTTTTTTAGACCGAGGTTAATATATATATCTCGGAAGATACTTTGTTGAGTAATTTTTTTGACCACTTGTATTTATGAGTCGTTCCAGTAGGGGTAGGGGGTCAAGTGAATATAAGAAAGGCTGAAATTAAGGAGTACAAATGATGAAGTAACAATGCATTTTTTTATCATCAGTTTGCAGTTTTGAAGAGATATGATGCCCTTTTCGGCCTTGCAATGAACCAAACACACAAGTAAACACAACAATATGCAAATTATCTCAAGAATCAATTGGGTTGAAAATTAACCCAAATCAGCTGGGTTGAGTGAATACGAACCCAATTAATAGCCAAAATCAACAGGATTGAGTGAATATGAACCCAACTGATGTTAGTTGTTTCTAAACCTAACTGATTTTAGACTGTATGAGAATAATATGCAACTGTTGATAGTCAAGTCGGAACAGTTCCCTGCGACACTGTTATATTCAGTAATTGGCTGTTTTTCTTCTTTGGACACTGGACTCGGTTTTAGTTCTTACTGTCTTTGTTCTGCAACAAGGCTCAAATTACAGGCACTCCATGAAACAGTTAAGCACCAGAAATCCACTCGCTTGTATCGCGTCCTTTGGGTAATAAGCGTCGAAAGCACGACATCGTACAGATATCATATAATATCTGGGGATAGCTGAAAGTGAACATCTAGTTTTAGTAATACAGATATATGAGTGTTTTAGTAAATGTAATTTTATTTTAGCATTTGAAGCTAAACAGTATCTATCAAAATAAATAAGTTTGTATGAATAGACATATTGGATGATAAGACAGTTTTTAACTCTTTCAAATGGTGTGCATAAATTTTTCAGTGAAGAAAAAATTCGTAGTGCACGCGCTGACCACATAAAGAGCAAAAAATCTAAAGCGATGTCGGGTAATAATTTAATCCAACAGCTCGACAGAACTCTTGGACTCTGGATTATAATATTATTGAACCCCCTAACAAACCAGGATGGTTTTGCCCATTTCGCCCATGACAATATTGGCTGAAATGATACCTTCCAGGACGCCAGTGTTGAAAGAGTTAAAATTGCTTCTCTTGCTGTTTGAGCTCCTTGTTTATGCGGTCTTTTGTATATATTCAAAATAATTTAATCATTTGCCCCACCTCTGCGTTTGATTGGTTGAAAGCATACAGCGTGAAAGTCGTCAAAATCGTATAAACCAAATTACGTAATGATTTGGAATGTCTACGCGGTCACACATCCGGTTCAACTTCGAAGACTCTGAAAGCCCCGTCCACTCAATCCAATTGTCACCGTGAGGGCGTGACTGCAGACTGATAGATGGATAACAAGCTTGTAAACAAAGATCAATGATCGATACCTATAGGCACTCTCCCATAAATTGTAACAAGGCAAACATATTGTAGATACAACTAAATAAATATGCATTAATCAGAAAATGTAAAAAGTTTCGTGTCTCCTGAGTTTGTACTAATATTGGAAGATACTGAAAGGCAATACAAATGTCCACGAGGGGGTTCAAATTCAACGAGGGATTTGAACCCCCTCGTGGACATTTGACATTTCAACGAGGCAATCCCTGAGAATCAAAACATTTTGTTTAGGCCTAATGGAAAGTATATTTGCAGCTTTTCAGTCAAGAAATTAAGTGGCCCACATAATTGAGCGATATGATCGAGTCATAGGACACCAACGTCCTACACCCCCTCTACCCCCCCCCCCCCCCAACTGTTAGTTTCGGCCCTGGAAGTATTAACGATTTTATTCCACAGAGAGCAAATATATTGCAGCCGTTTCTACTCACCAATTATTGATCCCACAAGAACGGCAACAGCACTCAATAAGCCTATCTGTCTTTTGAGATGAATCTTGTTTTTCTCCATCAGTTAAAAATGTTTAATCTTTCTTTCGAACAGCAAGTGCACGACAGCTTCAATACTTCTTCACGTTGAATTGAAATAAAATCAAATAGATTTTAGTTGACCGCAAACAATATACTAGGTTCGTTTGGGTGTTTTTTCTCATGATTGTAACTGTGTTACATGTGCGTTTTAGACGTCAACACTGAAAATTTGATTGGTTGTCTTGTCCTTGGAAAGTGATATAAAAAAGTAAATATTTGTGAAGGCGTCTGTTGGCTGGGACTTTTTTATGAAAGCTTTTTTGTCTTGCCACTTCACGATTCATATATCTGCGTTGGTATGTTTGTCGAGTTATTTATAAAAAGCTTGTCATCCAATACTATAGTTAGAAAGCCTGTAAAATTACTGGAAAGTATTTTTATAGCGTATAAGTCTTTGATAAAAGAAATTAAGTGGTTTAAATAATTGGGCGATATGACCGGGTCGTATGGCACCAACGTTCTACAACCCCACCCCACCCCCCCCCCCCCCAAAAAAAATGTAAGTTTCTGCCCTGAAAGTAATAACGATTTTATTCCACAGAGAGCAAATATATAGCAGCAGTTTCTACTCACCAATTATTGATCCCACAAGAACGGCAACAGCACTCAGTAAGCCTATCTGTCTTTTGAGATGAATCCTGTTTTTCTCCATCAGTTACAAATATTTTATCTTTCTTTGGAACATCAAATACACGAAAGCTTCAATACTTTCACGTTGAAATGAAAAAAAATCTATTAGGCTTTGGCTGACCGCTAACAATATACTTGGTTCATTTGTCTGCTTTATTTCCTAATTGTCACTGAGTTTCGTGCGAGCTTTAAACGTCAACACTCAAAATTTCATTTGCGTAGAACAGAAATTATTGTCTCAGGGAAATGATATGTAAACGTAAATATTTATGCAGATATCAGTTGTCTGGGGTTATTTTATGTTCTCTAGTATGTCATCATGTTCGCCACTTCACAATATATGTCTATATATTTGCGTTGGTAGGTTTGGCGGGATATTTATTAAAAGCATGTCACTTAATACTATAGTCCCCCACCTTACATCCTTGTACAGTTATTACTGACTTGTAGTGCTAGAATGTCCAAACGACCAAGCCTACTCTACTAGGAACCACGCATAACACTACATGACCTAGCATTCCGACATGCCAATGAATTAGTTCAAACAATTAGGTGGTTTTGTTGTGCTAAGTGATAACGGTAGACCAACATGGGTAAATAACGTGAACTATAAACTACCGTACTAGACAGAAGAACATACCCTTACCACACCGCAAGACTAGTAGAGCAACAGAATGCATATAGTACGCCCTGTATTTACGAATCATACAACAAGGACATATATAGCCCATCCTATACTACTATGCCAGTCCAGTACGAGAAGCTTGGCATATTCTGACCCGAACAACGTCGTATCGGATTGTATAGTGGTCAACAACAGTGGTCATTGTTTCTATTACGTCACGTGCGCATCATGGCGTCACGACGTCAGTAGCAACGTCAACCGTTTCGCGGGGAAAACTTTCAAGAAGAAAACTCACCTTCCCCATCACATAACATATACTATATACCTAGTGCCATTTGTGTACATATACCACTATACATGCCATAGCGTACTAAAGATGCAATACTAACACTGCATGCCGCGTTCAGCTGCATGGAGCCGAAGTGTTGCTCAGGAAAAAGTTGCTCCGGCAAAGGTCCAGTTCCTATGGGAACCTAACGCAAGCTGTTCCGGCAAAGCTCCAGGCAATTAGGGTAGGCCATCCTGTACTACTAATGTGACATTTTAAATGAGTCAGAACGACAATAATTTTCAAACGTACAAATCAATAATTATTCGCCACCACTCGATTTGTAATCTAGAAAATTATTCGTCATTTACAAATAATTATTTCAATTAAAATCTTGAATTGTCGTTTAATGAAATGTGATTTCATAAAATAAGTGAAAAATCTTTGAAATTGTCAATTTAACTCTTTGAACCCGAGCGGTCGCTTTTTCCACCAGAAACATGATACATCATAACGTCATTAAATAGGATGGCTGTTCAGTAAATGTGTGGGGTAGACCAATCCATATTTTCTACGCTGCACGTTGAAAATATTGATTAGTCAACCCCAAATAATGAATATGGACTCTCCCAATTGCTGCCATTGAACTGGCATGGAAGATACCACCAGAGTTCAAAGGGTTAATTGAATGATTCCGGAAAATATGTGGATAATGGTACCGAGACATGAAATCAGGGCTCAAGTGCTATTTATGTATGAAGAGTACAGCTCTCAAACGGAGGCCCGACAACACCCCCCCCCCCCGCCAAATTCCCGCCCCTCCGACATAATCCCATCCGTCAAAATCCCCCCCCCCCCCCGACAAAATCCCTCTACATGCCATTCACAAAACATGAAGTTAGACCCATACTCCCCATAAATATGGCAAATGGTGCCGAAATCCGAAAAGGCCTCGGGTGAGAAATAAGTACAAAAGTTCATCACTACAAACATGAAGTTAGACACATAAGGCTCATATTTGGCTACAGAAAATTAATCTTTTGATTCTCAGGCACCGGCGCATTCGTTTTTCGGCCCACGTTCGTCATATGTATTTTGGAGGCAAAATTCAAAATGTTTAAAACTACCATAGGGTCCGATTTTAGTGGTATCACAACACGATTTGCAATGCAATATGTCGTATACATTGATACAGAATTGTTATTCTTTTCGCGAATACGACACGATTCTCATATTTATTTAACTTGTTGAGAGCTAGATTAGTTTTGGTGGTCTAATTTGTTCATCAAAGATTGTTTCATTACAAATTATTAGAGTGTGTAATAGAACAAATTTGTATAAGCAAACTATAATTTAATAAGAAACATGGGTACGGAAAATGTTGGCTATTGCACTGGGACCCTCATTTTTTGAAATGTCTGATTGTGGCTTCTAGCACTCAACCAGTTAAAAAACTCATTATTTTTTATCTCCATTTTAGTTGTTCTATATTGATTTTGTGTTGTATGATCACTGTTACAAGAAAAAACTACCAGTGAAATCAACATGGAAGCGCTAGTATTTAATTTTAGAATCTCACAACTTGAGTTTAGGTATCGTCGACCATTCCACCAGGAATAAAACATAAAAAATAAAAACCGCACTCCCCAATTCGTTTAAAAAAAATTGCCTGAGAATCAATTATTTAATTTTGTTTGGCCTAAATTTTGTTGAAACCGACAAGGGCCATGCTTCGGCGTGCCGTCCAAATGATGGGATAATATCTCCATGTAGCTGCTAAACGCACACCTTCAATTCTATCCGACCGCTAAGTATTGAAAATACGCACCAATATATTAGAATGCACGTTAATCAATTTATCGACGGAGCATCACCATTTAAACAGTCAGTTAGCACGTTCCACGCTATTAACACGCTCATCACTCTGAACAGAAAATATGTAAACTTTAAAGTATTTTTTTGACATTTAATGGGCACTTTCGGTGAAATTATTTCTCACTGAAGTGGTTAGAAAACATTTGAAATTTATTTTAACGTATTCTCGGTTGTTAGCGTTTGTCCTCGGTTGTTTTCGATTTTTAGGGTTACCACTGACTCTTGCTGTTGATTGGAGTGTTCTCCGAATACAAACCTAGAACATCATCAGATCATCTGAAAAAGAAATTTATATATTGCGACATCCCTGACTTATATCGACATGAATATCAACATTCGATAAAGTTATCCCCCTTGAACTTATTAGACGTACAAGAAGGTCCAATTAAAAAGCAAGTAATTTTTGAGAAAACGCCTGTGACATCAGTGAAAAATTAAGCCAAGTTTCGTTTCGTAACTGTTAACAAACGAAAACAACAGACAGCTCTTTACAAAATTAAATCCAAATAAGTTCATCTTCACTGATCGCCCGTTAACCCTTTACCCAACGCAGACGATATCAAAATTTATTATTTTAAATATAATTTTTTTAAATTTTTCAAAAAATTTCAACAAAACCATATCATGTGACCCCTCATTGGAACGAGCTCAATGAGCTCGTTCCAATGAGGGGTCACATGATATGGTTTTGTTGAAATATTTTGAAAATTTAATTTTTTTCTTTTTTCAACTGCTCAATTTGCATATTACGCGGGCGGATGCGGGCGATTCGTTAGGTAAAGGGTTAATTGAGAGTTCAGTGTTAAAACTAGGACCAAAGACCAACATAACAATACTGCAGTCCTGTTTGTGTTGATTGTTTAACTATTTCCCTGCTGTGGGCTTATTTCCCCGCCACGGACAAAAATACCTCGTTACCTGATAGAGGTTGAATGAATGAATGAATGAAACCTCATTTTTCAAATACAATATCAATTAACTGGTAGAGTGCTAAATTATTTTGGGACATCAAATCTTGTACACATGCCTTTGCCTTGTTGCAATTTATGGGAGAGTGCCTATGGGCACTCTCCCATAAAATATAACAAGGCAAACCCTTACAGACTAAATAATATCACTTCAAAGATAATATAAAGCACATGTACTGAATATGAGCCTTCAAGCTGTGGTACCCACACTTCAGAATAAAGTCCAAATATGGGCTCCCAGCACTTTACCAGTTAACAAATAACATGGTAAGTATACACTGCATGGGAACGGCATAGCATAGGGAGGCTGTCTTCCTGACATTCCCATACATCAGATTTCTTGACACCAAAGTTTTATCCTTTTGTCTTTTTCTCGATGGTTTTGCACGGACCGGGGACATTTCTTGCCGAAGTCATATCCGTTTAACAGTCTGTTAGTTTGAAAAGAGAAATCGTGGGTTTTGAAGATGATATCATTTTTTATAAAAAGCAACCAGGACAAGACAGATTTGCACAAGTAATGATGGAGGAATACGAATTCAGGGTTGTATTAATTACTGATTTTTTAAACAGGGGCCTACTGAGTTGTTGAGTTTCTGCCTTTAAATCATTCCAAATTTTCGGAAAAAAATGAAGCGGGAGATCTGCAGAGAAACGTGTTCTCGGTTTGAGTGTACACACACTCCCAGACTGTCTGGTTTCCATTCCGGAAGGATTTATCTAAATTTCAAAAGTACTATCAAAAGATACAGCAGTTTATTATGATCTTTTTTATAAACAAAAGGACATGTAACCTATATAGGTCATCGAACTTCATTATGTCACAATTTTTATGATGGTTCGGTATGTGAGGTATATTTTCTGTTCGTTATAACGCGAATAGCCTTTTTTGCAGGGTTGTATTTCTACTTGTCTACGATTCATGACCCCAAGCAAGTATACCGTAAAGAAAGTGGCTACGTATGAGTGAGTAATATAATGTCTTTAAGCTTTAAGGGGAAGAATATTTTTCGCCCTCTTCAAGGCGAATATTGCCCTCCAAATTTGTCAACAGACCACAGAGGTGTGTTGTGTAAATTTTAGATTTTCGTCTATGTGGACTCCAAGAAAAATTTAACTGATTTCTGTTCGTGTTGGTTACTAATTAATCGAATATCTACTATTTAGGATACTATTTCTACCAACAGTGTTATACGAACCATTTTGTGGATGCAGCAACATGGATTTTGTTTTATTAGCATTCAGTCATAGTCCATCTGCAGAACACCATTCACTTATCTTATCTAGTTCGGAATTCGCCTCGTCTATTAGGTTATCTAGATATTACCAGATGCAAAATCTGTAGCATCATTTGCAAAAGACAGAACTTTTAGCAGAGTTGAATAGCTGATGTCGTTGATGTATGATAAGAAAAGGATGGGGCCCAGTATGGAACTTTGAGGTACACCAATTGTGTCCGATATGTTATTCATGAAAGAAAGAAATTTACATCTGCTTGTTAGGTAATCTTTAAACCAGGAATTTGACAACCCTCTTATACCATAACTATCCTGTTTTGTAAGTATAATTGAGTGATGTATGGTATCAAAGGCTTCAGAAAAGTCTAGAAATGCTGAGAGTGAGCAATCCTCTGTAGGTTTGTCATTTGCTTGCTTTTACAACATTATTTATGAGCTGAAGAATAGGGTGAACAGTGGAGTGCCCCTTTCGGAATCCAAACTGATACTTATATAAGATGTTTTGTTTCTCTAAGAAAGTATTTAATCGTGCGAACATTACTTTTTCTAGTATTTCAAAGAATGTTGGACAAATACTAATGGAGCAGTAGTTTGTGAATAGTTGTGATATCTCCCGATTTAAAAATGGGTATAATTTTAGCTATTTTTATTTTGTCAGGCTCTCGACCAGTATCACAGGATAAGTTGGTTACATGGGATCATGAACAGCCACCTCAAGTATTATCTCTTTTAATAATTTTGTGGTCATATCGACGCTATCTCTACTCGATTTGCTCATAAAATTGTGAGCACAAAAGATTACTTCTTGTTCATTGGTAGGACTTACAAAAAATGAGTCACTAGTGTTATCATTGCTCAAATAATCCGAAAAATTATGTTGTAATTATTCAGTACATTATAATGTATATTCTAGCGCACTGGCTGGGTACAAACATTCTATTCAGTATAAAATCCACCCGGCCTTGACTAACTTAAGAAGTTCTAGTGATCGTTAGTGGTTACAGTATGGCCATCGTGGACTGATCACTTTCCACGGGTGGGCAATATTTCCGCGGACACAATATTATTAGACCCCAAACACTATTTATAGGAGTATTCGTCAAAAATTTAATTAATGAAGCACTGGGTACAACCCGGTGCTTCATTAATTAAAATTTTCCAGATGGTAATTTTCGTTCGTCCTTTCGTTCGTTTCTGAGTTCGTTCCTTCGTTAATTGGTTAGAACCTTAACAGAGAAGGAGTCAAGTTGGCATTGGATACTTCTTCGACGGTTTGATGTAACAACTTGTACAGAATGCACCCGCATTTGTAAATGAATTGAAAATAAATTGTTTTTTCATTTGAACTACTGCCTAATGTTGCCATGTGCCACGTACACAACCCCGTAATTGGTCTCTGAGAATATCGAATAGATTCTTTATGCAAACTCGTATTGAAGAATCCAACCTCAAGGCTTCAACTACAACACTGTTTTGAGACCTTTAATAATGATTTTTCCCAAATGATGGAATTATTGAGGGGGGAGGGGGGGGGGGCTAAAAACGTGCAATTGTTGGTGGCCCTTAGGAGACGCCCTAGCCTCGTTGTATGGATCTTACGCCGCTGTTATTATTGTTCAAATAATCCGTTGAGTAAGGGGCACTTGATTACTTGTCGTCTTTCCAATGTCAGCAAAAAGGTGTTGAATCCGCCAGCTTTTTTTCCGGATCTGTTAATTCCGGATTTCCATCTATGAAGGTGGTGGGAAGTTTTCGGTTGTTATTTGATTTACATATGGCCTTTCGGACGATTTCCCACGTCTTTTTAATATTATATTTATTTTCTAGTAGTATCTTATCATAGTAATCCGTTTCAAGCGACTGAATTCATGGCAAAATTGTTTGTATTCTGTGATGTTTTGAGTAGTTGGGTATTTTAATTTTTTACGACATACATTTTATTTTTCGTTTGTGAGGATTGCAATAGACCATGGTTGGCGTTTTATATATTTGTTTCTTATTGGGCTTGCTTTCAGGGGAAATGCTTTTTCAAAAGCCCCGTAGAATATATCGAGGAATTTATTGTACATCGAGTTTGGACAACTGTCGTTGGTGACCTCTGAAAAGTCACATGCTGATAAGAGTCCTTTGAAGTGAGTGATATTCTTTTTTGATTGACCGTCTAAAATTAGGTATTGGGACAATTGATCCTTTCTCCATTTTCTTCAATGAAAAACGTAGCAAAATGGTCGCTGACGTCAGTAATTTTTATTCTTGAAGTAAACATATTGTGGTCAATGAGGGTAGCAGAGAATTCAGTAACTCACTCTCATGGGCTTTGTTATAGCGGGTAGAAACACGCACTTGTATAGTGAATCCATAAAAGTACTCATTTTTCGGTGTGTGTTCAAGTTTAGTAAGTCTATATTGAGATCACCGACAAGATAAACCTTGTTATTTTCCTTGTTTATAGTGTCCAATAACTCCGTCAGCTTTGAAACAAACAAGTACATGTCTATTTTTGGCGCTGTATTCTGTCTATAAATAATTCCGATAATGCATTTTATCTTCAGCGGTATTTCGACAACTAAGGATTCAAACTCACGTGGTATAAAGACCAATAAGTCATTTCGTATCTTGTAGGATATGTCGTCCTTTATGTACATTAAGGCACCACCCCTGCCGTCATCGTCTTCAGAGAGAGTACGGGAAACCAAGGGTGATACCCTTCAAACTGATGCTCTTTAGCAGATTTAATATTAAATATTTCCGTCATTCCTATTACGTCTAAAAAGTTAGAGTTTGTGTGCAGGTAAACAAGTAAATTACGAATATTTTCAAAATTTGCACTCAAACTGCCACAGTTTAAGTAGAGTAGAGAGACGACCTTCTTTTTGCTAGAGATTTGATCTTTAACCCTTTACCCAACTTAACTACCAAAACCGGCCAGCGCTATTCTCAAAAGTCGCTAATTAATTTCCATTGTATTTTCATTTTTTGTCTCAGAAACATAGGTTATGACCCCTCTTTGGGACGAGCTCGTCGATCTCGTTCCAATGAGGGTTCATATCTATGTTTTTGAGACAAAAAATGAAAAAAATGGGTTATTCAAGAATTTTGTTTGCAAGTGTTGTCTGCCTTTCATTTTAGGTGAAGGGTTAAGTTGCTCGGGGTAAAGTAATTACAACTAGGTTCAGAAATACTAAATGGAAGGGTCGAGTCTTGTTCATCCGCAGAAAAGACATTATTGAATTTTGCCACGAAGTCAAAAGCATTATTGCTTTGGATCTCATCGAGTGATATTGTATTAGCCACACTTACACGAAGTGGAGGAGACAAAAACTAATGGTCCGGATATACTGTGATCAACACAATCGGGCTCAGTGCTTGTGCATTGACTTTGCATTACGAAAAAGTGAGGAAAGGTATAGACAATATTAACTTTGATGTCAAGAAAAAGTATAATATATGTATATATACAACATAATATTAATATAAACAAAATTTACAAAGTTTGGTGGTACTTCGACTCACGATGTGCAACACAATATTGCAAAAAGTTACAACCTGAATATACAACAATACCAGGATTATGGTGGAATATTACATAGGGACCAAGTACAAATGCAGTATGTGGAGGGTGTACTGTATGTAATCAATTCAAATCACGCGGAGCCGAGCTGTCACCCAAAGTATTACTTTCAGTTTCTGTACATATGGACAAAAAGCACATAGAATGTTTCAGTTTCTGTACATATGGACAAAAAGCACATACAATGATGTTTCTGCCAATGGACCTCCGGGTTTTACAGAGGTTGTTATGCTTTGCAACAAATTTTTAATTATTGCCTGGTTGGAATCTCCACTAAACGGGCGATCCAGTGACAATACCTCTCCATGTTCTGTAGAGAAGGGATGGGAATGAGTAGCAGACCCAGTAAAGTTTTAGTTTCCTGCAATGTTAGCTTCCACCTTAGTAGGTATATTTTGAGAGTTTACTATCACTTGTACATGTACGTGTACAACATACGTTCACGATGCGTTCACCAACGTGGAATTCAGTGTTAAATCACACGCTTGTTCACAAAAACTGTACATGATCTTGAATCCCCCCCATATACAGTTGTGACTCCTAGATCACGCTTTTAATGGTCAAATACTCGTGGTGAACGCGCATTTTTAAAAAAAGGGTGAAATCGTACATCTTCGCTTGTATCTTGTACGTAATTTTTCGTCGACGTTCCCATCGCAGATCAGACCATCGATCCATCGTTAGCGAACGCGAGCAAAAGCAAAAGATTCTGAGTCATCATCAAAAAACAGTTTTGGGAACTCTAAATCAGCGATTCAGAACACGCAATTGCGTTGGTACAGATGATTCAGAACTCTCCCTTGTTTTTGAGGCGGTGGTTTTTTTTTCCCATTTATGACATTATTATTAGGGGAATTCCTCCACTATGAGAAATTCTCAAAAAAAAAAAACACTCAGCTGATCGAGCGATCGGATCACTCGATTCTCGCAAAAAAAAACTCAATCTGAACGAAGAGTGTTGTTGTCGTCGGTGTGGTTGGAAATTCGCGAATCCAGTCACGTCTTCCTGAAGTAAAAAAACTAACACATGTTATCGTAATGAGTGAATGAGGTTTTTTGTTCAAAAAGAGTCGACTATGAATATAGTCTGTATTATAGACATTGATGTTTTCTGTTGATGGGATGGATAAAAATTGAGTTTTGAGGGTTTTTTTGTTCGAAGGGAGTTGATCTGTAATAGATATTCGTGTTTTGTCAAAAACAGTTATCGGAATGTTTAAAACGCATTTTCCGCTCAATTAGGTTTTGAGTGGTAAAATTTTTAATATATTCACGATAGCAATCGCAGTCATCAAAAAGGATTCTCTCTTAATTCGACAATCGGTGAATTGATGTGTGAATGAATGAAGATCTTTTGACAAAATGTAAACACTACTGTCAAAATGCATTAAATCAGAAACCGGTTTGTCATGTACTGTTTAAACGTATTTTTTTAAACTTCAGTTAACACAGTCAGTTTGAGATGTGAATATTTTCAGATTATTATATTAAGACGGAAAGCTTTTTTTTATTACTTAAAACACAAAACATAAAAATATAATTAAACATTTAATTTTGAAAAATAAAATAAAAACAATTAAAATGAAAGATGTTTTTACAGATGGATTCTAGACACCGAGATCGAATTTTAGAACAGTATGAACGTGCTAAGAAGGGGATTTAGTCAGCTTATAGGAGCAGACATCTTGGTGAGATGGAACTCAGACGCGAAGCCACAAAAATATTTAAACCCGTGACGGAGGGTCAAGAGCGAAGCAGGAAGGAGATAGTCGAAGAATTGAGACCCATAAAGGAGAGTTCTTTCAGAATGGGTTCGTTGCCTCCTAGTTTTGGAAATCGGTATTCCGTTCAATCTACACCGGATTACGTTCCCACGGGAATTCAAACAGATATGAGCGAGAGCGACACCGATACGGCTTCGACTATCACCACCAGTAGCGTCGCATCATCCGATGATGATGGCGGTAAGAGAGATCAGTCGTATGGAATTTATAAGGATTCTGAGGGTAGAACTTTTGTAGGTGATACGTTAGTGGAAATGGATGATGATGAATTGATCGTGGGTTCGAATAAATATAAAGTAACTGATGGTCTGCGGAGATTGCTCCTTTACGACAAGCCTGGAGATTACACGGAACAGGATTTCGACAATTACGGCGACATTCTAGTTCAAACTCACGCCATGAAGAGAAATAACAATGCCAGAGAGACGAGACCCAAAGCCAACAGAGGTTACAAGTGGACGAAAGTGGTGAAACCCATATGGGACATGAACAAGAAGTTCGTCGAATCGGTGACTGGCAAAGGGGTGAAAACCACTTTTCTTCCGAGCGATTGCGACGCTCTGTCTCAGAGATTGAGTTTGTTGATGGCGAGCAGACGGGCTGGTAACACGGGATTAGATAATCAGATAGTTGCTGTATCTGACGAATTGTTGAGACAGAAGGTTTTGAATAAAAACCAGCATAAAAGGCTGATGAACGAATTGAAGGATTGATGTGTATATAATAATAAGTAGAGAGAGAGAAACAAACAAACAAACAAACAAAAAAAATAAAACAGTAAATTCTTACACTAGAATAATAAAAGTATTTAAATGGCAAAAACGATTTACCAGTGAAAAAAAAACACAAAATATATCATAAAAATAAAATATGTTGGTGATAAAGAACAGGGGATACGTCAGGACTTACGTTCAAGGCGGTTCTGGCATCGTCGATTCTATAATGCGAGCGTTCACAAGCAATGCGGGTAGAAAACTCGAATCGACCGTGTTTGAGGTCGGTAAGAAGATGGCTTTGGATGCTGGTAAGAAAGCCACTTCCGAAGCCAGTGGTAGGATAGCTTCTGTGGCTGGCAAGAGGGCAGCCGACACGTTGATCGACAAGTTGATCAGTCCGCCAGCGAAGCGAGCTGCATTAGAGCGAACGCTGAAAAGTTGGAAAGATTTTAAGGATGCCGTGGTGCCCATACAAGATTTAGCCAAAATGACGAGTGGATCCGGATTGAAGAGAACTCGCGACGGATCGATATAAATAAATAATAATAACATTAAAAAAACAGAGTTTGAAAAACATAAAAAAAAAATAAATTTGTGTTTGAAAAGAATCTAAAATAACAAACAAAAATAAAACAAAGATTAACATTAAAGATATGTCTTGGAACGATGCCGCGACCAAGAGGTCGAATAACGAGTTCTTTCCCAAGAGCATAAGAGGCTTGATAGTGGGAAAATCGAATTGTGGAAAGACCAATCTGTTGATGAATCTGTTGTCCCGACCCGATTGGTTGGATTACGACAGATTGTTCGTGTTTGGCAAGAGCTTGTTTCAACCCGAATACAGATTGCTTCGAGAGTGCATGGATCGCAGATTGCCCAAGGACATCATAGCCAGAATCTTTGACAGTAGGGAGGAATTCGACAAGAGCGGAGCTCCACTCTCGACCATTTTGGACGGCGCGGCGATGGAGCTGATGAAGAGAAATGCATCTTTGAACGTCGAGTTTCGATTTTATGAGAACGCTAGCGACGTTACGGATCCTAGAGAACTGAAATCGGAAGATAAGAATCTCATGATTTTCGACGATCTGCTTTTGGAGAGACAGAACCGATGCGAATCGTATTACGTTAGGGGTCGACACAGCAACGTGGACTGTTTCTACCTGTCGCAGAATTATTTTCGATTGCCCAGACAGACGATAAGGGAGAACGCTAATTTTCTATGTCTCTTTCGCCAAGATCTCAAGAATCTCAATCACATCTACGGTGATCACGTCGCAAACGACATTAGCGCTGCGGAATTCAGGAGATTCTGCAAGAGGGTTTGGGATGGTGGACTTTACAATTTCGTCGTGATTGATTTGACGAGCGAATTTAATCGCGGAAAATATCGGTGCGGATTCGACAAGTTTTATGTTTCCGATGATAATAATAATAAGATAGAGCATGAAAATAAAATTTAGAAAAATAATAAATCTTCAAATAATTAGTTTTGAATAAAAAAACTAAAATTAAAATATAATGTTCGAACATGGAGAATTGCTAGAACGGATAGCCGAGAATACGGCTGCGAACCAATCCATTCAAATCGTGGTGAGTGGCGATTTGACTCGATTCGCTACGAAATTCGAACCTTCCATCGAATTGAATAGAGAGAAAACTTACGAGATGGCTTTGGTGAATCTGGATACTTATTATTCCTTTCCCAACGTCACTGAAAAGAATAACTCATTCAAGTATTCCGACGGAACGGATTGGTTGGAGATTCGAATTCCCAAAGGGAGTTACGACATAGACGATTTGAACCATTACATTCAGACGCGAATGAAGACGGATGGAAAGGGAAGCAACAAGATCAGACTCACTCCCAATCCTAATACCTTACAGACGATGTTGGATTTGGAAGATAATTTTCGTGTGGATTTCAACACGGACGATTCTATAGGCAAGATGTTGGGATTCGATCGAAAGATGTATCGAGGCCACGTGGCATCTGAAAATACGGTCGACATTCTCGCTGTCAATAGCATTCTGGTGAACGTGGACGTGATTTCTGGAAGCTACGTGAATGGTAGCGCTCAACCGACGATCTATTCCTTCTTTCCAAACGTGTCACCAGGTTATAAGATCGTGGAGCGACCTCAAAATTTAGTTTATCTACCAGTGATTTTAGACACGTTGTATAGTCTCAAAACCACGTTGACGGATCAAAATGGTGAACTGTTAGATCTTCGCGGAGAGAGAGTGACGATACGATTTCACATAAGAGAAATATAAAAGCAAAAAAAAAAATATTATATATATAGATAACAAAAATAAAATAAACGGCAATATTAATTTTTACAAAATTCTTTCAATATAATTATTAAAGAAGAAACAATTGAAGTAAATATATTTAAAAAAAAAAACAGAATTATGACAGAATACGTGGTTAAAAACGTGAACATATCTGCAGGACAGAGGAAGAAACTTAAGAGAGCGTTAACAACTCGAGGTGAGGCGGTGAGATTCAAATTCACTCACGAAGATCAGACGAGAGGCGGTCAGGATTCGATCGCCTGGACCAGAAGTCAAATTAAAAGGATGTAGAAAGCGATTTGCGATGGAAGAGGGTTGACGGTGAGAATGAGTCCCGCTCAATTGAGATACAATTTGAGAATGAAAGGTGGTTTCCTACCGCTATTGGCAGGAATAGCCGCAAAAGCATTACCCTTCGCCGCAAAGGCGCTACCCTTTCTCGGAAAGACTCTCGGAGTGGGAGCTCTCACAGGACTCGCTAGTTCGGCATTTGAGAAATTAATGGGTGGCAGCAGACTGTTTTTGAAGAAGGGAGGAGCCGTGTGTTGCGTTCATGTAGACGACAGCGGTAAAGGATTGTATCTAGAACCCGTTAGAGGTGGCAACTCTCTGAGAGGAAACGGTCTCTATCTGAAGAGTGGACGGAACGTCGAGCGACTCGGCAAGGGTTTGTTGCTTGGTGAGAATTCACCATTTAAGAACATACCGATTTTGAATATGTTATTATAAATATAAAATTATATAAAATATATAAAATCATAGAAAGTATAAAATAATATATTTAAAATGGATAAAAAGGTGGAGAAACAAATTTATCACCTGTATGAAAAGGTGGAGAAACAATTTGACAATAATGACGAACATCATGAGCCAGAGAGCGAAAAAATAAAAAAATGGTTAGATGCTAATGATGGATATCTAAGGAAAGAACTAATGAAAGGGATAGATGAAGCGCGGGATAGACGGTTGAGAATGAGACGATGCTTTCCACGGTCACCACTACCTTCTGAAGAGAATGGTAATGATGCGAGTGTTACCAAGAGATGCACAACATTCGTTCATAATTATGATTCGGATAAACAAAAATGTTGCCATAAACGTATCACATCACAAAGAAAAAGAAAAAAAGAAAAAGAAGAAAAATCGACGCTGAAAACTGAGAGAAAAGGAAACGTTATTATAATATATTATGATGATAGTGAAGAAGAAGGAAAACAAAAAAAACAAAAAAAAAAAAATAGTAAATGAGATCTAAAGATGATCTTATTTTTTTTTTTCATTTTTCTTCGCTAAAAATCAATCACTCTATTGTTTATATTTCCAAGTCTGTTATTAGCATGTTGACACTCGTGTCTTCTCCTTTTTCGGAAACGTGTTGAATGTTTATCTTTACTCTTTTGAGTTTTTTTACATCGGTCAACTCGCTCTCACCACCCAATTTCTTCATGAGTTCGAATGAGATGTTTGGAAATATGTAATTTCCATAGGGCAACGACAAATCGTCCTTGTCGAATTCTCTATCTTCAGCGATGACGATGTTCTGCAGATCGCTTTGGTACTCGTAAATCAAATCGAGCGTGGCTTCGTCCAATTTCAGAGGCATCTTATATTTCTCGTATTTGTGCTCTAAGCCCTTCGTCTCGACCTTGTTCAATTCGATGGGATCGTGTCGTTGTAATCTATAGATTTTATGACCGAATTTCTTATACATTTCGACTCGTTTCAATTTCAATTCGCATCTTTTAGGTGTTGTTGTCTTCATGATCGATTATTTGTTTTTTTTGTTTTTACGAATTCTTGCAAATAATGTATATTTTAAATTTTGTATTTAAATAATAATTTGTTAAAAAAGTTTGTTATTTTTTTTTGCTCTTTATATATATAAAAAAGTTGTTTTTTTAATTTTTAATTTTCTTTAATGTAAAATTTTTTTAGTAAAAGTTTTTTTTCTCTTTATATATATATAAAAAAAAAAAAGTTAAATTTTTAATTTCAATCTCTCTATTGTTTATATTTCCAAGTCCGTTATTAGCAAGTTGACATTCGTCATTTTTCCACATACGAAAATGGTGTGAATGTTTATCTTTACTCTTTTGAGTTTTTTTTCATAGGCGAATGCGCTCTCACCACCCGATTTCTTCACAAGTTCGGGTGAGATTATTGGATATATGTAACCTCCATAGGACAATAAATCACCCCTGTCGAATTCTCTGTCTTCGGCGATGATGATATTAATCAACAGTTCGCTTTGGTACTCGTAAAACAAATCGAGCGCGGCTTCATCCACTTTCAAACACATTCGATATTTGTGGTAGTAGCGCTCTAAGTCCACCATCTCAACCTCATTCAATTCGATGGGATCATGTGGTTGTAATGTATAGATATTAAAACTGGATTTCTCATACCTTTCATCTTGTTTCAATTTCAATTCGCATCTTTTAAGTGTTGTTGTCATGATGGATTATTTGGTTTTTTATGAATTCTTACAAATAATGTATATTTTAAATTTTGTATTTAAATAATAATTTGTTAAAAAAAAGTTTCTCTTTATTTCTCTTTATATATAAATAAAAGTTAAAAAAAAAAAAAAAAAAAAAAAAAAAAAAAAAACAATCTATCGAAAAGAAAAAAATGGAAATCATAGAAGAAAATTTTGAAACTTTGGGCATATCACCCAAGATTAATCCCGAAAATGAAAAATACTTATTGGCGAACGAAAAGTTGAAAACGTTCGACAATTGGCCATTGAATGTAGGATTGAGACCCGAAGAATTCATAAAATCGGGATTTTTATATCGTGGCCATCAAGATGGAGTATCATGTTTCTGTTGTGGTCTGACGCTTTGCAATTGGATGTCTTACAAAATCCCCATTTTAGAACATTTGAAACATAATCCAAATTGTCGTTTTGCGAATTTTGTGAAATAAAGTATGCAAAAGAAAGAGAAGATGGAAAAAACAATGGACATTAGAATCGAAGCAGTCTTGGGACTCAGATTTTCTCAAACAACAATTGAAAACATTTTAAATTCGCACAATAAGACTATACATAATTTTAAAAATGCTGAACAACTCGCTCATTTTCTATTGGATGCAAATATTGAAGATCACGAAAATGATGTGTGTGAAGAAGATTCGATCTCAGATGATAACGATCAAGAAGAAAAATGTAGCATATGTTTGCAATCGGACTCTGACGTGGTTTTCGTTTTGTGTGGACATAGAGTGACTTGTGTAACTTGTTCTGTTTTGTTAACCAATTGTCCCATGTGTAGACAAGAAATAAGAGGTTATGTACCAATAAATATGTGATTCAAGCGACCGTTTGTTTGTTTGTTTGTTTGTTTGTTTGTTTGTTTGTTTGGATGTGTTTCTTTTATGTTTTTTAACTTAAAAGAAAAAAAAATTGAATTTAAAATTTAACTTTTTTTTTTTTTTTTCTATTATATATATATAAAAAGAGTAAAAAAGCAAAACTTTTTTTAACAAATTATTTAATACAAAATTCCAAAAAAAAAAAAAATATTCTTACAAATGAAGCAAACAGATAAAACAATGGTAAATTTAAATGAGAAAACCATACCTCAGTTAAACGAGATTTGTAAACTATTACAAATTTCAGATTTCAGAAAGCATAGAACTAAATCAAAAAAATTTGAAGTCATACAAGAATATTTGCGAAACGCTAGAAAGGCAAACGAAATGTCGATAGCAACGACGTCAAAAGATGCATCGGTTGTGAAAAATAAGAAGACGACTAAACGAAAAGCCGTTGAAGAACATCAAGTTTCCAAAAAAAAGAAAAGAAAAACTAAAACGAAAACGAGTGATGCACTTCAGATTCAAGACAAACGAGGTATATCGAGCGAAATTCAACGAGCAATCGACGAAGAGAAAGGAGAAGAATATGTAACACGACTCATTGCGGAACTATTCCAATCGAAACCCGTAGAATGGGAGAGTGTGATCAAAGACATTTTTAAAACTTTCGACGTGATTCCCTCGTTGAAGAAAGTCGATCCGAAATTGTTCATGGAATGGGTGAAGAAAGAAGTATTGGATTTGTTTCGCGAATACATGAACGTAGGATTAAAAATTAAGATGATACTCCATTGCATAATGAATAAAATCGACGTGAAGTCCGGCGAGAGCATCATGAAAAATGCATATTTCAGATCTAATGTCGAACCCGTATTTCGAGGTTCAGATCTATCGGACGTTTTCGAAAAGATGAAAGACAAGATGTTGACGTCTCTCGCGAATTATCAACATAAAGGTAGTAATTGGACGTTCGGTGAGGTGTTGAAACTCGAAATTCACATGACTAAAAACGAACCATTGAAAGGATCTTCCTACTTGAAATTACTGTATTTCTTGACTAAGAAACACGCCATGGTCAACATGAGAAATAAAGATGATCAGTGTTTTAAATGGGCAGTCACCTCCGCTTTATACCCTGTCGAAATAAACTCTGATAGAGTTTCTCGTTATGAGAAAACTTCTAAAAATCTCGATTGGACTGGAGTGACTTTTCCAACAGAGTTAAAACATATCGAATGTTTCGAGGTTCAAAATCCCACCATAGCGGTGAACGTCCTTGGATACGACGACGAAAAATGAACGATCTATCCTCTCAGACAGACTTCGTATCGCGGAAGAGAAAAGACGATTATTTTATTATTGATTTTGAATGGTGACAATCGTCATTATTGTTGGGTTAAACATCCGACCCGATTACTGTCGAAACAAAATAATAATCATAACGGAAAGATATCTTTATGTTACAATTGCATGAACATGTTTCACAGTGAAGACTCATTGGCGAAACATCAGGAATATTGCAACGAAAATCAAGGTGTTACCATCGAAATGCCCAAACCCAACACCATCGTGAAGTTTGAAAATCACAATAGAAGGTTAAAAGTACCATTCGTCGTGTACGCCGATTTCGAATGTTTCACCGCAAAAATGAGTTCCTGTCAACCCAACGCTCTTCAAAGTTACGTCGAAAGATATCAAAAACACATACCTTCGGGCTATTGCATTTACGTGAAATGCGCTTTCGACTCGCAACATGACATGGGTCTCTTCACCTACACGAAACAGCGCGAAGACGACGACGTGGCTCAAAGGTTCGTGGAAGAGTTAGAATCGAAAATTCAAATGTTATACGACAAATTCAAAACTCCGGTGAAAATGATCATCATGCGAGAGCAGCAGGATGAAAATAACAGAGCCACCGAATGTCACATATGCAGACAATCATTCAATGAGAATTTGGAGGAAAATAAGAAGGTCAGAGACCACAATTATTACACGGGTCTGTATCGTGGTCCGGCTCACAGCAAGTGTAATTTAAAATATCAAGATGCCGCTTTCTATCCGGTGATGTTTCACAATCTCTTGGGTTATGACAGTCATCTGTTCGTGAAAAATCTAGGCACCTCACACGAAGAATTAAATTGCATCGCGAACAGTGAAGAAAGATACATTTCCTTCACGAAATGGAAGCTCATGGAGAAGAAAAGAGTAATCAATGGAAATACGTTGAAAGAAAAAATGAAATCCATTTGTAGATGCATACGTTTCATCGACACTTTTAAATTCATGTCGACCGCTCTGGAAAAATTAGTCAATAACATGAGCAAGGATAAATTTAAAATCACGAGCGAACATTTTGGAGAACGAGTAGACGTCATGTTGAGGAAAGGAGTCTATCCTTACGATTACATGAACGATCTAAAGAGATTCGAAGACACCGCACTACCTTCGAAAGAAGATTTTTATTCAAAATTATACGAATCCGACATTTCCGACAAGAATTACGAACATGCCAAAAACGTGTGGAAATCATTCGATATGAAAACCATGAGTGATTATCACGATCTCTATCTGAAGACCGATGTTCTGCTCTTGGCAGACGTGTTCGAAAATTTTCGAGACGTCTGTTGTCGAAATTACGATCTGGATCCCGCTTGGTATTTCACCGCACCCGGTTTGGCATGGGACGCTCTGTTGAAGACCACCGAAGTCCAATTGGAATTATTATCCGACGTGGACATGTTGCTCATGTTTGAAAGGGCTGCGAGAGGTGGCATCTCGATGATCTCCCACAGACATTCTGAAGCTAACAATCCCTACATGAAAGAAGGTTTCGATTTGAAACGGTCGACTAAATACATACAGTATTGGGACGCCAATAATCTGTATGGTTGGGCTATGAGTCATCCTTTACCGATTGGAAATTTCAAATGGGTGAAGGAACCGGAAGAGATGCAAAAATGGAGAGACTATCCTTGCATTTTAGAAGTCGATTTGAACTATCCGGAAGAATTACACGATTCACACAACGATTATCCGCTGGCTCCCGAACGAATGGAACCGAACGAAGGAGACGAGGAGAAACTCATTCCCAATTTATTTAAGAAACGTAACTACAGCATCTACAGCGAGAATTTGAAACAGTACGTCGATTACAGGATGAAATTAGTCGGCATACATCGCATCATTCGATTCGACGAAGAGCCTTGGATGAAAAAATACATCGATCTCAACACGAATCTCAGAACTCGAGCCGAGAACGATTTCGAAAAAGATTTCTTCAAACTCATGAACAACTGCGTGTACAGCAAATCGATGGAAAACATCAGGAAGAGAACCGACGTTCGACTCGTCACGTCTGAGAAAAGAGCTAAAAAATTAGTGGCGAAACCCAATTACAAACACCGAACCATATTCGACGAAAATCTAGTGGCCGTTCACATGCAAAAGACGCGCCTGAAGTTCGACAAACCGTATTATCTCAGACCGATCATCTTATATGTCAGCAAGCGATTGATGTTCGAGTTTCACTACAATTACGTCAAACGAAAATTTGGTGACAAAGCCAAACTACTGTTCACCGACACGGACAGTTTAGTTTATGAGATAGAGACGAAAGACATCTACCGAGATATATCTCCGGATGTGGCCGATTGGTTCGACACGAGCAATTATCCCGTCGATCACCCGTCCAACATTCAATCGAACGACAACAAGAAGGTGTTGGGTAAATTTAAGGACGAGAGCGGCGGTAAACACATCGTCGAATTCGTGGGCTTGAGACCCAAACTCTATGCTTATCGTCTAGAAGATGATGAAGAGATCAAGAAGTGCAAAGGAGTTAAAGCGTGCGTGGTGAAGAAAAACATCTCTTTCCAAGAGTATAAATATTGTCTGTTAGGAAGTGGTCCAGTGTATAAGACTATGAAATCGATTCAAAGTGAAAATCACGACTTGTATACCGAAATAGTCAACAAGATTTTGCTGATGACCGACGACGACAAGAGATTCATATTAGACGATAAAATAAGCACTTTGGCACTCGGACATTGGACTTTGGATCTAATTTTAGATGATATGAATGGAGATGATTGGATTCTAGATGTGATTGTGGATGATAAGATTCCAGATACGATTGTGGATGATAGGATTCCAGAAAATCAAGAAGAATTAGATGAACACAAAATTATGGAAATCGATAGTGACATCGAGAAAGTTAGTTTAAAAAGAAAAAGAAAAAAATAGAAAAAAAAAAAATAACGTTATTTTTTAGTAAATTATAATAAAATAAATAAAAAAAAATATATACTTATTTATGAATAAGAAAATAAAGATATCCGTAGAAGGTGTCGTCTTACCCAACGAACCCCTATCCAACATCGATCTGTTGAATGCCTCAAAAGATTTGAAAATCGAAGATTTTCTAGGAGCGTTTTCCAGAGATGCCTTGCCGAAGAGAAGACCTCGACAATCGGAATGTGGAATTTTAAATCTAGATGATTCATCGGGTGAAGGCACTCACTGGGTGGCGTGGATGAAGAACGGGAAGAAGAAAAATTATTATTTCGACAGCTACGGAATCTCGCCGCCAAAAGAAATAAAGAACTATTTCAACAAATCGATGGTTCGTTACAACACGGAACAAGTGCAATCACCAGATCAAGTGTTTTGCAGTCACCTGTGTCTCTACATTCTCAAGAGATGGTCTGAAGGAGATCGATTTCAAGACATTCTCAATGATTTACATTAGAGAGAGATTTTTTTTTTTTATAGTATATATAAAGATAAAAAATTATTTTAAAAAAATTTTAATCGAATAAAAACGAAAAATAAAATAACATAGTTCATTTTTTAATAAACTGCGTTTTGAATATATTTTTTCTTAAAACAAAAAAAAAATCCTTACAACAACATGCCAGTCGATAAATTTGGTAGAAGTGATGACGAAAAAGTCAACCCAAGAAAGAAGAGGAAGCGTAGACCCGTTTTTCGTTTCGAGGATCGCTAGCTTCCACGGGAGTCATCTTGATCTATCTGTGTCGCGTGTTGTTGTAATCTTTGACCAGACCGTTCAGAGCGTATATGTATTTCTTGGTCGAATTCGCCGTGAAGTATCTGTGCATCTTCTCCTTCATCGTTCGATTCCAACGTTCCACCACGCTGGCTTTCTCTTCATTTTTGATCGAGTAGAGGTCTACCAATCGACGAACGTCCTTGTTGTAGAATTCCTTTCCCTTGTCCACCCACAATTTACTCGGTTTTCGAGAAGACTAGTCGAACACGCTCTTCAGAGCCTCGGCGATGCAAGGTCCTGATTTATTCTTCAAAGCTCTGATCCAACCGTATTTGGAAAACACGTCGATGACCATCAATAGATATTTGACGCCCTCGTTCCCCCTCGAAAAGGATCTCATGTCGACCAAGTCGGCAGACCAAATGTCATCCAGACCCTTCATGAACACCCTTCTCTTTCGAAATTTACGCACTATGGGTTTGTGTAACTCCTCGGCCAATTCGCTCGTCAATAATCGTTTCTTCTTCTTTTCAGATGCGCTTTTTTTTTTGAACGCCCCATCCGAATCGAAGTTTCGCACCGATCAGATTGCCGACCAGCGAATTTTCCATCTTCTCTCTCCTGGTCGGATTTGATATGCCTCTCAATCTCCCCAACATGTTTTTGTCACAGACGTCATTGCAAGTCTTGGTGTCGGGATGTCCGGCGTAGCACAGATCATGATCGTACGTGGCCGCCTCCACCCTATTCACGGGTTTGCTCCAAGATTTAGGTGTCAGATCGGCGTTGAGTCTCTTGTTCAATTTTGTTCCGGGTCCCGTGAAACTGTGACCGGGCAGATGCATTTCGAAAGGTAGATTGTTGATCATTTTATTCACGATGCCTTTACCTTTGCTCGCATTCTTTTGTTTGACGAATCGAGTCTTGATAGAACCACACACGTCACAAATTCCACGAAGCATCCATCTGTCGTTTTTAGTTCGCACTTCTCTAGAATTACTCGTCTCGGTAACTCTCTTACACTTTATGCAATACATTTTTTAAGAGTTATTTAAATTAATTTCGTTTTTTTTATTTTATATATAAATTTAATATTTTTTTTTTTTTTTAAATTCTGTTCTTATTATATATATATATATATATTCAATCGCTGCTCTTGAGTTCTATCATCTTACTGAATTCCTCCCTGGCCTCTTTCCTTCCCTTTTCCACGAGAGAATCCTTCATCTCTTCCTTGATGATCTGACGAGTCTTGATTCTCACGGCTTCTTTCATGGCATCGTATTTCGTTTTCTTGCTCAATATCGCGAAGTATTCTCCGTCCGATATCCTACCATCTTTCAACGCCATAGAGATCATTTCGGATATCGTGTCAATCTTGGAGTCGGCCAAGACGCGAATCTTGTCGTGTTTCCTCGCCTTCAGATATAATTTCCTACTCAAAAAGTTTCCGACCGTGCTAAACAATCCAGCGGCGAGAGCCACTCCTTCTACGGTCAACACGATCGGAATGCCGACCACGGTCGACAACAATCCGATGCCGGCCGCATGTAAACCCATGGAAATCGTGATGAGTGTCGTGTCGATCGCGTTGACGAATTTCACGAAACGCAAATACTTCTTCTTGAGGGAACGAAGAGAATCTCTTTCTCGAGTCAGATACAATTGGATTCTACTGATTTGATCGATGCGATACCTCTCTCCTCTTTCTCTTTCTTCTAGCAATGGCGCCGTCGGCAAAACGCCGTTCGGCTTCTCGTCCTTGTCGTCCACTAACGTCGGATACAATTTATTTCTTGTTCTCATTTTGTGTTTTTTTTTTCTTTCTTTCTAATATTAGATAAAAAAAATTTATGTGTGTATTTATTTTTTTTTATTTTCTACTCTCCCTTATTTTTATATGAACGAAAAAAAACTTAGACGTATGCTTCGTTCAGCAATAATTTCTTGATGCATCCCTTGTCTTCTAAAGTCAAACTTCTACGCGTCAATTTCAGTTCTTCCGAATCTGTGGGCCTGTCTCGATTCTTACAGAAGACTAATCTCTTCCAAAACGTGATCACATCGTTGAATTTAACGCGTTCGAACGCCGGTTTGAAATACATGACGACCATATCTTCCCTTTCCATCGTCAGACACGAATGATTCTCGTGATCGAAGTCTAGATGATCCCAACATCCGACGCATCGTTCTAACAAGATGGGACGTAGTTCTTCGTTCACGCAGATTGCGTATGCTCTCATCAGCATGTTTAAAAGAAACCTCGCTCTAATAGTCTGAGAATCGCTCATGATTTACGTATTTTTTTTTTATTATCTATTCGATTTGATATATTTAATTTTCTAAATAACTATTATTTATATATTTTTTTTTCTCCCCTATATATATATCAATCAAAAACGTGACAGCGGGCTCGCGAATTTCCAACCACACCGACGACAACAACACTCTTCGTTCAGATTGAGTTTTTTTTGCGAGAATCGAGCGATCCGATCGCTCGATCAGCTGAGTTTTTGAGAATTTCTCATAGTGGAGGAATTCCCCTAATAATAATGTCATAAATGGGAAAAAAAACCCACCGCCTCAAAAACAAGGGAGAGTTCTGAATCATCCGTACCAACGCAATTGCGGGTTCTGAATCGCTGATTTAGAGTCCGCAAAACTGTTTTTTGATGATGACTCAGAATCTTTTGCTTTTGCTCGCGTTCGCTAACGATGGATCGATGGTCTGATCTGCGATGGGAACGTCGACGAAAAATTACGTGCAAGATACAAGCGAAGATGTACGATTTCACCCTTTTTTTAAAAACGCGCGTTCACCACGAGTATTTGAACGTTAAAAGCGCGATCTAGGAGTCACAACTGTACATGGGGGGGATTCAAGATCATGTACAGTTTTTGTGAACAAGCGTGTGATTTAACACTGAATTCCACGTTGGTGAACGCATCGTGAACGTATGTTGTACACGTACATGTACAAGTGATAGTAAACTCTCAAAATATACCTACTCACCTTTAGGTGCTGAATAAGTAATGCTGAATATGTAATGGGAAATTGTGCTTGAGGATAGGCGTCATGCTGCCCTCCATGGCATCAGTTGTCCAAAAGGTGTTTTTATGTTTCAGTTTTTAATGTTCAAAACTACGAAGCATTCTTCATAATATCATAATACAATTAGGAATCGGGCTTAAGTACTTCGACCGGTAACACACACCCACACCTGTAACAAGACAGGTGCAGATATGTGTCACAAAACAAAGCGCAATTCTCACCTAGCTAAATTAGTGTAAAATAATAAACCAAGATTATTACCACTTTTTCAGGCGTTCCTAGCACATTAACGACGTTTTACCGGGCGTTGAAACCTCGTAATGCTCAACAAGTACAAGTCATGTGACGTGTTGGGCCGTTATTGACTATAACAGCCCAACACGTCAATATCAGCCCGACACGTCTAAATATAGACAATGCCGTCACATCTCTCAGCCGATCAACAATATTTTTCCCAGATTTCCATTTGGATCGAAATTCAATTCGGATTTTTTTAATTTGTAAACACAGTTAACATATTTGTTTCAAGTGTTTCCCTTTGTTTCACGGATAGATAATGTATCAAATATAGGAAGCGATACACACAAAGTAAGTGGTGACATCTTTGATGAATAAACTCCTTGCCTAAAGTTCGCATTTCGAAGATATATTTCATCATCTAACTTTCCAAATTTCGCCGTAGACTGATAAGACGATGGTCATGTTACCCGGTTTGTTTGTCAACAAATCAGACGATAGTGTCCTGTTTTTTTAATTTTAAAACGTCAAACTTCATTTATTTATCTTATTTCCCATATAATTTAATCGTAATGTACCCGATATACGAAAGTGGCAATAATAGAAATAACATGACTTTGTCGGGCATAACAGTGTGTCAACGGTTCAACAGAAATGGTTAACAGCCCTTGAGCTTATTAGCGGCCCTCGACTTCGTCGCGGGCCGCTAATAAACTCTTGGGCTGTTAACCATTTCTGTTGAGCCGTTAATACACTGTAGAGCCCTTCAAAATCATGTTATTGTTATATTAGTATTTCTACTAATCAAACTTGGGAACAAAAATGGTGTCAGTTATTTTGGTTGTGCTATTCAGACTGATTTTTGTAACCAGCTCACTCCCTGCACTTCATTTGGGGACAAACACCAACACTTGTAGCACAGACAGATATGGGTGTGTGTCACCAAGTGAAGTACAGTTCTGTTCAGGTTCCTCAGATGAAACTTAGTCTGCAGAGTAGTGCCCAGTTACAAAACCAATGTAATATTATTTTTATGTTTTTACTATTTGGACTGATTTTTCTGTCCAGTTTAACCCATGTACTCCAGCTGGGGACACACACCGACGTCTGTAACAGTACAGATGAGGACGCGTGTCACCAAGTGAAATACAGTTGTGTTCGGGGTCCCTGAAGGATACATGATCTGCCAAGTTACATTATGACATTCTGAATACAGAGGAAATTAGCGTCAATTATTTTGTTTGTGATATTTTGACTGATTTTGCATTCAGCTTAAGCGGGCCATCCACACTCAATATGATTGTCAATATAATTGTCAATAATTTATATTGACAATCTTATTGATCATGAATGGGCGATATGGAAGACTTGATCAATGTATTGAAGAATATCAGAGAGCTCAAATATTTATTGACGTATTGTCAACAATATTGATGTGCATTTTTGTCACATCAATTGTATTGATCAATATTTCATTCTTGTCAAAAACACAGAGCCATCAACATGGCAAAATCAATCAAAGATTGATCAATCAATCCTATGATTGTCGAATCAGAAATGAAAGAAATATTGATCAAAATGATAGTGCAGTTGAGGGCAAACATTATATTGTCAATAATATTGAGTCAATAATATTGACAATTATATTGACTGTGGATGGGCCGCTTTACTCCCTGCACTCTAGTTGGGAACACACACCAACACCTGTATAGGACATATGTGCTTGTGTGTTACCAAATAAAGTACAGTTGTGTTCAGGTTCCTCAGATGAACCTTAGTCTGTGGAGTGGTGCCCAGTTACATAACCAATGTAATATTATTTTTTATATTTTTACTAGTTGGACTGATTTTTCTGTCCAGCTTAATGCATGTACTCCAATTGGGGACACACACCAACATCTGTAACAGTACAGATGAGGATGTGTGTCACCAAGTGAAATACAGTTGTGTTCGGGGTCCCTGGAAGATATTTGCTTGAAATGGTCTGCCAAGTTACATAACCCCCTGCACACTGATGTCAAAATATCCAGATTTGATGTAGCCATTTTTCCCATAATGCAACTGGAAATTTAACCAATTCAATCTTGTTTGACAGAGCTCATTGAGCTCTGTCAAACAAGATTGAATTGGTTAAATTTCTAGTTGCATTATGGGAAATATTTGCACCCTGAACTTTAGATATTTCGACATCAGTGTGCAGGGGGTTAATGACATTCTGAATACAGAGAAAACAAGTGTCAATTGTTTTGTCAGTGATATTTTGACTGATTTCTGTGTCCTGCTTACTGCCTGCACCCCAGTTGGGAACACACACCAACACCTGTATAGGACATATGTGCTCGTGTGTCACCAAGTAAAGTACAGTTGAGTTCAGCAATCCAGAATGATGTTTGCCTGAAATTGCCTGCCCAGTTACATAATAACATACTGAATACTGAAGAAACTTGTGTCAATTATTTTTGTCGTGCTATTTAGATTTAATTTTGTATCCAGCTGACGCCCTGTATATCAATTGGAGACACACCAACCCTTGTAACAACACAGATTTAATTTTGTATCCAGCTGACTCCATGTATATCAATTGGGAACTCACACCAACCCTTGTAACAACACAGATTTAATTTTGTATCCAGCTGACTCCATGTATATCAATTGGGGACACACACCAACCCCTGTAATAACACAGATTTAATTTTGTATCCAGCTGACTACCTGTATATCAACTGGGGACACACCAACCCCTGTAACAACACAGATTTAATTTTGTATCCAGCTGACTCCATGTATATCACTTGGGGACACACACCAAGCCCTGTAACAACACAGATTTAATTTTGTATCCAGCTGACTCCATGTATATCAATTGGGGACACACACCAGCCCTTTCAACAACACAGATTTAATTTTGTATCCAGCTGACTCCATGTATATCAGTTGGGGACACACACCAACCCCTGTAACAACACAGATTTAAATTTGTATCCAGCTGACTCCATGTATATCAATTGGGGACACACACCAACCCCTGTAACAACACAGATTTAATTTTGTAACCAGCTTACTCCATGTATATCAATTGGGGACATACACCAACCCCTGTAACAACACAGATGTGAAAGAACAGTGTGTTCAGGATCCCAGAAAGATGCTTGCTTGAAATGGCCTGCCCAGTTAGCCTACATAATAACATTCTGAATACAGAAGAAACTGGTGTTAATTATTTTGGTTGTGCTATTCAGGCTAATTTTTGTATCCAACCTCACTCCAGTTGGGGAACACACCAACACCTGTACAGGACAAATGTGGATATGTGTCACAAAGTGAAGTACAGTTGTGTTTGGGATCCCAGAAAGATGCTTGCTTGAAATGGTCTGCCCAGTTACATGATAGCATTCTGAATACAAAAGAAATTGGTGTTAATTATTTTGGTTGTGCAGTTCTGGCTAATTTTTGTATCCGGCTTACTCCCTCACTCCAAGTGGGGACACACATCAACACCTGTACATGACAGATGTGCGCTGCGTGTGTTGTTAGGGTGATACGTCCATTTGTGATATTGGAAGCCGCCATCTTGGGTTTCTATTGTAACAACTGATTGATATTTCACCCAAACCCATCTAACAGCAAAAGGGCATAGTTGGGGGGGGGGGGGGGGGGGGATTTAATAGAAGTAAATCTAATAACCCAAAAGACCAAGCAATCCCACTAAATTACTAAAATCAACGCAAAATCACTTTATTTGATACGGATTGACGAATTCCCCCAGAATTCACTTTTTCCAATAATCAGATGGTTAGATTACATCTTCACAGTACAGAAACAGTTCACAGAATACAAGATACCGTTGGTACAACATGTAACGTCAGGCGTCAACGCGTCACTCCCACATCAAACTTGCGCCAATTGAATACCACTCAATCTTTCGTCCCAAACTTACGTATCCGGAAATCCTCTCTCACCAGTCTTTCTTGCTTGCACCCCAAACAATTTCTAACACCACAACTTCCTTGTCATGCACTCCATGGTGATCACTCTGATTAAAATGACCAAACGCAGGTTTCTCTCGGTGCAATCTCATATCTATTGCATTTCATGTAAGGGGCGGGGATCTGCAGTATTTGTAGGTGAGAGTGAGCGCCGTTTGAAAGATCGTGTAACTGAGCATATGAGAGACGTGAGATTGCGTAAGTTGGGGACGAGAGATGGAGTGGGATTCAAGTCAAGAGTGGTGTGAGAGTGACGCGTTGACGTGTGACGTTACATTTTGTACTAACGGTATCTTGTTATTCTGTGAATTGCTTCTGTACGTGAAGATGTAGTCTAACCCCCTTATTATTCTGTATTGACAAACGCCTGTGGCCGAAAGCTCTGCACATGGACGTTATTGTTTCCTAAGTATGTTTGTGTGCTGGTGTATAATGTGTACACTTTACATGTAGCACTTAGTCACATGCTGGATGTGCCGATGCGTGCTTGTGTGCTAGTGCAGAATGTGCGCACATCACACGCTACAAATAGACACATACTGGTATTTGAGGATACTTATTACATGGTGATGTACTATTTGAGAACACCTTTTGAGGATACCTTTGAAGATACCTTTTGAGGATACCTTTTGGGGACTACCTTTTGTAAGATATTCATCTGAAGATCGTTATGGTTCCTAACCTTATTCAGCTCCTGGCTTCTAAACCTCCCATACCCTCCATAGTTTCATTACTACCGCTCCTGATATAGAACACCACAATCTGTACCGATGATCAGTTTCCATTGTATTCACCTTTAGTATGGTGTTCTACCGACCCTTGCAGCCTCGTACCATTGTTGTCCTGTATCATTACTATTGGCGACCACTATTCTGTCCTGTTCTAGAGTGTCTCAACCATGACTAACTTGTGGTACTACTGCAGCTCTTAGTACACTGTTGACACTATGGGTCCCAATTTATATCACCATCAAAGTTGTATTCCACTGCTGCTTGCCCGAACGACTGGAATCTTATCGAGCAAATGAGCTATCCAGCAATTGCTTGAACAAGTGATTCCTCATGCTGCTTTTTAACTCATTCTGGTAAAATGAATTCTATAGGGATTCCGTGAAAGGGATTCTATAAGTGGGATTCCGTAATTGGGATTCCAAGCTCCTATACAGCTCCAGGTAATCTTACCATCGGCTTCCATCATGTTTTCAACTATCAGTCCTATGGTTGGCCTCTGTTGTAGTTACACAACAGTACAGTCTTCTACCACCCTTACTGTTTTGTACCATTACTATTGACTTGTAGCACTACCTCATACTTCCTAGCGATGCATGATCCTCTCTCGACTCTACCTTATGTCAGGATAGGGTCCTGCGAATATTCGAGATTCGATTCGATATCGATACCATACGTATGCTTCGAGATCGATCCCGAATCAGTGTCAGGATTCGATTTTTTTTCGAATCTCTCGTGCTAACTTCGATTTGTTACATTTCCAACACAAGTAGGATAAAACTGTCATTAGAAAATTCATTCATGTAGGCTCAATTCCTATTTATTTGAGTAATTGACAATGTTTAATTGTTAGGTAAGGTGTGAATTTGGCTCAGAACATTATCCATAGTTTTGGTTTTTGAAGGCCTAACTTGTTACTATTCACGTTCTTAAGAACGTGAATAGTAACAAGTTAGGCCTTCAAAAACTAAAACTATGGACAATAGGTCTAGCTGTTTCAGCGACGGTGCTACAGAGAATATTTAGTTGTTGATGTTTAAGGTGTTCACTCTGTCGCGTAACGGTCAACACAGTGTTCCGTAACTTCCGTTTGATGCAATATGAAATAACTTGTCTATTAAGATTCGATTCGGGATTCGATTCGATGTCGATATCAAATTCACGATTCGATTCGAGATTCGATTCGAAAAGAAATTTGTGATTCGCAGATCCCTATGTCAGGTCTAAGTAGCGCAACCAGATTGCTCCATTTATCTAAGCCTTATCAGCCTATATAATGCGTAGACCTCGTGCAATCTAGTGTACCTTACATATACTGAGTGAAAAAAGAAAGCATAATAGAAACAAATGTGAAAAAATAACATAAATGGTGAAATATAATAGTTTTAATGTTGCATGTTTGTGGACAAGAAGTCGTGCAAAGATTTTAATGACTTGTTGTCCACCCGTCTGTATACAATTTTGCTACGGATTTCAATATAGCACGTGCTACCCGAGAATGTCAAATTGAATGGTTGACCGACGATTTTCTTTGTGTTATGTTGTGCTAGAGAGCCTGGGATATTGAGAAAACACGCTAATTTCTGTCTTCCGACATTTTAAAAAATGCCAAGGTTAACCGAAAATCAAAGGTTGCGTGCCATTGGTATTCACGAGGCTGGGATACCTCCAGTTGAGCTCGCTGCTGGGTTCGGAGTCATTGTGGCCACTATTTGCCGCCTCATTGGAAGGTATAGACCCATTGGATCTACTGCCGACCGACCGCGTTCAGGTCGACCAAGAGTTACGACCCCTGCACAAGACCGACACATCAGGACGTCTCACTTGCGGGATCGCGTCCTTCCGGCGACGAGGATAGCAGCAATTGCTCCTGGTAGAACTAACAATAGAATCAGTGCACAAACTGTCTGCAACAGACTCGCCGAACACAGCACTCGAAGTAGAAGTTTTGCACCATCGAACGCTGTTGATCTTCATCGATGGTAATCTGAATGGACAGCGAGGTATGGACGGAATTCCTAACGCTGTTGTTGTCCAATTGTTCAACGCTAACGTCGGATTGCAGTTCTTCCAGCAAGACAATGTCCGATGTCACGTGGTGCGTATCTGTCGTGACTTTCTTGTGGAGCAGAGCATCGAACTTCTTCCCTGGCCCGCCACTTTCGCCAGATTTGTACCAATCGAGCATCTTTGGGATCAAGTGGGCCAGAAATGACCAAATCAAGAAGACAGGAGGACAATTTTTCTTACAACAATGACGTGTACGGTTAATGTTGGGTAGGCAGGTAGGCAGGCATGCAAGTCTGTATAACAACTCCACTGACTGTACTCTTTCACACTGGCATGCGCCCTTAAAGTTGGTCAATTTTGTAGAAAAAAATGCTATATTCATGTCATTTTTAGCCAATAGGGGTTAAATTTAAAATATTTGTATGGTAATTTTGTTGCATCATATTATGCTCTAAATGTTTGGAAAATCGGAGCTAAATACTTGTAAACAATTGGTATTTGAATTAACATGCACAATTTGAGGGTACTCCAATTCAATCAAGGCCCGACAATTGGCTGGGGGTTAAAACTTTGAATAAAACATATAACAACAAAATTGTTCTAGGAATAGTGTCCTATCTTCTCATGGGAAGTGTTTTGAGAAAATATTGCTTCCGTGTTAGTAAAAATAACAATTATTCCGACGGTACCCTTATAGGAAGTCTCAAATCTTACAAGGGTTAAACTTTTAATAATAACATATAAAACAAAAGTTGTCATTCCTTGACTGCTGCATGCAGCCATAGAAAACATTCCTCGCTTAATCGATTAGAAATGGGGTAAATTGTCCCTTGAAATTACCAAATTTTAAAAAAATTGGACTTTTTTGGACGGGTCCTACTTTTATGCAACCAGAATGGGCATAGGGTTCAACTTTACAACCAAACTTACAACAGAAAATATGCTCGGTAGTTAACTGTGAATACGGACATGCAAAATGTTTGAAATTAACCCTTTCCAAAATGATATAAAAAGCAACCAAAGTTGGATAATTTTGGCATTTTCAAACGGTACACTTATTCTCGTCCTCGTTATGCTTGATGGTTAAATCTGAGATTGAAGCGTAAACAGCAGCTTTCTTTCACACTCATTCCACACTCATTGTTGCATCCATACATACCAAAACAATTGTTACAGCAGCTTTGAAATTAGAGACATTTGCCCTTGAAGTTGGTCAATTTTGACGAAAACAGCTATATTGGTGTCATGTTTGGCTAATGGGGGTTAATTTTTAAATATTTTTGTGGTTATTTTGGTGTATCATGTTATGCTCTAAATGTGTGGAAAGGAAATTTGAACTAAATAACTGTAAACAATTTTGCGACTTTTGAAAAATTGTGAAATTTTGACGGTTTGAGCAGAATATTTTTAAAACAAGCGTTTTCACAGACATGACGATACCTCATTTCACTAAATTTTATGGCATTACATAAGTATGCAAAATGTGGTTAAAATCGTACAGCTTGCTTTTAAGCACTGCAACAGACAAAATTGACGGCGGGAAAAACAAAAATAGAGAAGAAATTTTTTGAAAAAGAATAATAGTCTTTCCCAAACTGGGTTTCAGGAAGCCTAAGTATTGTCTTAAATAATACAAACATTAGTATGCTACAATCTACACACAAAGTTTGCCGAACATTCTATATAAATTTCTTAGAACTATACTCGACATCTCCCACGAATTCCCAGATAAAGTGGAATGAGATTCCAGATATAAATTTGCAGCCAGATGACTGGTATATATAGAATCCCATCTTCAATCATAGACGATACACGCATACAAAGTTTACAATTTAAATTTTCCATAGAGTTTTGTATACGAACTCAAAACTAAAAAAATGCAAAATTTCATTTCTGTAATAATTTAAAAGACTATAGATCACCTGTTTTTTGAATGTTCTGTCTCAAAAACAGTTCTTTTAATCTTTTTGGAAACTTTTAAAGAAAAATGTAAAGTAACCTTTCCTTTAACACCACAATATGATATCTTAGGCTATAGTAACGCGTCGAATGCTTTCAATAGCACAACCGACATCCGTATGCTTCTTTATAAGAAGTTCATTTACTCGTGTTAAGTGAAAAAAGTCAACCAACCTATCTTGGTTTTTTTAATCAACTCCGAGAATACGGGAATTTAGAACTCATCTCCCGACATTCATACCCAAACAAACGTGTCAGTGAAATAAATTCTAGGTGGGACCTTGTCAATTACCTTCTTAACTTATGAACTCTGAATGCATCCGGGCTATTCCCCAAAATATCAGATTATTTACGAAACTCAGCTGGAGGTTATTTGTCAATGTATGGAAGCTGACCCTCCACCTGTGGAGAAAGAAAGACGAATTTAACACGATTACAAAAATATAGCTCACGTCGGGATTGCGTCTCTCCAGTAGGGTTCCACTGGAGGGACGTAACGGAAATTTTTTTTGGTTACTAATCGGGTTCCAAATGGGTATCTATGGTAATTGAATATCCGGTGTTACTGGCTTTGATTTATTAATGGTACGGGATCGGTAACCCCATTGAGATAAACCCGGTTATTTAAAATATCTCGTATGTGCAGCAATAAATTGTACAAAAATATAATATATAGAGGATATATATGAAACTCGTCCGAATTTTCCGTTTGGGCTCGCCAGAGGCTCGCCAAAACGGAACATTCTTAGACTGGTTTCATAAATATTATATGAGAAAAGCACTCATTTCATATTCTATTTATCATATGACACACACACGCACAAATTAGCCACTTAATATGACTTTTTAACCCACCACCTAACTTGAGTTGCAGACGGCACTTGCCGAAAACATCCTCGTATAAATAAAAATTTTCATTTTTTGCTTCCAAAACATAGGTTATGGCCCCTCATTGGGACGAGCTCGTTCCAATGAGGGGTTATAACCTATGTTTTGGAAGCAAAAAGTGAAAATATAAAAAAAATGAATGGCGTTTTTCTTATAGGTAAAAGATTAATATAATATAACCCACCCTAAATAGGACAGATAACATAAATTCTCCCTATTATGCAAATGCGACCCAGTTGTATTTTGTTTAGCCAATCAAATTGTTCAGTTTTGGACATGACCAATGAAAGCTCCCAACTCTAATTATGCAAATTATGAAAATGTGGCCCAGTTGTATTTTGTTCAGCCAATCAAATTGTCTAATTTTGAAATTGATCAATGAAATTGACGGAAGGCTTTATTTATCACTGATTGATATGAAAACAAAATATCAAATGTTTTAAAGTGAACAAAACGGACGAGTCATATGATAAGATTAAATATTACAACGATGTAAACGTTAATCCCATGACAACTCTGTTTTCTTGACTTGACACTCACATCAGTTCTTCACAACTTTGTACTTTGACTCTCTTCTTCCCAAATCTCCACTTTCTAAAACACAATATGGTTAAACAATCAGAGGAGTCACTGGCGGGGTGGAGGTGGGGTGGTCACTCCGATTACCAGTTGCTAGTAACTTTCGCACGAGTTTAGATATGATACCTGGACTTGGGGCGAAACGCAATCGGCCATAAAAATGGACGGTTGTGGTACCCGTTTCAAATAGTTGGGGGCCCAGCATGACAAATTTGAGATACGGTACGTGTTAACTGGTAGGGTGCTGGAAACCCACATTTGGGCTTTCTTTTGAAGTTCACATACCGCAACACAGAGGCTTTATATGTACTTCATATTATCTTTGGAATGAAATTATTTAGTCTGTAAGGATTTGCCTTATTACAATTGATAGGAGTGTGACTACTGACACTCTCCCATAAATTGTAACAGGGAAAAGACATGAGAATAATTTTTGATGACTAAAAATAATTTAGCACTCTATCAGTTAATTAAGAATTGAATGCAGTTTTTATAATCTTTATTGGAGTATGAACGTGTGGGAATGGGTACAAATTATGTATGAATGTAATTATAAGAATTGAATGCAGTTTTTATAATCTTTATTGGAGTATGAACGTTTGGGAATGGGTACAAATTATGTATGAATCCCGAAGGAATTCATACAATTTGTACCCATTCCCACACGTTCATACTCCAATAAAGATTATAAAAATTGCATTCAATTCTTATAATTACATTCCGTAACTGTTTAAACTACTTTTCACCAAACAACAAAGCAGAAGGACGAAATAAAACGTACGAACGAACGAGGCGAAAAACCACCCTCACACAAAAGACAAAGCGCACAACTCTGATTTTTAATTTTCACAACTTTAGAAGTGGAAACGAGTATTTTAGGAACGGGCTTTATGCCACAGTTGGGAAATGTCACCAAAGAAACAGCAGTGGAGTTGATCACTGCGAGAGGCGCTAAAAGTTAAAAACCCGCCCAAGCACCACCCGAATTACATTCTGTCAACTGCGATCTACCTTAAATGCGGGTCAAAGTTCGACCAAATGTATTCATTGGAAACATAACATGATTAAACAATCAGAGGCGTCACTGACGGGAGTTTGGGTGGGGTGCGATTGTCATACAGATCAAATCTTGCTAGTAAATAAGTAATCATGTACGAGTCTAGATATGATAACTGGACTTGGGCCACAATTGACGTCTATGGTACCCATTTCATATCTCCACCAGATTCTTATAACTCGTCTGTGCTGGGGATATTAATATAAAATATTTCCGGTTGGCATGTTGAATTCTCAATTTCAGGGCGAGCGGTGCTTAACATTATGACATTGTTCACTCGCGCCGATAAAGCTGCTACAGTTAAAACTAGAAGTCCTGTCATGAAATGCGCACAAATAACAAGTCGATCTGTGCGTTAATCTGCGTGTTATGACCATAGTAAGGCTATGAAATTCTATACATATGGCCTGTGTACAAGCAATGTTTCAGCCAATGGCCCTCCGGGTAACCCGAAGGTCCATTGGCAGAAACATTGTCTTTGTTTGCTATGAGTAAGCAGGAGAACCTGCCGTGCTTTGGATGCCACTCCAGATGGCAATTGTGCTCAATTCCTACGCGCAATTAAGCCAAGATAAGCGCACAGTTCGTGACATGACTTCTAGTTTTAACTGTATCACACTGATGGAAAATCCCTTCTCATGAGTAAATATGTGTCATAACTTGATAACACCCCACCTCTAGTCGCTGTATGTCACGTGCGGTGTACAAACCGATGTTGGTTATCATCTTATTGTCTTGCACAATGTTTCCTAGGGCAGAACACCCAGAGACCTCCCTCCAGTATCCCATCCCGGCTAGGGAGGGTTGGTGGAGGCGGGTCCCACTGTGTTCTCACTTGGAAAAAATGTAAAATTATGCAATCAACTGGAGTCGTTAGTAGGTCTGCACGATGTGTCGATAAACCGATACACACCGGTATTTAAACCAGTGTCGATTGAATACCGGTGTTATTGCAAACATATCGGTTTACCGTCATTAACTATTTTCCCACAATTTAATTTTCAAGATGTCTTGAGCCTTTTAGCTCACCTGAGCGAGGCTCAAGGGGAGCTTTACCGCCCGTCGTCCGTCCGTCGTCATCCATAAACTTTACATCATCGACTTCTCCTCACAAACTCCTGGACCGAATTGAACCAAATTTAGTGTGCATATTCCTTATCATATGACAATTCAAGTTTATTCAAATAACTTTGCCACGCCCACAGGGGCACCACAAGGGTAATAACTCTAATAGCACCGATATTTTTTTTCAAAAATTCAAATACATCTTCTTCTTCAGATTCACCGGTCAGAAACTTTTCATATTTGTTGTACAACATCTTTTGGGAGTCAGATTCAGGTTTGTTCAAATCGAGTCCCTGGGTTAAGATTTGGGCTCTCTATTGGAGCCCGAATTGTAACTTAGTGCAATATGCGGAATATCTTTTAAAAATCTTCTTCAGATCCACCAGTTGAAATGTTTTGATATTTGGTATACAACATCTCTGGGGGGTGGGGGGGGGGGGGGGGCAGATTCAAGTTCCTGAGTTAGTACTTGGGCTCTCTATTAGAGCCCAAAGTGTAACTTGGTGCAATTTGGGGAAATTTCTTTAAAAATCTTGTTCTTCAGATCCACTAGTCAGAATCCTTTCATGTGTGGTATACAACATCTATAGGAGGGTCAAATTCAAGTTTGTTCAAATCGAGTCCTTAGGTTAATAACTGGGCTCCCTGTAGGAGCCCGAATTTTAACTTAGTGCAAAATGAGGAAATTTCTTTAAAAATCTTCTTCAGATCCACCAGTCATAATCCTTTAACATTTGGTATACATCATCTCTTGGAGGATCAGATTCAGGTTTGTTCAAATCGGGTCCCTGGGTTGAAAATTTTGGGTATGATTCGGACTGTTTGGACCAGGCGATTGGGTTTCGTAGACCAGGCATTGTCTAGGCATTGTGCTGGCACCGCGCCACCGGATTGAGAATTATAAAGTTTCTCGGAAAGTGGCCTCGTCGGGAGTCGATCCCGGGCCTACGGCACCCAGTCGCCTGGCCATAAATACTAAATACTCGTCTAAATAAAGCTCAATACATAATGGCCTGTTGGCCATATTTGAACTACGTGCAAAGCAACCAATCAGAGTCAGCTTTTGACGTTCGTTCTGGAAACGCAAATATGACTAAAACAATTAGAGTTATCTTTCATGATGGTCTCCAAACGTTTGTAGGACTCGAAAAAGGGCAGTCCAATGGGCGCTAACTTCGGTTGGTGAGTGATTTGGACCAAGTCTCTCACCACCTGAAGTTAGCTCCTATTGGACTGGCTTTTTTCGAGTCATACAAACGTCTCTTCTAATTATATTTTTGGAGTGTGGGTGCTGGGTGGGGTTGGGGTATTTATGTAAACAGGTAACGCCCTTAACCCTTTACCTAACGTGAAAAGCAGACGACACTTGCAAAAATAATTCTTGAATAACTATTTTTTTTCATTTTTTGTCTCAAAAACATAGGTTATGACCCCTCGTTGGAACGAGCTCGACGAGCTCGTTCCAACGAGGGGTCATAACCTATGTTTTTGAGACAAAAAATGAAAATATTTTGAAAATTAATTGGCGATTTTTGAGAATAGCGCTGGCCGGTTTTGGCCGTTACGTTGGATAAAGGGTTAATACTTTTAACGCTGTGTTCCCTATGGGATTGCTGCATAACATTGAAATATGTACTAATAATTTTAAAGTTACACGTAAGAATAGTTTTCAGGCGTTTTCAATTTTTTCGTTTTAATCCATTTCCGTCAAATATGGCTCAGCACAGGATATTACCAAATTGCGTTTCCCAGCCCCCCCCCCCCCACCCCCCCCCACCCCCCACCCCCACACCCCCCGCATGGTCCTTTTGGCTGCCGCATGCTCTCTTTTTATAACCAATTCAAACTTGAAAAAAATACAAATTAAATGGTTTATGTCTAATATTTTACCCAAGTTGAAAAAATTGATAAATGTTTCCTTTGTGTGCAAGAAGGACAAAATACACCACCACCCATGTTTTTGTAGATTATGAGGCCTGAAACATAAAACAATCCAAGAACATAAATTTTTGCTTGCAAAGAAATAATTACAAAAACAAAAAATAAATTAAAAAAACCGACCGCCCACATGCAATTTTACCAAAAAATGTCCCGAGAAACACAAGATCTAGTTTGTGGTGAATTATTCACGTTTTCTCTGGAAATCACAAGTAATTGTTCGTTAGAGAATCCCTCTGTGGGTGTTTTACTACAGACCTGTACAAATTATAAGTTAAGGGAACTCTAGAAATAGATTATTTTAACTTGTTTCATGTACCCCGCTTTCTCTGGCCGTCTTTTCACTGCTAAGCAGCTGGACACGTACAGGTTGCAGTCTAGTGAGGATTCAGGAAATTCCCCAGCTTTCCGGGGGTTAACAAAACTAAAAAAAAATCAGCCACTTCTTTCAGCAAAATGAACCCTTCAACTGCTATCAAGCCTTAACAGGCCCTTATAAATAGTGAAAGTAGGAAAATGTGAAAATTCAGATAGTTTCGGTGTTAAATGATTGCTTCAATTCGTTTTTTTTTAGTATACCCACGATATCGGCGTCGCTTCGGTTTTTCGGTATATTGTCCATCTCTATTTTGCAGTTTTATACACCATGTGTGGATTTCAGACTATGAAGTTATTATCCTTCGTGTTTTCTCTCGAAATTACAAGTAATGTTTGGTTAGAGAATCCCTTTGTGGGTGTTTAACACTTTACCCAACCCAAAGGATATCAAAATTTATTATTTTAAATATAATTTTTTAAAATTTTTCCAAAAAAATTTTTTCAACAAAACCATATCATGTGAACCCTCATTGGAACGAGCTCAATGAGCTCGTTCCAATGAAGGGTCACATAATATGGTTTTGTTGAAATATTTTGAAAAATTTAATTTTTTCAACTGCTCAATTTGTATATTACGCGGGCGGATGCGGGCGATTCGTTGGGTAAAGGGTTAACTACAGGTCTCTACAAATTATAAGTTAAGGGAACCCTAGAAATAAATTATCTTAACTTGTTTCAGGTACCCTACGTTCTCTGGCCGCCTTTTTCAGACAATTTAAGAATAAAAAATGGTAAATTCGGTATGTTTACCGATGTTAGAAGAGATTTAGCAATTTACTTGAGGAATTTCTTCCATTAAGTCGTTATGTTGTGTCACAATACATCGCCGCAAAAGGTTCTCCGAACCCTTTCAAACAGTCTTCTCCATCTGAATATCAATGTCACATTCCCCTAAGACCCCAGGGAGGTGAAGAAGTGCTTGTTTACTGTGACAAACAAGCTCTGTTTTACTGGTAAAATAGGACTCGGTAACCAACGCCTGAGGCGGAACATGGGTATAAACGCTTAGCTGGACTTGACTTTATACCCATGTTGCAAAAATATTTAACTTTAACACTTTACCTAACGAATCGGCCGCATCCGCCCGCGTAATATGCAAATTCAGCAGTTGAAAAAATATTATTTTTCAAAAAATTTCAACAATACTATATCATGTGACCCCTCGTTGGAACGAGCTCGACGAGCTCGTTCCAACGAGGGGTCACATGATATTGTTTTGTTGAAATTTTTTGAAAAAATTCAAAAATTATATTTAAAATAATAAATGTTGATATCGTCTGCGTTGGGTAAAGGGTTAAACATTTAAGAATTGAATGCAATTTTTATAATCTTTATTGGAGTATGAACGTGTGGGAATGGGTACAAATTGTATGAATCCCGTTCATACTCCAATAAAGATTATAAAAATTGCATTCAATTCTTATAATCATATTCCGTAACTGTTTAAACTACTTTTTACCAAACAACAAAGCAGAAAGACGAAATAAAACATGTACGAACGAACGAGGCGAAAAACCACCCTCACACAAAGGACAAAATGCACAACTCTGATTTTTAATTTTCACAACTTTAGAAATGGAAATGAGTATTTTAGTAACGGGCTTTATGCCACAGTTGGGAAATGTCACCAAAGAAACAGCAGCGGAGTTGATCATTGCGAGAGGCGCTAAAAGTTAAAAACACGCCCAAACACCGCCCGAATTACATTCTGTCAACTGCGCTCTATCGTAAATGCGGGTCAAAGTTCGAACAGATGTATTCATTGGAAAATGAATTACATTTGGTCATGACGTTTTCATCCAGCTGACCAAAGGGAATTGAGTATTTGGACCCAAAACGTATAACTACATTGACAATGTAATTATCAGTAAATAAAAGCCGAAAGGTATTTGTAGCCATTATGACGGAAGCACGGTGGCTGAATGGTTAAATTCATTGAAATTCATTCCGAAAGCCCGACGATTCGATCCCTACCAGCGGTAACTGCGTTGAGTCCTTCAGCAGACCCTTAATCCTGATTGCCCACGTGGGAACACGTTTGCACTGTGCACTAAGGCGCACTGCACGTCGATGGTGCATTTGAATTCGACCGCATTCTACTCTGCGCGTACAGTAAGATCGTTGGGGAATCTGACAGTTGCTCACCGCTGCTTGATGGTTCTTTCCGCGAAATCTGACCTTCCCCTTCCGTAAAGCTGTCCGATGTATTGTGATCCTGGCTGTCGTTAAGCCACAATACAACAAAGAAACAGTCGCAATTTTAAAAGAAATCCTGATTCCGAAATGGTTGACAACTGAATACCTAGAGGCGTCTTACCTCCTTTGGAGCGAACAAAAAGCCAAGGTTCTATCGTTCGCCAAGTTTGTGCAGACCGGTGTAGTATATTCTTTTTTGTTTATTGGTGTTTAACGACACTTTGGACAGCATATCGTGTCGGACAGCTTTACTCGTAGAAGAAGCCAGAATACTCAGAGACGAGCATTCTTGGATAAATGTCGGACACTACAAGAGCAGGGTTAGTATGGACCGAAGACAGATGTACCGCTATCGAGCCTCACGTCTCATTACACAGCGCCACCGTGCTTCCACTTTAGGCAATCGGGTTGAAGTTTCTTACCCAAGGACCAAACCCAGATGACGCTTGTCGGGATAGACCCGGTGACCACAAGTCCAACTATCCAACCAATGACCCTCGCTGTCTCTTTAGTAACAAACTACTTTTACTGCACTAAAAGTACACATGGATCATTGTACCAGTAGTTCATATAATCTTGTTTAACCTTTTACCCAACGCAGACGATTTCAAAATTTATTATTTTAAATATCATTTTTTAATTTTTTTGAAAACATTTCAACAAAACCATATCATGTGACCCCTCTTTGGAACGAGCTCGACTAGCTCGTTCCAAAGAGGGGTCACATGATGTGGTTTTGTTGAATTTTTTCGAAAAATAATATTTTTTCAGCTGCTGAATTTGCATATTACGCGGGCGGATGCGGGCGATTCGCTGGGTAAAGGGTTAACCCTTTACTTAACACGAACTGTAGACGACACTTATACAATTCTTAAATAACTAATTCTTTTCATTTTGGGTCAAAAACATAGCTCAGAACCCTTATTGGAACGAGTTCAACAGGCTCGTTCCGATGAGGGGTCATAAGCTATGTTTTGGGGACAAAAACTGAAAAAAAATTATAAAAATTGAATGTTGATTTTTGTGACGAGCGCTGGCCGGTTTCGGCCGTTACGTTGGATAAAAAGGTTACACTTATTTGTGTTGTGAAAAACTTACTTCACTTTCAACCTCAGCACCTTTCAGGAATTTTGTTGACTTCCAGAAGCGATGAACGTAAGGGGTTATGTATCTTCTGTCTACAGGTTCTTCATTTTTATCTGTAAAAGAAAAGATGTCGCGATATTTTCACCATCAAATCGGTCGCAACATTGTGTAGTCATTTTATTCTACTGCAGGGAGTGAGATGTCAAATTATAACAGAACAATTATTATGGCACTTGCTTAGATAAAAAAACAACGCCTTCCCCCTGCAGACTAGTCCACATTTTACAGTCTAATATAATCCAGCGCAGGTCCCGTTGGAAAACAGCTCAGCTTCTGAACGAATTCAAAATGTTCTTACCACTATACTGTTGATATTAGAATGGGAACACCCTCGAGTGCTTAACACTATTCCTGCTACCCGATAAACCCTCTCAGTGAAGGTCAAACAGCAACGTAAACCTGGCAGTCATTAATTATTCCAGAATGGGGCATAGCCTCTGATCCCTCATTAGGGAGAGCTAGACGCACTCACCCCGTGGGAGTTCATGGGCTGGGATTCAGGCAGAAATACTTAGAAAAGCCTTAACCTTGCGCCCCTATCAGTGCTCAAAAGACTATTTATTTATTTATTTATTTATTTATTTATTTATTTATTTATTTATTTATTTATTTATTTATTTGAAGAAATAAACATCCACCCCGCACTGTTTGTAAGTGAGGTGCGAATGCACTCCATGCTCGGGCATGCAGGCTCACGCGGCTCTTAAATAGCGGCGAGTCCTTGCAAGCGACGATCATTGATGGTGTTCGCACGATGCTGTTAACAATAAATACTCGACCACACTTTATATGCAAAGAACCTGTGAAAAATATAATTTATTTTCCACAATAGAACAATTGTGCACGTGTTATTTGCATTTGTGTATGTTAAATATAGAATAAACGAAAAGTGTTTTCAAGTAAAAAAAATATTCTACGAGTTGGATTAAGAATGAAACCGACGAGCCTCTGGCGAGTCGGTTTCATTCTTAATTCTACGAGTAGAATATTTTTTTTACTTGAAAACACTGTACGTTTATTATGTTTATCCCATAAATCTTTTACAGGACAGTCGCGGCGAAATCGTGCTGTTACTTGCATTAAAACACAGCGAGAAGTGAGGAGCACATTGGTTCAATTCGATCGACAAGCAAAATTAGCAAAAATAAACAAGGCGCAGTAATACATTTCTGTCTAAAAATAATTCCCCTACAAACTTGAGCTAAACGTTTGTTGTGTTTTCTCGAGCATTGTGTAATACTTCCAAAAGAGTTTAAAGAAAACAACAATTGAACTATTAATTATTCTACACGAATGCGGTAGAGGTCAGAGGTCAACAAGTCCGTCTCTACTACAGGAATAAATTCTTTCCGCGTTAAACCTATGGGGAAAATTTATCACCCTACTCGGTGAATAAAGTAAAAATTTATCCAAGGCTTTTGTTGTTCAAATAAACGGCCATTTATGGGATAAATATCGTCTTACGCCATTGGAAAAAGACAAATAAACGAATTGAATTGGGTTACTTTGGGGTCAGAAAGGATTCGAACCAGTACCCACCTCTTTTCAACTGGGCTGCTAGAATGTTTTTTTAAAAGATAGTTTAGTTAGTGTTGACAAACAAAAGTGCTAATGGGAAATTTGATACAGTGTAACCAGTTTTCGTGTTTGGCTTTCGATGAACACCAAAGTCACAAAGTAACAACCTTCACGTAATCAAACGTCACATGTAGTAGGAGTTAAACGTGTTGCTTGCCACATGGGTGGCTGGGTGGGGGGGGGGGGGGTCTTCAGCCCCTCCACTTTTTTGCCGGGCCATGTTTTTCTGTATGCATATATTTTAACACAACCAATGACTGGTGAAACAAGGGGCGGATCCAGAGCCTCCCCCATATTTTCGCCAGCCATGTTTGTCTCGTCCTGGTTCAGTTTCGATGGATTTCGGATCATTTTTGTAGTAAGTGTCAGCAAACGTTAAATGTATACAGTCTGTTAAAAAATCGGTTAACTGAAGTAGATCGTAATCTTACAGACATACAAGTACCAAACCCACCCCCAGGCAAGATAATCCACAAACAGTATAATTGTTGTAAACGTCTAGTAAAGCATACAGGTGAAGTGTATTTATCAGCTTTGGTCGTTACGACCAAAGCTGATAAATAGACCTCACCTGTATGCTTTACTGACGTTTTTTAACGGCTCTCAAAGTGTGAAATCTTTCAAATACATCTCCTGAAAAATCTCAAAATATCCACTCAGATGCATGGAAATGGGGGTATTGGGACCCTGGAATTTAAATTTTTTATACCGACGACCATCCCTCGCCCGATCCAGTCCCCCCCTCCTCCCCCCCCCCCCCCCCCCCCCCACACACACACTTTCAAAATCGTTCCGCCGCCGCTGTGCCATCTTCAGGGAGGCAGAATATACGATTATTGCGCGGTTTGCTTTTTATGGTAACGCAACGTCATTCTCCCGAAGATCCTATGAGAATACAGAAAATGCAAAAAAATATTTAGTGGATGCGGACAACATCGAGTATTCGCTTATAATGCATTAAATAAAAATGAATTGAAACAAACCTACCATTAAGATCAATAACGTAACTTAGGTTTACAAGAGAAAATGTAATCAGTAATTTATTCATTTATTTAAATATTGGTTGTGTAGTTTTCTTTCCGGTTTCTGCTATGTGAAACATACTCAACTCGGTTTGTTTACTTCTCAAAACGTTGAAACGTCTAACCGTGTATTAGTAGCGAATCTTCATACAACAGTGTAACTGAACGTAAGCGGAGCACGCCGCAACACAATTTGCTCACCCACCCGTACCTCACCCCAAGATGGCGGCATGCCAATGAACACAACAACTCGATAACCCCTCCCAACTGATGACGTTTGATGACGACAGTTGCAGCGCAACAGCATTCGCCTCATCAAACGTCACTGTGTTACCTTGCACAGCTAGTAACATGGTATACATTTACCACCCTCTGGAAACCCCGGCGAGAGAAGCAGTATTTGTTTTGTGAGGTGAACAAACTATTTTTTTCTCGTACACTGCAAAAAATATAGGTTCTCTTTGGAACCAAAACTGGTTCTAATCTTGTCCCTGAGATGGAACCAGTTCTGTTTAAACAGTATTTATTTCAAATCAAATAAATTTATAAAGATTAACATTAAATATTAACAGAATTAAACATAAATTGAGGGTATTTCAGTCGTAAGTTTAGAGCTTATACGAGGTTGTCTCAAATCATTATTAAGCAAAGGAGAAATGAACAGTTGGCATATCGAACCAGTTTTGGTTCTGTACAGAACCAAAACCGGTTCGATATGCCAACTGTTCATATCTCCTTTGTTTCAAAATGTTCGGCGACTGCGTTGAATGAGCTCCAAGTTTACTGCTGAATCTACTTCAGTTCATATAATATTCTGTTAAAACTGAATGCTAATCCTGGTAAATTTATTTAATGTGAAATAAATACTGTTTAAACAGAACTGGTTCCATCTCAGAGACAAGATTAGAACCAATTTTGGTTCTAAAGAGAACCTATATTTTTGCAGTGTAGAATAGGACGCGGTTACAAAGGCCTGGACGTAAGTCCCCAAACTGGGCAACACGGGCTCGATTTGACGTCATATCCTAGTTGTGGTGACAGCTATTGTGCAAAAATATGTAACCTTAAACACCAGTAAATAAATAAACTTTCCAATCCCGGTCCTTGTCTTTTGTCCATGATAACTGAAATAGGTTGTAAGTATTCAGTCTTTATTATATGCCTGTTCTATGAATTCTCAATTTACAGCAACACTAAACCCTGCGGAAAATGAAAATCCGTTCCGCAAATATGTGTGAAACGGAAATCGTTGGCGGACTGTTTTTAAATAGTGCGAAATTTCACTAGATTTTTCTACAAATCTTGCACCGCACTCTACATTTTTAATCCCTAGCGATAGCTAAAAATCGTCCCCTGAGTTCAAATGTGTTCTATGTGCCAGTAAGCACATAGAACACATTGGAACTCGGGGGACGAAATAGTAACCCGGGTTCCCCTCGCAAATTTTGTGGGCAACAAAATGTGTCCTCTGTGTTGATAGTTGTCAAATGAATTGCCGAGTGTCCTTCTAGTAATTGTTTTACAGACGTGAAGGCGTGTAATAAACACATAACGACACGAATGGGTGCCAGCGCCACAGGCCTCGAGTTTTATCCTCCCGCGATGGCACAAGTGCCATATCGATTAACCCATTCACACGCGTGTGTCGTTCTGTGTATGTGTTGCCGCGAAAAATGTGCACATCATCAACATATACATCAAGCTGAAAACCTTCGAGAATTTCTGTTGTTCCATAGCATTGTTTATTTATAGTAACACCCGCACACCTCCGCCATGATGGCGGCGGCTGGGACATTTTTCTATTTGTGACCAATGGACGTTCCAGCAATGCAGTAGTAGGCCTATAGAAACCAAGGGCACTGCCCTCATTATCTTTCCACCATAAATGATTTTCATAAGGAGCTCGGTGGCCGAGTGATTACGACGCTGGACTTCAAACCGAAAAGTCCACAGTTCGATCCCAACCAGGGGATAACTGCGTTGTGTCCTTGGGCAAGGCACTTAATTCCGATTGCACACCTGCGGGCACGATGGTGCTATGAACTAATGCGTACTGCAGTCTATAGTGCACTTGTCTTCAACCAATGCTACCTCTGCTGGCGCAGAGTTAGTACGTTGGGAAGTTTGAGAGTTGCTCGGTGGTTCTCTCCGGGTACTCTGGTGTAACAGGAATGGAAGTCCGTAGGAAAATTAGTCCCTCCGGATTATTATTCCGCGGAATTATAGTCCTAGGTCTAACATTTATAGGAATAGTAGTCCGGCGGACTACTATTCCTAGAAATGTTAGACCTAGAACTATAATTCCGCGGAATAATAGTCCAGAGGGACTAACGTTCCTACGGACTTCCATTCCTTTTACACCGGCTTCCTCCAGCCGTAAAACTGTCCGAAACGACATATATCTTACTGTCGAAAGAGTCGTTAAACCCAGTAAATAAATAAATAAATAAATAAATAAATAAATAAATAAATAAATAAATAAATAAATAAATAAATAATCATTCGGGCCAAAAAAATGATCGGGAACCCAGCGTAATTAATAATGTCACGTAGCTTACCGGTAACAAAAGTAAGCGGTAACAAAGTATCAGTAGTGACAAGGAATGAAAATCATTTATTTATTTATTTATTTATTTATTTATTTATTTATTTATTTATTTATTTATTTATTGGACTTTAACGACACTTGCATATTAAGTATAAACAATTTAGAGCTGTAGGTTAACCGAAACCGAACCGAGATTTTTAGGTTTTTTTAAAAAACGAAACCGAAACCGTGGACATCCCGTAATCTAAGGTTTTTCGTTTTGTATTAAATACTCTCTTGCTGCATAAATTCACAGAATGTAGCCATCCCAGAGTAGTGAGAGTACCCAGACACTGCCAATGGCAGTGTCTGGGTACTCTCACTACTCTGGGAAGGCTACATTCTGTGAATTTCCGACATGTCAGTTTGGTTGTGTTTGCAGCTTTCCTCAAGTTGCGTGTAGGTGTCAGACCTCGAAAAATGGCCAAGCACAATAAAAGTTCTGTATATTTAGGTAATTATTATATTGGCCTTCCTGATTCTTCATGTATTATAGCTTATTTCAGGCATTCATTGAGTTTCACTCAGTTTCACCACCATTCAGTTATGGCTCCGGACATGAGAATGAGTTTTATTGAATTTTATTTGGCCTCATGAACAAACCGAAAACCGAACCGAACCGAGGTTTTACTCCACCTGAAAAACCAAAACCGAAACCGAACAAGAAATTTAAATCATACAGCTCTAAAACAATTGGCTGAACCAGACTTTACACTTACGTTGTAATCGCCAGTGAAGTAATAAACGGATAATAATGTTTGTCTTGACTGAATGAAATAGTGAAGTAATACAAAACGAAAAAAAACTAATGGTTGCTGATGGTATATATGGTAGAGTGACATGCCTGCAGACTTCGAGTATCGAAACACGTCATTTAGAAAAAAATAATCTTTCGAACAACTATTATTATACCACGATTGTTGTATGTACTCAACACTGCGTGATACAATAGAAAGACATTTGAAAAATGTGCCTGTTCTTGGATATCTAAAGAACATTTGGCCACGAGTTGGTCTCCGATAATATTATTTTATTATCAGTTCTGGTATGAATACGGTAGCAGACTTCCAGGAGCCTTCAGTGCCTACGGTCAACTCTGTGAGTTGATTGCATATATTTTTCATGTTCCATACATCACGACCTTCATGTTGATGTATAATTTGTGTATATTTAGTCAGTATATATAGAATATCAGAGGTCAGAATTTCAAAGTAAACAAATTCTTATTTATATAGCACCTTAAATCAACAAGTGTAATGTAAAATTAGCATCATTTTTATTTTTTATTTTTTTAAAGAACAATTTTGGTGTCTCAACTAACATACATTCCGTGCACAACTGTAATACCTCCGCGCCCGCTTTTCTTTGGCTATTTTCAGTTTCTGGTCGTCTTATTATGTATTAAGCCTTTGAACACCAGAGGCCGTTTTTCCGACCGGGTCATAAGCTACGTCAAAATGTCATTAAGGAGGTGGCTACAAGGTAAATGCGTGGTGGGGACCAATTAATATTTTCAACGTGCAGCCCTTAGGCTGTACGTTGAAAATATTAATTGGTCTACCCCCAAATAATAAATATGGACTCTTCCAATTGCTGCTATAGAACTGGCATGGAAGATACCATCAGTGTTCAAAGGGTTAATATATTCCCGTGTTTCTATAGTCTGTACGCTGAAAATATTAATTGGTCTACCTCAAAATAATAAATGTGGACTCTTCCAATTGCTTCCATTGAACTGACATGGAAGATACCACCAGGGTTCAAAGGACTAATACACTATATTTATTAATTTATTCCTAGTTCGCAGCTTCGATCAGCTGTTTATATGTCTGATATGGTTCATTTTTATCAACGGATTTTTAAAATCCTTTAATTGTATCAAATAGTACATCCCCAATCTCTTCAATTTGTAGAAATTGGACTGTGTTTAGAACACGCTTGCACCTATCAGTTGTCTGATACAACATTCTGTTTTCGACACCCCGATGCATGCTGTATTCCTGATCTGGCGATGGCTTCCAAGTAAGGTGCGCGAACTATAATGTGTGTGTGTCAACTTTTATGGCCACATTTCATTTCTTTCGTCGCCTGTGTGTATTTTTTCGTGTTGTGTGTGTACCCTGAAGAAGGTCTTCAGCAGACCGAAAGCTGGGTGAAATGGGTTTTTTTCGAGTTCTGTTTGAGCTTTATTTAGACGAATATGTATACTACTTACATTTTGCTAAAGATCACTCACCATTAGTCAGCATAATTTGTACGTGAAAGGAATACGGGTACATTATTTGTTTGTTTATTTATTGGGGACCAGTGACAGTTTTAATAGTCTGGGTCATATCAAGTTGTATAAATTTACGGGCAGAAAAATCTAGTGTCTCCATAGGAAAGCACTCAACAATGCCAAGTAACTGTTGCACTCTCTGAATTATCATCTTGGTACAAGCAGGGTTAGCACTACTTGAAGGCAAGTGATCCATGGGAATACTGCGCGTCGACCATAGATGTACAACATGTCAACGTAACACTTACCTTCAACCAATGCTAACCGCTTGTGTCAGGAGGGTAAATTAGACAGGCCGAAAGTTACTCACCATTTCTCAGTTGTTCTCACTGGGTACTCCGACTCTCTCCCCCCCCCCCCCCCCACACGTAACATTGTTTGACATGATATGATCAAAGCTTGTTCAAATGTGGTCTATCTACTTCAATGTGGAATTTGTCAAATCCAGTAAGTCGACGAAACCTGTACCCCGTTTCACATACGTGTGAATAAGCACTGGTCTTTCAAAAATATGGAGCGTGACTGTGCTATAAAACGACACTGCACGTCAACGGGTCTTTTCAGGCCTTCATCATTGATTCCAAATCCGACTGGACAAAAGCTGAGCGCGTCGCACGGGAAACATTCTGGATCGAACATCTGTGCACGTATATACCTCTCGGCCTCAACAGAACTTCAAATTCAAACTATCCATCAGCAGGGGCGAATGGTCCTCTCGGTTTCCACGCGATCTACGGTGTTTTCACGCGGTCTATGCACTCGACATAGATACGTAACTGTCGCTCAAGTTTCGCAGTACCAATTCTTAAAATTTCAAGCAACTCCACTCAGCGGCATGGACACATTTTATTTTTGTCCAACGCTACTATTTTCATCATTTTCAAAGTTTTTTTTTTAGCCTATTTACACATTTTTCGCCATTAATGATTAATCCTACCCAAAATCTGTTCACTTTTCATTTCTGGCGATCATCTAAGTGTTTTGGGTAACGTCTGAAACCACTAGCAATAGTCTTGTAGATGCAAGTTTTACTTTGTCGCTTCCCTGCATTAGTGACAATAAATAACAAGCATTTAGTGGCACTACCCCATAAGTCCTTGCACATCCCCACGTCGTTTCGCACCAACAAGAAAAACACCAAACTCTAAAAATTTTTTCTTAGCGGGCTACTTGGTGCATTTCAAGGCGACGGTCTGCAATTTTCTTTTAAAAATCACCCTGTTTCATGTAATACATGGAAGTATCTTGACATTTCAAAATTCCAGTTCCCTTTAATTTTCGACGGGTATATTAATATCAGGTTTTACCGGGAGTTAGGACTTACTAGAATACCTTTCAGAATTTGTCTAACTGTATCATCCACATGCAATATCTGGGGGGAAAAAAGTAGTCACTTCTTTTATCTGTAAATGTTGCCATGGTAAGGCGGAGTCTGTCAGAGGCTAGTACTAAGATAGCAAATCGTTAGAATGCATGCAACAGGCATGTTATTCAAAATTATTGAACGGCAACTTGGCTATAGTGATTTTGTCATCAGCAGACGTGTCCGAAAACATCAACAAACCGACGATGTTAAGGACCGACCAAGGCCTGGACAACCCCGAAAGACCTTTCCTTGGGAAGATCGGAGCCTGGCACGCCTGGGTAGGCGTGAACCCTTTGCTTCAAGTAGGGTTTTGAAACGCCTTTGGCTCCCCAACAGGCGTTTGTGCAACAGAACTGTCCGAAACCGTCTCAATGCACTGGGTTTGCGGTTCAGAAGGGTCATCAAGCGTCCAGCTCTGTCCGATCAGCATCAAAGACAACGTTTGGAGTGGTGTATGTCTCGATAGTATTGGAAACTCAGGTCATGGGGAGAGTCCATTGATCAGACGAAGAGCAGGTTCCAGCTTCACGCCACAGATGGTCGCATGAGAGTGTGAAGGCATAGAAATACTGTTTATGTGCCCAGGAACATCAGATCTACTGTCCCTAATGCTGGAGGATCAGTAATGATCTGAGGATGCCTCTCTCATGATATAAACTTGATATGGTGTCCGTGCGTGGGAATCTCAATGGTGATCAGTACATCCGGGAATTCTCAATCCGGTTGTCGTGCCTCATTTTGACCACCATCCGTTGGCTACTCGCCCTATATTCATGGACGCCAATGTAAGGCCACATCGTCCCCATGCTGCGTGAGCAGTCCTTCAGAACAACCCTATTACAACACTACCTCGGCTTGCAATGAGCCCCGATTTGAATTCCTTAGAACACACCTGGGACTTTCCTGGACATCGTGTGCAAACAAGGGATCCACCGGTACAGAATGTTGCCGATTTGGAAGCTGCACTGCATGAGGAGTGGCAGCGGTTGACTCTGAACCATATCAGCAGGCTCACTGATAACATTAGGAGGCGGGGTCAGACTGCCATCCGGGCACGTGGTGGATACACTTGCGACTGACGTCATACACTGATATTGTGTTCAGGAGTTACTTTTTTGTCAGTAATTACCCACACTGTTTCACCATAGACCGTTCCAGCACCATACTTGTCGAAAGAACATTTTCCATCAAAAACATAAGTGACAGATTTGTGTAATTAGTGCCACTAAAATACTGCATATTTTCATCATTGTGTTGTCTTTCATTTGTAAATAGACCATTCTTTCAGCAAACAATAACTTTTGGCCATCTTAAAGGTTGAATAAAAGGAATGACAGTTTCTATTAACATTACTGAGAAAAAACCCAGGGGGTGCTTAATTAAGTTCTAGGTTTATATATATACATATAAATTCTGGCACGAGTTGCTCTTGCTGTCTAAAGTGTCGATAAACCTCAATGAAAAACAACCTTAATAATAAATGTGCATGAGACCTTGGGGCGGTCTTCATGTAAGAAGCATTGACTATATATAGAATATACCCAAAGTAGCTTGCTGTACCAAATGTTCACCACGAGTGGTGAACATTTGGTACACCAAGCTACTTGGGTATATTTTATTTATACCATGATCGACAGATTAATAAAGGTTTTAATGTTACATGTTAAATCAATATTCACACATGCGAATCTGTGTTTGTTTACATGAGCACCGGTGGACGATACTTCCGCTGGCAATTTTATCGCCGAAACGAAATAGAAAACGCGCAAATTACGCTGCCTTTTTTTCATTTTAACAACATGATAACGTACTATTTCGAGTTATGGATGCATTATTAACATGAGACAACGTATGTTTGTTAATTGTTGGTATCTCATGAGGTAAACTTATTTAAAAACGTAATAAATCATTGCCGGTTTCATTTCACGCTCCACGAGGCGACGAGTGATAATTTAGACAAGTTTGAATTCAAGGCGAGGTCAGCAAAACTCAGGTTGGATGTTGTTCCACTGTAGGTGTAAATGTTAACTACTGAAATCCCATTGCTGGCGTGTTCACCACGGTTGGTGTGTAAAGCTAAAATTTATGTCAAAGACTTTTAATAAATAGTAGAAGAGGTAATCATGGTATAAATATGTGATATATATATATATGTATATACTACTCAAAGTTTGCTGAGCACCAAATATTTGACACATCATTGCGAAATTTGCATGTGACATATTTCCGATACTTTTGGTGGATATGATTGAGGGATGTATTGAGATGGTCCCCAGTGTTTACATTAGCTCTCTTGACAGGCAGACTTTTCGTGACAGTCATGGAAAGCATGTAGCCCTTGAGTTTCGTGATGTTTTCGTGTACTGTCTAGATGTTCACGACATGTGTAGGGTATTCAATCTTCATTTCAACACAAACCCTTGTGATTTAATGATTGAATATGGAAAATGCAAATGTAAGAAGACATTTGTCTGAAGCAGAAATATGGCGGGCTGTAGGGAGGGTGGGGCAAGGGGCTACCCATCGTCAGGTTGGTCAAGCCCTTGGTATGCACCATACTGTGATTACCAGAGCCTGGGGGAGATTTCAGCAGTATGGCTCAGCAGTAAGACGGCATGGTGATGGCAGAGACAGGGCAACATCTGCAGCTGAAGACAGGTTTTTGATCATTCAGGTCCACAGGAACCGCTTTGCCACAGCAACCCAGCTTCGCAGTGTCCTTCAGAATGCATCCGGGGTAAATGTTTCGACGCAGACTATCCGGGCAAGTTGCACGAAGGTGGTCTCCGATCGAGAAGACCAGACCATGTATTCGCATTCCGCTGCCCCAAAACCACCGCCAGGCACGATATGAATGTTCCATGGGCCACGTTGGATGGACCAGAGAAGATTGGCGACCTGTCCTTTTTACAGATGAGTCAATATACTGCCAAGACCACACACATATGCGTTCTAGGGTATGAGAATACCAGGAGAGCGATCGATTCCATGCAGCCAACATTGCTGAGCATGACCGCTGTGGTGGAGGGTCAATCGTGGTCTGGGGAGGCATCAGCTGGGATGGACGTATAGAACTCTGTGTCAGTGAACGTGGTACATTGACTACACAGCGGTATATTGATGAGATCCTGGATGTACACGTCAGATTGTATGTAGGTGCAGTGGGTGATAGATTCATTCTGATGGACGATAATGCCAGTCCTCATGTTGCCCATGCTCTCAGGGAGTACCGACAGAGGGAGGAGATTGAGCGTATGGACTGGCCAGCAAGATCCCCTGACCTCAATCCAATCGAACATGTCTATAATGAGTTGCAGTTTGCAATTTCAGCCCGTCCACTCCAGCCAAAAAAATGTCCAGGAGCTTGGTGCCATGCTGGTCCAAGCATGGAACAACATCCCACAAAGGACCATCTGGAACCTGATTGTGAGCATGAGAAGGCGTTGTCAAGCTATAATTAACAGTAATGGGTCTCATACACGATATTGAACCCATACCAGTTCGCTTCGTCAACTTTTTGGCTAATTGAAAAATTTCCTCTTTTACCAATAATATCCATTTTCCATGGTTATCGTATTCAAAAGCTAAAAAATAATGTCAAACACAAATAAAATCTTAATATAATTAACCCTTTACCTAACATGAAAAGCAGACGACACTTGCAAAAAAAATTCTTGAATAACTATTTTTTTTCATTTTTTGTCTCAAAAACATAGGTTATGACCCCTCATTGGAACGAGCTCGACGAGCTCGTTCCAATGAGGGGTCATAACCTATGATTTTGAGACAAAAAATGAAAAAAATAATTAAAATTAATAGGCGATTTTTGAGAATAGCGCTGGCTGGTTTTGGCCGTTACGTTGGGTAAAGGGTTAAATAAAAAATATATACACTTTTCATTACAATATTTCAACTAAAACGTAAAACAAGTAGTTAGATATACTTGGTGCTTAGCAAACTTTGAGTAGCATACTATTGTACAAAATGGGGGCGCGGTGGCTCAGTTGGTAGCGGTGCAGGCTGCAAGCCGAGAGGTCCTCGGTTCGAATCCCACCTGCGGCAACCGCGTTGTGTCCTTGGGCAAGACACTTCACCTCGATTGCCTACATGGGGGTCACGATGACGCTGTGTACTGAAACGTACTGCACGTCGATGGTGCGCATGTCTTCAACCAATCTAACCCTGCCTCTGCTGCGGTGCAGAGTTTAGAGTTACGATGTTGGAGAGCTGACAGCTGCTCGTCGTTGCTCGGTGGTTCTCTCCGGGTACTCCGGCTTCCTCCACCCGTAAAACTGTCAAGGTCACGATTAACCATTGTGCATAAGTATGTGACCTTAAACACCAATAAATAAATAAATGTACAAAATGTTGCATCAGAGTCGAGCTCTTGATGTGTTTCAAATGGATGGCATATCTCCACGAGTCGAAGACATTTTGTACATAAATATAATGGTGATGATAACTTGACCAACTAGTCTTTCAGTTTAAGATTCAATTTTCACTTAACTCTTTACATATTGCTGGCAGATATTCCTTCCAGAACTCCAATGCTCTTTCCAACAGAAAAGGGTAAAATTTGACTTCTGTTCAACAAAATTCATCACTGCAAATTGGACCAATCATACCACGAATGATAGGTGGGATTCGTTTGTTCAAATTTCTCATCAAACAGCAGCCATGACTAGATTGCATGAAAAAATTAACGTTGCTGTTGTTAATTCAGTGACAGTATTTGCTACTTATTCTCATATTAACCCTTTACCCAACGAATCGCCCGCATCCGCCCGCGTGATATGCAAATTCAGCAGCTGAAAAAATATTACTTTTCGAAAATATTACTTTTCGAGCTCGTTCCAAAGAGGGGTCACATGATATGGTTTTGGTGAAATTTTTTGAAAAAAATAAAAAAAATTATATTTAAAATAATAAATTTTGAAATCGTCTGCGTTGGGTTAAGGATTAATACTCTTAACCCTTTACCTAACATGAAAAGCAGACGACACTTGCAAAAAAAATTCTTGAATAACTATTTTTTTTCTTTTTTTGTCTCAAAAACATAGGTTATGACCCCTCGTTGGAACGAGCTCGACGAGCTCGTTCCAATGAGGGGTCATCACCTATGTTTTTGAGACAAAAAATGAAAAAATAATTAAAATTAATAGGCGATTTTTGAGAATAGCGCTGGCCGGTTTTGGCCGGTTTTGGCCGTTACGTTGGGTAAAGGGTTAAGATATTATTTTATTTTTTTTTTTTTTCATTAGGGTTTAATGACACATTAACAGCCAGGGTCATATCATGTCGGTGACAGTTTTACGGGTGGGGGAAGCCGGAGTACCCGGAGAGAACCACCGAGCAACGACGAACAGCTGTCAGCTCTCCAACATCGTAACTCCGAACTCTGCACCGCGGCACAGGTAGGGTTAGATTGGTTGAAGACACGCGCACCATTGACGTGAAGTACGCCTTAGTACACAGCGTCATCGTGCCCCCGTGTAGGCAATCGGGGTTAAGTGCCTTGCCCAAGGACACAACGCGGGAGCACGAATCAGTCGCTGAAATGGTCACCCATCCAGCTACTAACGGCGCTCGACGTTGCTTAACTTCGGTGATCTGACGAGAACCGGTTACCGCAACGCCACCGCGCCCCTCTTAAGATATTATCTTGTTGCTTCGGACTGAATGACAACGCATTGTGTTTTACTCATGCTGTAGACTGAATGACAACGCATTGTGTTTTACTCATGCTGTAGACTGAATGACAACGCATTGTGTTTTGCACATGCTGTAGACTGAATGACAACGCATTGTGTTTTACTCATGCTGTAAATGACATTTAATCCCGATTGCCCAAGTGAAACAGCACGTCCACGACCTACTTGCAAGGGGATATGGCAGCCAATCGTAACGGCATGACCAAGCCTACCCCAGGGACTGACGTGCAGAGAATATGCTGGTTAGATGAAATTAATAAACGAAATGACCGTGCCACGAAAATTAGGCAATACACATCAACCAAGAAAAAGTCATCTTGACCATTATCATACCTAATGAATGACACCTCCAACACACACGTGCATGTTTGTGGATGATGAAAATGTCATGGTATTTACTGGAATCAGAAACAATATAAATAAATAAATAAATTTTAAAAAAAAATATAAATAAATAAATAAATAAATAAATAAATAAATAAATAAATAAAATGACGATGGTAACACACACAACCCTATCAAAACGCGAATTCAGGCAATGGCGTGACAACATGGCGGCTCACGCGGTCTACAATGGCAACACATCTGACACTCATAATGCCCCATGACATAACGTCATGAGATTACGCAGAATTGGGTTGAAGCGTGCCATCTCTTCTACTGGCTGAAGAAGACTAACAGAGCTCATCAAAGGGGCTCGTTTTCTGTTGTTATACTTACAGTTGATCAAATGATGCTAAAAATAAATTGAAGTCATTTTCGGTTACAGAGGAAACGCCTTTTATCTCTCCTGCTCATAAAAAATCTCGTTAAAAAGGGAGCGGGGTGGGGGTGGGGACAGCAGCAGTTCTTTTTAATAGAATTTGGAAGTTTGAGTGCCGTCATGACTTGGCTGGAAATAAGCTGTACATATTATTGTTTCTCATTTTCTGTTGATTGTTTGTCAATACGGTTGTTTTGTCTATTGGGTGGGTCGGATTTATTATTGGGCATCTTTTGAGGTTAGAATCTCATCATTCATCCTCAGGATTCCTTATGGTCTCTTGTTTGTTTGTTTTTTGTATTTCAGCATTAGGGCTGTCACGATTTTTTATTTTAGGAATCGATTAATCGTCGCAAATAATCGATTATAATCGATTAATCGTTCATAGATGACCCCGTCCCCACATTTCCCTCTCTTTAAGTTGTTAAAAATGAAGTTCAAGTCGGTTGACCTTTCTCAAGTAAACAACGAAGACGATCCTCTTTTAGGTACATTCAAAGGTTTGATGTTCTGAACTTTTGAACCGTCAGTGTAATAATCAAGACCGGTCGTCAGTTGCGAACTTCGCAAGTTCGCAACTGCCGACCGGTCTTGATTACTACACTGACGGTTCAAAACTTCAGAACATCAAAGCTTTGAATGTTCCTAAAAGGCAAATGTTTCTAACGGCTTCTTGAGATTTAACGTCGACGTTCTTGACCCTTTACCTTAAGAAACAATAGTTTTTTCATTTTTTTTAAATTATTAAACGTCTAAAACGGGGTAAAATTTACCGATTCTTCGACAACGAAAAATACTAATCGATTTCGGTGTGATCGATCAGCAATCGATTAATCGAATAATCGTGACAGCCCTATTCAGCATTATTGACTCGGCATTATAAAACTCGTCAGAGCTGTAAACAAGCCAGTGATAAGGGAGGGGGGAATCAGAGATGGTATGGTCTTCCCTTGAAAATGCAGTATAGTTCATATGCTGAGGAATTTCTTATGTACTTACGTAATATGAGACTGAAAATAACCCCAACCACTATACATGTAACCAAGTTGACACAACCAATCAGGTAGGGAGACAGTGTGTAAAGTACGTCGATGCCCAAATCGTCACTGGAATTCACAAGAATAAAAAAACACATTAATGCATGTATTACCAAGATATCCGAATATCCGAATATCCGATATCTACGCTGTTTTAGTGAAGGTCGAGAATTATCTCACGAATGTAAGCGCTCGTGAAAAATAAAACTTTCAGGTCCACACGAATGAGATAATTCCCAATATTAACTAAAATAGTGTAGATTTTCATTTTTGTTATATGCTACGTGACATTTTACTGCGCAATATTCAGCCCAATTCGACTGCAAACAGTTTCAAGACAATAACAAAAAGCTGCTGATCGTTCATTCAAGGCGACGTTCAAGGCGACTTCATGCGCCGAGGCGTAACGTCATTTAGGAAGCTATTGAAAACTTCATCGCGTGGACCTGAAAATATTATTTTTCACTCGCGCAAGCGCTCGTGAAAAATAAAACTTTCAAGTCCGCTCTCATGAGATTATTCCCAATACTGACTAAAACAGAGTAGATTTTCTTTTTATTATATGGTACCATACATTTTATTGCACAATATTCAGCCCAATTCGACCCCAAATGCTACGTTTCAAAACAATAACAAAGATCAACTGATCGTTCCTTCTAGGACGACTCCATCCGCCAAAGCGAGGCGTCATTTGGGAAGCTACTGAGGGATATTTCTCGATATCCATCGAGTCGATGGATATCGGGAAATATCTTTTAGATAATTTGCGATAATTCACAGGCTAGCGTGTAATAAAAATAGGTAAACACGGTGACAATTTGTCCCAGCCTGGGCGAGAACACGCAGATCTTACAAATAACTCGCGCACGGAAAACATGTATATGTACGACAAGAAACTCGCCAAAATTGAAACTAGGCCCTTACGGGTAACACTCTAGTAAATATTTAAGGAATAGTGCATGGCTTGGAGTTGACTACGCCCATATAGTGCCCAGTGAGGTGGTGTAGTTCCCGTCGCGAAGCGGAGGGAACTACACCACCTCACTGGGCACTATATGGGCGTAGTCAACGACAAGACATCCACTAATCCTTATATTATATCGAACACCCATCCAGAAAAAACATCTGTCCGATTTGTTAATCTATCACCAAGCTAGCAGCACTACCAACCAGCGTTATATAGAAAAAAATAAGACGTAGTTTTCAAAAAACATTTTCTACTTCCAAAACACGGCTTATGACCCCTCATTGGGAGGAGAATAACACACCCATTGCAAAGAGGGAGTATAAGCTAATTTTGAATCGGAACTGTGAATTATAAAATCGCGCAACTCGCGAATGAAAGCTAAAATTTTAGAAATTTGACAACACAGTTTGATAATGTCCACACATTTGTCACACATATACATTACCGAATTGGTCTGTACGGGATACCAAACTCCGAAGATTCAAATGAATTCCATTATTTATTCGTTTACTGCCCAAAACATACAATTAAATAGCGAAATAATATGAGTAGCGAAACAAATGATTTTCCATACCCGGACGCGTTCTTATGAAAGTTGTACCCAGGTATAGATCATTCTCTTCGAAACGAGATATGGATCATCTTCTCAAGGAATAAAATGAACGCCTCGGAAAATGTGACTTCAACAATGGAAAAGCGATACATTTTTCCACAAAGATTTCTTTCCGGGTCGTTTTGTGGATGTTTTGCCTCTGCGAATCGATATTTAAATTTAGCCTGATCAGTTTTATTCGCCCAGTATGAAAAGAAAACTGATATAGTAGTGTGCTAAAAATAGAAAACCTGTAGTGCCTGGTGTAGTGCCCGAACTACACGAAATAGGGGTGCAGCATTCGTCCAATCAGGAGCCTAGAAGGTCACGTGAGGTATAATACATGCATGTATAGTACAGCCGTCGCGAACTGGTCACTTTCCACGGGTGAGCAATATTTCCAAGCACATAATAATATTAGAACTAATTATAGAAATTATCATCAAAAATTTAACGAAGATACTGGTACAATCCGGTGCTTCATTAATTAAAATTTTGGTGATGGTGATTTTTATTACCTAGTAAACGAATGCGTGGACATCACTGCCCAGGCGTGGATTGTGATCAGTCCACGGCGACTGTACTGTTAAGTTTCTTTTTTACTATGAAGTACGTACTGGTAACACTTACAAGGATTTAACTGTATTCTCAAAGTTTAAGTTATTTAAGAAGTGAAAACTGATTCTCGCAACAGTTGTTCGCGAGAAACACATTTAACCCTTTGAACTCTAGTGGTATCTTCCATGCCAGTTCAATGGCAGAAATTACAAGAGTCCATTTTCATTATTTCTGGTAGACCAATCAATATTTTCAACGTGCAGCCTTGGGGCTGCACGTTGAAAATATTTATTGGTCTACCCCACACATTTACTAAACAGCCATCCTATTTAATGACGTTATGACGTATCGTTTTTCTGGCCGGAAAAAGGCCGCTAGGATTCAAAGGGTTAAGACCCGCTATCAAGACTTCTCGTATCAAAATCAGCGGCTGACGGAAGTGGTATTGTTATTTGGGATTAAAGTACAAGAAAAAGGCCGAACCGACCAAAGATAGAATTCACTGGCCAAATGCAGATGTGTTTGCTAGCATTTACAGATAATATACAGCAATGCCTGTTTTTTTATTCAATTGTACACTCTCAAATTTTTGATCGCCCTGTGTATTCATGAAGCATGCATGTAGAAAGTGTCAAGGGGCACGCCTCTCCTTTACCACCTCCTCCACCACGGTTCCCCGCATCTGGTTCTGTGAAGTTCGGTTGAATGTTCTGCATTTCGCTTCACCTTCTGCAACAGAATAATAGGCTCTCAATGCCGACTGTGTCTGCGTGGCGAGTACAGACCTGCATACACAATCGGCATGCGTTTTGTAAGCGCTCTCGACTTGCGGACCCAAACACTTTGGGAATTGCTGACGTAATCGGCACGTGGTCTGCATGTGGAGACAACCGATTTGTTTGCTTACACACTTGGCTCGCGCTTGGATGACGTAATTACATTGCGGACACAAGTGTCCTTTCTGACATATTCATCCCAAATAGACGCACTTACCTGCCCGATGTTGTAACAGAAGAAGTGGCCAATGTCGTGTAGGCGGAAGACGTGTCGAATGATGTAGTGTTTGGACATGCTGATATTGAAACCGGGGGTAACTGAGGGTTAGGCGGTATTTTTGTTGAGAAAGCCATCCCAAGGGAAAACCATGCCGAGCAAATTCCGGATACTATTGCTCCAACTAGCACTCCCTGCAATACAGAAATGTCGTGTTAAAAATAATTGAAAACGCAAAGTTCTCATCGTGATTAAAGAATAGCAAAATATATTTGAGGTGTATTTTTTGTTCACACTTCTCGACCCGAACCTGGAAGGAGCATAATCGTCGTCATATCAGGAATCGTAAGAGGTAGGGTGATGCAGACCCCCGGTGTACTAATATTGTCCAATAAAGGTATCTTTCACGATTGAAATTTCAGCTGCGATTGAGTAATCAAACGTCCTGCCTGTGATCAAATGTTTGTCCGTTCGCGATCAAATTTTTATCATGATCAAACATTCACTAACAAACCTAAACATACCTGTTTTCGAATTTTTGTCCGTTCATGTGTTCGTTTGTTTACGGTGGTCGCAGCAGCAAATGTACGCTCACTCGAACCTGGTAATAATTTTAACCCTTTACCTAACCTGAAAAGCAGACGACACTTGCAAAAATAATTCTTGAATAACTACTTTTTTTCATTTTTTGTCTCAAAAACATAGGTTATGACCCCTCGTTGGAACGAGCTCGACGAGCTCGTTCCAACGAGGGGTCATAACCTATGTTTTTGAGACAAAAAATGAAAAAAATAATGAAAATTAATTGGCGATTTTTGAGAATAGCGCTTGCCGGTTTTTCCGTTACGTTTGGTAAAGGGTTAACTGACCCATTGATGAATGGCAGTGAACCTGCATCGGAAGAGATCAGCCCTTTACCTAACGTAATGGACAACATCAGCCCGCGTCAACCTTCAAGGGGGCGCGGTGGCGTTGCGGTAACCGTTTCTCGTCAGATCACCGAAGTTAAGCAACGTAGAATCCTGTTAATCCTTGGATGGGTGACCACCTGAGCGATCGATTTGGACTCCCGCGTTGTGTCCTTGGGCAAAGCACTTAACTCCGAATGTCCACATGGGGGCACGATGGCGCCATGTACTAAGGCGTACTGCACGTCGATGGTGCGCATGTCTTCAACCAATCTAACCCCGCCTGTGCTGTTGTGCGGAGTTACGATGTTGGGTAGCTGGCAGCTGCTCGTCATCGCTCGGTGGTTCTCTCCGGGTAATCCGGTTTCCTCCTACCGTAAAACACACCGACACGTTATGACCTTGGCTGTTAAAATGTCGTTAAACCTTAATAAATAAATAGTCAACTTTCAAATTTTATTGTATTAATTATTTCTCCGGACACATAGCTTATAACCCTTCACTGGACCTCATTCAGCTCGTTCCAGTGGAGGGTCATATGCGTCTATGTTTGTGGTCAGCTTTGCGCGCTAGACAGCCGGATAATACGCAGTTAATGGAGACTAATTTACTGAGAAAACACGGGAGTAAGGTAATAGAGTTCCAATCGGATAAGAAACTTGAATTCCCTGGAAAAAGCACAAGAAATGTAATAAATGCGTAGGTTAAACACGAGGTCCATTGGCTAAACTTTTCTTGCGCTTCTTGTTTTTTTACAGGTGTGTCATTGAAGTGATATCTTTACACCACGACTTCTCTTCATATTGGATCACCGTCTGTGTAGGATTATGCTGATGTTGGCAACATGCAGTATATATGTTGCACATGATCTGGCGAGAGAGGTCAGTGCATTAGTCCATCTACGTCCGACATAGGGATCATCATTAAGGGCTTTATTCGGAGGAGAAACACGTCCGCAATTGAAGAAAGATAATCCTCGCATGTTCACCCACACGACTTGGCTTACCAAGTTGATTGGTACTGACCACCCGACCAACTGATCTATAAACAGTTGGATTGGCGGAACGCCCATTTGTCATATAAAGAAAAGTGTCTCCAAAGCCGCCATCTTAGACTGAGGGAGCGAAAGTTGCTATTAATGAACAAAGCTCAACAGAAATAAATTTCTCAACTGTTTCCAAGTTCCCTACGCCTCGGCAATCGCCGATCACGTTTTAAAGAGTATACATTAATATCCGGAAATAATAAACAGGCATGCCGGGATTGATAAAGTTTTCACCGTGTTCCTGGTTTTCGTGCTAGGTAAAGACCGTGGCGTTTGATGAAGTGAAAGCAGTTACGCTGTGACTGCAGTCACAGCGTAACAACTTTCACGTCATCACGCGTCATGGGTTGGGAGGAGTTACATCATGGATTGTCTTGAAGCCATCTTAGGAAAGGGTTGAGTGGCGAACAATTATATCTATGCGACTGGACTTTGGGGTCGTCAGCGAAAAACGTCGTCTCTGAAACTGCTGTCCCACTAAAACGGCGTCAATTCAATCAACGCGAGAACTCAGCCCAATCCATGACGTTCGATGACGCGAAATCTGTTACGCTGCGACCATATTAACAGCGCAACTCCGTTCTCTTTACCAAACGTCACGGTGCTTACCAAGCACGAAAACTGATAACACTATATCAAGGTTTCAATCGCGGCACTTGTTTTGTGAATAATAACTTAAATGTGATTGTGATCGAGCGCACCTTCAGGACACAACCGACTTCAATTAGGAGTCATTCGGGCAAATTTTAGGTATCACTGAACTAAATATTTGAATTAGAAATAACCGCCTTGAAATGTTGTCGGAAGTGATGCAATACCTAAAAAAATAAACAGCCTTGGGAAAATAAATTGTTTCAATAAACGTTTGAAGTATTCTATTGACATCTTGCATTATTGATGTTTATTCCAGATAAAAAGAGGGTGATTCGATGAGTTTTGGACCTAAAAAATACAATTTACATTTGGTGTGTTTTTATAGGGAATTCCCTGACAAATATGTGCACATAACCGGTACTCCCTTGCTGTAAATTTTTCTCTCTTATTTGTTGCATGACCCACTGTTTTGGGGTCAGAAAAATGTTGTCTGAAGGGCTACACTTGAATGCCAAAATTAAAGTGATGCGATCATTTTTTTTTTTTTTTTTTGCCTGAACGTTATAATGGTCGCTTATGGGAAAATATTTAGTTCCGTGACACCATTTATAGAAACTTTCTCTCCCAAGATGGCGGCGTTGGCTGATTTTACAGCACCCCAGCTGTATAAAAAGGTCTGTGAGAGAGACGACTCATATAAGTCAAAGGCTTTCTGTCGAATCCAAGTTTTCTTACGAACTCGATTATCACTGTTGCTTTTATACTGCTAGCTAAACTTTTTTATTGTTCTCTTATACTGTTGTGTAATGCATACATATAACATAACCTTGAATAAAATAACTCTTAACCTGTTGAGTAAGTTCAAGATATTTTTCATCAAATCTAGTTATGACTGCTGTAAAGCAGCCATGACTAGATTTCATGAACATTTATCTAAATTTAATTTATTTATTTATTTATTGGTATTTTAAGGTCACATATTTCTGCACAATGGCTAACCATGACCGTGACAGTTTTACGGGTGGAGGAAGCCGGAGTACCCGGAGAGAACCACCGAGCAGCGGCGAGCAACTGTCAGCTCCCCAACATACCAACTCCAAACAAGCAGGGTTAGCATTGGTTGAAGACAGGTGCACCATCGACGTGCAGTACGCATTAGTACACAGCGTCACCGTGCCCCCACTCTTGCCCAAGGACACAACGCGGTTACCGCAGGTGGGATTCGAACCGAGGACCTCTCGGCTTGATCTAAATTTAATTGAAGAAAACTCGATGGTAACGAAATTCAAACAGTTACGGGGGGGATTTGATCAAATATGCCCTAAATTATACTTATTTCAGTGGCAAGAGAAATTCTGCCTTGGGCAGGAATATCCGTCAGCAGCATTCAAGGAGTTACACTAAAAGATCAGTGATGCGGTCTCCCTGCACATGAGAAAAAATGGAAGATTTTGTAATTGCCCTTTCAAGTTGAATGAGGTCGGTAAACCCATGCTAAGAAGAATATAGTAAAAACATGGCGGATTCTTTTTCAAGATATGTGTCCATGAATCTGGTCTTTTTGTTGAGTACAGTATTTATGGCGGTGAAAAATAAGCTATAATTATATTAGCGCTTAACCTTACACAACCGGAAGAGCCAGCTAGTTGTATTCTCAAAAATGCGAGACTCAAAATGTTGTTATTGTATTTTCGAGTTTTAGGTTAAGAACCAGCTTATGACAACTCATTGCAACGAGTTCATGAAGCTCGTTCCCACGAAGGGATCCGAATATTTATTATTTATTTATTTATTGGTGTTTAAGGTCACATACTTATGCGCAATGGCTAATCATGACCGTGGCAGTTTTACGGGTGGAGAAAACCGGAGTACCCGGAGAGAACCACCGAGCAACGACGAGCAGCTGCCAGCTCCCCAACATCGTATCTCCACACTGCAGCACAGGCAGGGTTAGATTGGTTGAAGACATGCGCACCGTCGATGTACAGTACGCCTTAGTACACGACGTCATCGTGCCCCCATGTGGACAATCGGGGTTAAGTGCCTTGCCCAAGGACACAACGCGGGAGTCCGAATCGATCGCTCAGACGGTCACCCATCCGAGGACTAACAGGGCTCGACATTGCTTAACTTCGGTGATCTGACGAGAACCGGCTACCGCAACGCCACCGCGCCCCAAAGGGATCTGAAACTGTGTTTTTGAGGCAAAAGGAGAACATTTTTAGTTTTTCAAGAGTTTCGAGACATCTTCGCAATTGGAGTCTCCCTGTATTGCTAGATAAAAGCGTATGAATGGACAACCCATTTCGATGATCATGTCTTGGTCTCGCGGGTTTGAATGGCCCTGAGAAGAATGTCCCTGGCCCTTAGAGATGGGCGGTATTAAATTTGAGTTCGGTATCGGTTTCGGTATTTTTTGGTATCGGGTCGGTATTCGGTGTCTGACTTTACTGAGATTTGCTGCTAGTACCAAACGGAAAATTTACAACAGGAAAATACAGAATATAATTTAAAGCCCCATTGACATGGCGAGATTTGCATACGTGTGTAACGATACACACGTGTGTAAATTTACGCACGTATGCAAACATGGTCATGTGAACGAGTCTGCACACGTGTGTAAAGATACACACGGTGCAAAAAATACATCTGGGTGGACCAGATGTAAATCCGAAATTGCACATGCGTACTGTTTACACATGTGTAATTATGGCCATGTGAATGCAAAATGTGAATTGCAAGTTTTGCATACCCATTCTGAGACAGGGAACATGGAGGGGTTAATACATTGCGTCATGCTTATTTTGAGATTTGTTTCAACTGCGCGCCAAATTTCCAAGAATTTCAATCGTTTCCTGTCATATCTGTTTACCGCGTTATAGTGTGCGTTTGAAAAAACTATGCCAACGAAAGAAACCAAGTCGCTACAACCGGCAGCCAATCTTCGTCGTCGAATTCGCGGAGTACTACCTCCTCCCACCATGCACTACTTCTTGGTTTTGACCAAAATCGTTTCTCCTGAGTCACACCCATAACCAGAGCGGTACTGACCAAATATGGCACAATTCGCCTTCGTCTTGTTCTGGTTGCAGATATTAGTCTGTCCATTGTGAATGTTTGGAAGAGACTGTGGACCCGATGGAATAACCGGCCTTTATATTATAAGCGACTTGTAAATACCACGCAAATACTCAGCATTTTTAAAATACATGTGAACGCATTGCAAATTTTACTATTGCATACCCTGGTAAAAATTGCACATGTGTATCTTTGCATACTATGTAAATGTTGGCTATGTGAATGAGGCTTAAATAAATTATAAGTTGTTCTTGTATTATTTTACCACAGCGCTACAAATGCCACTACCGATAAGGTCACCACTGGCATTCTTTTGCCGACACAAATCATCTCTATAGTAATTTTGTGACAAGTTTCAAACACACCCTAACCTCAGACTTATTTCAGTCTTTTGCTATCTCAGAACACGTGTCATTAATATGCCATTATTAGGAGGTTCTACTGACAATAGATATATCACCCAAGGAGTAATTTCTAGTCAAGTCTTGGCTGCCTGTGAAGGCAGCCAAGACTTGACTAGAAATCACTGCCAAGCAACTGTACATGTACAAGCAGTCTAGTAGGAATTCGGGACAAGTTTCCAGTCCCTTAATGGTATACAAAACTGAAAAGAATATCAGTCACTTTTTTCATGAAAATGTACCCGTCGACGGCTATCAAACCCCACACAACGCCTTACAAATAGCGATTGTATAAAAATATGAAAATTCAGACAGCTTCGGTATTCAGTGATGGGTTTGTATCGGTTTTTCGGTATCCCCATGTTATCGGTATCGGTTCGGTGTTTCGGTATATCGTCCATCTCCATCTCTACTGGTCGTCCATTAGATTCAGTTGCGTCCGATTCTACCATATCAATCGAAATTTGCTTTCGACCTCCACATCATGATGCTAGCTTGCTACGAATACAAACCTTGATGTTTGCGCAAGGAAAAAGTACACCGAGCAGATAAATCCCTGCGGATGGAGCTCCAACAATTCCAAGCAGGAGATTTGTTATCTGAAACCGAAACAATGAAACCAGCTTAGTGATTCTGTTTTTTATCTTTCAGTCTCGGGTATGCATTGTTAAAAAACTGCAACGCAGATACATGAATTTTCCAAACAACTTCCGGATTTGTTAATCAATATGTTGGAGTAGAAAAGTAGAAGAACTGTAAGTAAAAGGTAATAGATCATTTGTTTGCATTTTTGTAATAATTAACAATTACCTAGAAGTAGCAATGGCAAGTAGAGGCATTCTTTTCAATATGTTATCCCTCTGACCTTTACTGCGGGGACATTATACCAGCGACTGGGCTCTGCTGGTGTCGCGACGTTTCCTATATTTGAAAACGAGCGAATAGCGGTTACTTGCCATTACATGGTCTTTCAATTGGTATAATTTGGGAACATCGCAAACCCTGTAGGTGATCCGGGATGTCCAAAGTGACGTTAACCCCCCCCAAAAAAAAGCACCCAAACAAAAAAAACAAAAAAACAAAAGAAAAGGGTTTAAATTTTACCCACTTGCTAATGCAAAGGAATAGGTCCTCTAACATGCAGACTGTGAGTAAACATCACATTGTGAGTGTTTGGGCAGTTTATAGGCAAGACTTGCCTAGAAATAAATGCCAAGCCATAGGATGCACAATGTCAGTGTGTGGCTAAAGTGTGTGGGGTCTCTATGCATTTAGTGGTTAGAACACTTCTTATGAAATTACACAAAAAAAGCATAAAAACAACCTACTATTTCTGGTATGCTCTCTAATTTGGCAACATCCATATCCATGTATAGGGCCGATGTATGAAGGTAATCGTAACACCTCCGAGGCTTTTCACTGCGAGGCTGAAATAGACCATTTTAGCATAGCGACATCTTTCATCTGGGACTCGATCTGCCCGTCGAAACCAGCCATTCAAATTTCTTACTAACAATTGCACCTAGGGATCTGCGAATCACAAATTTCTTTTCGAATCGAATCTCGAATCGAATCGTGTCTTTGATATCGACATCGAATCGAATCCCGAGTCGAATCTTAATAGACAAGTTATTTCATATTGCATCAAACGGAAGTTACGGAACACTATGATGACCCTTACGCGACGGAGTGAACACCTTAAACACCAATAACTAAATATTCTCTGTAGCACCGTCGCTGAAACAGCTAGGCCTATTGTCCATAGTTTCAGTTTTTGAAGGCCTAACTTGTTACTATTCACGTTCTTAAGAACGTGAATAGTAACAAGTTAGGCCTTCAAAAACCAAAACTATGGATAATGTTCTGGGCCAAATTCACACCTTACCTAACAATTAAACATTGTCAGATACCCAAATAAATAGGAATTGAGCCTACATGAATGAATTTTCTAATGACAGTTTTATCCTATTTTTGTTGGAAATGTAACAAATTGAAGTTAGTACGAGAGATTCGAAAAAATCGAATCCTGAGACTGATTCGGGATCGATCTCGAAGCATACGTATGGCATCGATATCGAATCGAATCTCGAATATTCGCAGGACCCTAATTGCACCCACGTCAGCTGTACAGTACTGAACACTACATTCATATCGTTTCTTTCCACTTTATGAATATTTTATACCAATGCTGTTGTACTTTTTAAACAAAATTCGATTGCCTTACTGCCTTACGTTCTTCGAACGGAACATTTTAGCTTTAAAGGAGCCGAAGGTACATCGTAGTTGAGAGCTGTGACGAACGTCGGAACGAACACGAAGGACTGTAACACGAAAATGATAAATATGGAATATTGCATCGCAAAATACACAAATTTTTAACACCTAACCTTTGTTCTCTTTGGGGATGAAAACGAACGCAGATTAGGTAAATTGTCGAATTTTAATTGATAAAACGGAAATGAAAAACGTAGCTCCCAATGCCGACCAGCAGTTCAGTACACTTGTATGAAGCGTTGATAAATAAAAAAGCCGGTTTGAACGGTCATATCGAGTCCCGGATGTAGGATGGCGAAAGCTAAAATGGTCTTTTGTTAAGAATTACAGAGAATGGATGTCAGGAATAATGTCGCGCGTAATATATTTTTTTCATTAAAAGAAGGATTGTCGGTATGTATGTGCGTTCTAATTTACAGGCGATCTGGCAGAAAATATTAACAATGATGAAGATGCGCTCGATTTGGCAAATTCGAATCCTGGGAAATAGAAATAGATCTCTCCATATTCGAAGAAAATAGTTGCCTATGTCTCCAAGCACGCGAAGTTGGCAATCCGACTAGTTCGTGTAATTCTGGGACATCGGTTACAACTGTACGTTTGGTGGAATTTAAAGGCCTGTTTGCACTTGGATTGTAAAACTTGATAGGGCATAATTTTAAGAGTTTGTTGCGACAATTTAAGTCACTTCTATATCTCAAAAGTTTTAATAAACAGAAATATGTGGTGTAAGAAATCTAGTCTATATTATTTGTATGTACCTCTACCCCAGGAACTTGTCTCCTACAGTAGTACCCACGAATCTCAAAATTCGGGATCGATCCTAGTTCGACTGAGGCAGAAGATTTCATATCGAATCGAATCTCGAATCAAATGGCGAAACTCTTCAAGTTGTATGTATTGCCCCAGCATTAGTGTCCAACCGATTACCAAAAATGGTCGCTGACCGATTACCGGTTATTTGAGCCCACAATCGGCCGATTTTGATGCCGATTCCGATTGTAATATCGTGCACTACAAGACAAGTCGAGGCTCGAAAGAACTACATTAAACTGAACATTTTTCAAAGTGTTAAACTTCGTTGACTGGGGTCCCAGTAGAATTACCAGTCGCGCACGCTTGGGCGGTAAACGTGGCTCTCAGAGCCACGTTTACCGCCCAAGTGCGCGCGACGGGTAATTTTACTGCGACCTGAGTCAATGGAGTGCATCCTTCACTTTTCCGGAATGAACTGGCCATTGCTGCAAGTGTGCTCAGTTGTAAGCTTTTCATGTCGTTTAACACGTATATCCCGTAAAGGGGCGTCTAGAGAGATTAAGAATTCACATTGTGGTTGTTTCTTAACTTTATTAAATGGTATCATCGACATCATTTTACATTAACAATTGAACAATTGCAGAAGATAATAAAATGCGATTCCGAAAAATCACAAATTGCTTGGCAACAATCGGTTGAACCAATGTTCCAGGACCCGTTGCCGTTGTCATCCCATTGCCCATAATCGGCCGATTGTGGTGGCCGGTTCCGATCATCGGTTGAACACTACCCAGCATACACAATATATGTACAGAACGACACTCTCGTATGAATGGGTTAATCGATATGGCAAGAGTGCCAGCACGGAAGGATAAAACGAGAGGCCGCACTGTGTTTATTACACACCTTCACGTCTATAAAAGCAATTATTAGAAATGACACTCAGCAAATCATTTCACAACTCGTCCCCTGAGTTCCAATGTGTTCTATGTGCCAGTAGGCATATAGAACACATTGAAACGCATAGTACGAACTATCAACAAAAAGAACACATTTTATCACTAACCAAATTTGCGAGGGGAACCCGTGGTACTATTTTTAGCAATCGCTAGCGATTCAGATTGTAATTGCGGTGCACGATTTGTAGAAAATTCCAGTGAAATTTGCCTCTTTTTAAAAATAATCCCGTCAACTATTTCGGTTCGGCACATGTGTGCGGAACAGATTTTCATTTTCCGCATGGTTCAGTGTTGCTGCAGATGGAGATTTCATAACACAGGCGTGTAATAAATTGCCAATCATTACTGAATATATTATTTAGTGTCGACTCGTCTGTTTGGGCACATCAACTAAAAAAGTGGGATTACAGAATGGAATCAAAGTAGTTTTGGAAGCGGAAACTCCTTCGAATCGTTGAGATGTTCTCATGCAAAATTCTGCCACGTTTCTTTTCTTGAACTCAGGTCTGGATGTCATCACCGCGCAAATCGAATTGAATGGCATCCACGAGGAGATTTCGTAGTTTCATATGATCTATTGGTCCAGCAAGACAGCAGAAGAGTACCCTTTGATGATGACAATACTTAAGGAATAGTGCATGGCTTGGAGTTGACTACGCCCATATAGTGCCCAGTGAGGTGGTGTAGTTCCCACCGCGAAGCGGAGGGAACTACACCACCTCACTGGGCACTATATGGGGGTAGTCAACGACAAGACATGCACTAATCCTTATATTATATCGAACACCCATCAAGAAAAACATCTGTCCGATTTGTTAATCTATTACCAAGGTAGCAGCCCTACCAACCAGTGTTATATAGAGAAAAATACCATGTAGTTTTTAAAAAACATTTTCTTCTTCCAAAACACGGCTAACTTGGATTATTGATATGCGCAGAAGACAGATATTGAATTGGTCGGCAAGGGTAAACAAAACATTTCCCCCAAACGGAACTGTGTATTCTTGAATCGCGCAACTCGCGAATGAGAACTAAAATTTTCGAAATTTGACAACGCAGTTTGGTAATTTCCACACATTTGTCACACATACACGTTACCGAATGGGTCAGCACGGGATACAAACTCCGGAGATTCAATTGAATTCCATTATTTATTTGTTTACTGCCCAAAACATACAATTAAATAGCGAAATAATATGAGCAGCGAAACAAACGATTTTTCATATCCGGACGCGTTCTCATGAACGTTGGACCCAGGTATGGATCATTCTCTTCGAAACGAGATATGGATCATCTTCTCAAGGAATAAAATGAACGCCTCGGAAAATGTGACTTCAACAATGGAAAATCGATACATTTTTCCACAAAGATTTCTTTCCGGGTCGTTTTGTGGATGTTGTGCCTGTGTGAATCGATTTTTAAATTTAACCTGATCAATTTTATTCGCCCAGTATGAAAAGAAAAATGATATAGTAGTGTGCTAAAAATAGAAAACGTGTAGTGCCTGGATGTAGTGCCTGGTCAGTTCTGTGGATGCAAACTACACGAAATGGAGTATCATCTTTCAGCCAATCAGAATGCAAGGAAGTCACGTGATATATAATATTATAATATAGTATGTGCTCTTGCTGTATAGTCGCGTGAGGGTCGAAAGGGGCTTGTCCCCCATACCGTCCCTGCGCGCCTTCGGCGCGCGAAATCCTCATTTCGGGATGTATAGTCGCCATGTAGTAGTCGTAATCCACGCGTGGCCAGTGATGTGCACTCATACGTTTACCAGTAACTGTTAATAAAAATAATCTTCAGCAAAATTGTACCAGTTAATTAAAATCATCATCAGAAATTTTTTAATTAAATTTTTGATGACTATTCCTATGATTAGTGTTTGTAATGTAATATTGCGCTCGTGGATATATTGCCAACCCATGAAACGCGGCCTTACTGTAGTAATAAAAATAAAATATTTTGTAATTGATGTTTTTCGCCTCACCTGATATGAACTCTCATAGCATTGTATGGAAGTGTATCAGCATCAGGAAGACAGCCAATCTGGCTATGTTGCCTCCCTATTATATTGTAAAAAACACCATTATTAATATTTGTGCACCATTATATCTTAGCTTTGTAACATGTATATTGTTGAATAAAGAATTCAATTCAATTCAGCCAGCTGCACATCACGTGACTAACATTGCAACACGAATCACATTTAATCTGATAGTGTAGGTGAGATTTGATGACCGAAGTCGTATCCGTTTCAATGATAGCCTCTGTATAATAAATTTATGAATATTTTACATACCATGGTGAGAGTTCCACCAACTTCAGCAATCATAAACGACAATGCAATTGATATTAATCCTGCGGCCACAACTAAAACAGACCAATAACATTTGTCAAAACGGGGGTTGAGAGTATTAAGACCACAAACGGCGATGAATAATTTCCATGTGTATTGAAGAGCAGGTAATGCTTTTAGTTTCGACCAGTAGTGATAAAAAAATCAAGGCTAACCCTTTACCCAACAAATCGCCCGCACCGCCAGCGTAATATGCAACTTTAGCAGTTGAAAAAATATTATTTTTCCAAAAATTTCAACAAAACCATATCACGTGACCCCTCGTTGGAACGAGCTCGTCGAGCGCGTTCCAACGAGGGGTCACATGATATGGTTTTGTTGAAATTTTTTGAAAAATTAAAAAAAAATGATATTTAAAATAATAAATTTTGATATCGTCTGCGTTGGGTAAAGGGCTAAGGTGAGGGCTGCTGGGGGTTTTCTCTCGCTATTATGTGTGTGCAGAACAATTACCTAATGGGGGTGTATTAGAGATTTTGCACTGATCGGTTATCAGGATTTCACCTGTCATTCTGCTCCATATTAAAGATATTAAATAGTGTACCCTATGAATGACTCTCCCGAAATAATTTATATTTCGGCGTGGTTATGGCATTTAGCAAAAGCCTACATGAATAAAAGGCATTAAATGAGTTTTTAATTAGGGTTTAATCCCGGGAACGGGAATTCCCGGATTAACTGTTCCGAACTCCCGTCACGATACATGGGAAATCTATAGTACGGAACCAGAAATCACGCATGGCACTTTTGGCGTGTTGAACTGAAGTTTTTCAAATTGAAACACTGCTCCAACATAACATTGTAAGATTTCGTCAGCTCTTCCCCGCCTTAACATTTTTCAGTTTACAATCCTGCTTCCGGAAGAACCTTTTTTACCAAATCACTGTAGCTCTCGATCAGTTCCGGAGGACTCCCTTCTTCAACAGTAAGACCATCACTCGCTTCAAAGTTCAAACTCGTCTTCATTTTCAGAATCACTAGTATCACTCACTATTCACTAGCCCCTTCAACATCAACTCAGTCTTCACTGCTGTCACCAGTCTCATCTGCTTTAAGTGAAAAGGGAGTTGTAGCCAGGAGTTAGTGGTGATAAAACTAGCGATTCTTAAAATGAAGACGAGTTGGAAGCGGGTTTGGGTTCTCACACTTCTTTTAAGAAAAGAACCTTTCCGTATGGAGATGGCAAACTGACAATAAAATATGTTCATTTTCAAAAAAATAAATGCGTCTTGTTACTCTCATAAATTTACTTGATATTATCTTGACATTTCCCGGTTCCCAGTTCTGAGTGTAATTTCGTTCCCGTTCTCGCTACTATAGAAAACCGGGAATATATTAACCCTTTGAACCCTGATGGTATCTTCCATGCCAGTTCCATGGTAGCAATAGGAAGAGTTCATATTTATTATTTGGGGGTAGCCCAATTAATATTTTCAACGGGCAGCCTTAGGGCTGCACGTTGAAAATATTGATTGGTCTACACAGCACATTTACCTTGCAGTCATCCCTCTTAATGACATTATGATTATGACGTAGCTTGTGATAAGACTGGAAAATCGGCCCCTGGAGTTCAAAGGGTTAAACCCTATTTTAATTAAAATACTATATTGATCTGGTTGGAATTTCCTGTATAATAAACAGAACACAGCGAGGGAAGAGTGGGGGATTCAAGAATCAACAAATCGTGTTGGAATTTGGCGAATACTTTACGAGCGCACGTCAAATACACGAAGAAACTCCATCAAGGGTCATTGATTCCTGTCCTTCGAACACCACATGAGTTGTATTGTGTATTTATACTACGATCAAACCTGAAATAAGTGAATGAAACTGATATTTTAAAGGAAAATTTCACTTCGGCGGTCTGATTACTTTCTTGCTTGACGTTGTGTTGTGTCAAAGCTTTTCTTTGACGTCAATCTAATGCGTAACGACCAATCAGACGCGTTCTTGCACGGCGTTCTTAAACATTGGCCAGATTCCACGCGTGGTGTATCTCGAATATTTTATACTCCCACCAGTTTGGCGAAGGGGCATTGAGTGTTGCCCTTGTCCGTCTGTCTGAACGTCCGTACGTACGTCCGTCCGTCCGTACGCACGTCCGTACGTACGTCATTCTGTCCGTCCCGAATATGGTTTCCGATACGATAACTTTAGTTTGACTGGACGAAATGAAACAAAATTTTATATATAGGTTTATAACCACATAATACAGGTTAGGATTGATAGTGGTCCGATATTTTTGGCAGAGTTATGGCCCTTTTCCGACTAACATTGACAAAGGTTTATCGTAAAGCGGGGCATTAGAGTCTCATGGACACAATTGGTGGTCTGCAGCATTGGTGCTATGGTTTAATGGAGAAAAGATAAGGTATATATTAATTCAATATCAACAAAGATAAATGACCAGAAGCTCGTGCTTGGCAGTGGGGGTGGGGGTGAGCATAGCCATCCTTGGCGTTGCACTTGTTTAATGTCTTTATTGTATGGCGTAACGCTGAATACACAAAGTGATCACCAAAGCTCCCCGTGGAATTTCACGATTTTCGGCCGCCATATTGGCAGCCGTCTTGGACATGGATCATTGATATCCAATGCAAACATTCAGATAATACTCATCATGTGGCTTGTGCTGGTGTTCTGAAAGATAATTTGCGCTTCTACTGGGAGAGATCGATGGCACAAATGAGCTTTTACCCTCTTTCAGCTGTCATCTTGAATAAAAAAAAATCTCCAAGACGGATTTTTGCGGACTTTTTTTTCATTCTGTTCTACCGAATCTCCTGCGTCGAATGGTATTAAAGTCGATAATTTACAAATTTGTTCAAGGTCTAATTGTCAAACGACCTCGCCTGTGGACTGCCATTTCCAAAGAAATAGAAAATTACCAATTTCATAGAGAGTAATCGCTTGACTGGGCTGGTTACGTGAAATAATTCATGAGAGGTGAGGTCTATCCTTTTGGAATAATAGATATTCAACTGCATGAGGTTCTCTTGTCAGTCTCTATACCTCACGCACTTAATTAAGCACCCCTCAAATGTTTCATAACAGTGAATTTGCTGTTACTAATTATATAGAGAGTAATCGCTTGACTGGACTGGATACATGAAATAATTCATGAGAGGTGAGGGACGTTGTACAAACACGAGTGCGCGAATGCGCACGAGTGTTTTACAATATGGACCCTCGCCTCGAATGAATTATTTCACGTAACCAGTCCAGTCAAGCGATTATTCTGTTTATTACTTTTCATTATTAATGATAATTATATTATTTAACCCTTTACCTAACGTAACGGCCAAAACCGGCCAGAGCTATTCTCAAAAATAGCCAATTAATTTTCATTTTTTCATTTTTTTGTCTCTAAAACACAGGTTATGACCCCTCATTGGAACGAGCTCGTTCCAATGAGGGCTCATAACCTATGTTTTTGAGACAAAAAAAAATGAAAATAATAGTTATTCAAGAATTTTTCTGCAAGTGTCGTCTGCTTTTCATGTTATGTAAAGGGTTAAAAAAACAATGAAGTCCCCATTACAACCACGGCAAAGCGTCTTCGTTTGCGTGCACGGATACATGCCCAATTGTTGATTGCATAATTCACTTGTGAAATTATCGTTTATAATCAAACCCGGAAATCCCAGTAAATCACACTTTGGAAAGTAATAAAAAGTATTAAAAATAAGAAAAATGCCTTTTTATGTTTTCGTGAATTTTCAAAACGATGCGCCCAGTATTTTTGAATGGAAGATTAAAGTGGTGGTTTGGGGGACTTATGAAACCAACCTCCACCCTCTACTCACTGGGGCCAAACAATGAAACTTTTTCACCTGTATTTTTCAGAATTGTATTTTCTAGATGTCATTATAAATCGCTGAAATAAATCATTAGCGTTTCAAAAAACGTAGCAATTTACCAACTGGTAATTTGCTGCGTGTTTTGAAACGCTAATGATTTATTTCAATCTACTATTTTCATAGATAGAAAATACAATTCTAGAAAATACAATTATGGAAAATACAACTGTGAATTCGTTATAGTATTCACCTCTGGGCTAGACCAATACAGAAAATAATAAACAATCATGACAGACGTTACCTGATACTTTGGCAATCAGCGTTGCTTTGACTTCTGATATCTTTCCAACTCTGTCTTTGAAGACATCTTGCCACAACACGGCTGAAATAGCTCCAAATCCGGACGATAAAGTGCTACGAAGACACGAAAAATATTTAATTAGCGGGGTTGTTAAAAGAGCTATGCATTGTAGGCTTATGAAAAATTCTTGCCACACAGTGGCAGGCAGTTGCGCTGGAGGATAGCAAAGGCAGGGGGCATACTGATGTTTTGGGCAACCCGGTATATATATGGACGATACGCGACGAGGTCATATGTAGTGTCCAACCGATTACCAAAAATGGTCGCTGACCGATTACCGGTTATTTGAGCCCACAGTCGGCCGATTCTGATTCTGATTCCGATTGTAATACCGTGCACTACAAGACAAGTCGAGGCTCGAAAGAACTACATTAAACTGAACATTTTTCAAAGTGTTAATCTTCGTTGACTGGGGTCTCAGTAAAATTACCAGTCGCGCACGCTTGTGCGGTAAACGTGGCTCTCAGAGCCACGTTTACCGCCCAAGTGCGCACGACTGGTAATTTTACTGCGACCTGAGTCAATGGAGTGCATCCTTCACTTTTCCGGTGTGAACTGGCGATTTCTGCAAGTGTGCTCAGTTGTAAGCTTTTCGTGTCGTTTAACACGTATATCCCGTAGAGGGGCGTCTAGAGAGATTAAGAATACACATTGTGGTTGTTTCTCAACTTTATTGAATGGTATCATCGACATCATTTTACATTAACAATTGAACAATTGCAGAAGATTCAGAAAAATCACAAATTGCTTGGCAACAATCGGTTGAAACGATGTTCCAGGATCTGTTGCCGTTGTCATCCGATTGCCCATAATCGGCCGATTGTGGTGGCCGGTTCCGATCATCGGTTGAACACTAGTCATATGTGCTATCACAGAACGAAAATAGGCCGTACTTAACCTGCTTTAAGTCAATAAAAATTACTCGCTAAATTAACAATCCACCGTGGAATCATGTTTTAGAGGAATTTTGAATGTTGGTTTCTGGCCCCCCGCCGGGATTCGAACCCTCGGCAACACCGCCTGGCAATCAGGAGTCCAGCGCCTAAACCACTAGACCATTGCACACCAACAATGCTCAACCAAAAAACAATAAATCTCGAAGATTTTTCTATTTTCGAGCGCCCCACAATCGCCGCTCGCATTTTAAGAGTATAATTTGATGTCTGGGAAACATAAATACAGTACAGTCGTCATTGATTAATCGTAATTCACACGTGGGCAGTGATGTCCATGCATGCGTTCACCAAGTCATGTATCATCAGCAAAATTTTAATGAATGAAGCACCGGGTTGTACCCGGTGCTTCATTAATTAAATTGTTGATTATTCTGATAATTAATGTTTCTGATCTAATATTATTGCGTGCGTGGAAATATTGCACACCCGTGGAAAGTGATCAGTCCACGGTCGCTGTACTATACGTTAAATGATGGTGTGCACAATCTTCGCGGAAATATGCATTTAATATTTACAGCTTGTTTTAGTCATTATTGACAAACAACCTAGGGGGGTTTGATCGTCCCCTACTAGGCGGGTCCTCAGGTGGCGGATAGAGGACGGCCTGCTCAATTGGGCAGGTTTGCTGGTTTTTTAATTAGCAGGTTTGCTCAATTGAGCTGGTTTGCTGCGGAATATATGAATACGCAGCCCCGGACCAAAATGGTCAATCCTGCTTATGCCATCTTGCAGGCACCTTGTTCTCCCGTGAGGTGCGATCTGAAGGCCTCGGAGGAAGGAATCCTGACAGTTGAGAACAGACTGGGTCCCGGTTAGGACAGGTCTCCAGGATGGAGATCAGGTCGTAAACACTGCTTTGGTCCTGATCTTCATCGTGGAGATTACCTGTTTCAATATACTGTTTTGGCCCCAACTTCGGGTGTAGAAGGATGGTCGGATGGTCCGTTCTGGCCAATCGGGAGCCCCCACCCAAAAAAGTACTGGGTGTCACGTCGGGGGGCATTTGGTGGTCATTCAATCAGTCATTTCTTTTAATCACACATCATAATTGCCATTGCGTACTGTTTTTAACACATTTTACCAAATACTTAGTTTTGCTGCACTACTGTTTGATTCAGTTCTACGCGGCAGCTTTAATTACAAGGTTTTATAAAGTGATTGGTTGGATGATCGCCATCTGAAGACCTGGCACTTCCACACACGGGCCAATCAGCTAGTGGTATACTTCGGTATCAACACTGGCTGAGTATACTGCTCCATACCAGGTATGTGGAAATACCGGCAACCCGGTGGGTTCACTGCGTAGCAGTAACCCTACCCCTTGTTGGACTCCGTGGTGGGTGGGAGCCGGAGCAATGAACAATCAAAACAAAAACATGGAAAAAATCCCACAAAAAAAAACAAAAACGTGGTAGCGAATCTAAATTAACAATATCAGACTCTGATTCAGATTGTGAAACCTCATGTATTGAGAAGAATTCGCCAAAATTTGTGATCATTTATGCAGAAGAAGAAGGAAAACAAGTTTCAACTGTCAACCCATTTGCTGTGGAGAAAACTATTAAAGGTATTGCTGGGTCAGTGAAGGAAATTAAAAAATTAAGATCAGGGGGAATTTTAGTAGAATGTAGGTCGGAATTCCAGGCAAGTAATTTATTAAAATTAGATAAAATTTTAGATATCAAGGTTGTTGCATTTCCGCACAAAACACTAAATACCAGCAAAGGTGTAATGAGAACTAGAGAGCTTTATGGTATGGGTGTGTTGGAAATAAAACAAGAACTCAAATCACAGAATATTACAGACGTCAAGCGAATTGAAATTAAAAAAGATGGTAATATAATTAAAACTAATACCTACATTTTAACTTTCGGCACTTCTAGACCACCCAAATCAATTAAAGTGGGTTATTTGAACATCGGAGTGGACTTGTATATCCCAAATCCACTTCGGTGCTTCAGGTGCCAGAAATATGGTCATGGTCAGAATAGTTGTAGGGGACAGGAAACCTGTTTTAAATGCGGCAAACAACATCAAGAACCCTGTAATAATGACGTAAAATGCTGCAACTGTCAGGGCAATCATACAGCTTCATCCAAAGATTGCCCTGTTTGGAAACGAGAGAAGGAAATACAAAAAAGTAAAATGTGAGAAGCAAGTTAGTTTTAAGGAGGCCAGAGACGTTGTAATGTCAATGCCTGGAATGAATTTAACATCACCCACCTATGCAACAGCCTTAAAACAAAAAATACAAACGAAATCAGTTGAATGTCATACACCATGGACATGGCTTACTAACAGTACAATTCCATCTTATGTACAAGCTTTTACCATCGATCAAACCACACAAAATCAACCGAAGTCAACTCAAACACAAGAGAATACTGCTAAAACACCAGAGAAAAAAATAGTCCACATCCAGAGAAAACAGACACCAAAATCACAACAGAACATTAACCAAAAATCTACAACAGACAGGAAAAACGATCAACCCAAACAAACGCAAGGATCACAGCAACAAACTTTGAGTCAGAGTCAGAGACGGAAATTGGAAAAAGAAAAAAAGAAACTTTTAGAAAAGAAAAATCAAAACATTTATCCGACTATTTAGAACTCCCAAAATTTTACAGGACCCTGTTATGCGTAACAGGTTCGAGGGTTTGGAAGACATGGATGTCGGCGAGTGCATAGACGATACGTTCTGGCACTTGCGCCCGAACTCCACTCAGAATAAGTCCCCGAAGACAAAATCACCTGTAAAAGCTACTGGGGCTATTTCGCCCATACGTCCGCCATCTCAATCGCCAAGCAAGTATGGTTAATACAACCACAAATAATATAATACAGTGGAATTGTCGAGGTTTTAAGGCAAATTTTAATGAACTGGGTCTTTTAAGTCAAAAATATAAACCTGCAGCTTTTTGCCTGCAGGAAACTCTTTTAAAGAAACCCGAGGCTCAAGATCATTCAGCTTTTAAGCATTATACTTCGTATAATGCCTGGGCAGATGAAACTGATCTTCATATTCGAGGAACGTCCGTCTTAGTTAGAAACGACATTAATCACAGTCCTGTATCTTTGCAATCAAATTTACAGGCTGTAGCGGTACGCCTAACTTTAGACAAGACAATTACATTATGTTCTATTTACGTTTCACCAAGTAAAACCCTACAACTGAATGATCTTGAGCTGCTGGTCCAACAGCTCCCAACTCCATACATTTTGTTGGGTGATTTTAACGCTCATAACCCACTTTGGGGTAATTCCTGCAGTCAAGAAGATGTAAAAGGTAAAACTGTAGAAGAGTTCATTACTAAATATGACCTGTGTTTGTTTAATGATGGTTCAGACACTTATTTGCACCCCGCATCTGGTTCGTATACATCAATTGATCTTTCAATTGCATGCCCTTCTATCTTCCTTGATTTTTCTTGGAAGGTAGAAGATGACTTGTGCGGGAGTGACCACTTTCCAATTGTGTTGGAGAGTGTAGTTCCGGCGGATGATGAGAGGGTACCCCAGTGGAACTTGAAAAAGGCTGACTGGGAGACTTTCTCGTCGCTCTGTTCTGAATGCCTAACACGGGAGAAATTTGGCGAAAGTGCTGACCAAATAGAACATTTCACCACAGAGTTGCTTAACATTGCAAGCAAGGACATTCCTAAAACCTCGGCAAATCCTAAACGTTTCACCAAACCATGGTTTGATGCTGATTGCAAACAGGCTATTAAAGATCGCAAAAAGACTGAACGGGAATTTAATAAGTCACCAACCACACGTAACTTGGACAAACTTCGTATAAATCGGGCAAAAACAAGACGACTGATTTAACAAAAAAAGAAAAGTTCTTGGAAAACATATGTGTCTAAATTAAATCAAAACACCCCCATCAATAAAATTTGGAAAATGATAAGGAAAATTAATGGAAAAGACACAAAATCAACGGTTCAACATCTGAAAGATAACAACACACTAATCACATCAAAAAAAGACATTTCAAATACACTGGCCTCCACATTTTCGAAACATTCGTCGTCTGAAAATTGTAATCCTGAATTTCTCAAAATTAAAAAACAACAAGAAAAACAAAAGCTCAAATTTGCCTCCAATAATTTAGAGGATTACAATGAACCTTTCTCTATGGAAGAGTTAAATAACTCTTTACATAGAGCGAAGGATACCGCCACTGGACCCGACGAAATACATTATCAAATTTTAAAACATCTGCCGCAATCATCTCTTGAACTTTTACTCTCTATTTTTAATGACATTTGGGTGACTGGCCAGTTTCCATCGTCTTGGCGCAAAGCAATAGTAATTCCCATTCCTAAGCCTGATAAGGATCACAGCAACCCTAGTAATTATAGGCCTATTGCCTTAACAAGTTGTCTGTGCAAAACCATGGAGAGGATGATCAATGATCGACTTGTCTGGTTTCTGGAATCGAACAATCTGCTTGCGGATGTTCAGTGTGGTTTCAGAAACCAGAGAAGTACTGTGGATCATTTGGTCAGACTTGAAACGTTTATAAGAAATGCCTTTGCTAGAAAAGAACATGTGGTCGCCATCTTCTTTGATCTAGAGAAGGCATATGATACAACGTGGACGTATGGGATTTTAAAAGATCTTTTTAACATGGGGTTGAGAGGGCGTATGCCTCTTTTTATTGAAAACTTTTTAAAGGACCGCCAGTTTCAGGTTCGTGTTGGGTCAGCGTTATCTGATCCTTATGAGCAGGAATTGGGGGTCCCTCAGGGTAGTATTTTATCTGTTACCCTATTTTCAATTAAAATTAATAGTATCATCGACGCAATTGAGAATATGGTAGATTCGTCATTGTATGTTGATGACTTTTTGATCTGCTATAGTAGCAAAAAGATGAATGCTATAGAGCGCAAACTTCAGCTGTGTTTAAATAGGATTCAAAAGTGGGCTATCGAAAATGGTTTTAAATTTTCAAAGACAAAAACGAATTGTATTCATTTTTGCAAACTTCGGAAACATCACCTCGATCCGGAGTTGAAAATTGATGGTAGTCCTATTAAGGTTGTTAAGGAAGTGAGATTCTTAGGTTTGTTGTTTGACAACAAACTGAATTTCACTTCCCACATAAAACAACTAAAAGTTAAATGTAAGAGAGCACTGAACCTACTGAAGGTTATTGGTAGCACTGATTGGGGTGCTGACCAAAAAACTTTGCTCCATCTGTATAGATCACTTGTTCGATCAAAATTAGATTACGGTTGTATAGTTTATGGTTCTGCAAGGAAATCATATCTCAAACCACTTGATGCAATTCATAATAGTGGCATTAGAATTAGTCTAGGGGCCTTTCGAACATCCCCAATAGACTCGATGCTTGTTGAAGCAGAGGAGCCTTCTCTCGAGAAGCGTAGAATTAAATTATCTCTCCAGTATGTGTCTAAACTTTTGGCCAATCCTTCAAATCCTGCTTATAAATGTGTTTCAGACCCTCAAAATGCTGAATTTTATAACCGCCACCAGAAACACATTCCTCCATTGGGAATAAGAATCAAACCCCATATGGAGTCTGCCAAAATTGATTCTGATTCTATAAAAGAAAACCGTAAATCACACATTCCTCCTTGGCATCTTAAAAAACCTACAATTATTTTGGACCTTGCTTCTTCCAAAAAATCTGATACCAATTCCTTGCAGTTCAAACAAAAATATGCTGAAATAAAGTCCAGGTATAGTGCATACACAAGGATCTATACAGATGGATCTAAAGATGGTGACAGGGTATCATCAGCTGCTGTTGGTGGTGATCATGTCGCCTCAATCAGAATACCGAATCATAGTTCTATTTTCACAGCTGAAGTTAAAGCTATTCAACTCGCGCTTGAGCACATCGAGAATGCACAGGAAAGAAAGTCGATCATCTTCTCCGACTCTCTTTCCTCTTTACTTGCTTTACTCAACCCCAAGTTGAAGAACCCTCTCATTCTGGAACTTCGTGAGAAGTTATCAACTCTCATGTCTGACCAATATGATATCGTGTTTTGCTGGTTACCCGGACATGTTGGTATCGCTGGTAACACCAAAGCAGACAGTGCAGCAAAACAGGCTTTAACCAAGCCTCTCACTGATTTTAACATCCCTTTCAGTGATTTTAAACCACATATTAGTAACTACATCAAATCTCTGTGGCAGGCGGAATGGGATGGGGCGACAAATAATAAGCTCCATCGATTCCGACCAGATATTTGTGATCACTACCTGTCTAGTAACCTTTGTAGAAAGGATCTTGCAGTATTGACGCGGTGTCATATTGGTCATACAAGACTAACACATTCCTTTTTGTTGGAGGGTACTGTGCGACCAGAGTGTGTTCCCTGCCAGCAGGTGTTGTCAGTGGAACACATTCTTTTACATTGTACTGATTTTAATCATGTCAGAGGGCAGTATTTTTCTGTAGGATCTCTGAGAGATCTTTTTTATCGTACGAGCCCGAATATGATTCTCGCATTTTTGAAATCAATCAACCTTTTTAATAAATTTTAACATTGTTTTTATTATCTTAAATTAGAGTCTTTAAGACTTACATTCACCTGGTTGATTTGTGAGCTATTCATATTTCTTGTTTCTTCACGCATCACTGTTCATACTACATTGTCTTTGTCATTTTTATTATAGTTGTTTTTACTCATCTTTGTATTTCATTAGTGTCATGTTTCCCTTTTATCGTTTTCTCGCCACGATATAGCCTTAGCTGCTGATGTGGCGTTAAGCACCAATAAATAAATAAATAATATATTGACAAACAAGATTAAAAAGTGACGCCTTGTTACCAGTGTTCGATTCATGTTTGATGATGTGAAATCTGTTATGCTGTGACTACAGCCACAGCGTAACAGCTTTCACATCATCAACAAACGTTATCGATGGGAGAAGTCACAGTTTTCAAAATACTTGCCGCAATCTAGTTCAGGGGTGGGGTGGGGGTGGGGGTGGGGTGGGGTGGGGGCGTGGACTGAGTTGCAACTCTTTTCCCTCTGGCGTTCCAGCAGTCTAGTTGTATGGGAATTAATGGACAATCGTGACAATATGACTAACGCTGTATATACGGATCCAAAGTATCGTTCCAACTGTCGTCGAGTTTGAAACTAAAATGATAGGGTCGGCAGCAACTGAAGAGTGTCCAATACACTCGCATGAAAGACGACCATGGGATATGCTCCGGGGAAAAGGTTTCAAATTTGTTATCAAATATAAAGTTTTTGTGGTGGTATTTTTGAGATTTATTTTCACCCTCATGTCTTGAAAATATGTTCAGTTTTATGATCTCACTGTATCAATTTATCCGCGGTTAATACAAATGGCACCACGTAGACACATGGAAAACCCAGTTTAGCCAGGTGTGTCCTGCATTTTAAATAGCAGGCTGACCGCCTATCTTGTTCACAAACACCCAAAGTCATCCGCATAGGCATAACATTGTGGTTGCTGGTAGTAAATTTAAACTGCTATTAGATCTGCATGTCATTTATTGTATTCACATCAACTGCTATATGAATAAAAAAACGACCCTTTATCTCCACCTGAGATATGGCTCACTTATTTACCCCGCCTCTGACACATTTGTTGATATATTCTCAAAGTTTGGCTAATAATGTCACGTGCATACAGTCGGAAAACTTTAATATACGATGAACTAGGGTTATCTTTCTCGGGTGAGTAGCCCCATTACTATTCTGATGCATTTTGCGTCGAATTTTCAAAATTTGAATTATTACAAAATAAGAGAATTTAAGTAGCAAAATTATTTTCAAGGTACCGTATTTATTGATTTAAAACATTAAATGTTTGAAAAATGGACAGAAAATATTATTTGCCGTCCCAAAGGTCTTTGTTGTTTTTGTTATTCTATCGATTTTTTTGTTCTGCAGCAAACATTTTCTTTACGGTTTACTTAACAGATTAACAGTGATTTTTTGAACGTTTTTTTAACGTTTGAAAGTGCTTTGTTAACCCTTTTCTGGTGGTAATGGTAGAAATATTGTAAATGTATGTAAAAGAGTTGGTTTTATTCAACTTTTCATTAACCTTATTCCTGAAAGTCATCGGTGGGGTAAATTCGTAACATACAGTACGTGGAGAGTGTATTATCACTAAATCACCCGCAGAGTGGAGATTCCACCCGTGCAATAATTGCAAATTTGTTGCAAAGCACAACCAGCACCAGCAAAGTTTCAGCCAATGGACCTCCGGGTTAAACCCGGAGGTCCATTGGCTGAAACATTGATTGTGTTTTTTGTCGATATGTACAAAATTTGAAAGTTAAGCTTGGATGATAACTCCACTCCGCGGGTGATTTCGTTACAATCCACTCTCCACGTACTGTATTCAGTAATTGACCAGGTACGGAATGCTCGACATCGCTTCCCCTGGTATAAAACCTAAAAACCAGGTACCACCCCATACCCGGTCACTTGCTGACTATGTAACTATACACCTGGAACTTAATTAAACACCCCTTGTTTTTTTCGCAGTGGTGTTAACAGAAACTGTCATACTTCCATGCTATCTTTAAGATGGCCAAAAGTGATTCTTTGCGGAAAGAATGGTCTATTAACAAATGAAAGACAACACAATGGTGAAAATATGCAGTATTTTAATGGCGTTAATTACACATATCTGTCACTAATGTTTTGATGGAAAAATATTTTCTCGACAAGTATGGTACTGCAATAGCCCATGATGAAACAATGCTGATAATAACTGACAAAAAATGTAACTTGTGATCTCCTGAATACAATAACGGTGTCTGACGTCAGTAGCGAGTGTATCCACCACGTGCCCGGATGACAGCCTGAACCCCCCGCCTAATGCTACTAGTGAACCTTCTGATAGCGTCCAGAGGCAACTCGTCCCCTGAGTTCCAATGTGTTCTCTGTGCCAGTAGGCACAGAGAACACATTGGAACTCAGGGGACGGACTGCTGCCACTCCTCATGCAATGAAGCTTCCAAATCGGTCAAATTCTGTACAGGTGAATCCATTGCTTGCATACGACGTCCAAGAAAGTCCCAGGTGTGTTCTGAAGGATTCAAATAGGGGCTTATTGCAGGCCAAGGTAGTGTTGAAATAGCGTTGTTTTGAAGGAATGCTCTCACAGCATGGGAATGACGTGGCCTTGCATTGTCGTCCACGAATACAGGGCGAGTAGCCAACGGTTGGTTGTCAAAATGAGGCACGAAAACCGAATTGAGAAGGTCCCGGATGTAATGGTAACAATTGAGATACCCACGTACGTACAGTCCTATATCAAGTTTAAAATCATGAGAGAGACATCCTCAGATCATTAATGATCCTCCACCATAAGGAACAGTAGGCCTGATGTTCCTGAGCACGTAAGCAGTATTTCTATGCCACCACACTCTCATGCGACCATCTGTGTCGTAAAACAGGAACCTACTCTCGTCTGGCCCGAGGACTCTCCCCCATGTCCTGAGATTCCAAAGTTGTCGTGCCATACACCATGCCAAACGTCGTCTTTGATGCTGATCGGACACTTAATGAGCCTTCTGGACCTTATGCCCAGTGCTTTGAGACGGTTTCGGACAGTTCTGTTGAATAACGCCTGTTTGGGAACCAAAGGCGTTTCAAAACCACCCTTGAAGCAAAGGATTTACGCCTAACGAGGCATGCCAGACTTCGATCTTCCTGCGGAAACATCTTGCGGGATTGTCCAGGCCTTCGTCGGTCCTTAACATCGTTGGTTTGTTGATCCCTTCGGACAAGTCTGCTGATGACAGAATGACTACAGCTAAGTTGCCTTCCGATCGTTCTGAATGACATGTCTGTTGCATGCATGCCAACGATTTGCCATCTTAATGCCTCTTACAGTCTCCCCCTTGCCATGTCAACATTTACTGATTGAAGAAGTGACAAATTGTCTTGTTGTATACCCACATATTTATGTGGATGATAGTGTTTTTGTGATATTCGTGAGTAGAATGCTTCACATGGACGAGGGGCTGTGTTTGGGGTTCACTATCCACCAGAAACATCATGTTTCACGAGATGAATTGTAGTGCCAGACATAGCATTCATTAAAATATATTATTACTTTCCAAAGTGTGATTTACTGGGATTTCCGGGTTTGATTATAAACGATAACTTCACAAGTGAATTATGCAATCAACAATTGTGTCATGTATCCGTGCCGTGGGTGTAATGGGGACTTCATTGTTGTTTTTTAACCCTTTACCTAACATGAAAAGCAGACGACACTTGCAAAAAAATTCTTGAATAACTATTATTTTCATTTTTTGTCTCAAAAACATAGCTCGTTTCAATGAGGGGTCATAACCTATGTTTTAGAGATAAAAAATGAAAAAAAATAATGAAAATTAATTGGCGATTTTTGAGAATAGCGCTGGCCGGTTTTGGCCGTTACATTGGGTAAAGGGTTAAAAACAACTGGGTTGAGTGAATATGAACCCAACTGGGTTCATATTCACTCAACCCAGTTGATTTGGGTTGATTTTTAACCTAATGGATTTTAAAGCGCGCCTTCGAAATGATTTCCTTGTGGCCAAAAGGATGGAGAGAAAAAAAACGAGCAGAGACTTTCTGGAAACAATAATGGATAATCAGTCGACTTCACTTCTCTGCGATTGTGTCAAAGTCAGCATCTGGTTACCAGTTTTCGATTTAAAACATAATATGTCAGAAATTCCGTATGAAAACTGGTAAGGGGAAGACTGAATGGAAATTGGCTGTCGCCATTTTTGGATTCCTTACTCTTTCGTGGAACTTACGCGCTTGTGTGCGGTTTATTTTGATCATATCCTTTTCGTGAAGTTAACAATTTTCGGACTGTCGCCCCGACGGCTCGGGTAACAGTCTCCACCCTGCGACTGCGCTCGTTATTGAAACATGGGCGGGGCACGTTGTCATAATCTCGAGAGGGAGCGCGGTTGCTCAGTAGGTAGAGGTGCAGGCTGCAAGCCGAGAGGTCCTCGGTTCGAATCCCACCTGCGGCAACCGCGTTGTGTCCTTGGGCAAGATACTTCATCTCCATTGCCCGCATGGGGGCACGATGACGCCGTGTACTAAGGCGTACTGCACGTCGATGGTACGCATGTCTTCACCCAATCTAACCCTGCCTGTGCTGCAGTGCGGAGTTACGATGTTGGGGAGCTGGCAGCTGCTCGTCGTTGCTCGGTGGTTCTCTCCGGGTACTCCGGCTTCCTCCACCCGTAAAACTGTCACGGTCATGATTAGCCATTGTGCATAAATATGTGACCTTAAACATAAATAAAATAAATAACATAATCTCGAGAGAGTGCAAAGCATGCTACAATCGACTAGCAGTAAAAACGTTCAGAGCATAACAAAATCTTCAAATTGTTATTGGAGATGTAACTTTGTTCCTTTGTCGGTCAAAAGAATTTCAAAGCAGATCTCGGATTTGACGCGTTCGGATATTTACCTTTCCGACACCATCTCATTATCACAGAGGCGGCGGAAGCTCGATAAAATAGTGGTATACAAACTGCAAATCACCGATTGAGTAAAGTTGAGAATTACAGTACGAGGAGAGTGGATTGTAACTATATCACCCGCGGAGTGGAGGTATCACTCAAAGTATCATTTTCAAATTCTGTACATATGGACAAAAAACACAAGCAGTGTTTCAACCAATGGACCTCCGGATTTAACCCGGAGGTCCATTGGCTGAAACTTTGCTTGTTCTTGTTATGCTCTGCAACAAATTTGCAATTATTCCTTGGGTGGAATCTCCACTCTGCGGGTGATTAAGTGATAATGCACTCTCCACGTACTGTAGAGCCGCTGCAGTCTGTCTGCTATCAGCTTCCAACATGCCAACGGCACGTAAACGTTCTTCACGTTCCAGTCTTTGCATACCTCAAAAGTTACGTTCCGACTAAAAGCTATTGATGAACGAGTTTATACCAAGAAAAGAACGATGACACCTCCGAAAAAGCCCGATCAGTACAAATGAAAATTTCAAAACGTACCCCACAGATATTAACGCGGCGCTCGTGCGAAAAACCTGCACGAATTTTCGTGGGCCGATGACATTCATGATCCATACTAAACTTGGTAACATATTGATGTGTTCAATCACGCGTATCCAATATCATTTTCCGAAAATATCAACATCAGTTTGGATATCTCTTACTTTTTTTAATAGTATATATTACAGGAATGCCTTATATTTGTACGTTTGCATGCGCCCATTTTAGATTGTTTTGGGAAAAATAGCGATTCCAAGAGCATTTAAGGAAACACTTGATATCTTACCTTAATGCTGCGCTGAAAAGCGCGGCCATAAAGAGTCCTGTTAGTCCCGGCGACTCTTTGAAGATCCGAAGTACCATTACAACGATGAGCTAAAATAGAATGGAACACAAGTTTTAAGCTGTTGAGAATTTAATCTCCATTCCATTTTAAAATAGAAATGTACTTCCATAACAGCCGGGGAGATACCAACATATGTGTAGAAACTTAAAAAATAGTATTTTATTTACTAAGGTGTACAAGTGAATCTGTGTGATGTTTTCAAACAATTTTGTGAGCAGTTTGATGGAAAATTGAGACAATCCAATAAAGTGTGTTTGGTGCATTCTTGTTGTTTGTGGACCCAAAATGAAGTCCAAAATGGCAACGGGCGAATCCTAAGTCAGAATTTTGCCAAAATTTGAAATCAGTTCTCAGTTAAAGTTAATTTTGTTTTGTCGTGGGGTTCATACTGGGTGCCCCTAGCGCGCCGATTAAAGGTGGGGGCCCAAGATAGTTATATACGCGCCCAATGATATAGGATGCTACTCTCAGTCTCGGGTATCTGCATAAGTGGATTTGGATACTGGAAGAGGTACGTGAGGGTACTAAATGACCCAATTTCCAAGTAATTGTGGTTTGTGTCTCGGATATGAATATAGACGGGCATAAGGTATAGCAGGGTGGCCACGGTTTATTCTGGATTTCCACTGTGGAGGCACAAGGTCCGCTTGGCGGCCTTGTTGCCTAAACCAGCCTTTTCCCTATTACGAAGTTAACTCTCTGATTTTTTTAGGAATTAGCATTGATGAACTCTTATCCTTCAAGGCTCACATATCCCGATTATGATCGAAAATAGCACGCGCAAACTATAGTCTTAACAAAGTAAAAAATATTCTCCCTCACGGAGCTCTGAAAACATTATAGTACGCCCTCGTACACAACCATTTGATATACTGAATCCAGGCGTGGGCAACTCAAGAGCTATCAAAAAACTAGCTGTCATGTAAAAGCGATCATTTCGAATAATGAACCCCTTGACACTTTAATTATCCTGACGTTCAAACGTCATTGGGAATTGGGTTCCTTCAACGTTTTTCAAAATGCGACGTCAAACGTCGGAAAGTACAATAAACAAGATAATTTTTCACATTAGCGATTATCTTGTTGAGGGCAAGATTATTGTTGGTGGTCTGAATTTGTTATTCAAAACTTGTTTTACTACAGATTATTGGAGAGTGCCCACAGGCACTCTCCAATAATTTGTAATAAAACACGTTATATAAATAAAATATTATTTGTGTTTGATTGAATATGAAATATAAGCAAGGAAAGTGTTGGCTTTTTCTCTGGTATATATCCACATTTTTTGAAAGCCCTGATAGTGGCTTCTAGCACTCAGCCAGTTAAGAAGTCTTGACAGCAGGATTATATTAGTATTTTAAGCTGTGATAACATTTGGCTCAACGGTTGTCACTCAGCACTATTTGGGAGAAAACAGGAATTGAGGTTAAAACTTTAAAAAAATCGAAAAATAATAACAAAACAAATGTCCACAAAGTATCAACGCGCTGTTTGATTTCGTACGTCATAAGGCGTACAATAGTATCAATGCGCTGTTTGATTTCGACGCCATAAGATGTACAAAAGTGTCAACGCGCTGTTTGATTTCGTACGTCATAAGACGTACAAAAGTATCAACGCGCTGTTTGATTTCGACGTCATAAGACGTACAAAAGTATCAACGCGCTGTTTGATTTCGACGTCATGAGACGTACAAAAGCATCAACGCGCTGTTTGAATTCGACGTCTTAAGACGTACAAAAGTATCAACGCGCTGTTTGATTTCGACGTCATAAGACGTACAAAAGTATCAACGCGCTGTTTGATTTCGACGTAATGAGACGTTCAAAAGTATCAACGCGCTGTTTGATTTCGACGTCATAAGACGTACAAAAGTATCAACGCGCTGTTTGATTTCGACGTCATGAGACGTACAAAAGCATCAACGCGCTGTTTGATTTCGACAGAGAAGGTATGAACAGTTGGCATATCGAACCAGTTTTGGTTCTGTGAAGAATCAAAACTGGTTCGATATGCCAACTGTTCATATCTCCTTTGCTTAATAATGATTTGAGACAACCTCGTATAAGCTCTAAACTTACGGCTGAAACCCCCTCGATTTATGTTTAATTATGTTAATATTTAATGTTAATCTTTATAAATTTATTTGATTTGAAATAAATACTGTTTAAACAGAAATGGTTCCATCTCAGGGACAAGATTAGAACCAGTTTTGGTTCTAAAGAGAACCTATATTTTTTTAAGTGTAGATGGCACAACTCGTAATATTAGCGATAGAACCATGGTTAAGGACAACTTTACTTCCACATTCATTTTGTCATATTCCAGTGATTTCCGTTGCGATAATCCCTACTACTCTGATTTCACTTCGTAAACACGAAAATTGTCAATACACGTAATAGTCATGCTCTGCGTCTTCATCTGGAATCATCGCCTTGTGCAACCTGTTGCGCGGCGTCCTCCCTACAGTTGTGCTATGTAAAATACAAAATGTGCGTAATTAAGAACTTGCAAACAATCTAAACAAATAATTCATCACATTCGTCACCCTACGATGATGCAGCTAACGCAGACTCCATGCCCAAACGTAATGACCAACCTCTTTGTCACAGTCTAAACGTCACGAACATCAATGTGGGACCTGTTGCCGCTCTCAGGTGCTATGATGAGTAATAGAGGGAGTCCTATAAGCAGGTTGCTTCTTTCTAACCTTGAAGCACCAACTTTCCGCTGGCGTGTTCGATGCACCAAATCGGGGGCCCCAGAAAAAAAAATGATTCGATCGCCATTCTCCATCATGTGTAACATAACTAGTTCTAAGCCGATTAGTTTGGTCACGGTCTGTTTGCAATCGTCCCATCTTCCAGGGGGTGACAGGTAGACACTTCTCACAGTATAATACTTATTACATTTGTGCAATATGTTTATTTGTAACCATTTTACATGCATGTGTGCCGTGAATAAAGAATCTGGATCTGAATCTGACTCTTATAAAAAAGAGTGGCTTTAATTTCGTAGTAGCTGTTGTTTTCTTGGGGCGAACAGGCCAATTGCAGAAGTCTTAATACGTCTTCCCTGGGCAGTGCTCTGCTGCTACAACATATTGCCTGTGGGAAGACGTATTAATACCTAGTGGTTTTGCAGCAGAAAGCACAAGATTTTCTGATATGGCAGCCAAGGACGTTCACCGAAGATAGGGTCCTGCGAATATTCGAGATTCGATTCGATATCGATACCATACGTATGCTTCGAGATCGATCCCGAATCAGTCTCGGGATTCGATTTTTTCGAATCTCTCGTACTAACTTCAATTTGTTATATTTCCAACAAAAATAGGATAAAACTGTCACTAAAAAAAAAAAAGAAAATTCAATTATGTAGGCTCAATTCCTTTTTATTTGAGTAATTGACAATGTTTAATTGTTAGGTAAGGTGTGAATTTGGCCCAGAACATTATCCATAGTTTTGGTTTTTGAAGGCTTAACTTGTTACTATTCACGTTCTTAAGAACGTGAATAGTAACAAGTTATGCCTTCAAAAACTAAAACTATGGACAATAGGCCAAGCTGTTTCAGCGACGATGCTACAGAGAATATTTAGTTATTGGTGTTTGAGGTGTTCACTCCGCCGCGTAAGGGTCATCACACTGTTCCGTAACTTCCGTTTGATGCAATATGAAATAACTTGTCTATTAAGATTCGATTCGGGATTTGATTCGATGTCGATATCAGAGACACGATTCGATTCGAGATTCGATTCGAAAAGAAATTTGTGATTCGCAGATCCCTAACCGAAGACGAGATGATTTTATTCCGTGCGAGCAGCTAACTGATACAAACTCTCAAGAAGGACGTGGCCGTCAGTTGATATACAGTTTAAGGTATCACTGAACTAAATTTGAATTAGAGTTACTCGCCTTGAAATATTGCTCTCAGAAATTATGCAATCTCTATAAATAAGCAGTCTGAGGAAAATATATTGTTTCAGTAAACGTTTGAACTTGACATCTTGCGTTATTGTTGAATATTCCAGATAAAGAGGTGAAAAAAGGGCATTTATTAGAACTAGCAGCCCCATCATGACATGCCGAAGCATGCATGTATGTCTCGAAGTGTCGGGATGAGTGAGTTTGAGAGAAGGGACACCTCATCCCAAACTCCCCCACTGAATTTTGAAAGCTCCCTAAATGGATTTGGGGTGCATTTTAGCTTTAGCGGGAATAAATTATTGGAAAAAAAATGAGTGACGAACCTGGGAAAGGCATTGTTCACCCGCGGTACGGAGGCATGGAGGGCTGCTGACCACCTCTGCCCTCGTGGTTCCGGCGTCCCTGGCCCAGAGGCACTCTCGCATAAATTGCGACAAAGCAAATCAACACAGACTTGATAATTTCACGTCAAAGATAATATGAAGCACATCCACAGAATTTGAAGTCTGTAGGTTGCGGCACCTTTATTGCAGAATAAAGACCAAATGTGGGCTTGCAACACTCAACCTGTCAATGAACATAAAAAACGTCTACCTTAAGGTATCGCGGAGCTAAATATTGAAATTAAAGTTAACCGCCTTAAAATGTTGCTTCGGAAATGATGCAATCTCTAAAAAGAAACAGCCTTGGGAAAATATCGTCGCCTGAGTGCTAGAATGTCCTATGTCCCCTATGGGAGTACTATGTCCCCTATGGGAGTACTCTGTCCCCTATGGGAGTACTCTGTCCCCTATGGGAGTACTATGTCCCCTATGGGAGTACTCTGCCCACTATGGGACATAGGACATTCTAGCTCTCAGACGACGATGAAACATTCTATTGACATCTTGCATTATTGCTGATATTCCCGATAAAAAGAGGGTGATTTGGTGATTTTTGGACCTAAAAATACAATTACCTTTTGAGGTGTTTTTTGTTGAGAATTCTCTGAAAAATATGTGCACGTGACCTGTACTTCCCTTTCTGTCAGTTTTTCTCTCTTATTTGTTGCGTGACCCCCTTTGTCGGGAAAGATATTTGAAAGCTAAAATTAAAGTGATGCGATCATATTTTCTTTGCCTGGACGTAATAATAATGGTCGCCTATGGGAAAATATTTAGTTCCGTGATACATATTAAAAATACTCCTCGTGTGAGCGAACTGAGTTATCCTGGGCACATTCCATAATAGTACTCTCCTTTGCGATCCATGGTAATAGGGAAGAGTATCTCCGAACGGCTTCATCTTTTTGGCCTTGCAGAAACGTTGGTTTATGCCATTTGAAGGGTTTTTAATGCAATTTAAATGCCTCTAATGTTTGAATGTTTTGAGTAGCTATTTCGAATCTCATAGTTGCCATTCTGTGACAGTTCAGCCACAAAAAACTGCAAGAGATGCCGCTTCATATTTCATATTCACATAAAGTAATTTTTGAATTGATTCCGCGGCCCACATTATCATTCCCATTGACGCTCTGGTGTTAAACCCAACCGAGTACCGAAAATGTTAAAACTATTTTGACCACGTGATCAAGACACTTTCTCCTTAGAGTTGGCATTGACCTTGCTCAGTTGTATGAATTCTCGAGATTTATTTTTCGATCCCACGTCCATCCTGTATTTTCATAAAATTTCTAAAAAAATATAACTCGCTTTTTACCATAAGGAAACAAATAATGTCTCTTCGTTCGCCCGAATACGCGTGCTTTGCTATTTACAACACTTTTTGAACCAACAAATTAGTAAAATGAATTAACAGCCTTGTAACAAATTGAATTAACAAATGTCTTCTGATAATCTGAATAAAGAGTCTTGTGGTGAATTGAATATTCAAATTGGTAATTTTAATTAACAAGTTAGAAATTGATAGCTGAGGAGAGCAGTCGACTAATTTGTTAATTCAAATAATTAACAGAACATCACTTCCCATTTCAACGTTGTCATAGAAACCAACCATTACAGCTAGTGTTCAACCGATTACCAAAAATGGTCGCAGACCGATTATCGGTTATTTGAGCTCACAATCGGCCGATTCTGATGCCGATCCCGATTGTAATACCATGCACTACTAGACAAGTCGAGGCTCGAAAGAATACATTAAACTAAACATTTTTCTTTGTTGACTGGAGTCGTAGTAAAATTACCAGTCGCGCACACTTGGGCGGTAAACGTGGCTCTCGCGGAGCCACGTTTACCGCCCAAGTGTGCGCGACTGGTAATTTTACTGCGACCTGAGTCAGTGGAGTACAAATCTTCACTTTCCTGGTAGGAACTGGCGATTGCCGCAAGTACGTTCAATTGTGAGCTTCACTTGTCGTTTAACTTGTGTATCCCGTAAAAGGGGCGTCTGGAGAGATGAAGCATACACACTGTGGTTCTTTCTCAACTTTATTGAATGGTATCATTGGCATCATTTTACATTAGCAATTGAACAAGATAATAAAATGCGATTAATGAATCATTGCAAAATGCTTGGCAACAATCGGTTGAACCGATGTTCCAGGAGTCGTTGCCGCTGTCATCCGATTGCCTACAATCGGCCGATTGTGGTGGCCGGTTCCGATCATCGGTTGAACACTAATTACAGCCACTCCGTTGCTCCGAGAGCTAAAGTTTGCCTCTGTCTTCACCTTCCTATTCGTGACATTGGTTACAATATCTGTGTATCAATTTAGCACTCAATAGATTAAATAACACCCAATAAACTGAAAAATCAAAATTCTTTATATATATACATAGTCGTGTTTACAACTATCCCGCGATAGAGGCCCAGGGACGTGGCTAGAGGTTTCTGATTGGGGTGGGGGTGTGGGTAATGAATTTCCAGCTAGGGTGGGGGGGGGGGGGGGGGGGGGTAGGTCCCTCCCCGTAGTTGAAAATTCACTACCTAGAAAGATTTTGAAAATGAAGCCATGGAAGGTGGTATAAAATTGATTCTAGTAACTGAAATGCCAACACACTTATGATAGAATTATCAGGTTATTATTATTTGGTATTCTTCTGGGAATTGAATATGTGCTAAACAAATGCTCAAGCTGAGAACTTTGATCAGTTCATCCTGTCCTAACATTAACCCTTTACCCAACGTAACGGTCAAAACCGGCCAGCGCTATTCTCAAAAATCGCCAATTAATTTTCATTAATTTTTCATTTTTTGTCTCAAAAACATAGGTTATGACTCCTCGTTGGAACGAGCTCGACGAGCTCGTTCCAACGAGGGGTCATAACCTATGTTTTTGAGACAAAAAATGAAAAAAATTAGTTATTCAAGAATTTTGTTTGCAAGTGTCGTCTGCTTTTCAGGTTAGGTAAAGGGTTAAATCAGATCAGGAATGATCAATATTTCATCATTTTGTAACTGTGGATGATGGAATTAACTCAGGATAACGATCTTACATGATGTGATTTTCTTGAAGTGCAATTCAAGGACTTTGTTGTTATTAGGATAAGTAAACGTGCTATAGAAATCTTGTACCGATTAACATCATGCACACTTATGAAGCTCGATATTGTGGACACTGTATGTGTAAATAGTAACAGTTAGAATTTTTGCCGATTTGAAACCAAGTTGGAATTTTGGGAAGTAAAGGAGACATCAGCTTCGCCAAAGAAGCTCTAAAACCCAGATAGATGGTATTTCCATTTACTCATGAATTGACCTACGAATTTCCAACTATAGGGCATTCTGGCCAGGACAGGGGGTGGGGGTGGGGGGGGGTGACACATGTAATGGTTGAGGTATAAAGGCCATTTACCAACCAGCCCGGTTGGTCCGTTTCTCTTTGTCCCGTGGTAAATCAGTCGTATTGCGTGCTAGAGGTCGACGGTTCGCACCCCGGCTCCCGCACTTATCTCTCCTCCTGTTACACCCCCCCCCCCCCCGAACTCCATGTCGCCACGTCCCTGTAGAGGCCTCTGAAGAACATAAAAACTGCACCGAAAATGCCAAGGGTAGCCAAAACGTATCACAACGGAACTGGGTCTAATTGAATCATTGCCCAAAAGCAACTGTGAGCAGGTCCACGTCATACTTCAGCTGAGAATGCAAAGTTTACGAGAAAAACGCGCGGACTGCCTACAGGTTCTCTTTCCCTGCAATCCTCACCAAACTTGTTTGTCGGAATTAGATACTCAAACTATAGATAAGTAACTCATAACCGAAGTCTATTGATCTTTTTTTCTTTTTTTATTTCGCGTTTAACAAAACTGTTATAATCAGTGTTCACGCTGGCTCGAAACCATCTGTGGCCCAAATTTTTCTGGATATTTTAGTGTTAGACAAACTGTTTTGGTGCCAAATGGGATATTTCTTCGCTGTTTCATCCAAATAAATTTATCGTGTTTTGACAAATGAACTGGCATTTATTTCAAGAGAGACCAGCCAAGGGATGACGGAAAAAATCTGACAGAACTCGATTATTCTGACGAAATCGTCGGTAGGCGAAAAGGGAGGTCATCTGAGTTTATCTATGCCACTGATTCAGTTAATGATCAGGATGAAGGGGGTCGGTACGTACACCTGATGTTGCACTTAGATAAATAAATAAATAAATAAATAAATAAATAAATAAATAAATAAATAAATAAATAAATAAATAAATAAATAAATAAATAAATACAGTTTAGAACCATTAATCCACAAACTTGCTCTCTCAGGCTTTACAATGCTTTGCAACTCTATTCTGCATGTACATGAATTATAAAGTTGATACAAAGTTAATGAACACCGCAAGCGCGGGCGAAAAGATAGGTTGTCAGTGCCTTTTTGAAGCTTCCTATCGTCTGAGGTGCCTTTAAGTTAGGGTCCTGCGAATATTCGAGATTCGATTCGATATCGATACCATACGTATGCTTCGAGATCGATCCCGAATCAGTCTCAGGATTCGATTTTTTCGAATCTCTCGTACTAACTTCAATTTGTTACGTTTCCAACAAAAATAGGATAAAACTGTCATTAGAAAATTCATTCATGTAGGCTCAATTCCTATTTATTTGAGTAATTGACAATGTTTAATTGTTAGGTAAGGTGTGAATTTGGCCCAGAACATTATCCATAGTTTTGGTTTTTGAAGGCTTAACTTGTTACTATTCACGTTCTTAAGAACGTGAATAGTAACAAGTTAGGCCTTCAAAAACTAAAACTATGGACAAAGCGCCTAGCTGTTTCAGCGACGGTGCTACAGAGAATATTTAATTATTGGTGTTTAAGGTGTTCACTCCGTCGCGTAAGGGTCATCACAGTGTTCCGTAACTTCCGTTTGATGCAATATGAAATAACTTGTCTATTAAGATTCGATTCGGGATTCGATTCGATGTCGATATCAGAGACACGATTCGATTCGAGATTCGATTCGAAAATAAATTTGTGATTCGCAGATCCCTACTTTAAGTGATCTTGCAGCCTATTCCAAAAAGTGGGGATAGCCACGGAAAACGCCCGATCGCCTGCAGTTACGAGGACGCCTGATTTGGATATCAAGGAGTTCGAAGCTGTTGAACGGAGGAGTCGAGATGCTACATATCGTTGCACCAAACTGCCCAGATAATCAGGAGCCACACCATTCAGAGCTTTGAATGTCAGTTGGAGCATCTTCTACTCGATCCTCTCTTCAACTGGCAACCAGTGCAGATGAGAGAGGAGGGTAGTGATGTGACATTTCCGTTGCCTGGTGATAATTCTTGCTGCACAGTTGTGAACAAGTTGCAGCTTCGTAATGTTTGGCTATTTACAGCCAAATAGCAGAGAGTCACAACAGTCCAATTTACTTGTAGGGATCTGCGAATCACAAATTTCTTTTCGAATCGAATCTCGAATCGAATCGTGTCTCTGATATCGACATCGAATCGAATCCCGAATCGAATCTTAATAGACAAGTTATTTCATATTGCATCAAACGGAAGTTACGGAACACTGTGATGACCCTTACGCGACGGGGTGAACACCTTAAACACCAATAACTAAATATTATCTGCAGCATCGTCGCTGAAACAGCTAGGCCTATTGTCCAGTTTTAGTTTTTGAAGGCATAACTTGTTACTATTCACGTTCTTAAGAACGTGAATAGTAACAAGTTAAGCCTTCAAAAACCAAAACTATGGATAATGTTCTGGGCCAAATTCACACCTTACCTAACAATTAACCATTGTCAATTACTCAAATAAATAGGAATTGAGCCTACATGAATGAATTTTCTAATGACAGTTTTATCCTATTTTTGTTGGAAATGTAACAAATTGAAGTTAGTACGAGAGATTCGAAAAAATCGAATCCTGAGACTGATTCGGGATCGATCTCGAAGCATACGTATGGTATCGATATCGAATCGAATCTCGAATATTCGCAGAACCCTATTTACTTGTTACAAACGCATGAACCAATATTGTTTTGCAGTTCCCTCATCTACGGAAAGGATCCTGCTGATATTCCGCAGATGGTAGTATGAACTGTGACATACTTGTGTGATATAATTGTCACCAGCTAGATTCCCATCCATAAAATAGCCCAGGTTCCATACAACAGCCGAGGATAGGGAGGGGGGATAACGTGACCATTGGAATTTGGTTTGATATTTGACAATTTTGAGGGTTGATTCGCCAGTTAGATGTAAAATAACAGATTAGTGGAATAATTAATGTGAATCTACTGGGCTTAGCGAATCGCGAGTATTTACAAAAGGCAGTAGAGTACAGCGGCCGTGGACTGGTTACTTTCCACGGGTGGGCAATGTTTCCCCGCTCGGAATAATATTAAATTAAAAATTATAGGAATGATCATTAAAAATTTAATTAATGATTAAAGAAGCACCTGGTACGATCCGGTGTTTTATTAATTGACATTATGCCGCTGATGCTTTTTATTACCTGGTGAACGCACGGGTGACGTCACTGCTCACGTGTGGATTACAACCAATCCACGGCGACTGTACTGTATGTAATTAAATAAATACTTCATGCCTACAATATTTTATTGAAGAAAAAACAATGCACCATCACCACTCACTGACAATTAACGTTGAGCGTTTGTTCAAACACAATTTCTAACACCCTATTAACAAAATCACTGGGTTTGAGTGTGTATTTTTTGTACGCTTCATCACTGATCGCACTCTTTACTGCTCCGATGGACTTTACAAGTGGAAGGAACTTTTTTGGTACCATTTTTTAGCCAATGAAGATTTTTTGGTGCCAAATAAATGTTTTTCATTGCAATAGGTTAATATGGCACCCGGCAGCTTGAACACTGGTTATCACAGGGAGAGTCAAACCGTTTGGGAAAGTTACATGTTTGCGAGGACAATCGTTTCAAGGCTTGTGGCCTTGTTTCAAAACTTACTTGATTTTGATCTGTAATTTGTCCACTTTCTTTAGGATCACAATTATTGTAGTCAAAATACGCAAGCGCTACTAATCCCTCCCAAGAGGCAAGAAAGTTAATCAGCACAAACCACGGAGCCGAAATGAGAGTAGTCCTAAAAAGAGAGAAAGCAAATTACTCGAATCGTAATATAGCATATAGGAAAGTAGAAGGAGATCTTGTTACCTACAGTACAGTCGCCATGGATTGGTCGTAATTCACGCGTGGGCAGTGATGTCCGCGCATGCATTTACCAGGCAATAAAAAATCATCATCATCAAAATTTTAATTAATGAAGCACCGCGTAGTACCCGGTGCTTCATTAATTAAATTTTTGATGATTATTCCTGTAATTAGTGTTCGCAATCTAATGTTATAGAGTCCGTAGAAATACTGCCCACCCCGTGGCAAGTGACCAGTCCACGGCGGCCGTACTGTAGCATATAGAGAAGTAGAAGGAGGGTTTATCGTCAAATTCGTTGTAGTTTTTGATAATTTATTTTCACATTAAAGGGTTAGTTATAGGATTGGCCGAAAATTGTAGAGGGATGTTAATAACACAATAGCACGCTTTTCGAAAGAGGTTCTCTTCACCATCGGCCCGGCTTTGGTGAATACTGACCCGGCAGTCATTAGCGACTCTTTGTAATTTACTTGCTCATTTCCCATCTGACTTTTTATGTGGCCTGTTGTGAATAGGATGTAATAGGATGTAAATGTTTATTGTTTGGAATGTCCATAACAGGAGCACGAAAGGATATCTATATATCTTTGTAAATAAAGGCCCAAAACAAACAATCCCTAATGGAGTCTGATTCCTTCCGGGATTAGACTTGTGGCCTGAGATCTTGATACCTACAGTACAGTGATACCTACAGTACAGTCCCCGTGAATTGGTCGTTATCCATGCGTGGACGGTGATGTTCACGTATACGTTCACCACGTAATAAAAATCGTCATCAGCAAAATTTCAATTAATGAAGCACCGGGTTGAAGCACCGAGTGTGTACCCGGTGGTTCATTAAATTAAATTTTTGACGATTATTTCTGTAATTAGCTTTTTCATCTAATATTATTTCGTCCGTGGAAATATTGCCCACCCGTGGAAAGTGACCAATTTTTTCAATCGCTGCCTCCAAAAGAAAGTGGGGATTTTTATTACGTGGTGGACGCATGCGTGAACATCACCGCCCAGGCATGGATTACGACCATTGGGAGTAAGAAATCCTTACTGGAACAAACGCCTCGAGCTCGTTCCCGTGAGATGACATAGAATTTGTTTTGAGATAATGGAATACAACTTTAATTATTCAAGAATGTTCTCGCTTTCTAGTCTAGGGCTGTCACGATTATTCGATTAATCGATTGCTGATCGATCACGCCGAAATCGATTAGTATTTTTCGTTGTCGCAGAATCAGTAAATTTTACCCCGTTTTAGACGTTTAGTAATTAGAAAAAAATGAAAAACCTATTGTTTCTTAAGGTAAAGGGTCAAGAACGTCGACGTTAAATCTCAAGAAGCCGTTAGAAGCATTTGCTTTTTAGGAACATTCAAAGCTTTGATGTTCTGAACTTTTGAACCGTCATTGTAATAATCAAGACCGGTCGGCAGTTGCGAACTTGCGAAGTTCGCAACTGACGACCGGTCATGATTATTACACTGACGGTTCAAAAGTTCAGAACATCAAACCTTTGAATGTACCTAAAAGAGGATCGTCTTCGTTGTTTACTTGAGGAAGGTCAACTGACTTGAACTTCATTTTTAACAACTTAAAGAGTGGGAAATGTGGGGACGGGGTCATCTATGTACGATTAATTTACCGATTCTTCGACAACGAAAAATACTAATCGATTTCTGCGTGATCGATCAGCAATCGATTAATCGAATAATCGTGACAGCCCTAGACAAAGCACAGCTTTTCCGGCAAAGTAACATGATACGTCATAGCTTCATTAGTAGGGTGGCTGCTAAGTGAATGTGTGGGGAGACCAATAAATATTTTCAACGTGCAGCCTCGAGGCTGCCCGTTGAAAATATTTAAATTGGTCCACACCAAATACTGAATATTAACTTTTTCAATTGCTGCCACTGAACTGACATGGAACATACCACCAGGGTTCAAAGGGTTAATTTTAAAAACTCGACAAAATAGCCACCGATCTGTTTATGCGTTTCCAATAACGACCCAAGGGATGTAACTCTATCTGTTGAGTTCTACTTTGTAAAAACAATTATTCACAAGTTTGGTCCAACTGATTGCGGATCGTGAGAAACGCGTCCACAGATTTGTTTCCACTATGTTTCTATTGTGTTTCAAACGGGACAAAAACGTTATCTTCGCCAACATGTTTGGTATATGGAGATTTAATACCTGGATGTCTCCTTTATACTGCGACTCAGTGTTTAAAAACCGACATCCAGGTATTAAATCTCCATATACCATACATGTTGGCGGAAATAACTTATACTATCTTTTTTTTGGTTCTCAAGCAATTAATTTTTTTCAGGTTTTTATTTTTGTTTGTTTGAAAACTGGTTGGGTCTTTGGAAACTGGTTGAGTATTCGAACACATATTTTGGCTCGAGTTTTAAGTGCAGGTACCTCAACCTAAAGGTTTCATATTCTGTGGATGTAGACCACATTATCTTTAAAATGAATGGATCTGCTTTGTTTGACTTTATGGGAGAGAGCACTCTCCCATACATTGTTACAAGGAAAACACATTTGAACAGATTTTAATAACCAAGAAAAGTTTAGCACTCTACCACTTTATAAAGAAATATCAAATATATTTCTGTTCAGTTATATTTATGTTCCCTTTTTAGAAAAAAACAAATAACGTCCACATAATATGTGAGCTATTAGGCTACACAAAATAAATTAATTGATTCTGATCTCAAATCAGTGAGGGAGGGAGGGAGGGAGGGAGGGAGGGAGGGAGGGAGGGAGGGTTTTATTTTAAATTTTTATTATTTTTTTTTTTTTTTTTGCAAACGGTGAGCAAACATGGAGAGGATTTTGGCTGTCTTTTTACACACAGAAATATAGAAAGTGCATTTTTATACAAATGAATTCATTTTTAATTTGAAAGATAAAACATTCCTCTAAAAACAAACTGTAGTTACTGCAATTCAAAGGCTTCATATTCTTTCGATGCTCTTCATATTATCTTTGAAGCAGAAAGTATTAGTAGTATATAAGGGGCTTTTCGTGCCCCATTACCCGGACTTTTGGGGGTGCAACTAGTGTTAAATTCCCATAGGAACCGGACTTTTGGGGGTGCAATTTTGGGGGTGCAAAAGTACGGCTCCTTGCAGCTAAATCCGGTAAATAGTGTACGTACTGCATATATAGTATGCTATGGCAAGTATAGTGATATATGTATGCATGGGGCTACAGGTATATATTATGGGTAAGTGACGGAAAGATGATGGTGAAGATGGGTTTTCTTGAAAGTTTTTCCCGCGAAACGGTTGACGTTGCTATTGACGTCGTGACGTCATGATGCGCACGCGACGCCATAGAGATGTTGACCACTGTTATTGTCCAGTATACAATCTGACATAACGTTATTCGGGTCAGTGGATGTCGGGCTTCTCGTATGGGGGTGGCGGCGACATAGTAGTAGTGGTGTATATGCATGTAGGTCCCAAGTTAGCCCTTAGTACTATTAAGCCACCTTATGCTTCATATTATCCAATGTCTGCTATAGCTAAGTCAAGCAGTAGGGTGGGTGGGTTTTAGTGTGGTATTGCGAGATAGTCATTGGTGGTTTAAGTTGGACAGTATAGGGTGAATGGCCTGTTGGCCTATTACCCCCTTAGTACTATTAACCTACCGAATCCTTTGTATTATCTTATGGCTGGTATTGGTAGTTTAGTGTTAGGCCAGGCAGTATTATACTAGGTTGTTTAGAACGGGTGGCATAGGATGCATGGTATATACCCCTGTAGGTCCAGTCCTCGATATTATTAACCAGCCGATTGCTTTATCCTATTCAATGACTGGTATAGGGAGTACGTTAGGGCAGGTCAAGTGGTATTGTGGGGTGGGGTGGGGGTAATGCCTGGCAGTATAGAACTGCGGTATAGTATGGACGATATATACCTCTGTGGGCCCCTACAGGTCCTATGTTAGCCCTTAGTACTATTAATTTACCTGATGCTTCATGTTATCCTATGACTGGTATAGGTAGTATGCAATGCTAGGCATAGGGGTATTGTGGGTAGGGGTAATGCCTGGCAGTATAGAACAACAGTATAGTATGGACAATATATAGCTCTGTGGGCCCCCGACAGCCGTTGATACTACTAATCGACTTAATGCTTTATGTCACCCCATAACTAATATAGGTAGTATGTAATGTGGGGCCAGACGTTATTGTGGATGGGTGGGTGTAATGCATGGTCGGCTAGTGTGGTAGTGTAGGATGTACGCGTTCTCCCCCTACAGGTCCCATGTTAGTCCTTAGTACTATTAATCCGCCTAATGCTTCATGTTATCCTATGACTTGTATAGGTAGTATGTAATGCTAGGCCAAGGGGTACTATGGGTAAGTGTAATGCCTGATGTCAAAACACGGAATCCAAATTTTACGGACTCGGCTAGGAATCTCAATAACATAATGCCTTATATGTATACAGGGGGAATCTGATTCAACCTTGATCAATGTTATAGTCGAGACTGAGAGAGGTATAGCTAGGAAGTAATGGATGAGATATGGGGCAGAATAACAGAAGCCAATAGTACTGGTACAAGACCGCAATGGAACAAGACTGTTGTAGAAGTTAATGGCCTTGGGGCTTTGGCGACAAGATGGAAGCGGTTGGTAAGACTACAATAGACCCGTTGAGGGCTTTTACATAGCCTAATGCGACAAAAAAGGGATTCTCCAGTAGGTATCCTCGATAGGTATCCTCAAATAATACAATACCAGACCATAGGTATCCTCAAATACCCGTATGTACCTATGTGATAGGGCATATTGTGTCACATTGTGGCTTTTCACATAAGCACATATGACAAAAAGGGATTCTCCAGTAGGTATCCTCGATAGGTATCCTCAAATAATACAATACCAGACCAAAGGTATCCTCAAATACCCGTATGTGCCTATGCGAAAAAGCACAATGTGACACATTGTGCCCTGGCACAAAGGCACATGCTTTATGTGCCGATATGTGCTTATGTGAAAAGGCACAATGCGTCACATTGTGCTTTTTCACATAGGCACATACGGGTATTTGAGGATACCTTTGGTCTGGTATTGTATTATTTGAGGATACCTATCGAGGATACCTACTGGAGAATCCCTTTTTGTCATATGTGCTTATGTGAAAAGCCACAATGTGACACAATATGCCCTATCACATAGGCACATACGGGTATTTGAGGATACCTATGGTCTGGTATTGTATTATTTGAGGATACCTATCGAGGATACCTACTGGAGAATCCCTTTTTTGTCGCATTAGGCTATGTAAAAGCCCTCAATGGGTCTAATGTAGTCTTACCAACCGCTTCCACCTTGTCGCCAAAGCCCCAAGGCCATTAACTTCTACAACAGTCTTGTTCCATTGCGGCCTTGTACCAGTACTATTGGCTTCTGTTATTCTGCCCCATATCTCATCCATTACTTCCTAGCTATACCTCTCTCAGTCTCGACTATAACATTGATCAAGGTTGAATCAGATTCCCCCTGTATACATATAAGGCATTCTGTTATTGAGATTCCTAGCCGAGTCCGTAAAATTTGGATTCCGTGTTTTGACATCAGGCATTACACTTACCCATAGTACCCCTTGGCCTAGCATTACATACTACCTATACAAGTCATAGGATAACATGAAGCATTAGGCGGATTAATAGTACTAAGGACTAACATGGGACCTGTAGGGGGAGAACGCGTACATCCTACACTACCACACTAGCCGACCATGCATTACACCCACCCATCCACAATAACGTCTGGCCCCACATTACATACTACCTATATTAGTTATGGGGTGACATAAAGCATTAAGTCGATTAGTAGTATCAACGGCTGTCGGGGGCCCACAGAGCTATATATTGTCCATACTATACTGTTGTTCTATACTGCCAGGCATTACCCCTACCCACAATACCCCTATGCCTAGCATTGCATACTACCTATACCAGTCATAGGATAACATGAAGCATCAGGTGAATTAATAGTACTAAGGGCTAACATGGGACCTGTAGGGGCCCACAGAGGTATATATCGTCCATACTATACCGCAGTTCTATACTGCCAGGCATTACCCCCACCCCACCCCACAATACCACTTGACCTGCCATAACGTACTCCCTATACCAGTCATTGAATAGTACAAAGCAATCGGCTGGTTAATAATATCGAGGACTGAACCTACAGGTGTATATACCATGCATCCTATGCCTCCCGTTCTAAACAACCTTGTATAATACTGCCTGGCCTAACACTAAACTACCAATACCAGCCATAAGATAATACAAAGGATTCGGTAGGTTAATAGTACTAAGGGGGTAATAGGCCAACAGGCCATTCACCCTATACTGTCCAACTTAAACCACCAATGACTATCTCGCAATACCACACTAAAACCCACCCACCCTACTGCTTGACTTAGCTATAGCAGACATTGGATAATATGAAGCATAAGGTGGCTTAATAGTACTAAGGGCTAACTTGGGACCTACATGCATATACACCACTACTACTATGTCGCCGCCACCCCCATACGAGAAGCCCGACATCCACTGACCCGAATAACGTTATGTCAGATTGTATACTGGACAATAACAGTGGTCAACATCTCTATGACGTCGCGTGCGCATCATGACGTCACGACGTCAATAGCAACGTCAACCGTTTCGCGGGAAAAACTTTCAAGAAAACCCATCTTTACCATCATCTTTCCATCACTTACCCATAATATATACCTGTAGCCCCATGCATACATATATCACTATACTTGCCATAGCATACTATATATGCAGTACGTACACTATTTACCGGATCTAGCTGCAAGGAGCCGTACATTTGCACCCCCAAAATTGCACCCCCAAAAGTCCGGTTCCTATGGGAATTTAACACTAGTTGCACCCCCAAAAGTCCGGGTGATGGGGCACGAAAAGCCCCTTATATACTACTAGTATTTAATCTATAGGAATTTGCCTATAGGCACTCTCCCATAAATTGTAACAAGCCAAAACATATTGGAGAAGCAACTAAATAAATATACATCAATCAAAAATGTAAAAAGTCTCAGGTCTGCCTGAGTGTGTACTAATATTGGAAGACACTGAAAGGCAATACAAATGTCCAATGAGGGGTTCAAAGTCAATGAGGGTTGCCTGAGAATCAAAACACTTTTTTAGCCTTATCCGCAGAACACAGCAAACTGGATGTTTACAAAACAATCGTAATTTATTTACGTGATCCTTATATGTTAATTTTTTATCAATGTATAATTTAATAGCTCTTTTCTGTTTCTTCCGACCCCACAGTACTCTTTTTCTCATTGTTTATAAAGGTATTTGATTCCACTGATATCTGCCTGTTACTTTGTGTTGGGTTCAGTAAAATATATTTGGTATTTCTGGCATTTAACCCTTTAAACCCCAGCGGCCGCTTTTCCGGCCAGGATATGATACGTCATAATTTCATTAAATAGGTTGGATGCTAAGTGCATCTGTGTGGTCGACCAATCAATATTTTCAACGTGCAGCCCCAAGGCTGCACGTTGAAAATATTAATTGGCCACCCCTAAATAATGAACATGGACTCTTGCAGTTGCTGTCATTGAACTAATATGGATGATACCACTAGGCTTCAAAGGGTTGAGACTAATTAGTTTGCAAAACTAATCAAAGACCATTTTAAGTTCTCCATTTATAAGGCGGTTCAGTGAGCAAGTGTCGGGACCCGATGAGTACGATGTTGTATCATCGGCAAACGGAAGGAGATGTAATGAAGATGCCTCGGAAATGTCGTTGATGTTTAACAAAAAAAGGGTTGGGCCTAGAACTGATCCTCGAGGAACACCGGACGTCATTTCAGCCATTCCCGATCTGTTATCTTGTTGTTTTCATTCCTGTCCAATGTGATTAGCAGATGCAGCACTGAGTGGACAGTGCTATGTTTTTTCCGGAAACCCATATTGTATAGGATTCAAAACTCTGAAATGATCCCAAAAATTGCTTAGTTTAGTTGACATAAGTTTGAGAAAGTTGGCAGCAAGCTGATAGGTTTGTAATTCGTGAAAGTGTTTTCATCGCCTGATTTTAAAATGGGAATTACTTTAGCAATTTTTAGCAATTTGTTTGGGAATATTCCCTATGCAAATGAACAATTGAAAATACGTGTTGAAGGATCGCCTATTGCGTCTACTGTCTTTTTAGAAGTTCCGTACTTATATCATTCCAGTCTTTGCATGTTTTAGATTTGTGTGAAATAACCACATGTAGGGCTTCATAAACACATACTGGCCTTATGGAGAAGTTGTTTGCAAGGGGATGTTTCGTGTAATCATGGAATGATTTTTCCATACTTCCTATATTTCAGCATGTTCGCCACCGTTACAAAAAACTTGAATTATTGTGCTATCTCATGTGAATCATTCCTGATTTTCTTGAACGAAGAAAGAGAGTAGTTTGGGATGTTGGTTTTGTTTTTCAAATTGTTTCATTCAAAATCTCTCAGGTTTCAGAATATTATGCTTGGATTCATTCATTATTTTCCTACATTACATAGCTTTACTCTGTTTTTTTAACTTTATTGAAAATTGTACAGTACTTTTTGTAGTTTGGGATATTTATATCAGTTGGGTTTTTTTAATTTTTTTATTGTAAAATTTTAATTTGTTGTTTGATGAAATTATTAACCCCTTCGTCATCCATGGTTGCCATGCAACGTTTATTCAGTCTAACTATCTCTGAGGGAAATGCATTCTCAAAGGCATTAAGATATGCATTCATTAATGTATCATAAACAAAGTTGGGGCAGGTGATATCCATAGTTGGAGAGAAGTCGCATTCTGCTAGAATGGCTCTGAAATTTGAACAACTCGCAGCATTAATTTTCCGTTTTAGAACGTGGGATTGCGTGTTCGACCTCTCTGGAATAGTTTCCAGATGAAAGATGCCAAAATGGGCAGAAACATGGGTTCTGATTATCTCTGTGATTGGTTTGGTGAAGATATTATTTGAGAAAATGTGATCAATAATAGAGAGAGAACTATGCATCAGTCTTGTAGGTCTGGTGGTGGAGGGGATAAAACCTAGGGTCCTGCGAATATTCTAGATTCGATTCGATATCCATACCATACGTATGCTTCGAGATCGATCCCGAATCAGTCTCAGGATTCGATGTTTTCGAATATCTCGTACTAACTTCAATTTGTTACATTTCCAACAAAAATAGGATAAAACTGTCATTAGAAAATTCATTCATGTAGGCTCAATTCCTATTTATTTGAGTAATTGACAATGTTTAATTGTTAGGTAAGGTGTGAATTAGGCCCAGAACATTATCCATAGTTTTGGTTTTTGAAGGCTTAACTTGTTATTATTCACGTTCTTAAGAACGTGAATAGTAACAAGTTAGGCCTTCAAAGACTAAAACTATGGACAGTAGGCCTCGCTGTTTCAGTGACGGTGCTACAGAGAATATTTAGTTATTGCTGTTTAAGGTGTTCACTCCGTCGCGTAAGGGTCATCACAGTGTTCCGTAACTTCCGTTTGATGCAATATGAAATAACTTGTTTATTAAGATTCGATTCGGGATTCAATTCGATGTCGATATCAGAGACACGATTCGATTCGAGATTCGATTCGAAAAGAAATTTGTGATTCGCAGATCCCTATCTGATTCGCACCAGTTTTCTTACCAAATATGACATGTTTACATATTTCTTACCAAATATGATATGTTTTGATTAAAATTACAAAAATAAAGCTGTACACTTAACATTATTGCTGCTTTTCCAGTTGGAAGTGACGCTATGCGCTGAATACTGGTTTGCGAAAACATCATCCCAGACAAACGTAATGGCGTTACAAGCGTACCAATCCAAAATGTGAGTCTTCTTGTTGGATCAAAACTAAAACTGAAATCCGATAAAATTAATGCAGATTGCATATAACTGAATGTTTGTGTCTGTTTCTTATGATACATAACGAAATTTGCGTTCGATATAAACAACATTTATTTTGCGGGATACGCTCTTTTAATTAACCACGTCATTGGTGTGCACTTTATTAATATCCGTGCTATACCATATAAGGGGGAAATGGGTTAAAACGAAAAACTTGAAAACGCCTGAAAACTATTCTTACATGTAACTTTAAAATTGTTAGTATTAGGGCTGTCACGATTATTCGATTAATCGATTGCTGATCGATCACGCCGAAATCGATTAGTATTTTTCGTTGTCGAAGAATCGGTAAATTTTACCCCGTTTTAGACGTTTAATAATTTTAAAAAATGAAAAAACTATTGTTTCTTAAGGTAAAGGGTCAAGAACGTCGACGTTAAATCTCAAGAAGCCGTTAGAAGCATTTGCCTTTTAGGAACATTCAAAGCTTTGATGTTCTGAACTTTTGAACCGTCAGTGTAATAATCAAGACCGGCCGGCAGTTGCGAACTTGCGAAGTTCGCAACTGACGACCGGTCTTGATTATTACACTGACGGTTCAAAAGTTCAGAACACCAAACCTTTGAATGTATCTAAAAGAGGATCGTCTTCGTTGTTTACTTGAGGAAGGTCAACTGACTTGAACTTCATTTTTAACAACTTAAAGAGAGGGAAATGTGGGGAGGGGTCATCTATGTACGATTAATCGATTGTAATCGATTATTTGCGACGATTAATCGATTCCTAAATTCAAAAATCGTGACAGCCCTAGTTAGTATATATTTCAACATTATGCAGTAATCTCACAAAGAACACAGCTTTGAAAGGATTAAGTAATGGCGCTACTTGCTTACATAAATACCCCGAGCACCCACACTCCAAACATATTAGAAGAGACGTTTGTGTGACCAGAAACTTAAAGGAACTTACTTCAGGTGGTAAGACAACTTGATCCAAATCTCTTGCAACCTGAAGTTAGCTTCTATTGGACTGACGTTTTTCGAGTCATACAAACCGTCGCTTGGGTTCCAGTGTGTTCTGTGTGCCTACTGGCACATAGAACACATTGGAACTCAGGGGACGAAACGTTAAGAGAACATCATGAAAGGTAACTCTAACTGTGTTAGTCATATTTGCGTTTCCAAAACATAAAAGCTGACTCTGATTGACAGCGTAGCTCATAGTCCAAATTGGGCCCAAACATGTCATTATATATATGGGGGGTTTTGCCGTTCTCTGGGACTGAGAATGTAGTTGCCTTATTTCGGGTTTTCCTTAAAAGCGAATAATAATGGAATAACAAGATAAAGTTATATCATCTATCGCTCACATTTATAACAACATATGCCTCATATTGAGAAGAAGAATGTGTCATAGTATACTTTCCTTGGATGTGGTATCTCCGTACTCTGTACAGCACAGGACATTAAAATTTGTATCAGTACCCAATAGGGAACTAGAGAATAGATTAAAAAGGAGAGAATTCCTTACACATGCGCACAAAAGCCAGTGAGCAACCTGCTATGATGGTCAAAATTCCATACTGACGGTTACATTGTTTCTGGGGCTGCACGGTATATCGATAAACCGATATATACCGGTATTCAAACCAATATCGATTGAATACCGGTGTGATTACAAAAATTTACTCACAATTTAATTTTCAAGATGTCTTAAGTTTTTTAACTGTAGCCCCGAATGAATAATATTATCCCTTTATCCAAGTAATCGTCTGCTTGTGCCCTCGTAATATACAAATTCAGCAGTTGAAAAAATAATTTTCAAAAATTTCAACAAAACTATATCATGTGACCTCCCATTGGAACGAGCTCGTTGAGCTCGTTCCAATGAGGGGGTCACATGATATAGTTTTGTTGAAATCTTTGGAGAAAATCTGATAAACTAATTTTGAAAATAATAAATTTTGATATTGTCTGCGTTGGGTAAAGATTTTTCGAACCGCATCATCAAGGCATGCCAATTCGTTCCGACTGTGATGCCTCGAGTATCGATTGTGGTACTTGTGTTCATATATCTGAACAGTTTTCGATATACCGGTATACCGCGATATTTTTTTGAATACCTATACCGGTATTCAGTTTTGAATATCGTGCAGCCCTAATTGTTTCTATTATTTTCGAAAAAAAAGAATTTCATCGACAGAGTTTTTTATTTATATTTTTAACGCTTTAATTTACATAATGGTCAAATACGACCACCATAATCATGAAAATCATCTTTAAAATTTTATTATTTTTTCCAATTTTTAAGCCCAAACTTTTCTTGTGACCACTGATTCGAACGCGCACGTTCGCTGTACTGTTCATACTACTTTTAACAATACCTTCCAGATATACACACATCCTACTGGCATGGATACTAGGCAATCTGGAAGTGTACTAACTTTTAAGCCGAGGACCAACTTTTCGGCCAACCTTCTCCTACACACTTTTCCAAGGTTATGGAACGATATCGACCCAGTGGTGCAGAACTACACCAGACCCCAATTTAAACGTTCCATGACAGATATTTTTCTAGAATCTTATTTTCCCCACGTTACATGCAACAATACCGAATGTCCCGATTGCATGTAATGTGAATGTCGTACCATGGATTTGGTTATATATATATAGATACTCCCGCAGCCTTGCCCGTGTCATAAATATAAATATAAATATAAATTTAAATTTAAATCACGTGCCTTTTCACCAGCTTGCATTTGCCCCCGGCTGCCAGAATGCTTTACTAAAAACTAAATTACTAAATACTAACACGCGCAGGATTTTCTTTTCTCTTTTCTTTTATTCTTCACTTTGTCACCATTCTTGTCACCATTCATTCATTCACTTAATAATATTACTTACCTTTTGGTACATATCTTATATGTGGTATCAATTTGAGATGAATAGGCATTATTATATGAACCTCTGCTGTCGAGAGACCAATTCAGGGAGTGGCAGGAAGAGAGCCTCTTGGGCTATGCCACTTCCTTGCAGTGTGATGATTGTATGTATTGATGGTAAAATTTATATTTGTTAATTTTGTACTCACATGCTGCAAATAAACTTACTTACTTACTTACTTACTTAGTTACTTACTTACTTACTTACTTACTTACTTACTTAACACATCTCGAAAGCAGTAACACTGATAAACTAACAGATAATTTAGTTTAGTTCTTTTGAAAGATACATAGCACTTGAATAAGTGGGTGGAAATTGGCGATAATGTTAATCGGTTCTAGGACATTCAAATGAGTGAGAGGTTGGGACAAAAAATCACAAGAATAACCAAATGACTTTTAAAATGACGACTCTACATGAAACTCGGTTGCTCTGACATAACCTAACATTTATAATAATCTTTATTTATATGAATTTAGAAGGGCACAGAAAGTAGGGGACAACTGACCCTCGTCCCATGCAGTTAGGCAGGAAAGAGGGACAGCGTGTGTCCTTTTTGCCAGAAGTGTACTAAAAGACGGCGACAAGTAAAATAACGCGTCCAACTCCTCCCATAGACGACGTATGATTACGTAAAGCTATTACCGTGCGACTTGTGAGTTTCCTTCCTGACTTTTTTTTCATGAAAATCGACTTTCGATAAAATTATCTCTCTTGCAATTTATTAACCCTTTACCCAACACAGAGAATATCAAAATTTATTATTTTAATTTCTATTTTTTAAACTTTTTCAAAAAATTTCAACAAAACCATATCATGTGACCCCCCATTGGAACGAGCTCATCGAGCTCGTTCCAATGAGGGGTCGCATGATATGGTTTCGTTGAAATATTATAAAAAAATTATTTTTATCAACTGCTCAATTTGAAAATTACGCGGGCGGATGTGGGCGATTCGTCAGGTAAAGGGTTAAACGTGCCAGGAAGGCCCAATTAAGAAGCAAGTAATTGTTGAGAAAACACCTATGGCATCAGTTCAAAACCTATTTGCTCGTTTAATAAACGAATAAAACAACAGAAAACTCGTCGTCCGTCCGTCCGTCGTCCGCCGCCCGTCCGTCCGTCCGACCGTCCGTCCGTGTTTACATTTGAAACCTTAAGTGGCTAAACAAATGTCTGTTCATACTTTGAGTGGTATTTTCTGCTTATGTGTTAAGCCACACTTTATTTTATGTCTAAAAAGACTCAATGGGGTTCAGTGTCAGCATCCGTCCGTTCGTCCGTCCGTCAGTCCGTCCGTTCGTTTGATACCTCACGTGGTAAAACAAGTCCCTGTTCATGCTTTGAGTGGTATTTTTCAGCTTATGTGGTAAACCTCACTTTAGTTTATGTCTAAAAAGACTCAATGCGATTCTGTTTCAGCGTCCGTTCGTTCGCCCGTTCGTCCGTTCATTCGTTCTTCCGTCCGCCCGTTCGTTCGTTCGTTCTATTCGTTCGTTCGTTCGTAAACTTTTTTTTTGTCCGGAAATTTTCTCAGTCGTCTTTCAACCAATCTTTTCCAAACTTGGCATGAATAATTACCGTAATTGGAGCATGTGCACGTGCGATGTTGCGGATTAATCCTTCAAAAGTTATGGTCCTATGGAAGTTTCACTGCTCTCTGAAGTCCGTTAACTTTCTTTTTGTACGGTGGTTGTCTCAGTCGTGTTTTAACTGATCATCTCCAAACATGGCACGAATAATAACCACAATAGAAACCAGTGAACCTGCGCTCTGGAGGCTCATCCGACTAACCATTTTAAAGTTTTGGCGATGAGGGATTTTTCACTGCTCTCGGAAGAATTGCTCAACGGAATTATTTGGCAACACTGGGCGTTGCTCTTATTATTCTTCTCAGGAAAAAATATCAAACCACACCTCCTAGACTTGTATATGAATCGAAAGGGCTGTGTTTGTATTGTTTGTAATGATGCGGACGCTGTTGATACAGTTAGCAAAAAAAAGTTACAGAACATCAAAAGATGGTGAAACCCACAGAGAATAATTGTCAAACGTTCAAAGTGATGATGAAAAAATTGTGAAAAACAGTTTCTGTATTCTTATACTGCTATACAGGAAAATATATAAAGTTTGTAAAACGATACGCACATTGATGCTACAAAGTCGCAAACATTTTAAATTTCTGTTTTTATGTGAAATTCCCGTACGTTTAGTGTTAAATTTACTGACGGATTTGGGAAATTATGGAGAGATAACTTTCCCGTAAATCTCTTTCAATGAGGGAAATCGTTAGCAATATAACGGAAGCCAAACTCGAAAACTGGTTACAGGGTGTTCAATTTCACATCAGTACTTTTCTTCATCAATACTAACTTTGATTGGAGGGGTCCCAGGAGTCCAGGATTATTGGGTTATGCCAGACCCCCCCCCCCCCCACCCCCACTCCCGTCCAAACATGGCCTGAAAGACTGTATTTTAATTTTTAGGTTTGGTACGTCCTTTAAAAGGACGTACCAAACCAAAAAATTAAAATAGCGCTTTCAGGCCATGCTTGGATAGCCCCCATCTCATGAGATTCTGTCTCCTGTGCCAACTGATAAGAAAGGGATTGTATCGAGAATGGAGCTCTGCACTTGACCAACGTCTGTAATTTTGGACTGCATGATTCTTGAAGTAATAACTTTATTAAATCAACTTGACGAAATAAAGTTATCACTTTAAGAATTGTGCAGTCCAAAGCTATAACTCTTGGCCACTGGATATTCACTGATGGACTTGGAAATTTGAAAAAAAACAGCAAACCCCATCTAGACTTTTATATTATTTTCAATTAATCGAAAGGATTGATATTATATGTCATGATTGTCACACTGTTGATACAGTTAACAGAAAAAAGAGCATCAGTCGTGTTTTAACCGAAATCGTCCCGTCCGGGACGACCCGCGTTGTGTCCTTGGGCGAGGCACTTTATCCCGGTTGCCTTCATGGGGGCATGATGACGGCGTGTACTAAGGCGTACAGCACGTCGATAGTGCACATCTCTTCACCCGCTGTAACCAAGCCTGAACCGAGTTAGAATGTTGAGGAGCTGACAGTTTCTCGTCGATGCTAGGTTGTTCTCTCTGGGTACCCCGGCTTCCTCCACCCGTAAAACTGTCACGGTCACGATTAGCCATTGTGCATAAGTATGTGACCTTAAACACCAATAAATAAATAAATAAATAAATAAATAACCGAAAAAGTCAGCCACGTAACGAAAGCTGAACATGAAAACTGATAACAAGGTACAGGATTTCACATCAACACTTTTCTTCCTCAAAAATAACTAAAATATTTTTTAAATAATCATTTCACACTGTCGTGAAAACTGTCAACATCATCATGTCTGTTTTTTGCAAACAACAAATGTAGCAAAATGTATTCTTTAAAAACAATTGCCGATCACATTAACCCATCTGGAGAAAGAGGTGTTGTTCTGCATTGTCAATTTGTAAGAAGAAACGCCCCCACACTTCCAGATGCCAAAAGGTGGGACAGTGTTTTTATTTGTGACCAATGAGCGTTCAGCAATGTAGTTGTTTTGAGTAGGGCTGTCACGATTATTCAATTAATCGATTGCTGATCGATCACGCCGAAATCGATTAGTATTTTTCGTTGTCGAAGAATCGGTAAATTTTACCCCATTTTAGACGTTTAATAATTTTAAAAAAAATGAAAAAAACTATTGTTTCTTAAGGTAAAGGGTCAAGAACGTCGACGTTAAATCTCAAGAAGCCGTTAGAAGCATTTACCTTTTAGGAACATTCAAAGCTTTGATGTTCTGAACTTTTGAACCGTCAGTGTAATAATCAAGACCGGTCGGCAGTTGCGAACTTGCGAAGTTCGCAACTGACGACCGGTCTTGATTATTACACTGACGGTTCAAAAGTTCAGAACATCAAACCTTTGAATGTACCTAAAAGAGGATCGTCTTCGTTGTTTACTTGAGGAAGGTCAACTGACTTGAACTTCATTTTTAACAACTTAAAGAAAGGGAAATGTGGGGACGGGGTCATCTATGTACGATTAATCGATTATAATCGATTATTTGCGACGATTAATCGATTCCTAAATTCAAAAATCGTGACAGCCCTAGTTTTGAGATCAGTGGGGTTTATCCGCATGGGAGTATATCATCGGGGTAATTATTGGCAGTTGCCTAGCTGGGGGCTGGGTGGGATGTCTACCCCTAAAATATGCGCCCCCTCCCACCCCCACCTCCCCCCCCCCCAAAAAAAAAATAATAAGAAAACCCCCACATTTGCCCAATGCAACTTTCACCCAACATAGAACCTCCAAAACGTCTCCAATGTAGGGCTGCACTCGCTACAAATACTCCTGATTCGTTCTTAGAGCACTACATTTTGTTAAATTTTCTCGGAGCTGGGACAAGTCCTAACTAGGACCCTCAGATCGTTGCCCCCTCCTCCCACATCACCGAATAGAAGTGGGGGAGGGGGGCGACCGGGGGGTTCCTATTTGCTACTAGGGGAGGTCCCCGAATCTCGCACAACAGCCTTTCAAATATCATCCCCCCACCCACCAAAACAAAAAGAAAAACAGAACTGGCAAGGGCATCCCATTATAGAATCCTGGTTACACGCCCGATCACTGGTCTTTATCTGCCTTGAATCCTGTCTATGGGCTGGGGGAGGGAGGGAGAGACAGGGTCAGAGAGGGAATAGACACATAAAGTCAGAGAGAGCGAGAGAGATACAGAGGCAGAGAAAGAGACGGAGAAGGGGAGGATTTTTTCCAGTTCTCAAATCTGGATCGTGATACATTATCTAAGTTACCGAAAGATAACTCCGTTAAACTACAGATAAAATGTCTGCTGGTCTCAGACAGACATATCTTACTCAATATCCATTCTTCCTTTATCAACTGCCCTTCTAAATACTTCGCTCGGTCCTCCAACTTCTATTGATCCCTGAAATTGTTTTTTTTTTTTTAAAAAAAAAGAACGAGTAATTTCAGTACGTGAATGGTAGATTTATTTTGAGACACCCGAGGAGTGTAGTTTTCAGTCGCACACTAACTCCTTTTTTGTGAAAGCAAAACAACCACGACGAAACATTCAGATGCATGGCTTCTGGTTTGAAGCCGATGGTTGTCCTCCAGGTTGAAGTCGTGGGCCCGCCGATAAAACATTGCTTCTGCTTCTCATGACACAGAACTTTAAAGATATTCGACTCAGTATTTACTGACCGCCATTAAATCGAAATCACCTTGTAGGCAAACAACTAGACAGTGACATATTGGATTGGGCAGTCTTTAGGGTGGAGGAAAACGAAGTATACTACTACCGATTAGCGGTGGGCAGGGGCGACGGAAGCACTTCAGAGCAGAGGGGTCAGACCCCGGGAAAAGGGTATTTATGCGCACCAGCAGCCCTGCCGTGACATGCCGAAGCATGCATGTCTCGAAGGCCGAAGACTCGGGATGGGGTACCTGGGGCGGAGGTACCTCATCCGATTGGGCGGGGGCGCCTCCTTCCAACCGCCCCCCCCCCCCCCCGCCCCCACACACACACACACGATTGGGGGTGTATTTTTACTTTAGTTCGAGAATAAATCATAGAAAAAAATTTGGTGACGAAACTGGGAAGGGCATTTTTCTGTCCCCTCTATCAACGTGATCCGAAGGTAGGAAGAACAACAGCGGCCCCACCTCGTGCTTCCCGCGTCCCACATGTATTAGCCTTTAATATTTGGCCATCAGAATGCTGAAATACCATCTAAGGGTTCAGCCGTACCAGGTAACTCATCTGATATTATTTGATGTCAGGTGAGTAGCCGTTTTTACTATTTTGATGCATTTCCACTCCTTTAGAATTTTCAGAATTCTAATTAAAACAAAATAAGAGAATTTAAATTCCAAAAATATTTTCAATGTACCATATTCATTAAATTAACCCTTTACCCAACGCAGACGATAACAAAATTTATTATTTTAAATATCATTTATTCATTTTTTTCAAAAAATTTCAACAAAACCATATCATGTGACCCCTTGTTGGAACGAGCTCGACGAGCTCGTTCCAACGAGGGGTCACATGATATGGTGTTGTTGAAATTTTTTGAAAACTAATATTTTTTTCAACTGCTGAATTTGCATATTACGCGGGCGGATGCGAGAGATTCGTTGGGTAAAGGGTTAAAACATTAAATATTGAAAAAAATGAATCGAAATTATTATTTGTAGTTCCAAAAGTTCTTTGTTGTTTTTACGACTCTTTCGTTTTATGTGCTGAAGCGAACATTTTCTTTACTGTTCACTCAGGGGGAGGCCACCAAAAATTTGCAAGACGTGACGTGGGGGTGGGTGGGTCTCTTGAGTGCGCCAAAAATGTGCATTTCCAACTTGTGCAATTTTTTCAATTTTTTAAAAATATATCAATATATCAGCTAATATATACCATCATTTGTGTTTCAAACCTTAAAGATGATGTTGTAAATCACACTCTTAACATAAATACAACATCAGGAGGCTTTATATGTGAGAATATTGGGCTTAAACTTGGAAAATGTCACACGTTAGTAGGGGGTGGGTGTCTTGTTCGAAATGTAGAAAATGTGCAGACAATATTTTGGGAACAATTCAAATGAAAATTTGTTCCCGTATATGTACACCTGCTCTGGCCAAACCTGATAATGAACAGCTTGGCATTTGTAGATTGGGGCCCACAGCAGCCCGCAGAGGTTTAAATTGGTGGTACCAGTTTAACCCTTTACCTAACATGAAAAGCAGACGACACTTGCCAAAAAATGATTGAATAACTATTTTTTTTCATTTTTTCTCTCAAAAACATAGGTTATGACCCCTCATTGGAACGAGATCGACGAGCTCGTTCCAACGAGGGGTCATAACCTATGTTTTTGAGAGAAAAAATGAAAATATAATAAAAATTAGTTGGCGATTTTAGAGAATAGCGCTGTCCGGTTTTAACCGTTACGTTGGGTAAAGGGTTAAGAACATTATGAAAACCCCCTAAAGTCAGCTGTGCCTACTAAGTTTATAAGCTTATTTGGCATTTTAATGGGAGAGTGGGGGGGGGTGGGGTGGGTGTCTGAGAACGGTAGTAGAAAATTTGCATGTAGTGGGTGGGTGGGTGTGAAAAGGAGCCGAACAGAAAAAAAGACGTAACGTCTTGCAAATTTTTAGTGCCTCCCCCCCCCCGGTTCACTCAGTAGATTTAAAGTGATTTTTTTAACGTTCAAAAGTGCTTTGTTATCCCTTTTTCAGGTGGTAATGAGAGTAAATGTATGTGGGGTATTTCGGATATACTTATAGCGATACGTTTTATTTTGTAAACAAATATCGTAGTTCGGACAGCGACGATTGTTTACTGCCACAGTTGATACATACCGGTACCAGTTACTGTTGATGATTCGACACGGTGCTGTCAAAAGAGGTTTCCAAAAAATAAACGTACGGTCGTTCTTTGTTTTTCATGAAAATTTATTAATCCCTTGATTTACATGGACTCCAGACATAATAAATATATTACATGGCGTGTAGCTGGCTGATAAATTTCCGTACAAGGCTCTGAGTATTTATATCAGGTTCGACTTCGCCTCATCTGATATGAACTCTCATCGCCTTGTATGGAAATGCATAAGCAAGCTACACGCCATGTAACTTATAGTGTTGACAATAGGGCTGTCACGATTTTTGAATTTAGGAATCGATTAATCGTCCTCTGTTTCTCTGGTAAAATAGGACCCAGTCACTAATGCTTGGGTGCGAGTCCTCTAAAATAGGCAACATGGGGTATAAACGATTGACTGACCATGACTTTATCTCCATGTTGTGGTCAAGATTAGCCATTGTGCAGAAGTATGTGACCATAAATAACAAAACATAAATAAATCGATTAATCGTCGCAAATAATCGATTATAATCGATTAATCGTACATAGATTACCCCGTCCCCACATTTCCCTCTCTTCAAGTTGTTAAAAATGAAGTTCAAGTCAGTTGACCTTCCTCAAGTAAACAACGAAGACGATCCTCTTTTAGGTACATTCAAAGGTTTGATGTTCTGAACTTTTGAACCGTCAGTGTAATAATCAAGACCGATCGTCAGTTGCGAACATCGCCAGTTCGCAACTGACGACCGGTCTTGATTATTACACTGACAGTTCAAAAGTTCAGAACATCAAAGCTTTGAATGTTCCTAAAAGGCAAATGCATCTGACGGCTTCTTGAGATTTAACGTCGACGTTCTTGACCCTTTACCTTAAGAAACAATAGTTTTTTCTTCTTTTTTTTAATTATTAAACGTCTAAAACGGGGTAAAATTTACCGATTCTTCGACAACGAAAAATACTAATCGATTTCGGCGTGATCGATCAGCAATCGATTAATCGAATAATCGTGACAGCCCTAGTTGACAATACACTCTAAAACCATATGGGTTAAATATCAACCCAAATCGACTGTGTTTAGTGAATACGAACCCAACTGGGTTCAAATTCACTCATCCCAGTTGCTTTGGGTTACTTTTTAATCCAATTGATTTACAGTGTAATAAAACTGTTATGTTCACAAAAGTTGACATGACTAACGTGATATAAATGTTGGAGACATCGGCCTCGTAAGGACACGTTATAATTCAAGTAATCATTCGTAATTAAATAATAAGAATTGAAATCAATTAGCTGGCGCTTTGTCGGAGAATGAAGTGCTACATACTTATCCGACATTGGTACTCCAACAAAACGACATACAATTCATTTCAGTTTTTATATGCTTTCCATTTTTTTTCACAATATATAGCTTATGATTCACACAGAGAGCTCAATACAAATAATCTACGTCACCGGAAGTGATCTAAAGAAATCTTTCTTCACTGAGTTCATTCGCTTTGAGGTATGTATTAACTTTCATAATTCAAACGACACGTCTCGTGACGCACGGGATTATTATTGTCGTGCAGATGTTTAGTTTTTGTGAGAAAATGCAGTTATTTCTTCAAGCCCTTCATAACAAATTTTATTATGACAGTGTGTTTGTATTTCCGAATTCTTCAGTCACAAATTGATTTTTTTTTTTACAAAGGTCCCTGATCAAATAATCCTCAAAAAGCAAAGAGTCAGTACAAAAGTAATGCTTATTTATTTATTTATTTATTTATTTATTTATTTATTTATTTATTTATTTATTTATTTGGTGGTTAACAACACTTTCGACAACCAGGGTAACCCCTCGTGTCGGACAGTTTTACGTGCGGAGGAAGCCAGAGAACCACCAAGCAACGGCGAGCAACTGTCAGACTTCCCAACAACACACAGGCAGGGTTAGCATTCATTGAAGACAGACAAGTGCACCATCGATGTGCAGTACGCCTTAGTTCACAGCGCGACTTGACCCCACGCGGGCAATCGGTATTAACCCTTTGAACCCGAGAGAGACCGCTTTTCCGGTCCAGGAAAATAATGTCACACTTTCATTATATGAGATGGCTGCTAAGGTAAAGTGTTTGGTAGACTAATCAATATTTTCAGCGTGCAGCCCCAAGGCTGCACGTTGAAAACATTAATTAGTCAACCCCCGGATAATAAATGTGGGCTCTTCCAATTGCTTCCATTGAGAGACTATGGAAGATATCACCAGGGTTCAAACGGTTAAGGGCCTTGCCCAAAGATCACGACGCAGTTACTCCTGGCGGGGGTCGAACCGTGGAAGTGCAATGCCGTTACCACCGAGCCACCACGCACCCGAAGGTAATGATTGGTAAGTGTCTGAGAATAAAAATATCATCACTGAATCAGTGTTATGTTTATCACCTCCGGTAGGGAGCGCGGTGGCTCAGTAGGTAGAGGTGCAGGCTGCAGGCCGAGAGGTCCTCGGTTCGAATCCCACCTGCGGCAACCGCGTTGTGTCCTTGGGCAAGACACTTCATCTCCATTGCCCGCGTGGGGGCACGGTTGCGTTGTGTACTAAGGCGTAATGCACGTCGATGACGCATTTGTCTTCAACCAATGCTAACCCTGCTTGTGTGGAGTTCGCATGTTGGGGAGCTGACAGTTGCTCGCCGTTGCTCGGTGGTTTTCTCCGTGTACTACGGTTTCCTCCACCCGTAAAACTGTCAAGGTCATGATTAGCCATTGTGCATAAATATGTGACCTTAAACACCAATAAATAAATAAATATCACCTCCGGTAACGTGGATTGTTCTGATTTGGTGAAAAAAATGCGAATTAAATTTGGGTTCATATTTGCAGGGGCATCACCAAGATGACTGGTTAGGGTGTAAGCCTGATTTATCTCGCCTGTGATGGCTCATTCCCCGACTGATCCAATATTCCAGCTATGTCATCAAGGCATACCATGATGACGTAGATGGAATTTAAGTCAGTCGGGATTACATGTATGGATCAAAAACCAAAGGCGTCCTTTCTTTAAAATTTATTTTTGGATTTATGAAATATACATTTATAGTAATCGTGACATGACATCTTATTTTAATTAATCCACACGTACCAATACGCAAGGTTGGTCATGCTGGAGCGTGGAATAATACAGTCTTAAGCGGATACGACATACCCCCATTTGTATGAACGACTGGAAGTGTGACGTAAGTCACAGTATCCAGTGGCGGCGCCAGAGTTACAAAAGTGAGGGGGTACAGTTGGGGATTGTGCACTACCGAGCTGGGGTGGGTTTCAGGGGGGGTCCTCTCCCTAAGTTGAGAAAAATTTTAACTATTTTGGAACAAAATCATGCGAATATGGATATCATTGGAACCGGCTGAACAAGCCGGTTCCAATGATATTCATATTTGCATGATTTCATTGAGTTATATCTTTGAGAATTTTTCTAAAATATTAAATTTTATTTATTTTTTAAAATTGCTGTAGGCTGAATTCCAAACGGATGCCTTGCACGCTCTCGATTCTAGCATTCGTCGAATACTCTTAAGCACTATGTTTCAGTCCGTTTAAACGCGGCATGCCTTGTTGAAATTTGGACCCTCGACTCTTGTTTGTTGTTTGCAGCTAGCGTGTGTGTGTGTGGGGGGGGGGGCGGGGGGGGGGGGCAAACATAATTTCAAAACTTCTCTAATTTAGTGCACTTGGGAATATGGGATTAAGCATACCGACCATTACACCGCAACACAACAAAAATTAAAATGATAGTATTGTTTTACTACGCTTGGCGAAAAAAGTGTAGGGGTAAGTACCCCCACATACCCCTCCATGGCGCCGCCACTGCCAGTATCAAATCTAGTCTGGTAAGAAAGTGCATGGTTACAAGCAAGAGCGAATTGATATCTACGACTCCAACCCAGATGAAAATATTCCGACTGTTAGGCCCTGCGGATCACCGAGGTGTGTATTTTGATTCTCACTAAACCATGGTGGTGGCATGGGTCAGCTGCCATTTATGTAAATATAGATGAAATTACACCCTGTCGTTATTTTCACCATTTTGCCGTACAAATTCCACCTGAACTATACGTTTTGTGAGACGACGACAGTGACTTATACCAAACTATATTCACGTGTAAAGATTCGGTGGGAAACAAATCGGGCAGCTGATTTCGAATCGAATCGAATAAAAAGTTGAAATTCGAAACCGAATCGAATCTTGAAGCTTCGCAGAGTCCTATTCCATTGTAAAAATTATCGGAGAGGGGTACCCCGTAGGGCTGCACGATATTCAAAACTAAACCGGTATCGGTATTCAAAAAAATAAAATAATGCGGTATACCGGTATATCGAAAACTGTTCAGATATATGAACACAAGTACCACAATCGACACTCGAGGCATCACAGTCGGAACGCATTAGCATGCCTTGATGATGCGGTTCGAAAAATCTTTACCCAACGCAGACGATATCAAAATTTATTATTTTCAAAATTAGTTTATCAGATTTTCTCCAAAGATTTCAACAAAACTATATCATGTCACCCCCTCATTGGAACGAGCTCAACGAGCTCGTTCCAATGGGGGGGGGGGGGGGGTCACATGATATAGTTTTGTTGAAATTTTTGAAAAATATTTTTTCAACTGCTGAATTTATATATTACGAGGGCACAAGCAGACGATTCCTTGGATAAAGGGATAATATTTTTCATTCGGGACTACAGTTAAAAAACTCAAGACATCTTGACAATTAAATTGTGAGTAAATAAATAATGACGATAAACCGATATTTTTGTAATCACAACGGTATTCAATCGATATTGGTTTGAATACCGGTATATATCGGTTTATCGATATACCGTGCAGTTCCACTACCCCGGCCCCGTTAGCGACGCCTCTGTGCATTCGGTTGAAAGTCTTGATACTAAACATACAGTATTCATGTGACTATCACCTTCATTACGAATGTCAGACTCCCCAGCGTACTAACTCCACACAAGCAGGGTTAGGATTGGTTGACAAAAAGTGCACCATCGAAGTGCAATACGCTTTAGTACACAGCCCCACCTTCGAGATTCGATTCGATATCGATACCATACGTATGCTTCGAGATCGATCCCGAATCAGTCTCAGGATTCGATTTTTTCGAATCTCTCGTAATAACTTCAATTTGTTACATTTCCAACAAAAATAGGATAAAACTGTCATTAGAAAATTCATTCATGTAGGCTCAATTCCTATTTATTTGAGTAATTGACAATGTTTAATTGTTAGGTAAGGTGTGAATTTGGCCCAGAACATTATCCATAGTTTGGGTTTTTGAAGGCTTAACTTGTTACTATTCACGTTCTTAAGAACGTGAATAGTAACAAGTTAGGCCTTCAAAAACTAAAACTATGGAATAATAGGCCTAGCTGTTTCAGCGACGGTGCTACAGAGAATATTTAGTTATTGGTGTTTAAGGTGTTCACTCCGTCGCGTAAGAGTCATCACAGTGTTCCGTAACTTCCGTTTGATGCAATATGAAATAACTTGTCTATTAAGATTCGATTCGGGATTCGATTCGATGTCGATATCAGAGACACGATTCGATTCGAGATTCGATTCGAAAAGAAATTTGTGATTCGCAGATTCCTATGCCCAAGGACACAACACGATTGCCGCAGGTGGGATTCGAACCCAGTGAGCCACCACACTCCCGTATATTTGGTTAAAACTCTTGATACTTACCATACCATCCATGTTATGAAAACAGTTACCTTTATTATGACTGCAATCATGCCTGCCAGCATTATAAGGAATTGAAGGACATCTGTCCAAACAACTGCCTTCAAACCGCCCTGGAAAGAAAAGTAATTGAAGTTATAAAGTTCCCAAATAAATATTTGACAAACATTTTTATTCAGTTTTCCGGGTCACCATTCCGGGTCACCAGTCTAATTCTGCTTGGAATTCGACACTGTTAAGAGTTATTGTTTACCCACTTTTCTTGGAGATTGCCCACTGATTACCGTTGATGTTATGTGGTGTTCTCTTACAAAGATATACAGACACTCTTTCGTCCCCCACTTATAGATATTCCAATCGTTAATCCTTTATCCAACGTAGCGGCAAAACCGGTCAGCGCTATTCACAAAAATCGCCAATTAATTTTCATTATTTTTTTCATTTTATGCCTCTAAAACATAGGTTATAGCCCCTCATTGAGAGGGGTCATAACCTATGTTTTTGAGACAAAAAATGAAAAAAGTTATTTATTCAAAAATTTTGTTTGCAAGTGTCGTCTGCATTTCATCTTAGGTGATTAAGTATTTAATTCAAAATATTAGCTCAGTAAGTGGACGGATGTGGCGTAATCACAAGACGGATCCTCATTTAAGAATTGAATCATGACTATTCGAAATCCACGGGGTGATGAAACAAATTGATCACGTGCAAATTCCATGAACCGCGTTATCAATTTGTTTCATCCTCATTCTGGAGGACCTCGATGGGGGACCTTGGTAGTGGCGCCATGTTGGGTTGTCATGGTAGCCCTCGTGAACAGCCATGTTTTGATGTAATTACCATAGTGATACGTAGTGATAGCGCGCATGCACAGCGCGTGTTGTTCGGGTGATATGATGAAATCTAATTACCACAAACAACCCAAATATCCTTCCAAATCACCAAAAACACCCAAACCATCACAAAGGGACTTTATTTAATAATAGGCGCGTTCCTTTGTAAAAGAGAGAATAAAATTACCCAAAATCCTCGGATAGAATTACCTAAATAGACCCGACAATTTCTCAAAATCACCCCAAAAACAATCCTCCCTGTGGTTTGCGTCTATGCCTATCGAATCCCTGCATGAGGCCATGGGGATCACGAAGAAGTCCTCCAGTGAGGTATAATCTATCATTCCTCATATCCTCATCTGGGTATTCAACTGACACGTCCCGTGGAATCGCTTGCTGTGGTCCGTATATAACCCCTTTTCGTCGTATGAGACCATGAGGGCCACGAAGAAATCCTCAGTGGGGTATAATTTACCACCCTTCTTATTCTCAACTCGATATTTGAGAATACTTATGACATGCTGATGTATTCTTGGGAGATACCGTTTGAGGATGAGGATATCCTTTATAGGATACCCTTTGAGGATACCCTTTTGTGTAGGGTCCTGCGAACATTCGAGATTCGATTCGATATCGATACCATACGTATGCTTCGAGATCGATCCCGAATCAATCTCAGGATTCGATTTTTTCGAATCTCTCGTACTAACTTCAATTTGTTACATTTCCAACAAAAATAGGATAAAACTGTCATTAGAAAATTCATTCATGTAGGCTCAATTCCTATTTATTTGAGTAATTGACAATGTTTAATTGTTAGGTAAGGTGTGAATTTGTCCCAGAACATTATCCATAGTTTGGGTTTTTGAAGGCTTAACTTGTTACTATTCACGTTCTTAAGAACGTGAATAGTAACAAGTTAGGCCTTCAAAAACTAAAACTATGGAATAATAGGCCCAGCTGTTTCAGCGACGGTGCTACAGAGAATATTTAGTTATTGGTGTTTAAGGTGTTCACTCCGTCGCGTAAGGGTCATCACAGTGTTCCGTAACTTCCGTTTGATGCAATATGAAATAACTTGTCTCTTAAGATTCGATTCGGGATTCGATTCGATGTCGATATCAGAGACACGATTCGATTCGAGATTCGATTCGAAAAGAAATTTGTGATTCGCAGATCTCTACTTTTGTATGATATCTATCTGAAAAAAGTTACGGATCCTATACAGCTTCTAGACCATCCATCACCTTCATAGATCCAGGTCTACTACTTGTCCATAGTCTATCTGTCCTACGATCGGCAGTCACTTTCTTCACTCAATACTATAGTCTTCCATCACTCTTGCAGTCTTGTACCATTACTATTGACTTGTAACACTACTTCATACATAGCTTAACACCTCTAGTTGTTAAGGACTCCACGACGTCTTTCCAATGAGAGTTCATAAGCTTCAGACAAGTAGCTAGGATTCTACTATAGGGGGTACCCTTGTCATTTTTCATTTTTTTTTTTGGGGGGGGGGGGGGGGTGATATTTGAATGGCCGTTGTTTGGGTTTTTTGGGGACCTCTCCTAGTCCTAAATAAGACCCTCCGGTCGTTGCCCCGTCCATCCACGCCCCTGAACTGGGAGGAACACACCCCACGTCCTCCCCCCATACACACGCCAGAGAAGATTTTGCAAACTTTAGCGCTCTAAGAGCGAATCTGTAGCGCATATAGCCCCAATATTGGCGACTATTTTGAGGCTGTGTGAAACTTGCATTGGGCCAATGTTTTGTTTTTTTTTGTGGGGGGGGGGGGGGGGGCAGCGAAAATAGTAGGAAATAAGGCCCTCACTCCCACCCCCGTGGTTACGCCACTGGTATATTTTAGACAAAAATGGAAATGTTCAGTTTTTGGGCGACTATTTTGGAATCGTCGTCACTCAGGCGTGTTAGGTGTAGAGGTAACTGGTGAGATTTTTGTAATTTTTTTTTTAATTCTGGAGTGTCTTTTCTTCTTCTTTTGATAATTTCACGTAGGAAACTTACCAATGACGTGTAAGCTATGGCAACAGAGGAAATCAATAGAACGGTAGCATAACTTGGAAAACCCGACACTGGAAGTAGAAAAGTACAAATAAAGTTAATATTCTGGTAACGCCTTTATACATAGAAGGATGAGGGAGAAACTTGTTTAAAATAGAGGATACAATGTGAGTATTTAAGCTTATTCAATGCGGAAGTAACCATTCACAGTGTAGTTAAATTAGAAAGAAACAATCTTGCCCCCTTTTCGTGAATATCGCGGGTAAATGCATAATCGAGAAACATCTTCGGTCGGTTTTCTTGCAAAACTGGGAACTTCCACTTTTCCTAGATGGACAGTGTGAAAGATACATTCCGAGAACTATCCTGTTCAACTTTAGTTTCATCAATCCTGTTTGTGAAATAATTTTTTGTGGTCTAAATTCTTAGTAGGTACAGTGTAAATTAGCAGAGTAAATTCGTAACTACAGTACGTGGAGAGTGTATTATCACTAAATCACCCGCGGAGTGAAGATTCCACCCACAAGCAATAATTGCAAATTTGTTGTAAAGCATAACCAGAACAAGCAAAGTTTCAGCCAATGGACCTTCGGGTTTAACCCGGAGGTCCATTGGCTGAAACATTGCTTGTGTTTTTTGTCGATATGTACAAAATTTGAAAGTTATAGATTGGGTGATAACTCCACTCCACGGGTGATTTAGTTACAATCCACTCTCCACGTACTGTAACATCTCATATCAATCTCACTAACACGGTATCGTGCAAATGTTTTGGAATGAACATTTTTGTTAAAAAGGTGCTCTTTTTGGATCTAAGTTCAAGATGGTAACAATATATGCCATAATAAAGTTGCCATAACAGGAAGAGGTCTTTTCGGATGATGATATACTCACAACCATTTTGGTTTAACCCTTTACCCAACGAAACGGCCAAAATCAGCCAGCGCTATTCACGGAAATCGCCAATTAAATTTCTGTATTTTTTCATTTTTTGTCTCAAAAACATAGGTTATGGCCCCTCTTTGGAACGAGCTCGACGCAGAATCGTGCCCCCCCCCCCCCCCACTAACCTCCCGACCACCGGTGTGACCAGTGATCGGGAGGTTAGTGGGTGAGGGGGGGGGGGGGCAAGATTCTGAAATAAAATCTCTGGGGGAGGCCAACGCGTGATCTCTCCCGTATAATATGTTGAAAAATAAGTCACAACTGGCGTTTAGAGGCATAAAAGAACGTTAATTTCCACCATGCGCGATTTCTCATCTATAAGAGAGATAGAGAGAGAGACAGATGGGGAGAGGGAAAGAGGGAGAGGGAGAGGAAAGCTGGAGAGAGAGAGAGAGAGAGAGGGGATGGACTGACAGAGAGAGAGAGAGAGAGAATATAAACTGGAATAAGGTGTGGCTGGAGACGAATATGATACAATTAGATTAGATTCGTCCAAAATTGCATCCGTCTGAACTGTGAGTTAGGCGCAATGCGTTATGTCTTTATCGCACAAGATTTCCCAAAAGAAATTGATTCTGTTTAATTTTCAAAACATTAAATCAAACATGGGGGGGGGGGGGGGGGCGGAGGTGGTTGTTAGGACCATTTGTTTGGAAATAAATGTCTTGGAGCATTTTCTTTCCCCAGCCAGGAATTTGTGACCCGGTATCTGTTTACCTACCTCAGCCGTTATTGGCTCGAGAAGCATTACATGAAATCGAAGAAATTGAGTGTGAATGTATTTGACAATTATACATACCTCCTTCTAATGCCAACGCTGGTCCAAACAACACTATACCCATATAAATAAGCTAAAATATACATAAGAAAAATATAAGTATAAGAAGTCCAAGCTGTTAATGTAGTCGCAAAAGCCGAGGTTAGTTTCCTGGTTACACAAGTTGCAGATCGAGGATTAGCGCTCTGGGAGCCCGAAATCATCCCACACTCCACCGCAGAACTCGTTTACAAAGGTTATGTTTTACTAATGGTACACAATAATTTCTCCATCATAAATAAACTGACAAAGCAAGAACGCTAATAGAGTTAATAATATCTCATTGTTTGTACTCTTTGAAATATCTGAATAAAAAAAATTGAATAAAATAAAATAAAATAAAATTAAATTAAATAAAATTAAATAAATAAATAAATAAATAAATAAATAAATAAATAATTTTTCATCCAGGGACATACACTCTAAAATCAGTTGGGTTAAAAATTAACCCAAATCGAATGGGTTGAGTGAATATGAACCCAATTGGGTTCATATTCACTCAACCCAGTCGATTTGGGTTAATTTTTAACCCAACTGATTTTAGAGTGTAACTACGGGGGTGTAGTGGGTGTTACACCCCATAATAATTTTCCAGTAAGGGCATTTTCGTCAGGATTGGAGTCCAAGATATCATTTCTTACATGCTCTTATTATCTATTTTTCTTTAGAGACGAGGTTTGTTACTTGCACTTGTGTCATACCCACAGAGGCGGTGGATACGGGTGTGGGTGGGGGGGGGGGGGGGGGCGCACAGGGGATACGTGCTCCTCCACTTTTTCCACAGACATGCTGCATGCTTACACAATGATTGAAAATAGGCGCACGCAAGCGCGTCAATATACAGGCGTTCCTGTAATATATTATTTGCAAATCTGAGCACGGGCGCTTCGGTCCGTTTCTTTTTACTTCACCCATCTCCCAACCTGCCACCGTTCCTAATCGATTTTGTTGTATACACCTTTGGTATATACATAACTTTTACATGCTCTTTCCGATGGTGTCATTAGTTTTTTCAAAACAACGAATGCCAAATGAGTTGATTACATCAGCACGTGACCCCCCGATTACCTCAGACTAACGTAATCGCTGAATGGTGAGGGGGGGGGGGGGGGAGAAAAATAATCCCTGATGGGTACGGGTGTGGGATGGGAAAATCTCACCCTCGGGACAAGATATTTGGTCCAGAGCCTCGTGACTGGCCCAAATATCTTGCCCTCGGGCGAGATTTTCCCATCCCACACCCGTACCCATCAGGGATTATAATAATCCCATAAATCTTTTACAGAGCAGTCGGGGCGAAATCATGCTGTTACTCGCTACAAAACACAGCCAGAAATGAGGAGCACATAGATCCAATTCGATGACAAGCATTATCACATCGGATATTCCGACAACTCGGCCTGCCGGAAGATAAGTCGGCCTTTTTTCGTAGTTTCGCGCGTGCGTTAGATACACGTTTGTTTAAAAGTTATTTGACGGAGAAAACGGCGGAAGAGAGTGAAGAAAACGGACGTTCTGAGTCGGTAAGTGTTCATTCTACGTAAATATTTTCATTTTCACCCCTAATTTATTGGGCCAAGGGAATAATCTCCGCGAGAACCTCTGACTGTTCATTCTTTTTATCCACGAATTTCCGTTTCAACCGGCATATTTGTCCAAAAATAATTAGTAAACCGCCATCAACTAATACCCCCTTCAGTGTCTGGTATCTACGGGACACTTCCATGACCACGAAACGTTTAAAATTTCAATTTTGAATCTTCAATTCTGAATTTTTCATAAGGTGGGTATTAAGGAGAAGGATAAGTCGGCCTGGTTGGAAAATCTTAAATTGGATAGATCAGGCCGACCAATCATTCCTCCCCAGGCCGTCTTATCTTTCTCAATTGACATATCGTTATGAAAAATGTATATTCGGGAGTATTGCTTTCAGACATTGAACGGTTTTCTGGCATGAAAGGGCCGAAAAGATGTTAAATATTGGTAGGAATAGTGATAACTGAAGGCGTGATGAATATTTGTAGCAAAATATGCCAGTTGAAATTGAAATTCGGCGATAAAATTTAGAAAATCAGATTTCAAGTAAAGGGTATTCCACTTCAATGACATTTTGCAACGTAAAAAGGAACAGGCATGGAAAATAAACACTTACCGACTCAAAACGCCCTTTTTCCTCCTTCTATTTTGCTATTTTCTCCATGAAATCGCCTTTGAATAGACATGTATCTGAACGCGAACGAGAATCCGCGTAAAAGGCTGACTTATCTTCTGACAGGCCGAGTTGTCGGGATATCCGGTGTGATTATTAACAAACATAAAAAAGGCGCAGTGATACATTTCTGTATAAAAATAATTCCCCTGCAAACTTGAGCTAAACAATGTGTAGTGTTTTCTATTGGCATTGTGTGATACTTTCAAAAAAGTTTAAAGAATACAACAATTGAACTGGTAATTATACTATACCAATGCGGTAGAGGTCAGAGGTCAACAAGTCCGTCTCTACTACAGGAATAAATTCTTTCAGTGTAAAATCTATGGGGAAAATTTATCCCCCTACTAGGTGAAGAAAGCAAAAATTTATCCAAGGCTTTTATTGTTCGAATAAACAGCCATTTATGGGATAAAATCAGAGATGTTGATGTCTATACCAAACATAAAATTTTGATCTCAGAATATAGATTAAATTTCAATTCAAGGTGATATTTAAAGAAATGATCTCGACCATTTCATATCACTTGAAGGAGCATTTCCTCCCGAATGACAATTTGGTGATGCCAGTAAACTGAAATCAGCTGTTGGATTCTAAAGTGATGAGAGTTAGAAAGTCTTGGTAATTATTTAACGGCATCTAAAAAAGAAGCTTCTGTTGATACGAGTAGGGCTGTCACGACTTTTTAATTTAGGAATCGATTAATCGTCGCAAATAATCGATTATAATCGATTAATCGTACATAGATGACCCCGTCCCCACATTTCCCTCTCTTTAAGTTGTTAAAAATGAAGTTCAAGTCAGTTGACCTTCCTCAAGTAAACAACGAAGACGATTCTCTTTTAGGTACATTCAAAGGTTTGATGTTCTGAACTTTTGAATCGTCAGTGTAATAATCAAGACCGGTCGTCAGTTGCGAACTTCGCAAGTTCGCAACTGCCGACCGGTCTTGATTATTACACTGGCGGTTCAAAAGTTCAGAACATCAAAGCTTTGAATGCTCCTGAAAGGCAAATGCTTCTAACGGCTTCTTGAGATTTAACGTTGACGTTCTTGACCCTTTACCTTAAGAAACAGTAGTTTTTTCATTTTTTTTAATTATTAAACGTCTAAAACGGGGTAAAATTTACCGATTCTTCAACAACGAAAAACACTAATCGATTTCGGCGTGATCGATCAGCAATCGATTAATCGAATAATCGTGACAGCCCTAGATACGAGCATGAAATTCAACATTGTGTAAACCTTTTGTAAGGTTGTATTGATCTGAGTTTCGAAAAAAGTGTCAAAAGCATGGGTGCGAAGTCTGCAATTGGGGGAAGCGGGGGTGGGGGGGGGGGGGGGGGTAACAACCTCATCCCGGTAAAAATTCCCCAGATCAAGGGTTTCGTCGGGCAGAGGTTTCACAAGAAATTATGAAATATCCTTGCATGCCTCATGAAAATACACACATTGTAGAGTACTCATTTGGGAAAAGTCTTTTGCTTGCCGGACAAAAACATACACAGATTGGAAGTGCAATAAATGCCCAACTTAATATATCGGAAAACAAACATGAACTTCTAAACTGCATTTTTCAGTCCAAAGTTCCAGGAGAAATCCTATCTTCAGAGACAAATGTCTTTAAAAACTGAATGACTATGTTCACTCTAAAATCAGTTAGGTGAAAATTAACCCAAATCATGTGGGTTGAGTGAAGATGAACCATATTGGGTTCATATTCACTCATCACAGTTGAGTTGGGTTGATTTTCAACCCAATACTATAAAACTTTTACAATTGTATTTTCTAGAATTGTATTTTCTTGTTCTGACTTTAAATGGGCTAAAATGAACTATTAGCATTTTGAAAGATGTGGCAATTTGCCATATCTTTTAAAATGGTAATAATTCATTTTAGTCAGTTATATTAATAGGTAGAAAATACAATTCTAAAAAATACAATTGTAAAAGTTTTATAATATGGGCTCCTGGTTTTAGAGTGTAAGAGAGTACCGTACTTAACAAATTATTTCACCTGTTTTATCTTTAAAATACAGTATTTTATAAACGTAAAGTATATTTGTAGCATTTTAAGGGTAAAATAGGATCCAGCCACCAATACCTGGGGTGGAAGTCCTCTAAAATAGTCAACATGAGTATGAACGATTGGCTGGATTTGACATTACCTCCATGTTGCGATCACGATTAGACACTGTGCAGAAGCATGTAACCTTAAACACCAATAAATATTTGTAGCCTGTTTGTATTTGATAAAAGCAATTGGGTATGTTTCAAATAGTTGGGTGATATGACCGAGCGGTCGGGCACCGACGTCCTACACCCCACAATTATTTTTTGTTACTTACGGCCGTGGTTAAAAAAAACCATAATAATAATAATTCTCCGGGGACATTGCGAAGTTACAATAGTGGGAAATTGGAAGCTTTAGATTGGAAAAAGGTTGGAAATTTCAGAGAGGGCGCTAGTGGATTTTTTCCAAACCAAACATGTCTAAAATTTAGCTAAAATATAGAGTTTTTAGACTGAAAAGTCCTCCGAATATTCATTGAAAAGTAGTCAAAATGCCCGCAAATATTAATTGTACTTTGAGTTTGTTACAACCGAGAGCCACCATTTACCTGGCAAATTGGCCGCATTTGCTTCCAGAATTTACTAGAATTTACTCGCGGTTGGTGGGGGTGTGCTAATGGAATTTTCCACTTGTTGGAAATTATATCGTGGTAGTAGGAATTTTACCAATCTGGGTGTGCAATTGTTTATTTATTTATTGGGGTTCAAGGTCACATACCTGTGCACAGTGGCTAATCGTGACCGTGACAGTTTTACGGGTGGAAGAAGCCGGAGTACCTGGAGAGAACCACTGAGCAACGACGAGCAACTGTCAGCTCCTCAACATTCTAACTCTGTTCAAGCTCCACTCAAGCGGGGTTACAGCGGTTGAAGATATGTGCACAATCGACGTGTAATACGCCTTGTACACGGCGTCATCGTGCCCCCATGTAGGCAACCGAGATAAAGTGCCTTGCCCAAGGACACAACGCGGGTCGTCCCGGACGGGGATCGAACTAGGGACCTCTAACATAGAAGTCCAACAGTCTACCACTGAGCCACCGCGCTCCCAGGGTGTGCAATTGAAAGTTTAGAGGTGAACATTCCTCCACTCAAGACCCTCTCAATGACGTCCCTCCTGTTTTCCTAACACGACGAAACGACAACACTTTTGAAAATATTTCTTGGATGACTAAACATTTATATTCCGTTACCTCAATAACATAACATTACCTCAGCGAGCTCGTTCTATTGTGAGACCATAATATATCTTTTGAAAGCAAAACTTAAGAAAAGTAATGTACTTTGAATAGAGAGTTTTGTGAATAATCTTGGAGAGACATGGTCATTAGGTTAAATAATAGTTCAAACACAGCGAATAACCACTAACTGAAAGGAGTTTGGCAAGCGTCTCCTGGAGCCAATACTATAAAACGTTTACAGTTGTATTTTCTAGAATTGTATTTTCTATATTTTAATATATGGAAGATAGGGAAAAAGTGTTTTTCTCATATAATATTTATGAAACGAGTCTAAGAATTTTCCGTTTGGGCGAGCCCAAACGGAAAATTCGGACGAGTTTCATAAATATTATATGAGAAAAACACTCATTTCATATTCTATTTACCGTTAAAACTAGAAGCCCTGTCATGAAATGCGCACAAATAGCACGTCGACATGCGCGTTAATCTACGCGTTATGACCATAGTAAGGCTATCAAATTCTGTACATGTGGCCTGTGCACAAGCAATATTTCAGCCAATGGACCTCCGGGTAACCCGGAGGTCCATTGGAAAAAAACATTGCCTGTGTTTGCTCTGAGTAACCAGGAGAACCTGCCGTGCTTTGGATGCCATTCGATATGGCAATTGCGCTCAATTCCTACGCGCTATTAAGCCTAGATAAGCGCACAGTTCGTGACAGGACTTCTAGTTTTAACTGTATCATATGACACACACACGCACAAATTAGCCACTTAGTATGACTTTTTAACCGATCACCTAACTGAAGTTGCAGGCGGCACTGGGAAAAAACATCCCTGTATAACTAAAAATTTTCATTTTTTACTTCCAAAACATAGGTTATGACCCCTCATTGGAACGAGCTCGTCGAGCTCGTTCCAATGAGGGATAATAACCTATGTTTTGGAAGCAAGAAGAGAAAATATAAAAAAAATGAATGGCGTTTTTCTTGTAGGTAAAAGATAAATACAATATAACCCACCCCAAATAGGACAGATAACGTAAATTCTCCCTACTGAAATTATGCAAATGTGACCCGTTGTTTTTTGTTTATCCTATCAAATTGTCCAGTTTTGAAATTGACCAATGAAAGCTCCCAACTCTAATTATGCAAATTATGAAAATGTGGCCCAGTTTTATTTTGTTCAGCCAATCAAATTGTCTAGTTTTGAAATTGACCAATGAAATTGACGGAAGGCTTTATTTATCACTGATTAATATGAAAACAAAATATCAAATGTTTTAAAGTGAACAAAACGGACGACTCATATGATAAAACTGACTATTAATAAAAATGAATCATTAGCATTTTAAAAATATGGCAATTTGCCAACTGGTAAATTGTCAGATCTTTGAAAATGCTACTAGTTCATTTCAGCCCATTTAAAGTCATAACTAGAAAGTACAATTCTAGAAAATATGCAATTGCAAAAGTTTCATAGAATCCCCCACCCACCCCCCCCCCCCCCTCCACCCCGAATGGAATAGCATAAACTAACTTTGCAAGGAAGAAATAAAAATGTTTAAAAACATTTTTGGTGTTTGTATACACACATCGAAAAGTTTTTCCCAAACTATTTCTCAATTGAAGATACAACACAATTTGACATTTCCCATCAACTGGCCTGTATTATCATAGAGAAAATCTATAGAACCTTACCGTACTGAGCACTTGAAGGAAACAGCCCAGCGTTCTCATATGTCTGTTTTTGTATCTCATCTCCAGGTACTGAAAAGGAGTAAGGTATAACGATCACACTTTGTTCATTCTTAATTATGTACTCGGGTGTCGAAATATCAAAATTTTAAGCAATATATTTTTCTGCAATGTAACTAGGAATTTTTAACCAATTCACTCTTATGTGAATTGGTTCATTTTCTTGTGGTATTGACCCTTCATCCCAACGTACCGGCCAAAGCCGACAAGCGTTATTCTCAAAAATCGCCAATTATTATTCATTATTTGTTTTTCATTTTTGTCTCAAAAATAAAGGTTATGACCCCTCATTGGAACGAGCTCGTTCCAATGAGGGGTCATAACCTTTGTTTTTGAGACAAAAAATTAAAACAATTTGTTATTCAAGAATTGTTTTTGCAACTGTCGTCTGCTTTTCACGTTAGGTAAAGGGTTAAGAGGGAATGGGGCTTGAAGTGACAGTATTTTGACTTCAGAGTGCAGAGGATTAAACACATTTTTATCGGTGAAATCATTACGGGGAAAAAAATACTGAATCCAGTAAGGTTTGTGAAGTTGGCTTAACGCTGAGAAAGAGGTCTTCAGCTGCCCAATGTGATAAAGCGAACACTTTCAATTAGAACGTCCCAAATATCAGTATAACAGAATAAGATTCCCTGGGAGTATAATGGGGAACGGAATGGGAGATGGAATGATATCGTCGTGTGAGAACCATAATGTTCTATCTTCCACTGGAAGATAGAACCTTATAGTTCTCACGCGACGATATGTAGGTATTGGCAGACACAAAGGAGAGGGTTAGTATACTTATCGGAGATATTGGGAAAATTGAGTTACGGGATGTCATCAAACAGTTCGTTTGCGGGAGTTGGGAGGAGAGACGAGGTGTGAGAATAACGTGGCATTTGGTAGCACAAGGTTAATTTTGGCCTTCTCAATTAAGAACCGCAACAAATCAGCGGCCGGCCAAAGTGTTATTATTATTATAATATTTTGCGTTTGACATTCATTTGTCATTCGACTATAGTCAGTTTCGTGAAACTGACTACAGGCGAATGTCAAACGCTAAACATGAAACTGACAGAAGCGAATGTCAAACGGCGAATATGAAACAGACAATAAGCTACTGTCAAACAAATGTCCAACGTCCAATGACAAACTGTCTAAAGACAAATGTCAAGCGAATTTCAAACACAGAACGTCAGCCGAACTTACTTCAGACGATTGTCAAATGAAAGTCCAACGCCCAATTTCAAGCTAACTTAACAGACCTAATCTACTAAGGGAGGGAAAACACCACAGGCTGTAAACACAGGCACTCATTGTTCTGTCAGAATTCAATATGTTCAATAATTTATATATACTGCTCGCACTTTTCACCCCCACACATACTCGTCGACATATTTGAACATAAAAAGAAAATGGAAGGAACGTGTGTGATTCTAATCACAGTCCACAGATGAGAATGATAAACTTTCCCTTCATCCTTTCATTGGTTATCACCTGTATGCAATCACACATGTTGAAGTCATGGAAAATGAAAGTGGGTCACTCTGTTTGCTGAGAATTTCAAACAGCACACAGAAGAACACAGTTTTTATCAAAAATAATTTATTCATGTCATGAAAAGCAGTTTTATTTTGCAGTATGCCCCTCCCCCGTCATTCAATATTTTTCTGACAGCGTTTCGTCATTCTTGAACCAAATGCGGAATGTCGGTTGTGGTGGCAGATTGCTCTATTCACCCACAAGGGTTTGTGCAAGTTCTTGGAGGGTATTAAGTTTGATGGGAGGGCACCTCTGTGGTACAGAGCATGTCCTTTGCAAGTTCTGTCCAGGGAGATCGAGTGAGCATGCTTTGCAATAGGCCCAGGGAGCCCTCTTAATTTCTTTTCTTAGTTTAATGGGTCATCAATCTGGCTCGATTGGGGACTTGCAGTATCATCCATTGGGTTGAAGTCTGCGTTTACAATCCTTTCATACGGTCGTCTAAAAGTTTTCAGAATCTCATATCTGTACTATTTTCCATTCAGATTCTAATTCTGGATAAGATAGGGGACTATTATAATCCCTGATGGGTACGAGTGTGGGATGGGAAAATCTCCCCCGAGGGCAAGATATTTGGGCCAGACACGAGGCTTGCCGAGTGTCTGGACCAAATATCTTGCCCCGAGGGTGAGATTTTCCAATCCCACACCCGTACCCATCAGGGATTCTTTTTCTCCCCGCCATACAGCGGTAACGTTAGCCAGAGGTAATCGGCGGTCACGTGCTGATAATTCGTTGTTTTGAAAAACTAATGACACCATCGGAAAGAGCATGCAAAAGTTATGTATATACCAAAGGTATATACCACGAAATCGATTAAGAACGGTGGCAGATTGAGGGTTGAAGAGTTTTAGAGCATCGAACGTTGATCACACTGCATTCCGATGACGTCAATATGAATTAGTTGGTAGCAAGAAACTGATGCGATATGCACAACGTCATAATAACGTTGTAAATGTATAACGTTAAGTGGGTGGGGTGGGATACATCTGTCTCTCCCTGCTATCTCACCCTGGACAGACGTGTGTTACATATGCAGTGGGGGGAGAAATTCACCTCCCAGCATCATTACTGAGTTACAACCACACCGGTTATGCTTCGCCACAGTGACATCAGATAACCACTCAATGTCCCTTCTCCATATTTCAGTATATCTATTCATAAAGTCAAGACGTAATATGGCCTCATATGTGCACAGGAGTTGGACTATTGAGTCTTTGTCCAGTTCATAGATATCTTCACTACTCAACCCTGAATTGTCTGCATTCCTCTCGCAGAAGAACACGATCTGTGGGTTTTCCTTCACGTAGTCCAGCAGTGTGGAGTTAGTTCCTGATTGTGTCTGTGGATAGAGTGTTTCCAGTTGCATAATGGAAGTTGCTTTGCAGAGCTCCAGCATTGACGATGCAGTACACACACGCTGTGGTAACAATATAAAATATAAGGAGTCGTTGTGACCCCTTTACGACCTGCGGCATGTTTTCTCTCAACTCTGCCAGAAGGTTTGAACTGATTCTAGGCCCTAGAGATCTCACTTTGGCACAAGCCTTTTGACACAGCAGTCGGCCACTTTAATATGCCTGACTGTCGCATCCCTTTACCATTTGACTGTTTTTGGAGACTTGAATAACGTCTGGGAGTCATAAGAGATACTGATTGTTACGTGTAGACTGCCAAAGTAATGTTTTAACCCTTTTTACCCAACGCAGACGATATCAAAATTTATTATTATTTTTTTCATTTTTCAAAAAATTTCAACAAAACCATATCATGTGACCCCTCGTTGCAACGAGCTCGTTCCAACGAGGGGTGACATGATATGGTTTTGTTGAAATTTTTCGAAATATAATATTTTTTCAACTGCTGAATTTGCATATTACGCGGGCGGATGCGGCCGATTCGTTGGGTAAAGGGTTAAATCAGAATGATCAAGTCAAGAAGACTTAATCGTAATCTGAACATGAGTCTAATGAGGTTTTACATCCTCAGAAAGGGAGATGGCCCAAGATTGACCATGGATGATTGCACACAATCAGCATCAAATTAAAGATTCGGAAAGAGTTTACTAGTTCCATGTAAATGATCAGAATCATACATTTACCCTTTATGTTCAGTAATGTCGATGAGTAGGGGTGATCCTTGGGAGTAGTGTATTCTATCAACACACAGAACATCACACTGTGTGAATGCGTTGGTCAAAACGACACGAGAAATAGCTCGGAAGGATAGAATGAGAGGCGCAGCAATAGAACGAGTGCAGCATTGAAATCCATTAATTTATAGATTCAAACGTCACACACAGAAAATTTCAAACCTCTTTGTTATTTATTGGCCCGAAGCGTTGGATATATCGACTGTCAATACAGCTTCCGAATTGAGCTTGGTTAGAATGCGACGTTTCGATTCTCGATTACGAAATGGGAGGAGTTTAGTTCTTTTGATGTATTCATGACGTGAGGTGGAAAAATCATCTGTCCACGGAAATCAGTATCGAACACGTGTTCCGTACGGATTTGTAAATATGGAACTGGAGAAAAGGTAATAGGCGTGTACGTATCACATAATGTGTTCCGATTCCGTATCATATAGACGACTTTTTCTGATTCTGTATCATATGGATTCAACTTCCAGTAAACACCGCGCTATGACAAATAATATCATTATATGCATTGTTATTGCGCACTAAAATATGAAATTCCACATTTTGACCAATTCCAACCGAATTTAAACTGAAAAACGGGGGAAACGGGTCATGATAATACATTTATCGAACAATCCCGTTACATTAGGCCCGTTTCCCCCGTTTTTCAGTTTAAATTCGGTTGGAATTGGTCAAAATGTGGAATTTCATATTTTAGTGCGCAATAACAATGCATATAATGATATTATTTGTCATAGCGCGGTGTTCACTGGAAGTTGAATCCATATGATACGGAATTAGAAAAAGTCGTCTATATGATACGGAATCGGAACACATTATGTGATACGTACCTTTTCTCGTGGTTTTCAGGCCAAAATCTGTATGATTGTTAGATAAATACTCAAAATACACGAGGTACGATACGACACTTATCACATCGGCACTTTCAGCAAACTGTGAAACAGCGAATAGTTCATCGATCTTACTCAAATAAACGGCAGCATCGCATATTGTTCACATAGCTATTGCGATTTGATTGGAATGGTTTTAAAAAACAGTTGGAGAGCGCGGTAGCTCAGTAGGTAGAGGTGCAGGCTGCAGCCTGCAAGCCGAGAGGTCCTCGGTTCGAATCCCACCTGCGGCAACCGCGTTGTGTCCTTGGGTAAGACACTTCATCTCCATTGCCCGCGTGGGGACACGGTGGCGTTGTGTACTAAGGCATACTGTACGTCGATGGTGCACTTGTCTTCAACCAATGCTAACCCTGCTTGTGTGGACTTGGGGAGCTGACAGTTGCTCGCCGTTGCTCGGTGGTACTCCGGCTTCCTCCACCCGTAAAACTGTCACGGTCATGATTAGCCATTGTGCATAAATATGTGACCTTAAACACCAATAAATAAATAAATAAATAAATAAATTAATTAATAAATAAATATAAAAAAAAACAGTTTTTCAATTTCATGACACTAAACTTTTCATTATCAAACATGAACACAGCATGTACATTGAAACGGAAATAAACTTGCGATTTTTTTCATAATTTGTTGATGGCAAAGACAACTCGTCTCTTGAGTTCCAATGTGTTCTATGTGCCTACTGGCACATAGAACACACTGGAACAGTAGGCACATAGAACACATTGGAACTCAGGGGACGAATTTTCTGATAATCAATGTCAAACAATGATATTTTCGGTAAATAAGCGAAATAGAAATACCTTTACAGTCATCATACAGTTTATCTTGACTAGCACTGTAATCTACGTAAAATGTAGGGCTGTCACGATTATTCGATTAATCGATTGCTGATCGATCACGCCGAAATCGATTAGTATTTTTCGTTGTCGAAGAATCGGTAAATTTTACCCCGTTTTAGACGTTTAATAATTAAAAAAAAATGAAAAAAACTACTGTTTCTTAAGGTAAAGGGTCAAGAATGTCGACGTTAAATCTCAAGAGGCCGTTAGAAGCATTTGCCTTTTAGGAACATTCAAAGCTTTGATGTTCTGAACTTTTGAACTGTCAGTGTAATAATCAAGACCGGTCGGCAGTTGCGAACTTGCAAAGTTCGCAACAGACGACCGGTCTTGATTATTACACTGATGGTTCAAAAGTTCAAAACATCAAACCTTTGAATGAACCTAAAAGAGGATCGTCTTCGTTGTTTACTTGAGGAAGGTCAACTGACTTGAACTTCATTTTTAACAACTTAAAGAGAGGGAAATGTGGGGACGGGGTCATCTATGTACGATCAATCGATTATAATCGATTATTTTGCGACGATTAATCGATTCCTAAATTCAAAAATCGTGACAGCCCTAGTCTGGAGCCCCATTGCTGCATTCCTTGGTAACTTTTCTTGGCCCAGTCCGCCAATGTCAGATCGAAAGTTCTTGGCTCCGGTCCTGAGTAGCATCATCCGTGTTGTCGCCTTGGGCAAGACACTCAATTCCAACTGCCCAGGTGATAGCGGAATCATAGCGACTTGACCCAGTGTGCTTAGACATACTGCACGTCTACAGCCGGCAATAACCCTACCTATATTGGGCCAGTAAGCTGGATAGTTCAACAGTTACTCTATAGTTCTCTCCAGGACTCTTACGTCCTCCACCAACAAAATGATTCGACACGATAAGACACTGGATGTTGAAAGTGTCGTCAGATCTCCCCAAATAAATAAATATTGACCATTTTATACCTACCTCAAAAGCGCTGGTTAATTTCAAGGCATGCAACATTGGAACATACAATACCGACGAAATCACTAAAGCAATCGTCCAACCTACAGTTAGTAAGATGAATTGGAAGCCATAAAAATACACCTCAGCCGGTGTCCCCATCATGAGTATTGACGATTCATTCGTGACAACAAGCGATAACACAACTGGGAGAATACTCAGTTTTCTACTTCCAACAAGATACTCTGCTGTCGTCTGCTCTTTACGTTTGTATATTCCGAAGTATACTCCAATACTCAACGACACAATAATCGAGAGTCCAAATACGACGTAATCCGGTATGCTAAAATCTGGTATTGTCGTGTCCATCATGCTTAAAAAGATATAGATCGCATCAATATTAGGGTTTGTTATATTCCCGGTTTTCTATAGTAACGGAAAGAGGAACAAAATTACACTCAGAAACGGGAACCGGAAAATGTTCCGGATAATATCAAGTAAATTTACAAAAGTAACAAGACGCATTTATTTTCGTGAAAATGAACATATTTTATTGGCAATCTGCCATCTCCGTACGGAAAAAGTTCTTTTCCTAAGTGAACTGTGAAAACCCAAATCCGCTTTCAACTCGTCTTCGTTTTAAGAATCGCTAGTTTTATCACCACTAACTCGAGGCCTCTACTCCCTCTTCACTGCCGTCACCAGTCTCCTCTGCTCGATGCAGAGGAGACTGGCGACGGTAGTAAAGAAGAATATGATGTTGAAGGAGGAAGTGAATAGTGAGTGATACTAGTGATTCTGAAGATGAAGACGAGTTTGAACTTTGAAGCGAGTGAAGGTCCTTCTTTTGAAGGGAGGAGACCTCCGGAACTGATCGAGAGCTACCGCGATTTGGTTGAAAAGATTCTTCATAAAGCAGGTTTGTGAAAGGTTCAGGCGTGGGAGAGCTGACGAATCCTTACAAAGTTACGTTGGAGCAATTTTTCAATTTAGAAGACTTCAGTTCAACACCCAAACAGTACCATGCCGTGATTCCCTGTTCCGCGCTATAGATTTCCCGGGTATTGTGACCGGCTTTCGAAATTGAGAACCCGCGAATTGGAATTCCCGTTCCCGGGATTAAACCCTAATAAATATGGCTTTAATAACACCTGTCTTATATTTTATTTTATTTTCTGTACTGTAATTGAATACCGAGTGCGTTATAGACAATTCCATATCATTGAAAGCTCATTGATTAGATGACTGACCTTCAGATCGAAAGGGCGTACGTTCGACCCTGACCCGCGTCATCTGCCTTATATCATTGGACACGACCAGTGTTCACGCAGGTCCGAAATATTTTGGTCCAAATCTCTTACCACCTGAAGTTAGCTCCTATTGGACTGACTTTTTTCGAGTCATCCAAACATTTGGAGAACATAATGAAAGGTAACTCTAATTGTTTTAGTCATATTTGCGTTTCCAAAATATCAAAAGCTCACTCCGATTGGTTGCTTAGCACGTAGTCCAAATATGGCTTAACGGGCTATTATATATATCTATATTTTGTTTTGCCGCCCCGTGGCATTGAGAACATTTTCGGGTTTCCGTAAAAGCGTATAATAATGGAATAAAAGGATCAAGTCACATCGTCTGTCGTTCACATTTATTACCACGTGTGCTTTGTATTGAGAATAACAATGTGCTGTGGTATAGTTTCCTTGGATGTGATATCTCCGTACTCTATACGGACTTACAGAACAGGACATTAAACATTTATATCCGTGCTCAATACGGAATTATAGCAGCGAAAGGGTTAAAGAAAACCGTTCAAGACGTTTGTTTTCAAATTTAATATGCAGCTGTTTGGTGAAAATATCATGATTGTGATTACGAACCATCTATGTCCAAGTATTTCGTTGAGAGTTATTGCCCTTGATGCACTTAAAATGTTTGGTCGTCACATTATCATCTCTTGACATCACAAGAAAACCGTTCAAGAATTTTTTTTTTCAAATTTAATATATATCTTCTGGTGATAATTTTACAACTGGGATAGCGAACCAGCTGAGTCCAAGTATTTCTTTGAGAATTATTCCCCTTCTTGGAGCTCTAATTTTCTTTCGCTACATAACCATTTCTTGTCTCCACTTTTCAAATCAAAGCGTTGAAGACTTTTTTCTCCACATTTAATACATAACTTTGTGGTGATAATCTCATGATTGCGAACCAGTTGTGTCCAAGTACTTCATTGCTCTTTTGAATTACATACAGTACAGTAGCCTTGAATTAGTCGTAATCCACGCGTGAGCAGTGATGTCCACGCATGCGTTCACCAGATAATAAAAATCATTAGCAGCAACATTAGTAGTATGTAATGTACCTTTGAGGGAACATTTGGGGGACCCCGGTGGGGGACCCCGGAAGTGACGTCATGTCACGTGACGTAGTGGCGCCATGTTGTGTTGTCATGGTAACCCGCGTGAGCGGCCATCTTGTGACGTCATCTCCATAGTGATACGTGGTGTGAGTGCGCATGCGCAGCGCGTGTTGTTAGGGTGATACGTGTTTCCGTCGTCCATTTTGTATACTGGAGGCCGCCATCTTGGTTTCTATGGTAGCACGTGGTTGCTATGTTACCTAAGGCCTACAATAGGATAGGGGTATGTTCGGTGGGTATGTTCGATTGAATCGGAGTAAATCTGATTACCACAAACAACCCGACAATCCCCCAAATCACCAAAATCCACCCAAAATCACCGAAATTGACTTTATTTCCCCAATTGATCGGCTTAGCACGTAGTGCTATAGTACTAAAGGGTACAAGGGGTGCATTCAATTGAACAGGAGTAATGTTCTGGCTTAGAATTCGCCCAGAATCCCTTTTTGGAATTCTATCCCATGATGTTTTTCCCCTATTAAGAATAGCACGTAGTGCTATAGGACAAATTTACCCAGAATTCTCTGCTTCTATCTGTATATGCAATAGTTTACGTCTATCTGGCCGTGTTTCTTTGTTCTAGAGTATACTCCAGTAGCGTAGAAGAGCCTATTATTTGGAACATTTTACCTTATTATTACTATATTTAGCAATTTCTGGTCTATTCTTGTTAGTTCTGACCCTATTCCGTGTACTCTTGTTGTTTCATTTATCTAACTAACCAATCAGATTGCTTGATTTCCCATAATGCAGTTATCTCCCTTGTGTATAATAAAAGCCTATATCCAAAGGCCATATCCCATGGAATCCCAGTTTTGGGAAACACCCGTGGCTATGCAATCCCTTTTTTGTCATATGAGGCCATGAGGGCTATGTAAAAGCCCTCAATGAGTCCTCATTTATTATCCCTCATAGCCTCATTGAATTTTGAGGTTATGAGGACCATTAAAAATCCCTCAATGAGGTATAATTTACTACGACTCTTATCCTCATTTCAGTATTTAACAGGTATATCCTATGGAATCCCATTTTGGAAAACGCCTGTGACTGTGGAATCCCTTTTTTGTCGTATGAGGCCATGAGGGCTATGTAAAAGCCCTCAATGAGTCCTCATTTTTTATCCCTCACAGCCTCATTGAATTTTGAGGTTATGAGGACCATTAAAAATCCCTCAATGAGGTATAATTTACTACGACTCTTAGCCTCATTTCAGTATTTGAGAATACCTATGGCCTTGTATTGTATTATTCGAGGATACCTATCGAGGATACCTTCTGGAGAATCCCCTTTTTTTGTCGTATGAGGCCATGAGGGCTATGTAAAAGCCCTCAATGAGTCCTCATTTATTATCCCTCATAGCCTCATTGAATTTTGAGGTTATGAGGACCATTAAAAATCCCTCAATGAGGTATAATTTACTACGACTCTTATCCTCATTTCAGTATTTAACAGCCATATCCCCAGGCACCCCAATTTCGGCACCCCTTTTTAGAAAACATGGCCTTCGGCACCCCTTTTTTGTCGTATGAGGCCATGAGGACCATGAGTAATCCCTCAATGAGGTCTAATGTAGACTTACCAACCGCTTCCATCTTGTCGCCACAGCTCCAAGGCCATTACAGGTCTATGGCCTATCTGTCCTATCATTAGCTTCTACAACAGTCTTGTTCCATTGCGGTCTTGTCCCAGTACTATTGACTAAACTACCGTCCATTAATATTGACTTGTATCACTACTTCCTAGCTATACCTATCTCAGTCTCGACTATAACATTGATCAAGGTTGAATCAGATTTCCCCTGTATACGTATAAGGCATTCCGTTATTGAGATTCCTAGCCGAGTCCGTAAAATTTGAATTCCGTGTTTTGACATCGATACTCGAGGGTATTTCCCTCCCCTATTAGAAGAATTCAGTTCAATGGGTTGTAGTTTAAAAATTCAGATCACCTTTCGTTATATTGTCATGAAGTTTAAAATTCATTCAGTTCAAAGGGTTTTTATTTATATTAGATATAAAAAGTTCATTCAAAAAAATCATTCAGTTCAAAGGCGTTAATTATATTACATTCATAATGGTTATAGTTCATTCATTCAGTTCAAAGGGTTATATTTAGGGGTTATAGTTCTAAACTTTGTTCAGTTCAAAGGGTTCATTCAGGTTTGTTCAATTTAAGGGGTTAACATTGGGTTATATTTAGGGATTATAGTTCATTCAGGTGAAAACTTTGTTGTGTTCACTTCGACCTTGGTTGTGTTGGATCTTTTTTCACTTTGTTCTGTTAAGTCTGTCAAACTTGTTCGATCAATCCGACTAGTTTGACATTCTTTCACTTTGTTATGTTTACTTCGATCTTGGTTATGTTGGATCTGTACCTTTATTGTTTTATAGTGGTTGGTTGTCTCTGTTCAGAGTCTTGTAGTCATTGAGTGTTACCAATCCCTTTCCATACCCTCGAGTGTCGATGTCAAAACACGGAATTCAAATTTTACGGACTCGGCTAGGAATCTCAATAACGGAATGCCTTATACGTATACAGGGGAAATCTGATTCAACCTTGATCAATGTTATAGTCGAGACTGAGATAGGTATAGCTAGGAAGTAGTGATACAAGTCAATATTAATGGACGGTAGTTTAGTCAATAGTACTGGGACAAGACCGCAATGGAACAAGACTGTTGTAGAAGCTAATGATAGGACAGATAGGCCATAGACCTGTAATGGCCTTGAAGCTGTGGCGACAAGATGGAAGCGGTTGGTAAGTCTACATTAGACCTCATTGAGGGATTACTCATGGCCTCATACGACAAAAAAGGGGTGCCGAAGGCCATGTTTTCCAAAAAGGGGTGCCGAAATTGGGGTGCCTGGGGATATGGCTGTTAAATACTGAAATGAGGATAAGAGTCGTAGTAAATTATACCTCATTGAGGGATTTTTAATGGTCCTCATAACCTCAAAATTCAATGAGGCTATGAGGGATAATAAATGAGGACTCATTGAGGGCTTTTACATAGCCCTCATGGCCTCATACGACAAAAAAGGGGATTCTCCAGAAGGTATCCTCGATAGGTATCCTCGAATAATACAATACAAGGCCATAGGTATTCTCAAATACTGAAATGAGGCTAAGAGTCGTAGTAAATTATACCTCATTGAGGGATTTTTAATGGTCCTCATAACCTCAAAATTCAATGAGGCTGTGAGGGATAAAAAATGAGGACTCATTGAGGGCTTTTACATAGCCCTCATGGCCTCATACGACAAAAAAGGGATTCCACAGTCACAGGCGTTTTCCAAAATGGGATTCCATAGGATATACCTGTTAAATACTGAAATGAGGATAAGAGTCGTAGTAAATTATACCTCATTGAGGGATTTTTAATGGTCCTCATAACCTCAAAATTCAATGAGGCTATGAGGGATAATAAATGAGGACTCATTGAGGGCTTTTACATAGCCCTCATGGCCTCATATGACAAAAAAGGGATTGCATAGCCACGGGTGTTTCCCAAAACTGGGATTCCATGGGATATGGCCTTTGGATATAGGCTTTTATTATACACAAGGGAGATAACTGCATTATGGGAAATCAAGCAATCTGATTGGTTAGTTAGATAAATGAAACAACAAGAGTACACGGAATAGGGTCAGAACTAACAAGAATAGACCAGAAATTGCTAAATATAGTAATAATAAGGTAAAATGTTCCAAATAATAGGCTCTTCTACGCTACTGGAGTATACTCTAGAACAAAGGAACACGGCCAGATAGACGTAAACTATTGCATATACAGATAGAAGCAGAGAATTCTGGGTAAATTTGTCCTATAGCACTACGTGCTATTCTTAATAGGGGAAAAACATCATGGGATAGAATTCCAAAAAGGGATTCTGGGCGAATTCTAAGCCAGAACATTACTCCTGTTCAATTGAATGCACCCCTTGTACCCTTTAGTACTATAGCACTACGTGCTAAGCCGATCAATTGGGGAAATAAAGTCAATTTCGGTGATTTTGGGTGGATTTTGGTGATTTGGGGGATTGTCGGGTTGTTTGTGGTAATCAGATTTACTCCGATTCAATCGAACATACCCACCGAACATACCCCTATCCTATTGTAGGCCTTAGGTAACATAGCAACCACGTGCTACCATAGAAACCAAGATGGCGGCCTCCAGTATACAAAATGGACGACGGAAACACGTATCACCCTAACAACACGCGCTGCGCATGCGCACTCACACCACGTATCACTATGGAGATGACGTCACAAGATGGCCGCTCACGCGGGTTACCATGACAACACAACATGGCGCCACTACGTCACGTGACATGACGTCACTTCCGGGGTCCCCCACCGGGGTCCCCCAAATGTTCCCTCAAAGGTACATTACATACTACTAACATTTTAATTAATGAAGCACCGGGTTGTACCCGGTGCTTCATTAATTAAATTTTTGTTTATTCTTATAATCAGTGTTTCTAATCTAAAATTATTGCGTCCGTGGATATATTGCTTACCCGTGGAAAGTGACTTGTCCACGGTGGCTGTGCGGTGTACCAACTCTTAATGTAAAATGGTCTGCGAGGGTCTATAGATGTACATAAATGTTTTTATATGTTTTTTGACTTCCGTGTGTGTGTGTGGGGGGGGGGGGGGTGCTCGGAGGAAGGGTGGGGGGGGGGGGGGGCTCCACGTTTGTTTTTAGAGACGAGAAGCGTAACATACGGCAAACTCTCCCACGATTGACGCTAAATGTAATAAACTTTTAAATATTAGGAGTTTATTACATTTAGCGTCGTATTACATTAAGAGTTGGTACAAGCAACTCTTAATGTAATACGACGCTTAATGTAATAAACTCCTAACATTTAAGAGTTTATTACATTAAGCGTCGTATTACATTAAGAGTTGGTACAAGCAACTCTTAATGTAATACGACGCTTAATGTAATAAACTCCTAACATTTAAAAGTTTATTACATTAAGCGTCGTATTACATTAAGAGTTGGTACAGTGCTGTATTTCTAGTCATTACATTACCAATTCTTGCCATCACATTTCAAAGAGAATTGTTCAAGATTTTTTGTTAAAAAACATAGTTTTTGGTAATAATATTCTGAATGGGATTCTGAACCAACCGTGTATCAGTATTTTTTTGAGAGTTATTGTCCTTGTTAAACCAAGACATTCGCGTCATCACTCTACCATTTCTTTTCACGACCTTTCAAAGAATACCGTGCAAAATTGTTCTTCCAAAATTGAATATATAGCCTAATTTTGGTGATAATATCATAAATGGGTTGCAAACCGTGTCCAGGTATTTCGGACTGGTCGTAATCCATGCGTGAGCAATAAAAATTATCATCAGCAAACTTTTTATTAATGAAGTACCGGGTACTTCGTTAAATTAAATTGTTGATGCCTATTCCTATAATTAGTGTAAGGAATCCAATATTCTGCGTCCGTGGAAATATTGCCTACCCGTGGAAAGTGACTAGGGTCCTGCGAATATTCGAGATTCGATTCGATATCGATACCATACGTATGCTTCGAGATCGATCCCGAATCAATCTTAGGATTCGATTTTTTCGAATCTCTCGTACTAACTTCAATTTGTTACATTTCCAACAAAAATAGGATAAAACTGTCATTAGAAAATTCATTCATGTAGGCTCAATTCCTATTTATTTGAGTAATTGACAATGGTTAATTGTTAGGTAAGGTGTGAATTTGGCTCAGAACATTATCCATAGTTTTGGTTTTTGAAGGCTTAACTTGTTACTATTCACGTTCTTAAGTAACAAGGGTGTCGTCCCACCTAGCCAACCTTTTTAATTTCATTAGTAGCGTCTGGCCAACCGTTTAATGATCAGGAGTAGCGTCTAGCCAACCTTTTTTTCACACTTGCTTAATCCCTGTTATAGTCTGTAGCATATAAATTGTCATTTTTTTTTTTGCAAAATAAAAATCATTTTTGCAAATTAAAATATTGTTGTTTTTTGTCAGTCGGTTGAATTGAGAAAACAATTAACGTGAATAGTAACAAGTTATGCCTTCAAAAACTAAAACTGTGGACAATAGGCCTAGCTGTTTCAGCGACGGTGCTACAGATAATATTTAGTTATTGGTGTTTAAGGTGTTCACTCCGTCGCGTAAGGGTCATCACAGTGTTCCGTAACTTCCGTTTGATGCAATATGAAATAACTTGTGTATTAAGATTCGATTCGGGATTCGATTCGATGTCGATATCAGAGACACGATTCGATTCGAGATTCGATTGGAAAAGAAATTTGTGATTCGCAGATCCCTAAAAGTGACCACAGTCCACGGCGTCCGTACTGTATTTCCGATAGTTTGAAGCGCGGTGGCTCAGTGGTTACTGCGTTGGACGTCAAACGAAAGGGCCACGGTTCGATTCCCGCCAAGGGTTGCGTCCTTGGGCAAGGCACTTAATCCCGATTGCGCACGTGGGGCACAGTAGCACTGTGTACTAGTATGTACTGCATATCGGCGTTGTACTTGTTTTCAACCCATGTCACCCATGTTTGTGTGGAGTTAGTACCTTGGGAAGTCTGACAGTTGCTCGCCGTTGCTCGGTGGTTCTCTCCGTGTACTCCTGTTTTCTCCACCCGTAAAACTGCCTGGCACGAGGTGAGGTGAACATGACTGTCAAATGTGTCGTTAAACCGCAAACGAAAAAAAATCCAATAGTATTACCTTTCTTTCGGGTAAAAAATAATCGTTCACAATCCTCATACACTTTCTAAAAAAATAAGCGCGGAATATTGTACGAAGTTCGACTGACAGAACAAAACGCAGGCCTTTAAGATATTTTTTTTCCGGAATCTTTACGGGAAGAACACAAAGTCTGGTGACGTAGTATCCCAATCGTAAATCTTATCAGTCTAACAGAGACTTTCGCACAATGAAGGACGACTGATGTATGTGAATTACAAATTGGGTAATACGTCATTGGAATTAGTGTTTTTCCTATCAGCTGTCGTGTTCTCTTATCCGTAGTTGCGATTACGATTTCTCATTGAAACGCGCAAGTGTATCATATTATTATTATTATTATTATTATTATTATTATTTATTGGTGTTTAAGGTCACATACTTATGCACAATGGATAATCGTGACCGTGACAGTTTTACGGGTGGAGGAAGCGGAGTACCCGGAGAGAACCACCGAGCAACGACGAGCAGCTGTCAGCTCTCCGACATCGTAACTCTGAACTCTGCACCGCAGCACAGGCAGGGTTAGATTGGTTGAAGACATGCGCACCATCGACGTGCAGTACGCCCCAGTACACAGCGTCATCGTGCCCCCATGTAGGCAATCGGGGTGAAGTGTCTTGCCCAAGGACACAACGCGGTTGCCGCAGGTGGGATTCGAACCGAGGACCTCTCGGCTTGCAGCCTGCACCTCTACCAACTGAGCCACCGCGCCCCCAAGTGTATCATATTGCAAAACGTTTGAGGGCGTTTCTCCACCACTTAATGTGGCTGCTCACTCCAAGATTATGCCATTAAACTGCAATCGCCATGTGGCCTGAGTGTCTATCTCTTACTGGCAATCAAATCATTTGTCGATGTGCAGCAAGGGAAAATTGCGAAACGCAAACGGACTCGCAGTCGTCAATTCTGCGAGAAAGGTTTTTTGACCGCCCGACGAATTTACTACTATTATTAACCATTCGTATTTTTTTCTCAGTCGTCGTTCATTATGCGAAAGGTGTATAAAAATGAAATCGCCTCTTTTGGGGAAGGTCCTTGATAATATGTAGAATACTTAGGATTGGAATCTCGAGGGGTAGCAAGATTCTTCCTACACTGCAAAAAATATAGGTTCTCTTTAGAACCAAAACTGGTTCTAATCTTGTCCCTGAGATGAAACCAGCTCTGTTTAACCCTTTACCTAACCTGTAAAGCAGACGACACTTGCAAAAATAATTCTTGAATAACTAATTTTTTTCATTTTTTGTCTCAAAAACATAGGTTATGACCCCTCGTTGGAACGAGCTCGACGAGCTCGTTCCAACGAGGGGTCACAACCTATGTTTTTGAGACAAAAAATGAAAAAATACTGAAAATTAATTGGCGATTTTTGAGAATAGCGCTGGCCGGTTTTGGCCGATACGTTGGGTAAAGGGTTAAACAGTATTTATTTCAAATCAAATAAATTTACCAAGATTAACATTCAATTTTACAGAATATTACATGAACTGAAGTAGATTCAGCACTAAACTTGGAGCTTATTCAACGCAGTCGCCAAACATTTTCAAACAAAGGAGATATGAACAGATGGCATACCGAACCAAAACTGGTTCGATATGCCAACTGTTCATATCATATCTCCTTTGCTTAATAATGATTTGAGACAACCTCGTATAAGCTCTAAACTTACGGCTGAAACCACCTCAATGTATGTTTAATTCTGATAATATTTAATGTCAATCTTTATAAATTCATTTGGTTTGAAATAAATACTGTTTAAACAGAACTGGTTCCATCTCAGGGACAAGATTAGAACCAGTTTTGGTTCTATAAAGAACCTATATTTTTTGCAGTGTAGGTTTGCTTGATGGCATAAATCAATTGTTGCAGGCCATGCCGCTGGCTATAGTGGTCCTCAAGGAGGAAGGTGGAGGCGCGTGGATTATTCTTTCTCGGGGGTTACTATTTTGGAGAGTCAACACTAAGTCGTTCAAAATTCATTATATCTGATAACTATAGAATATAACAACCGTTGTATATACTTGAAGTATATACAACGGGTGTTGTATATAATTATAATTTATGCGAACGACCTCTGACCTCTTTCAATTCCATTTTCATTCATTCATTCATGAAACATCGTTATATCACAGGGCAGGTTTTAATTGTACGCTTATTGCACTTTGTCAAAATCCTCTGATGGTGTCATTTCTTATTTATTTTGCTTCAATAAAGGCAACCTAAAATTTTGCTTCAAAACATTGTAGAAATTATTTGAATGTTAATAGTAATTAGTATGCGGCGACTGCGAACTATTTATAGTCACGGCCTCGATCAAAAGTACTCGCGGAACTGCGCTAATTAAAAGTTCGTCTGCTCTACCTGAAAAAAAAACACTTCGTAAAAATTGTAAACAAACGCAAAATTATTTGTTATATTGGGACTACAGCATAAAACACGGAAGAAAACTGGAACTATGTCAAAAAAAGAATAACTCTACTGAAACACCGTTTTGTTACTGTTAATAAAATAGTTGAAATTTATTTTGTTTCAGCGCAGTTACATGATGCAAGAAGTGCAATCGCACTTTACAATCGCCGTCATCGATTTTGTAATGTAAGGGACACAACTCTATGCGTCTTGTCCTATTTCTTTTGTCTCGTAGACTGGTTTTCTTTGGAGGCCCGTGGGAAGCATATATAAGTCGGGTAGACGCACGAGACGGGTGTCTGTTTGTTATCAGATAAAAACAATAAACATATAGTGTGTTTTTATATCTGTGTTATACAACTCGTTGAAATATGGTTTATTTTTTCTCGGCGAAGCCTCGAAAAAATAAACCATATTTCAACTCGTTGTATAACACAGATATAAAAACACACTATATGTTTATTGTCTATATATCTTACCTTTAGCAAAACATGTAACTCGTGAAAATTAATAAATCCAGCTCTGGTAGAAGATTGAGGATGTAGTGTTTTCAGGCACTCTATAATCTGATTACGTAATATAATGTACAACCTCCTATGTGTAAGCGATGTGATCCTATATATTGCACTTTGAACCTCTGTTTCTGTTTGCACGCTACAACGTCAACATTTTTGGTTTCTTGACAACCGATGTATCTCCATTGAGAATTACATGGTATAACAATATATATATTGAAGTGCTTGCAGTTGTTGCCACAGTTGATATGCAGAATAAATGTTTTGAAGTGTGAGGTCAGATAATAGTTAGCGTATTACGTAAAAGTATACTGTGGAGTATTTGTGGTGCACTACAATTTCAGCTCCGCGACGTGAACAACACGATGTTAACCTCTTGTCTAGTGCGACCAGCGGAAGTGAATGGAGGAGGGTCGATTGCTCGAGTGCATCTCTTGGAGTGGCAAAATATATTAAAATATGTCAATAAAACCATGAAAGGGCAATTAACTCAATCCCGATTGTTCACGTGGGGGCATGGTAGCGCTGTGTACTAAGGTGTAATGCACGTCGATGGTGCACCTGTCTTCTAGTACTGAAGTGGTTAACCGGATAACCGGGTTGGAACTAGTTACCTACCTGACCGATTAGAAAAACTCTCAAACGGTTAACCGAAATATCGATAGTGATCGTCATTCTAGGGCTAAAACATAGTAAATCTGTCGCTTCTCCCCTGGGATAGATTACACCTCGAAGCCGTGTTTTATATATTGAGAAATAATCGACTTTGGCATTCATGGCTTTGTTAATGATCCAATTTCCGTGAGTACTGAGTAATCGCAGAAACTAGTCCGTAATGTGTATACAAACGAACGTTGTCGAGTACTCGAACGTTGTCGATATTATCCGGTTATAGCTCTCGATAAGTCGGTTGTGAAAATGAGCCAACTGTTTCAGTCCATCTGTCTTCAACCATTGCTAACCCTGCTTGTGTGGAGTTAGTACGTTAGGGGGTCTGGCAGTTGCTTGCCGTTGCTCGTGTCGTTAAACTCAGATAAACAAACAAATAAATAAATAAATAAATAAATAAATAAATAAATAAATAAATAAATAATAAATAAATAAATAAGAGTTTGTCTATCATATTCGCAGCATACACCTTATGGCGGTGAACAATTCTATTTGAAAAAGTACTATCAAAACAATAAAATGCAGTGACGGTTGGTTGGTTTGATCGTCCGTTGTAATCTTCAACATCACCACATGCTTTGCAATCGTATTTGGCACGAATGCTCTACACACTACAATAGCTGTTTCTGTTTTTTATTCCAATTGGATGTCAGTAGTAGGACATGTGCTTGTTTGGGGGACCCCGCAGGGGACCCCGGAAGTGACGTCATGTCACGTGACCTGGTGGCGCCGTGTTGTGTTCTGATGGTAACCCGCGTGAGATGCCATCTTGTGACGTCATCTCCATAGTGATACGTGGTGTCAATGAGCATGCGGAGCGCGTGTTAGGATGACACGTGTTTCCGTCGTCCATTTTGTATACTGGAGGCCGCCATCTAGGTTTCTATGGTAGCACGTGGTTGCTATGTGAACCAAAACCTAACAAGACAGGGGTATATTCGGAGGACGTGTTCCTTTGTACAGGAGTAATTTTTCCGATTCGTAGAATTACCACAAACAACCCGACAATCCCTCCAAATCACCGAAATTGACTTTATTTACTATGGATTCCCAATTTTATCGGTGTAGCACGTAGTGCTATAGTACCGAGGGGGTACCGGGGTGTGTTCGATTGAATATGAGTATTTTTTCTGACTTACACTTTTCCCCACATTCCTCGTTTAATTACCACAAACAACCCGACAATCCCCCCAGTTCACCGAAATTGACTTTATTTCCCCATTTTATCGGTATAGCATGTAGTGCTGTAGTACCAAGGGATACCGGGGTGTGTTCGATTGAATCGAAGTATCGCGAATTACCACAAACAACTCGACAAGTTTTACTATTTCGAATTCTTTCAGAATTTTCGGCTTCAGTCTATGCAGTAGTTTTCGTCTACCTCACCATGTTCCTTTTTTCTGGAGTATACGCCAGTGGCGTAGAGGAGCCTATCAGTTGGAACAGCTTTGCTTATTATTGCTATATTTAGCAATCTCTGGTCTATTCTTTTTAGTTCTGACCCTATTCCGAGTACTCTTGTAGTTTCATTTATCTATATCATTTATTTAGATTATAACTAACCAATCAGATTGCTTGATTTCCCATAATCTGTATGCCGAGTTATCTCCCCTTATTACAGCGAAGTCCTATCCGAGTCTCATCACCTCTATATTCAATCGCTATATCCCATGGAATCCCATTTTTGGGGAAACGCCCGTGGCTATGGAATCCTCATTGAATTTTGAGGTCACGAGGGCCATGAAAAATCCCTCATTGAGGTATAATTTACTATCCCTCTTAGCCTCATCTCGGTATTTAACAGCCATATCCCATAGAATCCCATTTTTAGGGAAACACCTGTGGCTATGGAATCCCTTTTTGTCGTATGAGGCCATGAGGGCTATGTAAAAACCCTCAATGAGTCTTCATTTATTATCCCTCACAGCCTCATTGAATTTTGAGGTTATGAGGACCATAAAAATCCCTCAGTGAGATATAATTTACTACGACTCTTAGCCTCATTTCAGTATTTGAGGATATCTATGGCCTTGTATTGTATTATTCGAGGATACCTATCGAGGATACCTGTTGGAGAATCCCTTTTTAGTCGTATGAGGCCATGGGGACCATGAGTAATCCCTATAATTTCCGTCTACCCCCACGTAACGAATACATATTCTTCCAATTGGTGACAATGAACTGGCATGGAAGATACCATTAGGCTTAAAGGGGGTTAAATAATCCACTCCTGTTTTACATACAATCTGATGGAACATGCATTGCTCGACGACTCGAATCCGATCGAGAAAATGAGCTGTAGAGCAATTACTCTATCGAGTAATTCCGCATATCTCTCGAACGACTCAAATCTCATCGAGCAAATGGGCTATAGGGCAACTGCGCAATCGAGTGACTCCACATACTGCTCTACGACTCAATTCATAGAAAAGGATTTCATGACCTCAGACGTTTTTCAGAAAGGGGTTCCATATAGATTCCAAAAGGGAATTCCAAGCTCCTACACAGCTTTATACAGCTTCTATACAGGTAGTCTTACCATCAGTTTCCATCATGTCCTATGCTATCTGTCCTATGATTAGCTTCCACTGTATTCACCTGATACTATAGTCTTCTGTACCCCTTACAGACTTGTACCATTACTACCATGTACTATTACTACTGGCTACCACTATTCTGTCCTGTCCAAGAATGTATTACCATTACTGACTTGACGCACTACTACAAACTCAGTAGCTTCTACGGCAGGTTTGTGCCTGCCATTGCGGCCTTGAACCATTACTATTGGGTACCGTTATTCTGTCCCATGTCTCAACCATTAATATTTAACCCTTTACCCAACGTAACGGCCAAAACCGGCCAGCGCTATTCTCAAAAATCGCCAATTAATTTTCATGATTTTTTCATTTTTTGTCTCAGAAACATAGGTTATGACCCCTCATTGGAACGAGCTCGTCGAGCTCGTTCCAATGAGGGGTCATAACCTATGTTTTTGGAGACAAAAAATCAAAAAAATTAGTTATTCAAGAATTTTTTTTGCAAGTGTCGTCTGCTTTTCATGTTAGGTAAAGGGTTAATAAATATAGCATGGTTTTGAGTTGACTATGCCAAAATAGTGGTCCTCGAGGGTTAAATAATCCACTCTTGTTTTACATACAATCTGTTGGAACATGTATTGCTCGAACGACTCGAATCCGATCGTGAAAATGAGCTGTAGAGCAATTGCTTGACTGAGTGATTCCGCATATCTCTCGAACGACTCAAATCCCATCGAGCAAATGATCTTTAGAGCAATTGCGCGATCGAGTTACTCCACATTCTGCTCTGCGACTCAATTCATAGAAAAGGGATTTCATGGCCTCAGACGTTTTTCAGAAAGGGATTCTATATAGATTCCGAAAAAGGGATTCCATAAGTGGGATTACGAGCTCCTACACAGCTTTATACAGCTCCTATGCAGGTAGTCATACCATCAGTTTCCATCATGTCCTATGCTATCTGTCCTATGATTAGCTTCCACTGTATTTACCTGATACTATAGTCTTCTGTACCCCTTACAGACTTGTACCATTACTATCATGTACTATTACTACCGGCTACCACTATTCTGTCCTGTACAAGAGTGTATTACCATTACTGACTTGACACACTACTACAAGCTTAGTAGCTACCCTTGATTCTGGTTAGGAATCTGCCTTTGGCCAAAATTAGGCGAATTACACCCAATGCATGGCAGGTTCTTCTGGTTACTCATAGCAAACACAGGCAATGTTTCTGCCTATGCACCTCCGGGTTACCCGGAGGTCCATTGGCTGAAACATTGCTTTGCGCGAGCGTTATGTACAGATGAGCACCTTGGCTGTTAAAGAGTGTCTTAACATTACTAACTTGTAACACTACTACAAGCTTAGTAGCTACCCTTGATTCTGGCTCGGAATCTGCCTTTGGCCAAAATTAGGCGAATTACACCCAATGCATGGCAGGTTCTTCTGGTTACTCATAGCAAACACAGGCAATGGTTCTGCCTATGGACCTCCGGGTAACCCGGAGGTCCATTGGCTGAAACATTGCTTGTGCGCGGGCGTTATGTTTGAATTCCTTCCTAATCCTCGGTTTCTCCTATAAGATATGCTATAATTTCCGTCTACCCCCAAGTAAAGAATACATATTTTTCCAATTGATGACAATGAACTGGCATAGAAGATACCATTAGGGTTAAAGAGGGTTAAATAATCCACTCCTGTTTTACATACAATCTGTTGGAACATGTATTGCTCGAACAACTCGAATCCGATCGAGAAAATGAGCTGTAGGGCAATTGTGCGATCGAGTGACTCCACATACTGCTCTACGACTCAATTCGTAGAAAAGGGATTTTCGTGGCCTCAGACGTTTTTCAGAAAGGGATTCTATATAGATTCCAAAAAGGGATTCCATAAGTGGGATTACGAGCTCCTACACAGCTTTATACAGTTCCTATACATGTAGTCTTACCGTCAGTTTCCATCATGTCCTATGCTATCTCTCCTATGATTAGCTTCCACTGTATTCACCTGATACTATAGTCTTCTGTACCCCTTACAGACTTGTACCATTACTACCATGTACTATTACTACTGGCTACCAATATTCTGTCCTGTCCAAGAATGTATTACCATTACTGACTTGACACACTACTACAAGCTTAGTAGCTACCCCTGATTCTGGCTCGGAATCTGCCTTTGGCCAAAATTAGGCGATTTACACCCAATGCACGGCAGGTTCTTCTGGTTACTCATAGCAAACACAGGCAATGTTTCTGCCTATGGACCTCCGGGTTACCCGGAGGTCCATTGGCTGAAACATTGTTTGTGCGCGGGCGTTATGTACAGATGAGCACCTTGGCTGTTAAAGTGTCGTTAAACCTTAATAAATAACTAAATATAATCATAGTAATTCCAGAATAAACAATAACATTGTATACAATGGCTTCTCGGATGGAGATGGTTGTTTCTTGAATACGATTGGTTGAAATGATAACAGTAGGATATCGCCCCTAGTGACTTGTAGCATTACTACAAGCTCAGTAGCTACCCCTGATTCTGGCTCGGAATCTGCCTTTGGCCAAAATTAGGCTCATCCAGAACACCCCATTTATCTAAGCCTGTCTATCCAATGCCGAGACCTAGTGCAATCTATGGATATAAGAAAGTTTGTGTTGACCGTACCGAGATGTGCTTATGTGTCACAATGTGTACACATTACATGTAGCACATAGGCACATCAAGAGATTCTGAACCCAGACATATCCGAAAAAGGGATTCCACGGAACGTGGGTCCGATGGTTGATGGAATGTGTTTGTGTACTAGTACACATTCTGTCACAAAGTGTACACATAACAGCACAAAGGCACATCTGGGATGTGTCAGTATGTGTTTATGTGCTAATGCACAATCTGTCACATTGTGCCACAACACATAGGCACATACGACGAAAAAGGGATTCTGTAACCACAAACATATCCGAAAAAGGGATTCCGTAAGTGGGATTCTTATCCGACTCCATGAAATGGGATTCCGTGATTTGACATAAACAATTGATGGTATGAAAAAGGGTTGATAACACTCAAACTACTGTCGGGACCTGAGACATCATTGTAGGAAAAAACAGGTTTACAACACCCCCCCCCCCCCTCCCCCTCCCGAGACCGCCCTGATTCGAATAGAAATTCGATTCCAATTCGAATAAATAGACCCGATTCAATTCAAGATTCGATCCGAAGCAAAAATGCGTAATTCACAGGGACCGAGTTGAATACTTAAAAATATCTGCCCCATCGGGGACAATAAGATTTCGTCCTTTTTAGGCTTCATCCTGGAAGAGGGTTGAAATCGAAGAAAGGTAACCAACAAACCAAAGATGGAACAGACTGGTCATATGTAACTAATTTTGTTCATATTTGCAATAATGAAAAACATGAATGTACGTATATTGTCACATATGACAATGTTTTGATGTAGCACCTCTGTGAAAAAGTGTTTGTGTGTAGGAGGGGGGGGGGGGGGGTGGGTGCTTATGTGCCCAGTGATTCCATCGCCTTTGGTGCAAGTCGGTTTGTGAAATATCCTTCAAGAAGGCCCCAAAAACTTGAATGCTGTCCAAACTGATGTCAAAATACTGAAATCTTAAGCAGCAAATTCTTTCAGGGAGACGACAAACATAAGTTTAAAGTTTTCCGTCGAATTTCTCACCTATAATATTACTTACTTATCTGTTGTTATGTGCTGTGTATATACAGATTATCATGGCAATGTGCATGTCCTGTGATTTGTATCAGATTCGAGGTCGTGTTTACAATCAGATCGCAACAAGCCGCTGTTAACTATACTTGTGTCTTATTAGTGGGTTGCAGAGCCCGACTTTTACTCGTCGTTGCTGATGATACCCTCTGGGTGCTACCGCTTCCTCCACCAATGAAACTATCCAACACGGCATCTGAAATCTTTACCTCCATTCCTAAAACCCCGTGACACCTGTTAAGCAATCATAGTGACTGGGTGTGCAGTGGCGTTGCGGTAACCGGTTCTCGACAGATCACCGAAGTTACACAACGTCGAGCCGGGCTAATCCTTGGATGGGTGACCGTCTGGGCGATCGATTCGGACTCCCGCGTTGTGTCCTGGGGCAACGCACTTAACCCTGATTGTCCACATGGGACACGATGACGTCGTGTACTAAGGCGAACTGCACGTCGATGGTGCACATGTCTTTAACCAATCTGCCCCTGCCTGTGCTGCAGTGCGGAGTTACGAACTTACGATGTTGGTGAGCTGGCAGCTGCTCGTCGTTGCTTGGTGGTTCTCTCCGGGTACTCCGGCTTCCTCCACCCGTAAAACTGTCACCGACACGATATGACCTTGGCTGTTAAAGTTTCGTTAAACCTTAATTAATAACTAAATATAATCATAGTAATTCCAGAATAAATAATAGGAGTGTATACAATGGTTTCTAGGACTGAGATTGTTGTTTCTTGAAAACGACTGGTTGAAATGATTGAAGTGGGATATCGTCACTTGAGAGGAACAAGGTGCGATCTGTTATTCATTGATATATAGTTTGACTATCACGTGCTAAATAGTTGGATAGTTAACTGTTGGATATTTTACGATTGCGTATGTGCAAGCACGGTGGCGTTCTGTACTAACACAGGGGCCTGCGAATCATCCATTTTTGCTTCGAATCGAATCAGGTCTTTATTCGAATTCGAATCGCATTTCGAATCGAATCAGGGGTGTCTTGAAGAAGACCGACTGGGAAAAGGTACTGTAAACCTGATTTGTTCCGACTGAGATGGCTCAAGTCCCGACTGATAAAATATTCCAACTACATCATCTAGGCATGCCTTCGTCGACGGCATGCCTTGAAGATGTAGTTGGAATTTTACCCAGTAAGGATTATGGTTCAAAAATAGAAGCGGATGCGAGTACCATCTGTATTAGGCACTGCACATGGGTTAGCCGATAGCAACATCTCATCTTTGATATGACCTGGAAACTTTAAATTCCCTTTCAACAGTGATAGTGTCTAGTGAGACTGGAATTAGTTAGGCTTGTGGCATGGGTACAGATGTTGTTTCTGCATACATTCCATCAACCCTTTATGTACCAAACCTAACGACCATATCCGGTTACCCAGTGGGAAGTCCCTAAGAACCCCGTGGCAACGTACGGAGGAGCTGAGTAGTGCTTGTTCACTGTGATGTAGAAGTTTTTCATTAGGAGGGCGCTGGCTCAGTGGTTGCGGTATTGGACTTCAAATCGAAAGGTCGACGGTTCGATCCCCTCCTGAGGTAATTGCTTTGTGTCCTTGTGCAAGGTACTTAATCCTGATTACCCACGTGGAGGCAGGGTAGTGCTGTGTACTAAGGCGTACTGTACGTCGATGCTACACTTGTCTTCAACCGATACTAATCCTGCACGAGTGGAGTTAAAACGTTGGGGTGTCTGGCGGTTGCTTGCCGCTGCTTGGTGGTTCTCTCCGAGTACTCCAGTCTCCTCCACTCAGAAAACTGTCCAATACGAGGTGACTATAGCTATCGGAAGTGTCGTTAAACCCCAATAAATAAATACATTTTTCTTTACAAGTAAAATAGGACTCGCAAACAAACACTTTGGTGAAATCTCTCTGAAGTGGGTAGCATAGGGAAAAACGGTTGGCTAAATATAAAATATACCCATAGTAGCTTGGTGTACCAAATGTTCACCACGAGTGGTGAAGGGTGTTAACCACGAGCCCACGGCGCTTCACATATAGTAGAATAGGTAATCATGGTATAAAATTGACATCATACCTATGTTATGGTCATAGAAAAGCAATAGATGCGGAAAGTGGTCTTAAATAACAATAAATAAATAAACAAGTGTCATCCAAAGTGTGAGTCACTGCCCCCCGACCCGTAGGCGTGTTCAAAGTAGTCTTAAATGTATAATGGGACAGAACAATGTTCTAAGTCGAAAGAGTGAAAAGGGGCGATAAGTCTCGGAAACGATTATTGATCGGAACACGTTCCTTGTGCATATCCGTTGCATCGTGTGGGTCTATCAACATACCAAAGGAGATCCAAATCCGACCGATGATTTTGAAATTACAATGCAAAACGTTTTTGTGGACAGACGAACGGCCAGATGCAAGGACAGACGGGCGGGCGGGCGGACGGACGGAGGGACAGACGGAGGGGGTATCCACTAGATAACCCCGAATCCTTTTTCGGAGGTCGGGAGCATAATAACACCCAGCACTGTGTTTCATCATAACAGAAGATCAGCTGTCCGTGTGGGAACCCCAGGAAGAGAAGGTGTTCTTGTTTACTGAGGTCGTAATATTCTGCTTTACTGGCAAAGCACAGGACCCAGTAACCAATGCCCGGGGTGTAAAATTATTACCGTGGACAGCATAGGTATAAACGATTGGCTAAACTTCACTTGATACATATGTGGCGGTCCTGAACTGGCCAAAGATGTTGCCAGTGGCCTTAACCCTTTACCCAACGAATCGGCCGCATCCGCCCGCGTAATATGCAAATTCTGCAGTTGAAAAAATAGTATTTTTCAAAAATTTCCAATAAAACCATATCATGTGACTCATCGTTGGAACGAGCTCGACGAGCTCGTTCCAACGAGGGGATCACATATGGTTTTCTTGACATTTTTTGAAAAACTTTAAAAAATGATATTTAAATTAATAAATTTTGATGTCGTCTGCGTTGGTTAAAGGGTTAAACACCAATAAATAGTTAAATAACTTTGCTTATAAAATGAGCTACGATATCCCAGATTGGCTACGTCATCTAATGCATTAACCCTTTACACAACGCACAAGATATTAAATGTTATTATTTTAATTATTATTTTTTCATTTATTTATTTATTGATGTTTAAGGTCACATATTTATGCACAATGGCTAATTATGACCGTGACAGTTTTACGGGTGGAGGAAGCCGGAGTACCCGGAGAGAACCACCGAGCAACGACGAGCAGCTGCCAGCTTCCCAACATCGTAACTCCGCACTGCAGCACAGGCAGGGTTAGATTGGTTGAAGACATGCGTACCATCGACGTGCAGTACGCCTTAGTACACGGCGTCATTGTGCCCCTACGCGGGCAATGGGGATGAAGTGTCTTGCCCAAGGACACAACGCGGTTGCCGCAAGTGGGATTCGAACCGAGGACCTCTCGGCTTGCAGCCTACACCTCTACCTACTGAGCCACCGCGCTCCTATTATTTTTTTTATTTTTTTAAAATTTTTCACAAATTTTCAAAAAGCCGTACTGTTCAAAGTTAAGCCCCCCCCCCCCCCCCCCCCCCCCCCCCCCCCTATAATACCTGCGGGTATACGAATAGCTCATATTGTGACATTCTGCATTCCTCTATCGGATCAGACATACATCCTTAAAACTGGTGAATATTTGCTGGCTATTGACCACTTCACTGCCGTGTGCTTATAGAGAAATGAGACAACATCACAGTGAGAGAAATTCGGAAGGTCGTGGACAGCATGCCACACCGATTGACCCTTTACCCAACGTAACGTCCAAAACCGTTCGGCGCTATTCTCAAAAATCGCCAATTAATTTTCATTATTTTTTTCATTTTTTGTCTCAAAAACATAGGTTATGACCCCTCGTTGGAACGAGCCCGTTCCAACGAGGGGTCATGACCTATATTTTTGAGACAAAAAAATAAAAAAAAATTGTTATTCAAGAATTTTGTTTGCAAGTGTCGTCTGCTTTTCATGTTAGGTAAAGGGTTAAGATGTGTTAGATATGCTCGAGTATGTTCCATCAGGCACTGAACGTGACGTTTTTTAACGTTGTGATGACGTCCGCGGTGCCTAATATTCATTCAATAAAAAGAAAGCGCTAGAAAAACTTGCTTCACTAATGAAGCATATTACCCTTCTGCAAATAGCAGGTTTTCTCGGCAAAATTTACCCATTTACTGTGTACCCACTGGTATTATAGGGAGGTGGCGGGGAGGGGGGGGGGGCTTGACTTTTTTTTAACAGTATATATCATGTGACACCTCATTGGAACGATTTCGACGGGCTCGATCCAAGAAGGGGTCACTTGATATCATTTTGTTGAAATGCTTTCAATTTTTTTTCACTGCCTAATTTGTAAATTACGTGAACAGATACAAGCGATTCGTTAGATAACGGGTTAATTCGGCATATGTGTCATATCGAAAATAACTGGTGAGCCACTGCTCCCCCCCCCCCGCCCCCCTCCATGAGAGGTTGAGGAGTGTCGCTGTAGAATTCACAGAATGTGTTATTCAATTTTAAATATTCTTATCAAGTTTTGTCCCCAAAACAAACCTCGACTATCTCATTACACTGAGATTGGTGGCAACAGTGAAACTATTTAGTCATTCAAAAAGACAAATGTGTGCAAGAGTTGTTACTCTTCGTGATAGTCAAAGGGTTGACAATAAGCCCGAAGTCATCTTTTGAACATCCGGAATACGGAACAAAGTTTGTAACTCATCGTGAAGCGTTCTGCACGCTTTTTTTGATGTACCTGTATGAACCCGACATGTGACGATGTCATTTGTAGTGATTTCTTCATTCATTTGACTCGGGTTGCTGAGACTGGATGAAAGTGACAGAGCTGATGCGTTGACGTTGTCTTGGTGAGCATAATACTGACTATTTTTATACTCTTGTTGAAAATGATAGATATTATTTTATTTTTCGTAATCCTTATTATAATCTAAATCCCCCGAAAAAGACAATTCTTTAACAATATGTAACTTAAGGGCCAATATAAGTAATGAAATTTTGTTTATTTGGAAAATGTTCACCTCTGATATTCCTTCAATTCAAATTAAATATACACAAAATGTACATCAAAATAAAGGTTGGGAGGTGTAGAACACGAAACACATGTGTAATCAACTCATAGAGTCGACTGTAGGCACCACTGGTTCCTGGAAGTCTGCTGCCGTATTCACACCAGAACTCATAATTTAATAATATTTCAAGAAAACAACTTGTGGCCAAATGTGCTTTATATATCCAAGAACAAAGCTAGGGGATAAAAATTGTACAAAACACGGCGACAGAGCTGCATTGGGGAAAATTCCAAAGCCTTTGCTTTTGTTTACGTATGGGTATACTTTCGATTTCCGGTCGACGTCATCGGACAGAAAAAGCATGTAAAAACAACGTCGTCTAAAATCAAAAAATGAAAAAGATCGCCTTCATACAGTATACTGTTATTAGATAGAGATTGCACAGTTGCCATATTCAATGCAAGGTATCACATGATACCTGTTGAAATTTCTTAGAATTACTATTTTGTTTTTCGATGGAAATTCGTGGTAACGAATGATTTGCGTATGTCTGTCGAGCATGGAAACCATCTTCAACAAAAAATGCAGACAGTGTTGTCCTTTTCCAAAATGCAGTCCTATCGCTGTATTCCAAAGTGTTTTGAATGCCTAGCTTTGTTCTTGGGTATATGAAGCATATTTGGCCACAAGTTGTTCTGATGAAATATTATTTTATTATCAGTTCTGGTGCGAATACGGCAGCAGATTTCCAGGAACCAGTGGTGCCTACAGTCGACTCTATGAGTTGATTACACATGTGTTTCGTGTTCTATACATCCCAACCTTCATTTTGATGTATAATTTGTGTATATTTAATCTGAATTTAAGGAATATGAGAGGTGAGAATTTCAAAATAAACAAAATTCCATTACTAACATAGGCCCTTGAGGTCTACAGGTACCGGTGAATTTCCCCACTGAAATGGTCAAAACAAAAGAGTTCTAAAACAAGTAAATTAAACGATTTTCGTACAAACGGTGACGAGTAATGATACTGCTTTCATCTAAAGAATTTGTTTGCTGAAGTTTTAAACTGAAAAGTAATTTAATTGTTGAAAATCAACTTTTAAAATGTAGATCGCACTAACAACGGAACGGAAAATTCACACACGGCACTCTTAAATTAATGAAACCAAAATTAATCCAAAACATATATCTATAGCACTTTACCGAGAAATGAACTAGGATGTGATTTTAAAATTAAGGGGACGTCTGTTACGACCCGTAATGTAATAAATGCCCATAATGTAATACCTACCCATAATGTAATACAAAAACGACACATAATGTAATACGAACCCATAATGTAATAAAAAACGACCCATAATGTAATACATGTAATAACGTGTAATAAATGTTAGGTACCCATAATATAATAAATATTTTAAAAAATTAGATACAAATTACACTTTTCCAGGCCCGTAATGTAATAAAATTCTAAGCTTGATTTTTGTTTTTTCTCTTTACTCCAGCAGTGCGTTCGGCTACTTATGACACATCCTGCGCCTTCATCAATGCTGCCAATGGCCCCTATGCCGTACACAGCCAACATGTGTGGGTGTGTTGGGATTACGATAGAGAGTATTCCGGGACCTGGGGCGGGTATACTCTGCTATGAGTGGCAGGCATTATCCCTCTTCCATTTGTACCACCCACGCAAACGACTTCCTCAATAGCCTCCACTGCCCTGCCACAATCATATAGGTCTACCTTACAAGACATTCAATAATTTTGATTCCAGGATGGTCATTTATAACTGCAATCATCATATTCGACCGGCTGTTCACTTGCGTAAAAGCAGTGCGGGTAGCAGGTTCCTATACCGTTAATAAGTGCAAGCAATTCTGGCCAAAGTTGCTGAGGCAGAGGGTGTAGTGGGGTGCAGTGGGGTTTGGGTGCACAATAACCGGATAGTGGGGGGGGGGGGGGGTATAGTGTGGGATACAAGGAAAAGATAGAACAGAAGCAAGACGTTGAGTCAACCGGCGCAGAGGAATATCGGGAGGCGATATGGTGAGTGTACTGGTATTGGAATGGGGGATATCCTATAGCTCGATGGGATTTGGATTAGGCTACTTTGCTCCAAATTAAGCGTACAATTTACCCTCTGTCTCTCCAATTTTCACTACCTAAACAAATTAGTAATTTCCCTGTACTGTACTACTATAAGTTCATGTCGCACCCTCCGCACCTTGAAACCAATGAGCCCGAGCCCAGGACCACACTTAATAACGACCACATCATATTCCCGGTCCTGTGATCACATGTGCCAAGTTATATTATCAAATGCTTTCCAGTCAAATAGTTTGCACTTCGCACATGCAAGAAAGACCTTACATTTTCAATAAAAATTGTATCAGTTTCAATAGTGACATCCCTGAGTGAAATGGTTTCAATTCCTCTGTGTTATTTTTCTAAAACCTCAACACACCACAGATTGAATATTGAGCGTCCTGAACTACTCCCACATACCAAGTTTCACGAAAATCGGCCCAGCATGAACAGAGATACAGGTTCAAGGTCAACGGTTTGAATATCAAGGTCACACATGCCGGGCATCGGGTGTGGCGAAATTGTTGGGCGCCCGAACCACACACCAAGTTTCAGGACAATCGCCCAGCAGGAGCCGATACACAGGTTCAAGGTTTCCGGTTTGATGGTCAAGGTCACACACCCGGTCAAACGGATACGCCCATGTTACTCCTCGTGTCTAGCTATGTATGTTGTTTGAGTGTAACTTAGCAGAAGATGGCACAATAGCGGAGATGAACACGCGAATAGTCGATGTGATAGAGTAGGCGGTTGGCAGGAAGTCCCTGCCAACCGCCAGGAACTGCCATGACTGTAGGTAGTTTAAGTGGAAGGCCGTGTGGTGGACTAATAATATTACTTGACACATGTTATCACAGGATCGGGAATATGATGTGGTCGTTATTAAGTGTGATCCTGGGATCGGGCTCATTGGTTTCCAGGTGCGGTGGGTGTGACATAAACTTATAGTAGTACAGTACAGGGAAATGACTAATTTGTTCAGGTAGTGAAAACTGGAGAGGCAGAGGATAGATCGTACGCTTAATTTGGAGGAAAGTAGCCTAATCCAAATCCCATCGAGCTATAGGATATCCCCTATCCCAATACCAGTACACCTACCATATCGCCTCCCGATATTCCTCTGCGCCACTTGACTCAACGTCTTGCTTCTGTTCCATCTTTTCCTTGTATCCCACACTCCCCCCCCCCCCTCCCCCGCCACTATCCAGTCTTGGTGCACCCAAATCCCATGGCACCCACTCCACCCTTTGCCCCAGCAACTTTGGCCAGAGTTACCTGCATTTATTAACAGTAGGAACCTGCTACCCACATTGCTTTTGTGCAAGTGAACAGCCGGTCGAATATGATGATTGCAGTTATAAATGACCACCCTGGAATCAAAATTACTGAATGTCTGGTAAGGTAGACCTATATGATTGTGGCAGGGCAGTAGAGGCTATTGAGGAAGACGTTTGCGCGGGTGGTACAAATAGAAGAGGGATAATGCCTGCCACTCAGAGCAGAGTATACCCGCCCCAGGTCCCGGAATACTCTCCATCATAATCCCAACACACCCACACATGTTGGCTGTAGTACGGCATAGGGGCCATTGGCAGCATTGATGAAGGCGTAGGATGTGTCATAAGTAGCCGAACGCACTGCTGGAGTAAAGAGAAAAAACAAAAATCAAACTTAGAATTTTATTACATTACGGGCCTGGAAAAGTGTAATTTGTATCTAATTTTTTAAAAATTTTATTACATTATGGGTACCTAACATTTATTACACGTTATTACATTTATTACATTATGGGTCGTTTTTTATTACATTATGGGTTCGTATTACATTATGGGTCGTTTTTGTATTACATTATGGGTAGGTATTACATTATGGGCATTTATTACATTACGGGTCGTAACAGACGTCCAACCTAACTTTGGTCAAATTTCATATAATTTTCTTTCAAGTCTAAAAAAGGCCCAAAATGAATAACCCCAATAAATTATATACCAAAATGCTTGGAATGAAACATAGAACATGTTGAAACTGAAATTTGCCATGGAACTGCTGTCATGTGTAAATAGCACCACCTGAAAGTCTGCTATGGCATAAGAGAACAAAATTTTTACAATAAAATACCTCAAAATAAAATAACAGCTGTATTCTATAAACACATACTCGAAGATATCTTTTCCTAATTCATGAAAGTAATAAAGATTGAGACCAAATGTTATAAGTGGAGTGTTCACTGATTGAAGGCAGACATTTTCTTTTGTTTGTTTTGATTTGGGGAGTTCAACCAAGGTCAGCTTGAAGGAGTCCACCAGAAGTATTGAAGGACAAAAGAGTGTCTCCCAATATGAAGATGTATGCGTCACTGTAGTGGTTTGGAAAGAAACTGATATTATCCTATGTAGAATGCACCGCAAAGTCATACATTGCAGTTGAATAAATATATTTACAAACCCCTTGCACTGTAACCCCTTTTATCCCATGCATCAATTTGATAGTGATTAAATTGTTAAATTTGTCTAGTTTCTCAATAAGTATAATAGCTCTGTTTACTCTTGGACACCAATACACTCATGATATCTGTTGAAGAAATAAGGGTAACTGTAACCTATCACTGCAATAAACCATCTAATGTACTTAAAAGTACATTGTTATTCAAAACACATCAAATCAACCTTACATAACTGACCATTATTGCATGTACTTTCCCCAAGGAGGCATATTGAGATCAGAAGGGCATATCCAGAGGGTCTCGCATATTTTTTTCAAGAACGCAGTACACAAAGCAATCCCCAAAAGGTGACAAGTGAGCTCCATTTGACACAAAAAAATTCCCGTGGAGGGGGGGGGGGGGGCTCTCTTCCTTGTATGACTCTACCTCCGGCACTCGAAGCATATGCCTTTTTTCTCAAAGTTTAACTATTTTTTTTTTTTTTTGAAGATCCTGGCCACATGTTCCAAACACTATCAGACAGATAACCCTCCAAATAAGTGTATCTGCAAAAATCATGTTACATTGCAAAACATTCTTTTTAGACTTTTAGTTCTGGACCTTTCGTGCTTCTTACTTCCAACTATAACACTTAACTTATCGATTAATGGGTGAATAGAAAAGTCCTGCCATTATCAACATTTTGAGTTCCATAAGACTTCAAAACAGCTCCGATAAAAGTGTCAAACATCAGATTGGTGGCTTTATACAGAATATTTTTTAGGTTGTTGCTTGATAAGTAATAGAAACAAAATCTTCACCAGAAATATTTTGTAGCAATACATTTGAGGGTATCAGCAGGCACTTTGCAACAAATTATAACAAATCAACTAGTTATAAACAAAATTTTCTAACTCAAAAGAGTGAAAAAGTACCAAAACTCTTTACATCTTCAATCGGTCCTTTGCAGATATCAAACACAGCCGCGACAAATTCCATGGTTACTAGGAAGTAAATAACTTCACAACATCGGGGGAAATCAACACGCTCAATATAGTTCCAGGTCACTTGGAATATACTTCGTGAAAAGTGATTTCTGAAGCATTCTGCTTACTTTGTTATAATCATTTCCTTATTTTATGTGTATCGTCCCGATTTTATGCACTCGGTTAATTTTTTACAAGTGGTTCATGTTGTCTTTCTAGTGCGCAATAATTCAGATTTTTTGTCAACAAAAAAGTTCAGACGGCCTGTAAACACGAAAGGGAATTTCGAACCATATTTTGCAGTTGTGGCATTAACAGTTCAAGTATTTGCTGTCACCTGTTTGCAAATCCCCTCATACATTGTCTCGAACAAATAAAGGGCGTGATCACGTCCTTGCATTCTTACGATTGCCCAACTTGAGTATTTCTGCAAGAACCACATCGTAATCACATGACCGGAATAAATTAAACATCGTTGAAACATGGCCACATCTGGAACATCCAAAATTTGTGTTGGTGTTATTACATTCAAACATCAAAACCCACCAGAGTGTGTGTAAAAAAAAATGCTTTCTCCGAGTCTGTAGTATGTTATCACTATATTGAGGACAAGGCTTTCGAATTACCGATTATTTTGTGGTTTTACTGGTTCGTTACTTATGCCATTGGCAAATTAATCATCTTCAAAATCATAAAATTCACTTTTTTCATGAAAAAAATTATGCACCTTTTCTATGCACTTTACTCATTATTTTGATATATAATTTGCCGTTCCTTACTTCTCTTATCTGCTTCTGATGCATTGGGAAAAATGTCAAAAAATTGACCAATGTTAGGTTGGACGACCCCTTAATTAAAACATGTTTTAAATGTCTATTCCAAAATAGTTTTCCAGTAATGACACCAAGACGTGACACCTTAAGAGACAAAATTTAATGGCACATGCAAGATGTACATAACACCTTGGCTGTTATATTTGGTACAGATATGCATGATTGTCTGTTGACACTGATTGCTAAATCCAAACATCTAACACTGACAGAGCTGCACAATGTTGAACCTTATTAAATGGCAATACACGATACAGCTGACTGGTAAAGGATAAATACCCTAATTATTTTGTCTTTAACACTTGATGGACAATCATTGTTCAGTTGATGTTAAACAGAACAAATGAAAAGTGTAAAGCTCCAGTGAATCCTTAGCATGCATTCTTAAGGTTACACATCTTAATATTGCTACAAAAAAATCGTTCAGAGTGGAGATTAAAAATGTGTTTTAAATAATTCAAAAAACACCTCAAAGATCCTTTGTTGGTAAAGTGCTGTAGATACATGGTTCAGGTTAATTTTGGTTTCAGTAATTTAAGTGTTCCAAATGAGAATTTTTAGTTCTGTTAGTGCAATTTGCAATTCAAAGGTTGCTTTTCAACAAGAAATCACTTTTTAGTTTGAAACTTCAGCACTCCAAATATTCTTGATCAAAACAGTACCATTGCCTGTCATTGCTTGTATGAAATTTGTTCCCCGTGGGAACCCCGGGAAGTAAGCAGCACTTGTTTACTGTGGTAAACCAGTTCCGCTTTACTAGTAAAATAGGACCCAGTCACCAATGCTTGGGGTGAAAGTCCTCTAAAATGGGCAACATGTTGATCAACGATTGACTAAACTTGACTTCATCTCCATGTTGTGTCACGATTAGCCATAGTGCATAAATATGTGACGTTAACCACCAACAAACAAACAAACAGTATGAAATTTGTTGAATTATCTTGTTTTGGAACTATTTGTGTTTGTCTATTTTGAGAAAATTCGCCAGTTCCTAAAGACCTAAAGGTGCTATATAAGTAATAGAATTGTGTTTATTTCGAAATTCCCGCCTCATATATTCCTTAAATTCAAATGAAATATACACAAATTATACATCAAAATGAAGGTTGGGTGGTATCGAACACGCCAAATATGAAATCAACACAGTTGACAGCAGGCACCACTGGGTCCTGGAAGTCTGCTACCGTATTCGTACCAGGAATGATAATAAAATATTTCACGAGAACTTGTGACCAAATGTGCTTCGCATATCCAAGAACAAAATTGAGGCATCAAAGTTCTTCAAAACACAGCGACGGATTGCGTGGGGGTAAAACTGTCACCTTTGTTGACATTGTAAATTACTTTCCATTTTCGGTCCACATCATCGGACGGAAAAAAACATCGATATACAACTCCGTCTAAAATCAAATAATGAAATGGATCGCCTTAATGCAGCATACTATTATTGTAACAGGAGAGATAAGTGCGATAGCCGGGGTTCGAACTGTCTACCCCTAGCACACAAAGCGACCGATTTACCACGAGACTAAGAGATCCGGACCAACCAGGCTGGTTGGTAAATGGTCTTGATACCTCGACTTGCTACATTATTTAGAAACTGCACAGTTGCCATATTCTAAGCAAGGTATCATGACACTTGTTGAAATTTCTTAGAATTACGATTTTGTTTTTCAATGGAAATTAGTGTTAAGTGATTTGCGCATGTATGTTGAGCGTGGAATCCATCTTCAATAACAAATGCAGGCAGTGTTGACCTTTTCTCAAATGCTGTCCTGTCGCCGCATTCGAAAGTGTTTTGGATGCCTAGCTTTGTTCTTGGATATCTGAAGCACCTGAAATATTATCAGTTCAGGAACTAATACGGTTGCATACTTCCAGGAACCAGTGGTGTCTGTTGGCAACTCTGTGAGTTTAATACATACGTGTTTAGTATTCTATACATCTCAACCTTCATTTTGGTGTATAATTTGTGTATATTTAATTTGAAATTAAGGTGCTATGTAAGTAGAAGAATTTTGTTTATTTTGAAATTCCCACCTCTGATATTCCTTAAATACAAATTAAATATACACAAATTATACACCAAAATGAAGGTTGGGATGTATAGAACACGAAACACATGTAATCAACTCATTGAGTTGACAACAAGCGCCACAGGTTCTTGGAAGTCTACTTTATTCGTACCAGAACTGATAATTTAATAATATTTCACAAAAACAGCTTGTGACCAAATGTGCTTCACATATCCAAGAACAAAGCTAAGGTATCAACATTCTTCAAAACATAGCGACAGAGCTGCATGAGGGTAAATTCCAAAAACTTCGCTTTTTGCATTCCAGTTTACTTCAGATTCCCGGTCAACGTCATCGGACTGAAAAAGTATCGATATACAACGCCTTCAAAAATCAAATGATAAAGATCACCTTAATACTAAAATCAAATAATAAGGTTTCGCCTTAATACAGCATACTATTATTATACGGAGACTGCACAGTTGGCATATTCTATGCAAGGTATCATGACACCTGTTGAAATTTCTCAATTGTGATTTTGTTTTTCGATGGAAACTCATGGTATCGAGTGATTTGCGCATGTCCGTCGAACATGGGAACCATCTTCAATAAAAAGTGCGGACAGTGTTGTCCTTTTCCAAAATGCTGTCCTATCGCTGCATTCGAAAGTGTTTTGAATGCCTGGCTTTGTTCCTGGATATGTGAAGCACATTTGGCCACGAGTTCTCGCGAAATATTATATCAGTTCTGGTACGAATACGGTAGCAGACTTCCAGGAACCAGTGGCAAATTATATATTTACACATTATACATACATTTATTTATTTATTGGGGGTTTAACGACAATTTTGACAGCCGGGGTCACCTCGTGTCTAACAGTTTTACGGGTGGAGGAAGCTGGAGTACAAAGAGAACCACCGAGCAACGGCGAGCTACTGTCTGGCTGCACAACATACTAACTCCGCACAAGCAGGGTTAGTATTGGCTGAAGACAAGTACACCATCGACGTGATGCAGTACGTCTTAGTACACAATGCCACCGTGCCCACACGTGGGCAATGGGACTGAAGTGTAATGCCCAAGGACACAACGCGGTTGCCGCAGGTCGGATTCGAGAACCGAGGATCTCTCGGCTTGCAGCCTACACCTCCACTCACTGAACCACCGCGCCCCTTCCCGGGGTTCAGTTGCTGCTGCTCTAATCCTCCTTGCCATTGACTTCATTTTGTTTATGGTCCTTGATGGTATGTTATTGCACTCCTGAAGGTCCTGCGTGGGCTGAGCGACGTTGTCTGGGCCATTGACGCGCTTCTTGACCTTTCTATCCAGCTCGTCCCACAAAAGCTCGATCGGGGGCAAATCTGGACTGTAAGGTGGACAATTGGGAACTGGGACATTGTTTTGGTTGAACGAAGTCACGACAAACCCTAGAAACATGCAGCCTCGTATTATCCTGCTGCAACGTAAGGTTACGCGCATGGATAAGTGGAATGGCGTGAGGCATGAGGACCTGATCCCGATATCTTTGGTCTGTAATATTGCCCTGGATGACGAGAGGGGTTTTCACGCCATGAGAAATCCCCCTCCCCAAAACTGTAAGACCCTCCCCGAATCTATCGTTTTCCTTAATGCACGCGTCAGAATATCGCTCACCTCGACGTCGATAGTAACTTTGTCGATCTGACCTGTAAATCGCGAAGAGAGACTTGTCAGTGAATAACACTTCTCCAGTGGCCACATGAATACGATTTGGTGCATGTGCCCGCAGTCACTGCAATCGACGTTGACGTCGCCTGGGTGTAAGTTGTAGACGTTGATTTTTGGTGGATATTTGGCGTATAATAGTTGAGAGGTCTTCAAACAAAACTGGTTCATTTTTAAAAAAAATTCCTCCAATTATCTAAATATAAATTAAAGAGGTGAATGGCGGTATATTATATATCAAAATGTCTCGAGTGCACACACCTGAATTTATTACACATCCATTAAACTTCAAACCCTTTTTTTTAACGGAATCACCACTATGGCATAAATGTTTCTTTAACAGGTGATGTACAAACCGGACCCTTTTTCCATGCACAGTTTTTACTGGTTCCTTTCTCGTCGAGTCATGAGTTATGCTTGGAAAAGTTTCCAAATTTCGTTAGTTATCGATCGTCTGTCGCGTAGGTGAAAATGAGTACGCCCAAAGCAAAATAAGTCTGTTCACAAAAAATTTTATCCAAAAATGAGATTTAAAAAACAACTATTTCCAACTATAACATTAACCCAGTTCCGTGGCCGTCTCGTCTGCGGATCCAGTTATATCGAAATTGGTGAATTTTATTTCGGTAAATCTTCGGACATCCTGACATTAGAACTTTTAAAAAAGTCCCTCAGCTGTTTTGCAAATCTGCGCAAATTTGTACTCATATCTTAACTAACAGTAATAGCCACCAAAATGTAACGTGGACACCAACCGAAGAGAAACATCGATATGAATTTCCACAAACTCGACAATAGAAAAGATAACGAATATAATTTAGACTGGTTCTCAAAAGATAACTAATGTAATTTAGACTGGTTCCCAAAAGGTTTTGATTTTCTATCGATCTTTTTGATCAGTACAACTTCGAACAAAACAAACGAACTCTTCACCATTGGGTTTAAACATCGGAATTAAAATTGTTACGCGATGTATGTTTGAATCTGTGGGTGTTTTACATAACGAGTTGGAATTGCGTTGTCATATTTCGCGAGAGCCGCAGGCTCGAGCGAAATATGACTACGCCATTCCAACGAATCTTGATTAAGCTGTCAACGGCAATGCGACCATCTGGAATAACCTCGAAAAGATAGGTAATTCCAATAAGACATCGAAGTTTAGACTCGGAAAACGCATATTTGACCATTTAGTCGGATGTGTACAAGTGCTTTTCTGAGTGAGAAAAGTAATTTACTTTGCAATTCCTTATATACTACTCAGATTGCTAAGCACCAAATATTTGATACATAATTGTGAAATTTTCTTGTGACATATTTGCGATATGTTTGGTGGATATGATTGAGGAATGTATTGAGATGGTCCCCGGTGTTTACATTAGCTCTCTTGGCATGCAGATTTTTAGTGAGTCATGGAAAGCATGTACCCCTTGATTTTCATGTTTTCGTGTACTGTGCACATGTACACATGTGTTGGGTATTCAATCTTCATTTCAACACAAACCCTTGTGATTTAATGATTGAATATGGTGAATGCAAATATAAGAAGACATTTGTCTGAAGCAGAAATGTGGCGGGCTGTAGAGATGGTGGAGCAAGGGGCTACCCATCGTCAGGTTGGTGAAGCCCTTGGCGTGCTCCATACAGTGATCACCAGAGCCTGGGCAAGATTTCAGCAGTATGGCACACTAATAAGACGACATGGTGGTGGCAGAGACAGGGCAACATCTGCAGCTGAAGACCGGTTTTTGATCATTCAGACCCGTAGGAACCGTTTTGCCACAGCAACCCAGCTTCGCAGTGAACTTCAGAATGCATCCGGGGTAAATGAATGTGGTTCGTATTCCGCTGTCCCAGAACCATCGCCAGACACGATATGAATGGGCCATGGACCACGTTGGATGGACCAGTTAAGATTGGCGACCTGTCCTTACAGATAAGTCAAGGTACTGCCAAGACCACACAGATAGGCGTTCTAGGGTCTGGAGAAGACCAGGAGAGCGATTCCATTCAGCCAACATTGCTGAGCATGACCGCTATGGTGGAGGGTCAATCATGGTCTGGAGCGGTATCAGCTGAGATGGACGTACAGAGCTCTTGTGTCCTTGAACCTGGTACATTGACTGCACAGCGGTATGTTGATGAGATCCTGGATGCAGATTCTCTGCAGGTGCAGTAGGCGATAGATTCATTCTGATGGACGATAATGCTTTCCCCATGTTGCCCATGCTGTCGGGGAGTACCGACAGAGGGCGGGGATTGGGCGTATGGGCTGACCAGCAAGATCCCCTGACCTCAATCCAATCGAACATGTCTGGAATGAGTTGCAGCTTGCGATTGCAGCCCGCCCAGTCCATCCAAGAAGTGACCAGGAGCTTGGTGCCATGCTGGTCCAAGAATGGAAAAACATCCCACAAAGGACCACCAGGAACATGTTTGGGAGCATGAAAAGGCATTGTCATGCTGTAATTAATAGTAATGGGTCTCATACTCGACAATGAAGCCATACCAGTTCGCTCCGTCAACATTTTGGCAAATTGAAAAATTTCCTCTTTTACCAATATCTGTTAACCATGGTTATCGTATTCAAAAGCTAAAAAATGTCAAACACGAACAAAATCTCAAGTTCTGTGCCTAAATTATTAAAGATAGAATTAAATATAAAATATATACACTTTTCATTACAATATTTCAACTAAAACGTAAAACAGGTAGTTGGATGTATTTGGTGCTTAGCAAACTTCGAGTGGTATATATCCAAAATGAATGTCGTGATGTATAGAATGCGAAACACGCATGCAATCAACTCGGTGGACAGCAGACACAAATGGTTCTGAAATTCTGCTACTCTAATCATTGAAATAAAAAACAGAATACAATTTCTGTCGTCTAAATTTCATTTATCAATATTTCACATGGTATCATTCTATCACAATTATAGATAGCGCATTTATCAATACTTTAAAATAACAAACATTATTTCTAAATGAAACAAAATACTTCATTTTGATTGGCTGAGAGGTGTAACTTGCAATCCACAGTGGCTTGTTCACACTGTGGTTAACGGTGTAAAAACAAGAATACACAATAGCAGGCAAAATGGCTAAAAAAAAGTACCCATTTTTAATTCTTACCTTTTGCTAGGTTTTGTCAGAACAAAAATAAAAATACAGGAAATTTAATTGTTATAAAATGTTAGATATGGATGTCATTAGAACTGGTTTATTAAGCTAGTTCCAATGACATCCATTTTTGTCTGGTTTTATTAAGAAACTTACAATGCACAAATTTTGTCAGTTTTTGCCCACAATGTTGGTTCAAGTATTTTGTACACCAAAATTTTTGGAAATAAATCAGTTATCCTTGTTTTCCAGGGTGTATGGGAGTTTACACCGGTCTGGGAACTCATACATCTTTCGGCTACGCCTCAGGGTGTAAGAGTTCCTAAACCTGTGTAAATTCCCACATACCGTGGAAAACTCAAGGATAATAATATACAATTTCTGGCGGTTAAAGTTCATTTATCAATATTTCGCATAGTATCCTATCATAATATAACAATAACATGACTTTGCCGGGCGTTACAGTATTTTAACGGCTCAACAGAAATGGTTAACAGCCCAAGAGTTTATTAGCAGCCCGCGACGAAGTCGAGGGCCGCTAATAAGCTGAAGGGCTGTTAACCATTTTTGTTGAGCCGTTGATACACTGTAATGCCCGACAAAGTGATGTTATTTCTATTATTGCCACTTTCGTACATCGGGGACATTACAATTAAATTATATGGGAAATAAGATAAATAAATGAAGTTTGACGTTTTAGAATTAAAAAAAAACAGCGACACTATCGTCTGAATTGTTGACAAACAAACCGGGTAACATGACCATCCTCGGATCAGTCTACGGCGAAATTTGGAAAGTTAGATGATGAAATATATCTTCGAAATGCGAACTTTAGGCTAGGAGTTTATTCATCAAAGATGTCATCACTTACTTTGTGTGTATCGCTTCCTATATTTGATACATTATCTATCCGTGACACAAAGGGAAACACTTGAAACAAATGTGTTAATTGTGTTTACAAATTAAAAAAATCCGAATTGAATTTCGATCCAAATGGAAATCTGGGAAAAATATTGTTGATCGGCTGAGAGATGTGACGTCATTGTCTATATTTAGACGTGTCGGGCTGTTATTGACGTGTTGGGCTGTTACAGTCAATAACGGTCCAACATGTCACATGACTTGTACTTGTTGAGCATTACGAGGTTTCAACGCCCGGTAAAACGTCGTTAATGTGCTAGGAACGCCCGAAAAAAGTGGTAATAATTATAGATAGCACATTTATTATTACTTTAAAATAATACTGATTCTGTCTGTGGGTGGGCAATATTTCCAAGGACGCAATAATATTAGCCTAACACGAATTACAGGAATAATCATAAAAAATGTCATTAATGAAGCACCGGGTACAACAAAGTTTGCTGATTTTTATTGCCTGTTGACCGCATGCATGGACATCACTGCCCACGTTGATTACGACCAATTCACGGAGACTGTCTTGAATGTAGTCCGATACAAATTCGTCCCCTCAGTTCCAATGTGTTCTATGTGCCTACTGGCACATAGAACACATTGGAACTCAGGGGACGAATTGTCTATTTATCTGACAGCAAATTATTGGTTCAGTCATTTATGATCATGTTGCCATCACCTTAAATGCGAAATATCCTCGACCGTGTCAACGAAACTATTTATTTCTTGAAAACCATGTATTCTCAGTTGAATAACAAACGAGACCAAAGACATTTAGTATAGAATAAGTTATCCTACTTGATTCATTAACAATTACGGCATTTAATCCTGAAAACTCGTGGCGTCATCGTGAAAAGGATTTCACATCGGACATTCACATCGGACACAATTTTTCAAATCCCATCGAATCTAGTAGACTTAACAAAATTAACTACCGAAAGCGTAATCTTAGGAATTCACATCTGAAGCCATTTTTATGTGTACCCAAACTATGTATGGCACACATAATGCCATCATCCGGGCTGGACCTCCGTCCGTCCGTCCGTCCGTCCGTCCGTCCGTCCGTCCGTCCGTCCGTCTCCATTTCTTTGGCATTCGTCAACTTGTAAAATATTGCTTGGATTGTCAAGTTACTTAATATTTGTGTTCAGGTTACTGATGTGCCGAGCTGTATAGTTTTTGGTGTAAATTTGATAATTTGACCCTGAGATATTAATTCTTTATCCTTCAAATTGAGAATTCTTCCAATCCCTTTGGCATGAGAACTCAAAAAATATCAATCCAATTGTCATGTTACTTTATAGATATCTTCAGGTTACTGATGTTCCTAGCTGTATAGTTTTTGGTGTAAATCTGATAATTTGATCCTGAGATATTAACCCTTTATCCTTCAAATTGAAAATTCCACCAATCCCTTTGGTATTCGATAACTTGAACAATATTGCTTGGATTGTCAAGTTACTTTATATTTGTGTTCAGGTTACTGATGTGCCGAGCTGTATAGTTTTTGGTATAAATCTGATAATTTGATCCTGTGATATTAACCCTTTATCCTTCAAATTGGGAACTCCAATCCATTTCTTCGGCATGCGATAACTCAAAAAATATTAATCCGATTATCAGGTTACTTTATGTATGTATTCAGGTTACTAATGTGCTGCTGCTGTATAGTTTTTTATTTACATCTAATAATTTGATCCCGAGATATTAACCCGTTATCCATCAAATTAGGCACTCCTCCAATCCATTTCTATATGTACCCATACCATGTATGGTGTACATCATGTTGGCATCCGGGGTTGCCCTCCGTCATACAACTTTCTACTAGTTGCGCGTATGGGTACATATCTGACGATTTCATCGGCCTATTTTTGAAATGTCATATTAGCGAGAGAGTTAACAAAATTAAATACTTAAGAAAGCATTGTGCATTTAAATTGTCATTATTTCCTTCTGGTAACTGCAGTTCACTTTAGGTTGGGCACTTGAACAAAAGGGTCGACATGTCAAATGAGTTATTAACCTTGATTTATTCAAAATGACGGCATTCTAGGCCCAAATGTGCTTATGACTTTCTCGTGAGTTCAGCTAAACTCGTATGCCATCTTAAAATTTGTCATCTTCGAAAGTAGCGCCGATGGAAATCCAGGAAATGAAGGGGGTATCTGACTAGACTCATTCAAGATGGCGGCATTCCATGTCAAAATCAACTGCTGACTCTCTCGTTACCCCAGCTATATTCATGCGCCATTTTGACACCGTAATATTCGAGGTATCGCGGAACTAAATAGTGAAATTAGAGTGAACCGCCTTAAAAAATAAACAGCCTTGGAAAATATATATTGTTTCAATAAACGTTTGAAACATTCTATTGACATCTTGCATTATTGTTGAATACTCCTGATAAGAGGGTGATTTGATTTTTGGTCCTAAAAAATACAATTTACTTTTTGTGTTTTTATAGGGAATTCCCTGAAAAATATGTGCACGTGACCGGTACATCCCTTTGTGTCAGTTTTTTTCTTATTTGTTGCATGACCACTTTCAGATCAGAAAAAGTTGTCTGAAGAGCTATACTTGACAGGTATTTGAATGCCAAAATTAAAGTGATGCGATCATATTTTTTTCCGCCTGAACGTTATAATGGTCGCCTATGGGAAAATATTTAGTTCTGTGATACCTATCGAAAGCAGCGCCTGTTAAAATTAAAGAAATGGAGTTGCCACTCTTGATTTGTTGAAATTGATGGAATCAATCACGCAAGAGAACTCGGAAGATGACGCCTAAGTACATTAAGCTAAATTTGGGTGCCATTTTGGATACGTCATGTTCAGATACTTTCAGGTGCTATATAAGTAAGGGAAATTTGTTCACTTTGAAATTATCACCGCTGTTATTCCATAAATTCAAATTGAATATACACAAATTAATCAATGAAGGTCGTGATGTGTAGAACACGAAAAATATATGCAACCAACTCAGTGTTGGCAGGATGCACCAATGGTTCCTGGAAGTCTGCCACCGCCTTCGTACCAAAAACTGATCAAATGTTTCAAGCAAACGCCTTCTGGCCAAGTAGGCTTCAGATATACAAGAAGAAAGCTAGGACATCAACATTTTTCAAACGCAGCCACAGCTGCGTGGTGGTAAATTCCAAAACCCTCGGCTTTGTTTAAGATTTTCGGTTGAGGTCATCGAACCGAAAATGTATCGATATAAAGTGCTGTCTAAAATCAAATAATGAGGAAGATCACCTTAATGCAGCATACTATTATATATATAGAGACTACACAGTCGTCATATTATTTGCCAAGGCAAGGTATCATAACACCTGTTGAAATTTTAGAATTACGATTTTGTTTTTTGATGGAAATTCTTGGTATCGGGTGATTTGCGCATGTCCGTCGAACATGAATCCACCTTCAATAAAAAAGCAGACAGTGTTGTTGTTTTCCGAAATGCAGTCCCATCGCTGCATCCTTAAGTCTTTTGAATGCCTTGGTTTGTTCATGAATATCTGAAGCACATGTGGCCACAAGTTGTTCTCAGGAAATATTATGCCCCCGAAATTTTTTTTCGGGGGTATATAGTCGAGGACTCCGTCCGTGCGTCCGTCCGTCCGTCCGTCCTTACGTCCGTCCATACGCCCGTCCGTCCGTCCTTACGGCCCGCCTTACGCCCGTCCGTCCGTCCGTCCTTACGCCCGTCCGTCCGGCTTTACGTCCGGCTTTACGTCCGGCCTTACGTCCGGCCTTACGTCCGGCCTTACGTCCGTCCTTACGTTCTTTCGTCCCCCACTACCTTCTTCTTCCCGTCCTTACGTCCTTTCGTCCGTCCTTACGTCCTTTCGTCCGTCCTTACGTTCTTTCGTCCGTCCTTACGTTCTTTCGTCCGTCCTTACGTCCTTCCGTCCGTCCTTACGTTCTTCCGCCCGTCCGTCCGAACATTTTGTGTTATAACTCGAGCATCAGTTGTCTGATTTTAATGTTCTTTGGTATGGTGATAGGGCAGCTTGAGGGAACAGATGCCCTTGCATCTAGCGTTTCGTCCATTCATGTTTGGTAGTTATGGCCTCTGTTTGTTTTTGGCCTATGTTTCTGACTAAGGTAAATTGTAGCATAGCCTATAGGGCAAAGTGCTGCCCGATATTTGTTTTTAGTTCATTATTTTTCTGCAGCCCAGTGCTTGCAGGGGAGGTTGCATGACATTTTAACCTCTACATATCAATATGGATGACAAGAATTATAGTGAATTTGGTTCCAGACCATTTACAATTGTATCGCCGCACCAATCGATTTTAAATTTTATTTGCTTATTACTAATGTTAAAATACAGGCCATGCTCGATTTGGAGGTTCAATCCGACCATTCTTGCAAGAGTTATGCCACACTTTGATTTGAAAATTCACAAATTTCTCAATTTCAGCTTTCTTCTTACTGTCCAGTGCCAATAGGGGAAGTGCTGCCCGATTTTGTTTTAGTCCACTATTTCTGCACTGCTCGGTGCTTGCATGGGAGGTTGCATGTCATTTTAAACTACATATCAATATAACCATACAAATATGGATGCCAATTTCTGCTTTATTCTTACTGGCCAGTGCCTTTGGGGATTGCTGCCCAATTGTTTTTAGTCCACCATTTCTGTGTTGCCCAGTGCTTGGTGGGGAGGTTGCGTGTCATTTTAACCTACTACATATCGATATAACCATATAAATATGGATGCCAATTTCAGCCTTATTCTTACTGGCCAATGTCTTATAGGGGAAGTGCTGCCCAATTTTTTTTTTGTCTACTATCCCATTTTTTGTAGTCAACTATTTCGGTACTGTCCAGTGTTTTCAGGGCAGGTTTACATGTCATTTTAACCTACTACATATCGATATATTCTTATAAATATGGATGACACAAGAATCAGTGTTTTTTAATCAAAGTTCATTCAAAGTTGTTTGGATGAACCAATTCTCTTCAATCATTCAGAAGTTATTTATTTATATGCAAGTCCGACTTTGCTACCCTCGGGGGCATCAGTACACGCGTTAGCGTTGCTCTTGTTGTATTTTCTGTTCTCGTGCGAATACGGTAGCAGACTTCCAGAATCCATTAGTGCTTGCTGCCAACACTGAGTCAGTTACATATATTTTCCGTGTTCTGTACATAACAACCTTCATTTTGATTAATTTGTATATATTTAATTTGAATTTATGTAATAACAGCGGTGAGAATTTCAAAGTGAACAAAGAACCCTTACTTATATAGCACCTTAATGCGTTAGCCGACATGACTCATAAAAAAATTACAGTATTTTATCCAGAAAAGTTAGATATTGGTGTTTCTCAGTCCACCCACTGCAGAGTTATGGCCCTTTGAAAACACAATTTTTGAAGAAAAATTGTTTTCCGTTCATTTAAAGCCTTGACGGATTGACACCAAATTTTTCAGATGTTTTTATACGCCCGTTTGAAAAACGGGACGTATTATGTGAATGGTCTCTCCACCCGTCTGTCTGTCTGTCCGTCCATGGATACATTTCCTTTCAGGACGATAACTTTAGTTGTAATGGTTTGAGCTGGGTTAAATTTGGCATGTGGATTTGGTATGACAAAATACAGGATGGGTTCGATTTCCGTTTCTAGCGGCCCATTTGCAGTAGAGTTATAGCCCTTTATTTATGGGAATTTAGCCCATCTTTTCGTTTCCGGGCGATAACTTTAGTTTGCCTTGACCAATTTATTTCACATTTTCAGTTTTTTGTTGACCACAAAATACAGCTCAAGTTCACCTTTGGCCATAATCGCGTGTACCGTTCCATAGTTATTTCCCTTGAATGATTGCAAATTTGTGAATTGTGTGGTTTCCGGATGATAATTTTAGTTTGCCTTGACTAATTTGTTTCAAATTCTCAGATTTTGTTTATGACCACAAAGCACAGCTCAAGTTCACTTTCGGCCAAAATCGCATGTACCTTTCCAGAGCTATTCCTCTCGAATTTGTGCATTTTGTGTTTTCCGGATTATAACTTTAGTATTAGACCGGGCACATAAGACATAAAAATGAGAAAGTAAGGAAAAAAATCGGAGAAAGCTGATTTTTTATGTTTCCGGGACACACATTGCGGATAAAGTGTGAAAAGTCCCCGCGAATCCGAGTTGAGCTTTTTTAGTTATAGCGTTTTTGTTGATGAAAAAATTTTTTTTTTTTAAAATTCGACCCAGCTCCATATTTCTCATTCTTATTCGCCTTAGTAGGGTGAGAATCATAAATATCGTGCTGAATTATATTGAGAATACATATCCCCAACAAAAAATGCCAACTTTGTACCAATCCTCACACTCAATGGTGAAATATTCACGAAAATGTACAAAATTACGAAAAAAAATTTGTTTTCATACACACAACGGTACACAACGTCCATTAAATCAAATCTACGACTACTTTGGGAGTTAAATTATATATCAAAAATTGCAGAAAAGCAGTGGCTTTATAATGATATATAACAATAGTCATTTATTCCATAATGAACTGGTGAAACGTGTGAAATATTAACCATACCCCCTAAACTCAAATTCAAACGGCATCGACTTTTCTCATTCAAATACCGTATTATAGCATCATTGTTTCAATTTCCATGTTCGATTAAATCACATAATGTGGTGTTCGCCTACACTCAAGATGCATTGGCATGTAATGTGTGCACGCCCTTGATGTGTATATATCAAAGCAGTGGAGATTGTGTCTTCGTCAGATAAGTTGACAAAAAGTTTTCGTTAGACTCGGCGGCTTCCATATGATTATGTCATATTTAGGGGCAATTGGTTCGATCATGGCTGGCAGCGGCTTGGATGAACTTTGGGGGACTGTTTATGCTGGTGGGTCAATCCATCATTTGATCAGTGGTCATGCATATTCAAGAGCAGTACGTGCCCATTTGCTAACACAAATTGCCATTACAAAACTTGTGTTTGAAGAAAGCCGAACACTAGATAACATAGACTGCACAGAAGTCAATGAAATATTCTGTGGACTTGCCAGAGGTGACTGTACAACAGCTGACGCTGTCAATCAAGAAAGTGTCAACCATCTACTGTCAAAATTACACGAACTGCTCCAGAATACGTCCGTAGGATGCACAGGAAAGCTTTGGGTACAATACTACGAGCAAATAGGTCTTCTCCAGTTGTTCTTGAGAGCAGAGAGCGTACAGGCGACTGGGAACTCAACACATATTGTGTTCGCAATATGATTCAAGAATTTCACGCAGGTGGTCATTTTGCATACGCAAAAAGTTCTCATCTCTATTTGCAGCAGATGAATGAGCTAACAGAAATAATGCAACAGGATGATTTGAAGTTGTTTACTGAGAAAGGTTACTTTACCATAAGGCGCTCAGATAAATTCTGGGACGGGATATATTCTGATCAGACCATAGAGCAGTGTTTAATGAGAATGTTCAAGCTCCCTGGTGGTCTCACACATGGCAGGGGAATAACCGATAGCACTGTTGCGAAATGGGTACATGGACTACCTCTTTGCCTTCCGATATGTAATGCTCTCGAAAATTTTGTTCATGTTCACACTGGTCATGGCGAACAACATCGGGATCTCCGTCAAAGTTCACAATTGACTGATGCCAATGATATCACCAAATTATTGAACTGGCTCAGAGTGCATTCCCCCTTTCAGAATAGAGATCCACTACAATTAGTCTCTATAGCGACCGGGCCTGTGGCCGACGAAACTGTGAACTGTGACCAAGTTCGCAAAATTGGTGAATGTTGCGTATCGAATGTTGTAAGCAAAACGTTCAACAGCATCAAACTACGACGTGTTGACACTGTGAAGTCTTTCGCATCGATGGCAAATAGCATCAAAGTCCGTGGAAGTAAGGTAGTGATTGACCCCACAATTCTGTTCAACCGCATCACATGTGTTATTCAGTCACAAGCAGAGATGGAAGAGTATCTCAAATATGAACTCGTCCCGAAACCACCAGCATTGTTTGATTCTGCTGGAATGAGGAAGACACAGAAAAGCACGCTCGGTAAGATCCTCAAAACATATGGTTCCGAGCAAACTAAAATCCCAGAACATTGTTTGTTGTAGATGGTGGATTTTTATTGAGGGCAGTTGTATGGCCTAAACAGTCGTCATATAAGGACATATGTACATCATATTCCAATTATCTAGTGAGACATTTTGGGGCGAACGTCGTGGTTGTTTTTTATGGTTATGCTTGTACAATGTCGACAAAGGGCATGGAACAAGCCCGTAGATCTAAAGACAGGTATTCCATTGATATCAGTATCTCACCCGAGTTACCAGCCACCACACCCCAATCCGTTTTCCTTGCAAATGCCAAGAACAAAACCCAACTGATCGATCTTCTAACGCAGGAGCTATCTGCTATCAATATTCAGTCCAAGCAGGCCGAGGCTGATGCTGATGTACTGATAGCCGAAACTGCACTTGACATCGCTCAAGATGACAACAATGTTGTCGTTGTGGGAACAGACAGACTTGTTATTCATTCTTACCTCTCGAGTTCAACCGGGATGTAATATTCACATGATGTATTCCATTACCCCAAACTTACTAGTTTCAGTTAGTGAAATAGCAACCAAAATGGGTGACCATAGAAGCAACCTCCTTGTAGCACATTCTATAAGTGGTTGTGACACTACTTCTGCACTCTTTCGAGTTGGTAAGAAGAAAGTATTCAGTACAATTGTCTCCGATGTTACTAGCGACTCACAACAGTATGTCAACACAATTTTGGCGGATGACAGTACACCAAGTGCAGTAGCCGCTGCCGGGGAACAACTTCTCCTGATCTTATACGGGAGTAAAACTGTTTCCTCTCTCGACCAATATAGATATGTCACTTACAAGCGTTATGTAGCAAAATCTAAACTGAATAAACCCATCGACCTAGCCTCACTCCCACCAAGCAGCGATGCTGCACAACATGTCTACAGATGTTATCTCCAGGTCCAACAATGGCTGGGCACTTCGCTTCCTCCGACGGATTGGGGGTGGTGGCTAGACAATGGACTTCTTGTACCGACTGCAGCCATAAAGCCATGTGCCCCCGATAACCTACTGAATCTGATCAGTTGTGGTTGCAAGAGTGCTTGTACAAAAAGGTGTGGGTGTAAGAAGGCAGGACTCTCTTGCTCAGGTTTGTGTAATTGCAGTTCGGATTCTTGTTACAACCACAGAAACACTGTCCTGTCGGAAATTTCTGAGTTCGATGAATAATATGTTGATTGATTTGTACATTCTGTAAATATTATTTATTGATCTAATGCTGCCAGACACAGACGTGTCTGTTCGGTCCCAAGCCCGAAAATAGTTGAGTTCTCATGCTGACGAATTTTATGCCAAAAGGGGAACTCGGCCAGAAGCAGAGGGGGTCTTCCATAATGTCTATTTTGTAAGCAATGATAAAAGTCTTCAAATGGTGGTGGATTTTTTATCGTCTGTCCAACTAACATCCCGTTCTGTACTACGACCCTTTGGGCAAATCCGTTAGGAAAATCGTCATTTTTTTGCGTAAATCCGATACTTTTTTGTGAATTTTCAATAATTTTTCGCAGAAATTGTCACAGAATGCACATTTTCCTCTAGGTAAATGTATATTAGACATTATGTAGCTCGAAATACGCGTAAACAAAAAATACAGTTGGATCAATTCGAGATTACAAAGTTCGTGCGATTTTTTTATATTTTTTTCAAACGCGTTTTCGAAAAAAGGCTGTAGAAAAAAAAGCTCAACTGGGATTTTAGGGTTTTGTCTAATCGTTCAGTGACATGTACTCGACATTCCCTGAAAAAATCAGCTTTCTCCGATTTTTTTCCCTAGTGAAACCTAATGTTCTTGAGCTATATGGCCTGACTGATTTTTTATACGCCTGTTGAAAAACCGTCGAATTATGGAATCAGTCTGTCTGTCTGCCTGTCCATTTGTCCATCCGTCGGTCTGTCCGTTCGTCAACATTTGGTTTCCAGATGATAACTTGAGTATTTTTTTTTTTCGATTGACTCCCAAACTTGGTATGTGGTTTAATCAAAACAAGTCGGGTCAAGTTCGAATATGAGGTCAGTTCGAACTTCGAAATTCCCCTGAATTATGGACCTTGTTGGACATAGAATGCATCAAATATTTGGTTTCCGGATGATAACTTTTAATATTTTTTTTCCGTTTGGTTCCAAACTTGGTATGTTTAATCACAACAAAATACAGGTCAAGTTCGAATATGGGTTGGTCCAAACAATTTTCACCCTCACCCCCATCCTTACCCCAACCCTTCAAAAATACAAAACGGGCGTATATTGTCCCGCTACGCGGTGCTCTTGTTCAAATGTAATCTTAGCAGAGAGGTTTAATAATTAACAATCTTATACTATCCAAGCTTGCGCATTTAAAATGGCCTCATTTTCAACTACATCCTTAAGTTCACTTTAGTTTGGATGCCGTGTCAGAAATGTAACTTTTACAAACTGGTCAAACAGTTAAAATGAAATCTGACTGAAAATGGGGGCATTTTAGACCGAAAACTACTGATATGCTCGCGAGGCGAGCAAACTTCGCGCGCCATTTTGAAAATGTCTTCTTCCAAAGCAACACTGATGAAAATCTCAGAAAGGAATGAGTTGCCGGACTTGATGTACCCAAAATGGCTGAAATCTAGGCCGAAATGTACTGCTGGCTTTCTCCCGTTCAGTTGAATTCGTACACCATTTTGAAAATGTCTTGGAAAACAACGCTGGAGGAAAGCTCCGAAATGTCCATGCGGAACGTGATTTATTCAAAAATGCCAAACATCTACTGTGATTCTCGTGTACTCCCTCCCCAAAAAAGAAAGCCGTACGCCATTTTGAAACTGACCTCTGAAGACAACGGTGATGAATATGAAAGAGTTGTCTGACTTGATATACTCAAAATGGCAGCATTTCAAGTCGTCGAAATTTATTCACTTTAATTTAAGATACACTGAATTCGAAAGCCATTTTGGAAATGTCATCCCTGAAAGCAACGTTGATAAAAATCGCTGAAGGTGCTATACAAGTAATGGAATTTTGTTTATTTTGAAATTCCCACTTCTGATATTCCTTAAATGCAAATTAAATATACACAAATTATACATCAAAATGATGGTTGGGAGATATAGAACACGACACAAGTATGTAATCAACTCATAGAGTTGACAGCAGGCCCCCCTGGTTCCTGGAAGTCTGGGACTGCATTTGGGAAAAGGACAACACTGTCTGCATTTTTTTGTTGAAGATGGTTTCCATGTTCCACAGACAGGCGCAAATCACTCGATACCACGAATTCCCATCGAAAAACAAAATCGTAATTCTAAGAAATTTCACCAGGTGTCCTTACACCTTGCATAGAATATGGCATCTGTGCAGTCTTTATGTAATACTAGTATGCAGTCTATAGGCGATCTATCTCATTAGTTGATTTTAGACAGCGTTGTTTTTCGATACTTTTTTTCCGTCCGATGACGATGACGAGAAATCGAAAAAAGAATATATCTGAACAACGCCGTCAATTTTAGAATTTATCCACATGCAGCTCTGTCGCTGTGTTGTGGTTAATTTTGATGCTGAAGCTTTGTTCTTGAAATACGATTGCTGACTTCTAGGAACCAGTGGTGCTTGATGTCAACCGTAACACAAGAATTATAGTGAATTTGGTTCCAGACCATTCACAACTCGATCGCCGCACCAATCGATTTCAAATTTTATATGCTTATTACTAATGTTAAAACACAGGCCATGTTAGATTTGGAGGTTCACTCCGACCATTCTTGCAAGCGTTATACCACATTTTGAATTAAAAATTCACAAATTTCTCAATTTCAGCTTTATTCTTACTGTCCAGTGCCTATAGGGGAAGTGTTGCCCGATTTTGTTTTGGTCCACTATTTCTGAACTGCTCGGTGCTTGCAGGGGAGGTTGCATGTCACTTTAAACTACATATCAATATAACCATACACACATGGATGCCAATTTCAGCTTTATTCTTACTGGCCAGTGCCTATGGGGGAATGATTACATTCGAGTTTCGTGTTCTATACATCTCAACCTTCATTTTGATGAACAATTTATGTATTTCATTTGAATTCAAGGAATATCAGAGGTCAGAATTTTCAAAATAAACATAAGTCCATTATTTATATAGCATCTTAAATGAAGGGATTGCCTGGCTGGCTCATTCAAAATGTCGACATTCTACTGGTGACTCTCTCGTGTATCCAACTACATTTGTACACCAGTTTAAAAACGTCAACTTAGCAGGTAGGTTTAACAAAATTAAATACTTCAAAATTATCCAACTCTGTGTGCATTTACAATGTTGTAATTTTTTCCCACTGGAACCCGCTGTTGATATTAGTTTGAACGTAATGTTAGAAATGAAACATTTACAAACTCTTCTAAGAGTTAAAATGAGTTATCGGACTTTATTTGTGCAACATGGCGGCTATAACCCTTTACCCAACGAATCGCCCGCATCCGCCCGCGTAATATGTAAATTCAGCATTTGAAAAAATATTATTTTTCAAAAAATTTCAACAAAACCATATGTGACCTCTCGTTGGAACGAGCTCAACGATCTCGTTCCAAAGAGGGGTCACATGATATGGTTTTGTTGAAATTCTTTGAAAAATTTGAAAAATTATATTTAAAATAATAAATTTTGATATCGGCTGCGTTGGGTAAAGGGTTAAAGAACAAACACTGCTGCTGACTATGTGAATTGAGTTAAATTTGTGCGTAGTTTTTTTAATTGGTTATCTTTGAAAACAGTGCTAATGAAACTCGCGGAAACGGAGTTGCCCGGCTTGATTTATTCACAATGGCGGCATTGTAGACCGAAAACCCACTGTCTTCCTCGTGAGTCCACCCAATTTCTTTTGAGAGCAGCTGAATTCGAACGCCATTTTGAAAATTTCATATTCGAAAGTGCGCTAGTGAAAACCGCGGTAATGCAAGTGCCGTTCTTGAATTATTCGAAATGGTGGCAACAGCATGCACGAAAACTCTGTAGTTGACAGCATAGTACATTAAGGTTAATTCGCACGCCATTTTGGAAATATTTGGTTTCGAGACTTAGTTTAGAGTGAATTATCCGACTTGATTCATTAAAAATAGCAGCATTCAATCCTCAAAACTGCAGATAGCGTCATCTTGCGAGTTCTCATCGGACGCCGTTTCTACCCCTTTACCTTACATGAAAAGCTGACGACACTTGTTAACAAAATTGAGTAACAAGTTTTTTTCATTTTTTGCGTCAAAAATAGCTTATGACCCCTCATTGGAACGAGCTCAACGAGCTCGTTCCAATGATCGGCCATAAGCTATGAATTTGAGGTAAAAAAATAATGAAACATGATTGGCAACTTTTGAATTGCGCTGTCGGTTTGGGTCATTACGTTGGGTAAAGGGTTAAGGCATCCTTGCAAATCGGGTTTCACAAAATTAAATTCAGAGTTGTTCAACCTTATTCATACCAAATAGCCCCATTTACTGCTGGATCCTGCAGATCGTTTCATTGTTGACGCCATGTTAGAAATGTTACTTTCACAAAGGAATCGATTAGTTAAAAACGAGTTATCGTACTTAATTCAAAATGGCGGAATTCTGGGCCGAAAACTACTAACTTTCTCGTGATCAATTAAATTCGGGCGCCAATTTCAGAATGTCATCTTTAAAAGCAAAGCTGATAAAAAATAAAGGAAATGAAGGAGTTGCTGGACTGCGCCATTTTGAAAATGTCATCTTCGAAAGGAACTCTAGTGAAAAGCGCGGAAATGGAGTTGCTGTTCTTGATTTATTCAAAATGGCGGGCAACACCACGCAATACTACTGGATAGCTGAGGTTCCGCTCCCACAGTTTTCCAGGCATTTCCAAATATGACATGCCGTACACTCTCTTCAAATGCAAATATTCTGTAGCTTAGTTATCTAACTCATAACATGTATTACATTTCCCAAATCCACAAAAAAACATAACACTATCTCTGAATGTGGGTGGAATAATTTATTGTAAAAGGCCAGACGTCAACCTAAAAAATTGCATGAAAAAATGCCGAAATTTTCAGCCACCTAGCAGCCTCAAAAGCAGAATTTTCTCACCAACCCCACCTACCCACCCCAGGAACAGAGCATCCCCTGTTTCTAAAATGCAAAAAAAATGTTTCCGTCTCATTTTTTAGTTACCTGTCTGGTAACAAACCCATGTAAAAATTACATTTTAAAAAATAGCCAATTTTTCGAAGCCACTGTTTTCCATAATTCATCTGGTAATTTACCCCTATGTATCAGACTCCAACTTTGGGACCAAAACTTCAAATTCTCTTGTCCAACAAAAAACCTAATGTAATCATATATCTGATACTAAAAATATATCTCTATTTTACATGGCTTTAGTTTCAACATATGCCCTATGTTTAGAATTTCACCCCCTGTGCAATAGTGTGGAACCTGACACCACAGTACTTGAAGCCTAATTCAGGCGTCATTTTGGAAATATCAGGTTCCTAGAAGTTTGCTAATGTATTCGTACTAGAACTGAAAATAAAATATTTCAAGAACTCGTGACGAAGTGTGCTTCAGATATAGTCGATGTTATTTTAGACCTCATACAAAATCTAAATTCTTCAAAATTGCAAAGAATTCCACAAAAATGGATGGACAACAAAAAGTGACAAATTATGTTGATTTTTGATCCTCTGGGCACCTCTTTCTGTTTAGGCTTGGACTCTTGATTCAGATTGAGGTTCAGAGGGTAAACTTAATGATTCAACCCTGCTCTGCAGAGTAGTATCGCTAAATTCACCCCCTGGGAACCAGTGGCGGCGCCAGACTTACAAAAGTGAGGGGGTACAGTTGGGGATTGTGCAGCGCCGAGCTGGGGTGGGTTTCCGGGGGGGGGGATCCTCTAAGTTGAGAAAATTTTTTAACTGTCTTGCAACAAAATCATGCGAATATGGATATCATTGGAACCGACTGAACAAGCCGGTTCCAATGATATTCATATTTGCATGATTTCATTGAGTTATACCTTTGAGAATTTTTCTAAAATATTAAATTTTATTTATTTTTTAAAATTGCTGTAGGCTGAATTCCAAACGGATGCCTTGCACGCTCTCGATTCTAGCATTCGTCGAATACTCTTAAGCACTATGTTTCAGTCCGTTTAAACGCGGCATGCCTTGTTGCAATTTGGACCCTCGACTCTTGTTTGTTGTTTGCAGCTAGCGTGTGTGTGTGGGGGGTGGGGGGGACGCGGGGGGGGGGGCAAACATAATTTCAAAACTTCTCTAATTTAGTGCACTTGGGAATATGGGATTAAGCATACCGACCATTACATCGCAACGTTCAATACAACAAAAATTAAAATGATAGTATAGTTTTACTATGCTTGGCGAAAAAAGTGGAGGGGTAAGTACCACCACATACCCCTCCATGGCGCCGCCACTGCTGGGAACCTCATTCCGCAGATGAGTCTGCTTATTGCCAGGCTGAAACACGGCCAAGAAGTCGATACCCTTGGTGTTTTCACATTACCCGCTGACTGTGAAACATTTTGGCTAATTCCACATAGCACATTTCACTATCATTCGAAAAGTATATAAATCACGTGCCAAAAGTGTTTTTGGAGAAAAGCAGAGGCGTCGCTGAGGGGAATGGATCAGGTGTGACGCCCTCGATAATTTTTCCAGTCGATACATTTTCATCTGAATTATAGTTTTGATATTGATTCTCTCTTGATTGTGATCATGCACTAAAGACACTAAATTTGTTACTTGGGCATGTCATACCCAAACCCTACCCTCACACAAACGCGTACACAGTATGCCAGATAAATGGAGATATGTTCCCCGTGGGAACCCCGGGAAGTAAGCAGCACTTGTTTACTGCGGTAAACCAGTTCCGCTTTACTAGTAAAATAGGACCCAGTCACCAATGCTTGGGGTGAAAGTCCTCTAAAATGGGCAACATGTTGATCAACGATTGACTATCCTTGACTTCATCGCCATGTTGTGTCACGATTAGCCATTGTGCATAAATATGTGACGTTAACCACCAACAAACAACAAACAAACAAGCAGCACTTGTTTACTGTGGTAAACCAGTTCCGCTTTACTAGTACAATAGGACCCAGTCACCAATGCTTGGGGTGAAAGTCCTCTAAAATGGGCAACATGTAGATCAACGATTGACTAAACTTGACTTCATCTCCATGTTGTGTCACGATTAGCCATGGTGCATAAATATGTGGCGTTAACCACCAACAAACAAACATGGAGATATGTAGTAGTCTTCCCTGTGGGAACCCCGGGAAGTGAAGCAGAGCTTGTTTACTGTGGTAAACAAGCTGTTTCACTGGTAAAATAGGACCCAGTCACTAATGTTTGGGGCGTGAGTCCTCTAAATTAGGCAACATGGGGTATAAATGATTGACTGACCTCGACTTGATCTCCATGTTGTGGTCATGATCAGCCACTGTACAGCTGTTTGCGACCTTAAACACCAATAAATAACAAATGTAGTAACCTGTAGCTGAAATGGGGTGGGGTCTACATAACCATTTCGTAATACCAGTACGGTACGTGTTAATTAAATGAGCAATTGCCTCGCGTCAACCTGTATATTTTTACCCACAAAAGAATATCTAAGGAAGTTTTGAGTTGAACTATAAATCCAACTGATTCGAACTACAAGTCATGACTTCAATGAAGGCATGTAGTGTAGTTTGAAGAATTTATCGGTCGAGAAAAATCGGGTTTAACCCACACTCCCACCGTATCAGTCTGTCATTTTAGTGTCGTCGATGGACAGCGGATACTTCGAGAACCTGCTCACATTAACGCTATCACTTAAACGTTTACTTTCGGTACATGACTGGTATTCATTTTCCACTAACAATCCACCATGCAAGTTAGTGGAAAATATCATACATATACCGTTGGCGCGGTGGCTTTGCGGTAACCGATTCTCGTCAGATCAGCGAAGTAAAGTAACGTGACGACAGTAGTATGTCAGGGGCTTTTCGAGGGTAGTTTGGATGACCCACTCGGGGTCATCCAAACTACCCTCGAAAAGCCCCTGACATACTACTGCTTCCCTTCCGAGGTCCCCCTGCGGGGTCATCCAAACTACCCTCGAAAAGCCCCTAACATACTACTACTTCCCTTCCGAGGTCCCCCTGCGGGGTCATCCAAACTACCCTCGAAAAGCCCCTGACATACTACTGCTTCCCTTCCGAGGTCCCCCTGCGGGGTCATCCAAACTACCCTCGAAAAGCCCCCGACATACTACTGCTTCCCTTCCGAGGTCCCCCTGCGGGGTCATCCAAACTACCCTCGAAAAGCCCCTGACATACTACTGCTTCCCTTCCGAGGTCCCCCTGCGGGGTCATCCAAACTACCCTCGAAAAGCAAGCCCCTGACATACTACTGCTTCCCTTCCGAGGTCCCCCTGCGGGGTCATCCAAACTACCCTCGAAAAGCCCCTGACATACTACTGCTTCCCTTCCGAGGTCCCTCTGCGGGGTCATCCAAACTACCCTCGAAAAGCCCCTGACATACTACTGACGACGGTTAGTCCTCGGATGGGTGACCGTCTGAGCGATCGATTCGAACTCCCCAGTTGTGTCCTTGGGCAAGACACTTAATCCCGATTGTCCACATGGGGGCACGATGACGCCGAGTACTAAGGCGCACTGCACGTCGATGGTGCTCATGTCTTCAACCAATCTAACCCTGTCTGTGCTGCAGTGCGGAGTTACTATGTTGGAGAGCTGGCAGCTGCTCGTCGTTGCTCGGTGGCTCTCTCCGTGTACTCCGGCTTCCTCAACTCGTAAAACTATCACGTTCATTATTAGCAATTGTGCATAAGTATGTGACCTTAAACACCAATAAGTAAATAAATATTATACATGCACTGGAAAATGTAAATGAAAATCTTTTTTTTTTAGCCTAAGGGACGGGTTCCCTCGCTACTTTAACAGCAGGAATGCCAAACTGAAAAGGAACCTCGTTGAAGTAACAAATGTTCAAATGCTATTGTAGCTTTGATAAAGGACGAATTTATCCCTTTTGGTATAAAATAGATAACAGGCAGATGCTTTCAAAATGTGGATACCTGTGGGGCCCCTATCACTACGATGTTGTAGACTTTACCCCGAGCGAGATTAGTTTTTTGACACCTTTTGAAGTGTCAACAAAGCTTTATTTACTTGAGTTGTGTTAAAACTTCCAACAAAAGATGTCTGTTTTAGGCTGGATTATTTAAACCCCCGCGATGTGCACGTTTTTTTACTGGAACTTAATATTGCATTCAACAAATATTCAAAATTTCTTTCTTTACAGTTTGAAAGATCACTGGTATTGTAAGCGACGGAAGAATAGATGAGGACGTTAACCCCAAGCTGTTCGGAAAGTAAGAACATTACATTAATTACAAAAATTGCTGCACAGTTTGTTCGATCTAATTCATTGGGCCAAGAATACCGTCAACACCATATATGATCACTGACTAAATCCTTTTTAAACTACAGGGGCGGCGGGGTGGGGGGTGGGTGGTCGTCAGCTCCCTCCACTTTTTTGGCGGGCCATGTTTTTTGTATGCATATATTTTAACACAACCAATGACTGGTGAAACAAGGGGCCGATCCGGAGCCTCCCCCATATTTTCTCCAGCTACGATGTTTCTCTCGTACTGGTTCGGTTTCGATGGATTTCGGATCATTTTTTGCAGTAAGTGGTAGCAAACGCTAAAATGCAGAGTCTGTTAAAAAGTCGTTTCACTTTAATAGATCGTAATCTTAGACATACAAGTACCAAATCCTCCCCAGACAAGATAATCCACAAACAGTATAATTGCTGTAAACGTCTGGTAAAGCATACAGGTGAGGTCTATTTATCAGCTTTGGTCGTTACGACCAAAGCTGATAAATAGACCTCGCCTGTATGCCTTACCGACGTTTTTAACTGCTCTGAAAGTGTGAAATCTGTCAAATACATCTGAAATATCTCAATATATCCGCTCAGATGCATGGAAATTGGGGTTTTTGGGATCCTGGAATTTAAAATTTTTGCCCCCCTCTTTGAAAATCGTTCCGCCGCCCCTGAAGTAAATGCCTTAAATGTGGTGTTGGGAATTATTTTCAATTGTGCCCTACCTTCATGACTTTTAAGGGAATTACAATTTATTAACTGCCCGGCTGGAATGATTAACGTCCCAAGCGTCTGTTAGAGGCCCGAGACTTAGTCGAGGGCCGCGAATTAGCCCTAGGGTTAGGCATTCTAGATGGCAGTTAATAAACCGAAGCCCTTATAATCATTAGTTCTATTACCACATGTGGTCATTTGACCCAATCAGGATTAGTCGAAAGAATGAAGTTGGTTAGCAGAGTGTTGCAAGAATCGCTAGATGGGGACATTTCGTCAGTTTTGAAGCAGGTGTCTGTTTACTAATATAGGTCATCTCACTTGTCAGTGAGTGCCTACAACCTTACACATCGTCTGAAATCGGATACGGACGTGCGAGAGACATATGCCTCTATCTTGACGTGGCGACGGAACGCGCGGACGTAGGCTCCGTGGGCGGTCAGCTAATCTTTCTGTAGCTCTGAGACGCCCAACTGTGAGCTGTCGTTGACTCATTCGGCCCAAATTGCTGGGCGACGAAAAGTTGCAATTGGCCCTGCATAGTTGGAGAAATAGCCCTACCTTTATCAACTTCGGACATTCGCGGCATTTTGCCTTTCAATCGAGTTGAAATGAAATGTGTAGTCGATGTGTACTGTTCAAAAATTCGATTTGCTATGTTTTTCAAGCCCATAACACGTGGGCGTTGGTGTTGAAGGCTTACAGCGTCGCACGTGGTCATGGCTGACTGAATTTTAAAGAGACTTTTCAGACAGTACACTAATGTAGCTGTGTCAAATTTTACATTTCGTCTACGGATAAAAATTTTTTTTACCAAAACTGAACTTGCGATTCTTACGTCTGTATATTCTTAACCCTTTACCAAACGTAACGGTCGAAACCGGCCAGCGCTATTCTCAAATATCGCCAATTATGTTTTATTTTCATTTTTTGTTTCAAAAACATAAGTTATGGCCCCTTGTTGGAACGAACTCATCGAGCTCGTTCCAACGAGGAGTCATAACCTATGTTTTTGAGACAAAAAATGTTAAAAATTAGTTATTCAAGAATATTTTTGGCAAGTGCCGTCTGCTTTTCATGATAGGTAAAGGTTTAAATCGAAAGCCAATAGAAATCAGTGATGTAAAAAATACGTAATATTTCCTGTCTAAAAATTCTCAATTGAGAATCTCAAAAAGACTTTTTTATCTACAATGAATATTGACATATATGCCAATTCTGATACCTGTAAAAAATTCATGAGAATGGTGCAAAACACCCGGTTGAAGAATCTTGGGTCTTTTAGAGCATAGCTTAAAGTCCAGTAACTTTCAATTCAGTGGGGAAATACAAATAATGGGCTTTCCGATGGATAAGATTCAATCCTAATTTGGGAGCGCGGTGGCTCAGTTGGTAGAGGTGCAGGCTGCAAGCCGAGAGGTCCTCGGTTCGAATCCCACCTGCGGCAACCGCGTTGTGTCCTTGGGCAAGACACTTCACCCCGATTGCCTACATTGGGGCACGATGACGCTATGTACTGAGGCGTACTGCACGTCGATCTAACCCTGCCTGTTCTGTGGTGCAGAGTTCAGAGTTAGGATGTTGGAGAGCTGACAGCTGCTCGTCGTTGCTCGGTGGTTCTCTACGGGTACACCGGCTTCCTCCACCCGTAAAACTGTCACGGTCACGATTAGCCATTGTGCATAAGTATGTGACCTTAAACATAAATAAATAAATAAATAAATAATACAATCCTAATTTGTGCTAATTTGGCAAACCGTTATATAGCATAATGCATGGAAAATAACATAAGCAAATCTTCAAAGTTCCCCCTCGTAATATCATCTTCGGGTGAATTTTATATCATTTGGGAAGAAACACAAGATTTTGATGATTTTTGGAAATTATTGACAATCATAATTCAAACATCAATTTGAAAACCATCGGTCAAGATTCTGTTTTCATCGAATCTTACAAAGTAACGTAAATACATTTTCCCACGATGAAAGTGAGTAATGTAAGGCAGAGGCCTTACTGAGAGTAAAAACTTTTAAGAGAGCAGAAAAAGCCACACAACAAAGATATTGACAGAACCGTACAGGCCCAAGGTCAAAAGTGCATGGTTTACATAACCTGATGTCCATTATTCCCACTCTTAACAGAAGCTCATTGCCCAACTCCCGCCAAACAAGCGCAATTCAATTTCCTCAGTTTTGCCAAACAAGAAAATCCATTGTGGGATCTGTCTCAAACTGAAATTCACATTCAGAACTTTTGGAAGGACTTCCAGAAGGGAATTCACCATGGCACCTTAGAAACATAGAAGAGTTCCATCCAAAGAGTTCTCAGAAAAGTGGTTTTAAAATATTTGTGAAACGTGATGAAAAGAAGTCGCCCATTTCCATGTATCATATTCTGAAAATGTTTCTTGCCTTGAGTTTGCAATATAGACTTAATATATGCTTCTTGAAATGGAGTTGCCGTCCTTGATTTATTCAAAATGGCGGACACCATGCGAGAGAACTCAGAAGGTGAATGCATAGTTGAGCTTAGTTCGCACGCAATTTGGAAATACCATGTTCATAGGTCATTCCTATTAAAAGGTAATATCTGGCGTCATTGGATGTCCTAGGCCCAATTGGCTATTTTGGGCATAATTTAATTTGATGGGGTAGATTTATGTAGTAAACTCACACTAGTGGAGAAATAGACATAATAATTCTTGTGAAGATCTTGATGTAAACTGTACAGTTGGCGGTTATGGTCACATTGTGTAATGACTAACGCAGATCTATTTGGGAGCTGATTTTTCGTCCCCTGAGTTCCAAAGTGTTCTATTTCTATGTGCCTGTAGGCACGCCAGTAGGCCACCAGCAGGCTGCCTGTAGGCACATAGAACACATTGGAACTCTGGGGGACGATTTTGCAATAGACAAATGGAACAATTTTTGTGGGAAATGGCTTTGCGAAATCCTTACAAAAACTGACTGAGGAAACCCGAAATTTCTATAACATACATTAATCGCTGCCGATACCCAGAAATTGGGAATTTATACACAAAATGAGACTTATGACCCAATTTAGAACAATCAATTGTTTGAATTGTATAGTAAGATTTTGAATGTTTTCTCTATGAAAGGCAACCCTGAGTGCATCCAGAAAATGTTTCCATTGTAAGAATCGTGAAATGGGGAGATAATTTAAGGTGATGGTAACAGAAAATGTGTTCAAAAACAGGTGGCCACATTCTTTGGGAATGACTATTTATTTTCACGTAATGAGTCACGTGGCGTCTATAATTGTGATACAAAGATACTGTGTAAGAAATGAACTCGTTCATAACTGTTTTTGATTTCCAACTAACTTTAACAGCACAAGATTAATAAATCGTCCCTTGAGTTCCAATGGGTTCTATGTGCCAGTATGCACATAGAACATATTGGAACTCAGGGGACGAAATGTCTATATCTTACCTCCATGTATCTGGAAATTTCATTGGTTCAAAGACGTCACATGCGGAATGCATATAAAACATTATACTGCCTGTCAACATCAATATACGCTTACAGCTATGGGTAATCTCCCCTTTGTTCATTGATTTTTCAAAATGGCGGCAGCCGATTAACGCTTCAAGTTGAAAGATTGAGTGTTGGAAGTCCATATTTGGTCTGAAGTGCAGGTTAGGCAACTTAAAAGGCTTCATATTCTGTGGATGTGTGTCATGTTACCTTCGAAATAAAACTGTTTGGTATGTTTGAATTTGCCTCAAGTTTATGGGAGAGTGCCTGTAGGCACTTTCCTATAAATTGTAACAAGGCAAAGACACGTGAACACTGTGAGAATTCTCTCATTTAATTTTGATCGCTGTTATTAGTTCTGTGCATCGATGCAGCAGTCGGTAAGATATATTCGTTATTTTGTTGGTGGCCTGATATGGTATATATGGTCTCAGTTAATTCCAAAGCGAGCTCGAGTCCAATATGGAATTAACTGACACCATATATGCCATATTAGGCCACCAACAAACTAACTAATAATATTACCTTGCATTATGATAAAGCTGCTCAAGAACACTACAGTAATGGGGTCCTGAGGAAACCTGAGAACATTTTACAGTGGGAGTGAAAGATTTGTTGCCATGTGGATGAGCATGGTGGCGTCCATTTAAGATGCGCGGGTTATAAGAGCATGCCTTGCCAGTCTAACCGAGGTCGTAGTCCTTACATTTAACCTGTAATCACAGTTCATACTGGTACTTCTGAACTATAGAGGCCCCCACCCCTCCCCATAAATGGACATCATGACACTCCTCCGCATGCTTATACCGAATAATCTAAAATTCTCCATTCCATTTGAGTGCTCAGGTATTTTGTGAGGCCATCATTGTGTTCTGCTTTCTGGATATAAACATTCCAAAACAGCTTATTGACATTGGCTTGACTGTGTCAAGCGAGGATGTAGGTGGCCGCTTGGGATGTAACATCGCCTGAAATGCGAAATATCGTAACCGTGTTAACATAAAATTGTGCATTCTTAAGACATTCAATCGAATAAAGGAGACCACAGCGAAGTTAAGTTTCGAATATGTTATCCGACTGAAGTCATTAAAATGGCGGCATCTAATCCCCAAAACTACGGATGGTCATCGTGACAGGATTTCACATCGGACGCAATTTCTCAAATGTCATCTTGGCAGATAGGCTATATAAGGTAGGCAAATTTGTTCACTTTAAAATAAACACCTGATATTTCATTAATTCCAATTAACCCCCTGCACACTGATGTCGAAATATTTAAAGTACAGGGTGCAAATATTTCCCATAATGCAACTATAAATTTAACCAATTCAATCTTGTTTGACAGAACTCAATGAGCTCTGTCAAACAAGATTGAAGTGGTTAAATTCCCAGTTGCATTATAGGAAAAATGGCTACATCAAATCTGGATATTTTGACATCAGTGTGCAGAGGGTTAAATATACACAAATTATACATCAAAATGAAGATTGTGATGTATAGAACACGATAATATATGCAGTGAACTCACTGCGTTAACAACGGGCACCAATGGTTTCTGGAAGTCTTCTATCGTCTTCGTACCAGAACTGGTAATAAAATATTTCAGAACGCATGGCCAAATGCGCTTCAGATATCTAAGAACAAAGCTAGGAAATTCAAAACGCAGTGACAGAGTTGCGTGGGGGTTAATTCCCAAACTCTCTGCTTTGTTTTCGTTGTTTGTCTGTTTACGTTTTGATCAAGGTTATCTGTTCCGAAAAAGCGTCAATATACAATGCCGTCTAAAATCTAATAATGAAAGATCGTCTTCATACTACACACTATTATATGGAGACTGCACAGTTGCTATATTATTTGCGAGGTAACACGACACCTGATTGAATTTCTTACAATTACACGGTTGTTTTTCGATGAAAATTCGTGTTATCGCGTGATATGTGCATGTCCATCGGCCATCGAACCCATCTTCAATAAAAAAAAATGCCTTCAGAGTGGGCATTTCCTCAAATATGGTCTTGTCACTGCATTGTAAAGTGTTTTGAATGGCAAGCTCTATTCTTGGATATGGGAAGTATATTTGACGGAGTTCTCCAAAAATATGTTTTACGTTTTGATGGGGAAAACGGTGGCAGACTTCCAGGAACCATTGATACCCGCTCTCAACTCCGTGAGTTGAATGCACATATTCATGTTCTGTACATACACCCTTCATTTTGTGATTTCTGTATATTTAAACCTTCACCCAACGTGACGGCCGAAACCGGCCAGCGCTATCCTCAAAAATCGCCAGTTAATTTTCATTATTTTTTCATTTTTTGTCTCAAAAACAGGTTATGACCTCTCATTGGAACGAGCTCGTCGAGCTCGTTCCAATGAGGGGTCATAACCTATGTTTTTGAGACCGAAGATGAAAAAAATTAGTTTTTTTTTTTTTTTTTTTTTTTTGCAAGTGTCGTCTGCTTTTCGTGTTGGGTAAAGGGTTAATTTGAATTTACGGAATATAAGATGTGGAAATTTCAAAGTAAACTAATTTTCCTTATATAACACCTTACCAAAGTAAAAAACGGGAGCGTGGTGGCTCAATGGTAGACTGTTGGACTTTTATGCTGGAGGTCCCGAGTTCGATCCCCGTCCGGGACGACCCGCGTTGTGTTCTTGGGCAAGGCACTTTATCCCGGTTGCCTACATGGGGGCACGATGACGCCGTGTACTAAGACGTACTGCACGCCGATGGTGCGCATGTCTCCAACCGCTGTAACCTTGCTTGAGCACAGCTTGAACAGAGAATGTTGAGCTGACAGTTGCTCGTCGATGCTCTACGGGTACTCGGACTTCCCCACCCGTAAAACTGTCGCGGTCACGATTAGCCATTGTACAATAAATACCAATAGATAAATAACAAAATTAAATACTTCATTTATCCATCACTGTGCATATACTTTAGGTTGCTCTCCTTGTTAGAAATGTAACTTATACAAACTGGACGAATAGTTAAAATGAGTTCTCTGGCTTGATTTATTCAAAATGATGTTCAAGGCGAGAATCAAATGCTGACTTGTGAGATCAGTTGAATTTATACCGCTTTGAAAAAGTCTGTTTTGAAAGCAACGCAGATGAAAATCGCGGAAATGGAGTTGTCGGACTTGCGTTATTCCAAATGGCGTCATTCCAAGCCGAAATCTGTTTGGATACCTTCGTGCGCTACTTTAAAATTGGTCACGTTCAAAAGCAACGCTTGTGAAAACCTCGGAATTGAAGGAGTTGCCGGACTCGACTTGTTCCAAATGGCGACATTTCAAGCCGAAATCTGATTTTCTCGAGTTCAGCTGAATGCATTCGCCATTTTAAAAATGTCTTCTGCTTAATAAAATGTCTTAAATGAACATTTTTTATTTCTTTTTATTCAAAATGGCGAGTTCAGCTGAATTAGTACGCTGTTTTGAAATTGGTCATCTTAGAAAGCAGCACTGAGGAAATCGTTGAAGTGGAGTTGTCGTTCATTTTTTTCAAAATGGCAGTGAGCACCATGCAAAAGAACTGGTGTTGGCAGTACAGTTGAGCTTTATTGGGTGGGGATGGGGGTGGGGGGCATTTTGAAAATATGCAGCGCCATGGATGAGTTTGTTGACAGCAAACTACATTAAGCTTCATTCGGAGAACATTTTGGAAATATTCTCTCAGCAGATAGGGTAGGCTTTACAAAAAAATTATCAAACATTTGTGCATTGGAAATGGCGTCATTTCCTACTGGAAGTTGAGGTTCATTTTACTTTGGGCACAATGTTAAAAATATAACTTTTCCAAACGGGTTCAAGAGTCAAAAATGAGTTATCGGACTTATTGAGACCAGCTACATTCGGGCGCCATTTTGAAAAGGTAATATTCGAAAGCAGCGACAGAAAAAAAATGAAGGGGGCGTTCTTGATTTATTAAAAATATCAGCAACACTATGGAAGACAACACCTTACTTAAGACCTCGGTACGTTAAGGTTAACATGCACGCCATTTTGGCATTATCAAGAGATTTTCAGTTTCGAATGAGTTATCCGTCTTGAATCATTAAAATTGACCGCATTTAATTCCGAAAACTCATCTTAAAAGGAATTCACATCTGGCGCCATTTTCACTGTTAGCAGATTAAACAATTAAATTCTTCAGTTATCCATCATTGTACATTTAAAATGGCGTTATTTCCCACTGGACTCGACAGTTCAGTTCAGGTTAACGAATAGTTAAAATGAATTATTGGACTTGGTCCCCGCCCGGAACTACCCTTGGGCAAGGCAATTTATCTCGTTGCCTACATGGGGGGGGGGGGGGGGAGGGAGGGGGGATCACGCCGTGTACCAAGGCGCACTGCACGTCGATGGTGCACATGTCTTCAACCGTTGTAACTCTGCTTGAGCGGAGCTTGAACAGCGAATGTTGAGCTGACAGTTGCTCATCGATGCTCTGTGGGTCCCTCCGGCGTTCTCAACCCGTAAAACTGTAACGGTCACGAGTAGCCACTGTGCATAAGTATGTGACCTTAAACACCAATAAATAAATAAATAAAACGGTGTTGATGAAAGTCAGAAATGGTGGATTGCGTGACTTATTTATTTATTGGTGTTTAAGGTCACATACTTATCCACAATGGCTAATCGTGACAGATTACGGGACTAGGTTCATTCAATACGTCGACTTTAAGAATGGCAACATTACAAGCCGAAGTCTACTTCTGACTGTCATGAGAAATGAAGCAGTATTTGCTTATTGTGGTAAACAATCTGTTTTACTGGTAAAATAGGACCCAGTCACCAGTACTTGGGGTGTAACTCCTCCAAATGGGCAACATGGTTAAAACTAAACTTGGATTTCTGTTGTCAGGAATAGCCATTATGCAGAAATGCTGCCGTAAAGTGCTATGCAAGTAAGGGAAATTTGTTCACTTTGAAATTCCCATCTTTGATTCCATAAATTCAAATTATGTCTTGAGTTGTAAACAAGCCAGAAAATAAGCAGACTGCCATCTGCAAAATGAGACCCCGGAGGGTGAATTCAGTGATGCTACCCTGCACAGCAGGGTTACATCACTAAATTTACCCCCTGTGAACCTCGATCTGAATCAGGATCTCAAAACTAAACAGGTTTCAGAGGATAAATTGGCCCACTGCATGGGATAGCATTGTCAAATTCACCCTCTGGGGGCCTCATTCTGCAAATGACAGACTGCTTATTTTCAGGCGAGGTTGTAAATGAGATCACACAATCCACCATACCCACTGAAAACTACGGAAAATGAACGACCACGAAATATGAATTGTGTTGGGACGACATGCTTGTTATGATCACATGATTCTTGGGCCAAGATGGAAAACACTTTAATTTCGCAAAATCTGAAATCTGCAAACATTCCATTGATGTTTTCGAATCTCCGTGGCTATGTAATACAACAGGATACATTCATATGAAAATATTCAACTGACAATGTAGTAATTGCGAGATACTGTCAGTCCTTCGCAGAAATGTTGGACCCGGAAACTGTAGAATGTTGTGCAAGTTTCAGCAAGGGATTATTAAGCCAGATTCGAATTATTTGTTTTTCGATGAGCCAAAAATAATACTGGAAAATTGGTTGAAAACAAAAATACATTAATATCAACTTGCACTGCAGTCCTCACAGTTGTATATTTACTTAAGGGGGTGCAGTGGCGTTGCCGTAACATGGAAGTTACGCAACGTTGAGCCCGGTTCATCCACGGATGGGTGACCGTCTGAGCGATCGATTCCGACTCCCGCGTTGTGTCCTTGGGCAAAGCACTTGACCCCGATTGTCCACATGGGGGCATGATGACGCCGAGTTCTAAGGCGTACTGGATGTCGATGGTACGCATGTCTTCAACCAATCTACCTCTGCCTGTGCTGCAGTGCGGTGTTACGATGTTGGGGAGCTGGCAGCTGCTCGTCGTTGCTCGCTGGTTCTCTCCGGGTACTCCGGCTTCCTCCACCCGTAAAACTCACGGTCAATCAAATTATTTTAAGTAAATATTTATTTATTGGTGTTTAAGGTCACATACTTATGCACACCAATAAATAAATAAATATTTACTTAAAACATAATTTGATTGAAGCCGAACTATATTTATGACGTGGAGAGCGCGGTGGCTCAGTGGTAGACTGTCCGACTCCTATGCTAAAGGTCCCGAGTTCGATCCTCGTCCGGGACGACCCGCGTTGTGACCTTGGGCAAGGCACTTTATCCCAGTTGCCTACATGGGGGCACGATGACGCCGCGTACTAAGGCGTACTGTACGTCGATGATGCACATGTCTTGAACCGCTGTAACCCTGCCTCAGCGGAGCTTGAACCGAGTTAGAATGTTGATGAGCTGACAGTTGCTCGTCGATGCTCTGTGCTTCTGTCCAGGTACTCCGGCTATCTCCACCCGTAAAATTGTCACGATCACGATTAGCCATTGTGCATAAGTATGTGACCTTAAACACCAATAGATAAATAAATAATTTGTGCATTAAGTAGGCCTGATGTAGTCCAATTGAATAAGGAGACCTTCAGTAAGTTCTTTTCACCAAATATTCTAAAATTACCTTCCATCGTAAATTTAAATTTCCTCGTACACCCGCATTGCGTAAGATGGATCCACGTCGATTTTGATCGCTATTGGCACCAGAAGGTTGCAAAAATCATTGTGTATTGTGCAATATCTTGACAAAAATGGCATGAAGCCACCTGTTGGACAAAATTACACGAATTGCCGAAATGAAAGCACAACATCTAAAGTTTTTAGATAAATGAATTTAATAACCAACATGATGTTGGTGCTGACAGTTGCTCGTCGATGTTCGGTGGTTCTCTTCGGGTTCTCTGGCTTCCTTTAGGATTGTTCGGGCCTGAAATTCACGATCTATAAAATTAGTATTGGTAAGTATATCAGTTATTAAATCTCACGAGTAAACAGTCAAAGCTAACCCAAACTACAGAAGGGTGATAGTTTTAAAACAAATGAAGCATACTAAACCATGGTATTGAATCCATGCTCTCCAATTTAATGAAGCCGATTGATGTAAGCATTCTGCATGCAGGGAATGCCATCATTGTTTTGCACAAACGTAAGCGTTCACACGGCACACTTGGCAGTTTCCATTACTCATGCAACCCAAGACATGGTCAGATAATACCAAATGAGTAAGTTTGGTAGTTTCCCTTTTTTGGTGCATCAATATCATTTGTTTGCCAATTTGAAATAAATCTCATATTTAATGGCACAGTTTTTTTTGTTTGGTTTTTTTTTGGTTTTTTTTTGGGGGGGGGGGGGGGGGTGGTGTATAATCACTGCGGACTGAAAAGCCACAATGTGCATTCTTCATTTTACATTGTGCATTCTTCATTTTACATTATGTACTCTCTCATGACTCCATTTTTATTTTTGGGAACTGTGTGGATTTGACCCTTGGTGAAAGCCATAAAAAGATAAAAACAAACACAATAAAAATGGCAGCTCTCGTGAAATTTGAATAGCCTAAATTACAATCGGCCTAACTGTCCGTTCCTGGCAGGAATGATAAAAAATATTTTTTCAGTCTACTAGGACTGCAGAATATAACTATTCAGTAATTTTTATTGTACAAAATGTTACTTATGTCATAGCATAAATATATGCTTGTGCTGCAAATAAAGTTAACCCTTTATCTAACATGAAAAGCAGACGACACTTGCTAAAAACATTACCGAATAACTATTTTTTTTCCTTTTTTGTCTCAAAAACATAGGTTCCAACGAGGGGTCATAACCTATGTTTTTGAGACGAAAAATGAAAAAAATAATGAAAATTAACTGGCGATTTTTGAGAATAGCGCTGGCCGGTTTTGGTCGTTACGTTGGGTAAAGGGTTAAGTTAAAGTTAAAAGTAGCAGACTTTCAGGCAGTGCTTTCTACCACCTGGTAAGAGTTCCGTGGCAAATATTAGGAACCACATGATCTGTTTCATTCCCCCAAAATTGATATATAATTTATTGGAGTTATTCCTTTCTGGCATTTTTGAGCTTTCAGTGGAGAAAATTACCCGAAATTTGACCAAAATTTGGTTGGACGTTCACTTTACATTAAATGCACTGCAATATCAATTGGGTTAAAAATCGACGAAATCAACAGGGTTGAGTGAATTTGAACCCCACTGGGTTCATATTCACTCAACACAGTTGATTTGGGTCGCTTTAAACCCTACTGATTTTTAGAGTGGTCATCTGAGTTATCCAACCTTACGGATATAAACTGGATCCATTTCCCTTTTCTGTTTACTAATTTCCGATTTGATGTAGGCAAGGTAATTTGTACTTGATATATTTTTTGCCATTCACCAATTGTTGCAAGATCCCCCGTGTGGATCCCCAAGTGTAACAGTGCTTGTTTCTTGCGTTGAACCTCGAGATGTTCCAGTGTTTTTTCCACCGGAACACTTTATTATTTTACATGCAAAAGTTTCAAAATAATCCAAAAGATTATTTTTATAATTATAGCTTAAAAGATCTCTGGTATTGTTAGAGACGGAAGAATAGAAGAGGACGTTGAACGATATCAAGAGATTCGGAAAGTGAGGACAATACAATAATTACAACAAATGATGTAAAGTTTGATGTCTTTCGCGATCTGATACCTTGGACTAGGAGTACCGCCAAGTTTATATACGACCACTGGTTGAATCAACAAGGTTTATACTAAGTAATGGCAAAGGTAAGGATCACTTAAAATGTGTGATTGGGCATTAACGTTTTCAATCTTTCTGACATCGATAAAGGACGAGTTGTCCTTTTCGGTAGAAAATAGTTAATATCCCAAGATTTACAAGTTAAAATGTATTTTTGCCTGTGCGCCCTACGACAAAAAACTCCATTAATGAAATAGACCTATGGGCCCCTATTACTACGATGTGGTAGACTTAACTCAGGTTGAGTTCAGTTTTTTAGACTACTAAACTTTTGAAGTGTCAACAAAACTTTATTTGCTTGACTTGCATTAAAACTTCAAACGGTTTTGGGCTGGATTATTACTATAAATCATCGGGATGTGTTTTTTTCAATACTTCTCAAAGTTTGCTAAGCACCAAATAATTGGCACATCAGTGTGAAATTTGCTGGTGACATATTTGCGATATTTTGGGTGGATATGATTGAGGAATGTATTGAGATGGTCCTCAGTGTTTACATCAGCTCTCTTGACAGGCAGACTTTTCGTGACGGTCATGAAAAGCATGCACCCCTTGATATTTTTGTACTGTACCAATGACCCAGACATAGCTGGTGCTAATTCTCAAAAATCTAGGGCCAAACACAAATTTTGCCCCCCAATCCCCAAAATTTGCATCTTAAACCGAAAATAACATGTCCTAAATGGTCCTCCATACTTTTCCTCCACTGCGCATGCGCAGTGTCAAGGAGGTCTGGAAATTGGCGCCAATTATCATTCTCTGTTTGGCCCTTCATCAGTTCACATCTGACTGATATTTGTGCTTGTAAATCTGTTTCAATGATGCCAGACACATAAATATTAGAGAAATGGTGGATCTAGAGAGGAAATACAAGGAGGAGAGGAAAAATTAGTGGCAGGAAATAATCAGGGCTGTAACTTAAATTTTTTTTATGAAATTATGTTGTGTTCCCTAATTTCAAGGCATGGGCCTGTTGTTGTCATTCTTGCCGTAAAGTTACACTGCTTGATCAGTGTTTCCTCTCTCCCTTTCCTTTAGTCCCCCCTTGCTATTCTCCCATGCTTTTGGCATATTTTCTGTAATATTATTACTAAAATTTCTTGGAAGTTTTAGCTTAGTAACAGAATGAATTCTGTTTTTTTCCCCATGTTTACGTCCTCACCCATGGGTGTTTAGGCGTTGTGTTCTGCATCTACCATCTGATGTTCTGCAGTTTCTTCCCTGGAAGTTTGTTTTGCATCAGATAGTGTTGTAATTGGTAACTGATTTCGGGCCATGTTTATCAGTGCCTGGAGTCATGTTTCCGGTTTTTTATACACTTCTTGTTTACATTGACAACGGTTTCTGTTGAGTGATTTCTTGTCTTTGTACCAGTTTAATCATAACAAGATACATTATTATTATACGTAAGTGGTGCATTAATTTTTTTGAAATATTTTTGTCCACACTTAGGCTTTTTTGGGATCCATTGGGGCTCAACGTTACTTTCAGAAACTTGGGCTTTTGTGAAAAAATAATTTATTTTTTTTTATTTCATTTATTTTTTCTATATGTTAATGGATCATGTTATTATGTATCTTTGTTTTCAGGGGTTGATGCGAGTACTAGGACTGTTTGTGTTTTCACAATGAAAGGATATTGTTCAAATTGTAATAAGAGGAAATCTTCCTCTGACTTTCATAACCATTGTATTAGTTGTAGTCAGTGTACTCGCACTAACTCTTGCTCAGTGTGTGTCAATTGGGATGACAAACATTGGAAACATGTGTCACGGTATGCTGTTAGCGGGGATAAGGCCATGCCGGTCCTTTCTCCGCAGGGTCACTCTAGTTTTTCAATCTCTTTTTCAGAGGAACAAGAGCAGGGTGATGTTTCCGTGATGTCTTCCAAAAGTGTGCCTCCGTCGTCACAGTTGAATGAAGAGCTAGCGGCAAAAGTGCTCATGGAAATACGTCAATTGCCTAAGAGGTCCCTAGTAGGATCGACGGCATTGGCGTCCGCTAGCCCGCCCAGTGTAGCGACCATTCATCGAATGGTTCGGCAGCCGGGTTCGTCCGTTGCGGTCCAGGAAGGAAATTTGGGTGATGCGAGCACTATAACAACACAAAGTGCACACCCAGTGGCGACGGATCAGATGATAGAACGGAGGAAGCCTATTAGTCCGGTTCCTAGCTCGTCCAGGTCCATCCGGGCTGCGAGCGAGAGAGGTCCCTCTCTCGTACAACATCTGGGACCAGATGTTGTGGTACAAAACGTTTCACATTCGGAGCATACGTCCGCCACTCGGGACGCTCCGTTATATAAACAGTCCGGAGAGACTGTCAATGTGCCTTCCTCATCCTCACGGCAGCGCACACGACCGCACCTTGGCTACGTGACCACGGATATCCAGCCAGCTTCGCCGATCAGGGATTCCACGGCGACCAGGTCACGCCATCCGGTAGTCAGGGACACGAGGCCTGTAGACTCCGGACGTTCGCATAAAAGAAGTATGCAGGAGTCAACGTCCAGGGAGCTTTCAGCGGCAAAGCAACGTGAGCCCGCCGCTCCACAGGCCTCAGTGACGGAAGTGCTATCACAAATAGCACAACTTATTGCAGCATCCCAGCAGGCGACAGAATATGTCGGATCAGGAATTATCCGACGACGCTGGGTCGGTACGCTCCGCTGAAGCATCAGGTACGGACGACCGAGAACTTAATATGGTCCGACAGGATGGCAAAAGGGATTCAGAGGATCTGGAGCTTTCCCTTTCGGAACAACATAAAGCTGCCGTAGATTTTATCCGGCATTATCTTCCAGAGGTTGTCCCGTCGGATCAGAATGCTGCGATACCGGATAAGAGACTGATAGCGTCATTGGACACAGAATATTTTGATCGGTTTAGGGACATCGTCCCTGAGTTTCCGTCACAGTCCAATAATGTCACAAGAACATTTGAACTATTGAATGACGCTATATATAAGCTTGCTACCAAAACGAGCAAGTATGGTTTCTTGTCTGCAAATGCTCTACATCTGCCTTTCATCAATTCAAGGAACAAATTTGAAACGGCAGGACAGGGCATACCGAGAGTTCCTCTGCGTCTAGACGACCAGGCTGAAGACCTAGAATTGTCTATTATGTCGTCTATGTCAATTCCAACCACGACGTTGGAAACGACAATGTCTAATAGAGTTAACTTAGACGCCTTATCATACGCAGATCACCTTACTAAAGCGTTATCATTACGTCTTCAAGGGAAAGAATTCCAGGATATACAATCCTCATTAAGAGTTCTTTCGAGGGCCATAGCTTATTCTACGTATAACTCCGCCCTTTCAATGGCAAACCTGGAGGTGGTTAGACGTGATACATCCACGCGCGTTGACGGCAAGGTGAAAAACTCTCTAGGAGTCGCTTCGGTCTCCGGAGAGCTTCTCTTCGACGGCAAACTTTCAGCAATTTATGATAACTAAGAAAGCTTTGGATTCTCTGCTATTCAAATCCGCTTCTAATAAGTCGGATACAGCAGAAAAGAGTAAGACGGGCACTTCTGGGACAAGTACGCCCAAAAGAAGTTCCTATAGAGGTTCTTATACGTCCTCTAGGTCTTATTCTAGAGACCGTCAAGGCAGCGACTCACGTACGAGACGTTATTCTGGCCGAGACAACCGGTCTGACGTCCCGAGGTCGACGGGACGAGGTGCGGGTCGTGGAGGACGTAGTTTCTCCTTTCGCAGGTCCAGGAGGTGATGGTATGAACCTCTATCGTGTTCCGGTAGGCGGAAGATTGTCGAGTTTTATAAACAATTGGGCGTCAATTACGGACGACCCCTGGGTTCGAGGGGTAATTTCAGAAGGACTAAGAATATCCTTCAAACGAAAGCCTCCATTAACTCGAAGTCCAAAACGGACTCAGCTTCCGTCAAATCTGCAGAAAAGAGATGCTCTTCTATCAGAAGTACAGTCTCTTCTGGAGAAGAACGCGGTAGAGGTCGTAGTAGACCAGGAATAATCGGGTTTCTACAGACGGCTCGTTCCGTCCAGTCATAGATCTGAGCTGGATAAACAAGCTGATCGTCGCTCCGAAGTTCTATATGGAGACAATTCGATCAGTCAGAGCGAATATTCGGGTGAACGACTATGCTACAAGCATAGATCTCAAGTATGCGTACTTTCACGTCATGGTACATCCGACATTCAGAAAGTATCTACGCTTCGTAGTCCTAGGAGTTGTATATCAGTTCCGAGCGATGTGCTTCGGTTTGAACCTAGCGCCCTGGGCTTTCACTCGAATAATGAACTCGGTAATGATGTATTTCGGAGCTCATTCGTCTGCGGTAACGTCGGCCTACATGGACGACATTCTTCAGAGGTACGGCAACGAGTTAACGCTTCAGAACTTTGTGCAGAATCTGCTTTTATTATTCCGACGTCTCGGTTTTATAATAAACGAGAAGTCTGATCTGGTGCCGTCCAAGTCATTCACCCAATTGGGAATGAGCTTCGATACGCACAACAATCTCGTTCGTCTGCCGTTAACCAGAGCGAAATTAATCAGTTGCTACGCTCGCTATTGCCTTCACTCAGTCACAGCGAGAGAATTCATGAGACTGATAGGTCTGTGCGGAGCCGCTGCGGATCTCATTCCGATGGGGCGGTTACGCACTCGTCCTCTCCAAATTTTCTTGACTCAGAATTGGAGAGTAAATGAAACGTGAAACTTGAAACATACAAATTTGATTAAACGCTTATTTCTACATATACATATTCAATGGCGTTTTACAATATAAAAATAAAAATATGTGTGCATATTATAAAGACATAAATTCCCCCCCCCCCCCCCCCCCCTCTAAATACTACACGAAATACTCCACTTTGTTACATAAATGTATTCAAAACAGAGCAAAATAATCGTCAAAATAATGTTTTCAATCGATGTTTGAAAATGTCATTTGATGGACTGTTTCTAATGTCGACAGGTATATCATTCCACAGTTTTGGCCCTATTGTACTAAACCCTCTGTCAGAAAAAGTTTTCTTTTTATTAAACGGGATTGTGTAACAACCTACAGATGATTCTGACGATCGCAGAGATCTTATTGACGATTGAGGACATAAAAGGTTTGTCAGATACGACGGTGCTTTTCCTACAGAGCAATTGTACATGTATGTGAGGATCTTAAAACCAATTCGTGCTCTGATTGGAAGCCAATGAAGTTCAAAAAGTGCTTGCTTAGAGCTGTCATAAATAGAGCGACCCAATACAAGTTTAGCACACATATTTTGGATACGTTGGAGCTTTGACAACTCGCTTTCAGAAATGCCGTACAAAATTACTTTACAATAATCTAGATGGGAAATTACCAATGACAATACAAGAGTTTCAGTTGCATCTCTAGATGGGTATTTTCTTGTTTTTGATTCTAAAATAGTTCAGCATTGCAGTTTGACATTTTCGTTTCACATGCTCTTATATAGACGTTCTCTTGTCAAATCAAGTGAAACAAGAGATGCAGACTTGGGCAAACATTCAGTGGTTGACTCAGGGAGTTCCACTGCAGTTGCCGGATCCGAGTTTTACTATTATGACGGATGCCAGTCAAACAGGTTGGGGTGCAACATTGATCCCAACGGATTCGAAGTGCCAGGGTCTTTGGGATCCACAGTTTCTAGGCAAGCACATAAACATCAAAGAAATGATGTCAATTTGGCTTGCACTATGTCATTGGATGAACATTATTCAGAAAGCACATGTCCAAATCCTGTCCGACAATACAGTAGTAGCGTATATTCGGAACCAGGGAGGCACTCATTCAATTTAACGGAAAGAATCTTTCTGTTTGTACTAGAACACCAAGTTCTGCTTTCGGTCCGTCATATTCCGGGTCGTCTGAATGTATTAGCAGACTCCCTTTCACGGAAGGGTCGCTTGTTGCCGTCAGAATGGACGCTCAACAAACAGGTATTCAATCAGATTTGCTACCAATGGGAGCGGCCAATGATAGACTTATTTGCGACACAGCTCACCAATCATTTGCAGACATATGTGTCTCCGTGTCCGGATCCTCGAGCATATGCAGTAGACGCTCTATCGTTCTCGTGGGACGGAATGATAGGATATGCGTATCCTCCAGCGCCGTTGATTCAGCAGATATTGCCAAAGATAAAACAATCTCAATGCAAAATTCTATTGGTAGCATCTCTGTCTCCAGAGACCGTGGATAAATCTACTCAGGTGTCTGCTGTGGGATTTACCGCGAAAACTTCCTCCACGAGAGGATCTTCTTCCGCAGGGGAAATCGCGTCAACTTCATCACAACCTGCAAGGTCTCAACCTTCACGTATTTCCGTTGTGCGGTCCTTCTTGCACGGCAAGCATTTTACAGGACGAGCAGTGGACGCAATTTCTAACTGTAGGAGGACCTCCTCTTCTCTAAACTATGCGGCTAAGTGGAAGGTCTTTTGTCGTTGGTGTAGGGATCATTGTTATTTTTGATCCCTCCATTCCAGACATTGCAAACTTTCTAGTATACTTGTTTGATGAGATCAAACTGCAGCCTGTTACTATTAAAGGTTATAGGTCTATGTTATCTGATACCTATGCACACCATGATAGTTTACAAATTGGTTCTAATGTCTCTATCTAAATTAGTTAGAAACTTCTCGATAAATAGACCTAGAACCCTTAGATTAATTCCTAAATGGAGTTTAGCTTGGGTTCTTCTTAAACTGAAAGAAAAGCCATTTGATCCTCTTGAGACAGTGGACTTCAAATTCTTATCTTATAAGACAGCATTTCTCTTAGCTTTCTCTTCTGCTAGAAGAGTCAGTGAGCTTCATGCACTATCTGTGGACGATTCTCACTATCGCAGTGTCGGGAACACTATTACCTTTACTACTAATGTTGGATTTTTGGCTAAGAATCAGGCTCCTAATAAATATCCGGAACCTATTGTTATTAAGGCCCTTCCGTCTTCAGACGGGCATAGGCCTTTACTCTGTCCGGTTGGAGCTTTACGTATTTATGAACGAAGATCTCAGTTTATCAGAAAGGGACGAAAACGCTTCTTTCTGTCTCTGATGCCTAATAGAAAGGACATTACGGTCCATTCTATTGCAAGGTGGATTCAATTAACTATCCGTACTGGTTATGATAATCTATCTTCAACTCAGCAGTCTGTGCTTTAGATTTCGGCTCATAAACTAAGAGCTCATTCTACATCTTGGGCTTCTGCAAATAGTGTTGCTATTAGATTTAATGAAGGCACCATATTGGTCTCAGCCATCCACATTCACGAATTTTTATCTGAGAAATATTGAGTCCATTTCTGGGAACCTGCATTGTTTAGGTCCGTTATCTGTTGCTCAGAATGTCGTCCACTAAACAGTTGCAACTATAGTTATGCAGGCTTTCTGTTCCGGCAGTGACTGTCCTGCTGCCCCCTTCGCTCTGGGCTATTTGACCCAGGGCAAGGGGAAGGGGGAGGGGGGAGGGTGTTCCCTTAGGTCACCTGCATTATAGTGAAAGGCAAGGGCATGCCTCTTCCGGAGTCAGTAATTTTGAGTCGGTACCGGGATGGTTTTAAAGTGTAAAGCTAATGTTTAAATTCATTCATGTCATATTTTTAAAGTGTAGCTCGGTGTGAAGCATTTGTATATGTCACGTGTCAAACGGGCTTTAATATACAATCCTCGGACACTTCTAATGAGTATAAAGAGTCTCAATTCTCTGGACTTACTTTATTTATTGGCTTACTTTAAAAATAATTAGTATAAAGGGTTATACTGGATGTTAATAGAGAACATGGATGTTATGCTCAATTATGAAGGGTGTTGTGTCTTTCTAATTTGTCATAAATAAAGATACATGTAAAGCCTGATCCTCCTTTTCTCCTCGAGGGGATAACTCTATTATATTTAGTTGAGCTTATTGGATTTTCCTCTATGTCCTAGGCCCTCCAGCCTTTTTTCTATTCAGCTATGCCTGGGTCATTGGTACAGTATAAAAATGTTAAAAAATTTATAGTAATTTATATATTTTTTATACTTACCAATGACCCAGACGGGGATGGCCCTCCCAGGACTTGGGAACTCGTACCTCCTCGCTGAGTACATAGCGCTGACCAGGCACTGCTTGCAAGAATGATAATTGGCGCCCATTTCGAGACCTCCTTGACACTGCGCATGCGCAGTGGAGGAAAATTATGGAGGACCATTTAGGACATGTTATTTTCGGTTTTAGATGCAAATTTTGGGGATTGGGGGCAAAATTTGTGTTTGGCCCTAGATTTTTGAGAATTAGCACCAGCTATGTCTGGGTCATTGGTAAGTATAAAAAATATATAAATTACTATAAATTCAACTTTCATGATTTTTTCGTGTACTGTCTACATGTACATGGCATGTGTAGGGTATTCAGTCTTCATTACAACACAAACCCTTGTGATTTAATGATTGAATATGGCAAATGCAAATGTAAGACATTTGTCTGAGACAGAAATGTGGCAGGCTATAGGGATGGTGGAGCAAGGGGCTACCCATTGTCAGGCTGGTCAAGCCCTTGGTGTGCACCATACGGTGATCACCAGAGCCTGGGCAAGATCTCAGCTGTATGGCACATAAGACGGCATGGTGGTGGCAGTGACAGGGCAACATCTGCAGCTGAAGACCGGTTTTTGATCATTCAGGCCCGTAGGAACCGCTTTACCCAGCTTCGCAGTGACCTTCAGAATGCATGGGTAAATATTTCGACGCAGACTATACGGGCAAGGTTGCAGAACCACTGTCAGGCACGATCTGAATGGGCCACGAACCACGTTGGATGGACCAGAGAAGATTGGCGCCCTGTCCTTTTTACAGATGAGTCATGGTCTGCCTAGACCACATAGATAGGACTTCTGGGGTATGGAGAAGACCAGGAGAGCCATTCCATGCAGCTAACATTGCTGAGCATGACCGCTAGGGTGCAGGGTCAATCATGGTTAGGGGCGGCATCAACTGTGGTGGACGTACAGAGCACAGTGTCCTTGAACGTGGTACATTGACTGCACAACGGTATTTTGATGAGATCCAGGATGACCGTCAGATTGTATGCAGGTGCAGTGGATGATATTCATTCTGATGGACGATAATGCTCGTCCTCATGGTGCCCATGCTGTCCGGGAGTACCGGCAGAGGGAGGGGATTGAGCGTATGGACTGGCCAGCAAAATCCCCTGACCTCAGTCCAATCGAACATGTCTGGAATGAGTTTCAGCTTGCAATTTTAGCCCGTCCAGTCCAGTCAAGAAGTGTCCAAGAGCTTGGTGCCATGCTGGTCCAAGAATGGAACATACCACAAAGGACCGCCAGGAACCCGATTGGGCGCACGAGAAGGCGTTGTTAAGCTGTAATTAACAGCAATGGGTCTCATACTCGATACTGAACCCATACCAATTCGCTCAGTCAACTTTTTGGCATATTGAAAAATTTCCTCTTTTACCAATAATATGCATTTTCCATGGTTATCGTATTCAAAAGCTTAAAAATAATGTCAAACACAAATAAAATCTTAATTTCTGTACTTAAATCATTAAAGATATAACTAAATAAAAAGTATATTCACTTTTCATTACAATATTTCAACTAAAACGTAAAACAGGTAGTTGGATATACTTGGTGCTTAGCAAACTTTGAGTAGTATATTTCACATAACAAATATTCAAAATAATAGATTATTTTTATAATTACAGTTTAAAAGATAACTGGTATTATCGACGTAAAAATAAATGAGGACGATGAACGAGATCACGAAATTCGGAAAGTGAAGGGATAAAATACAGTAATCACAAAAATGATGATGCAAAGTTTGTTGTTGGCGATCTAATTCATTGGACAGAGTACCGGCAACATTAAATACGACCACTAGTTAAATCAAATAGATTTAAACTAAGTAATAGCAAAGGTAAGGACTGTCTAAAATGTGATATTAGGAACTACTGTGGTTAACCCTTTATCCAACGCAGACGATTTAAAAATTATTTTAAATATTTAATTATTTTCAAAATATTTCAATAAAACCATGTGTGACCCCTCTTTGGAACGAGCTCGTTCCAAACAGTGGTCACATGATATGGTTTTGTTGAAATTTTTCGATAAAATTTTTTTCAGCTGCTCAGTGGTAGAATTTGCATATTACGCTGACTGTTCGGGCGATTCGTTGGGTAAAGGGGTAACCTATTTGGCATCGATCTCAAGAGAGGCCAGATTCCCGGAGGGCATCCTATTGAGTTCCCTCGGGATCCCCCAAATTAATGCAGCCGAACACATGTTGGTGCGTGAAATTCTATGAAAATGACCAAGAGGCGAAATGGATCTGATTGCATAGATTCCGATATGTCGAAGTGTTCTGTGGACAGCCATTGGCAGTTCACATAGGACATTTCGATATACCAGCAATCCCGTCTGTCATTGATCGCTCAGTCGAAAGTAAACAACGTTCCTTCAATTTGAAAAATCAATTTTCTGATTGGGTCGAACTATGGTTTTCCCGGTTGGTCCCCCCCCCCCCTCCCCCGTCGATGAAGATACAAAAATGCCTTACAAATATTCTCTGTGGAGTACCATTGATCGCTCAGATGCAAGGAATCCGCGTTGGTACAGTTCGAAAAATCAAATTTTCTCCAAGTCTATCCCCCTCCCCAGTGCATTTCCCGGTAACTTGTATTAGCCCAATCCGCTCCTGATCCAAGACCCTCAGCAAAATGGTGATCGGATCGCTTTTTAACTATTGTACCAACACCTAAGTTAAATGGGGGTAATAAGGTAAATTTACCACTATATAACTTTTTTTTTTTTTTTTTTTTTTGGCCAAATGATATTGGCAGACTCCTTTAAACAATCCAGTGGTCGGAAATTTCTTTTTACAGGATCAACCTGGTTGGTCACCTTCAGATAATGAAATCGATCCCAAACCTTTGGAGGAGAACGCACGATTCCTGCAGAAAGTTTTCGGTGTGAAGTCTCAGATAAAATCAATTTACCAGATGCTGAACGGAGATCTCTGTAAACTACAAAAAAATCAACTATACAGAGTAGACAAAGGAGGACCAGTTGTAGTTCTATGTCTGGATAATATATACTACTCAAAGTTTGCTAAGCACCAAGTATATCCAACTACCTGTTTTACGTTTTAGTTCGAATATTATGAAATGTGTATATATTTTTATTTTATTATATCTTTAATGATTTTAGTACAGAAATTAAGATTTATTTGTGTTTGACATTATTCTTTAGCTTTTGAATACGATAACCATGGAAAATGGATATTTTTATACTGTACCAATGACCCAGACTTAGCTTGTGCAAACTCATTAAATTCAGGGCCAAACCAAATTTTGCCCCCCCCCCCCTTCAAATCCCCAAAATTTGCATCAAAAACCAAAAAAATTGATGTCCTGGTAGGTCCTCCATACTTTTACTATACTGCGCATGCGCACTGTCAAGGAGGTCTCGAAATTCCCGCCAAAATGTCATTCTTTGTTTGGCCCTGTAAACTGTCACATCACTGATATTTGTGCTGTAAATCTGTTTTAATGATGCCAGACACATAATTGAGAGGAATGGTGGATAGGAGGTGCATTTGGGATGAGGAGAGCAGAAAAGCAGTGGTTTCCAATGTTCAGGGCTGTAACTTAATTTTTTTTTTTTTTTATAAATTTATTCATGTTGCCTATTTTCGAGGCATAGCCCTGCTGTTGTCATTCTTGCCATGAATGTTCCATTGTTTGTTCAGTGTTTCCTCTCTCCCTTTCCTTCATTCCCCCTTGCCATTCTCCCATGCTTTTTGCTTATTTTTGTAATTGTTATTACTAAAAGTGTTTTGGGAGTTTTGGCTTGGTAACAGAATTTTTTTGTTCTGTCCCCATGTTTACGTCCTCACCCTAGGGGTGTTCAGGCGTTTAGGTCGGCATCTATCATCTGATGCTCTGCAGTCTCTACTGGAGAAGGCTCTGTTTAGCATCAGATAGTGTTTAAATTGGACACTGATTACTGGGCCATGTTTACCAGTGCCTGGAGTCAGTTTTCTGGTTTGTTTACACTGTTTATGTTGACAACGGTTACTTCTGATAAGTGATTCCTTGTCTACTGCATTGATTATTCATATTAAGATACATTAATATTGTCCGTAAGTGTTGCATTAATTTGTTCAGAATGATTTAAAATTTTTGTCCACACTTAAGGTTTTTTTGGGATCCATTTGGGCTCGGAGTTCCCTTTGGGAACTTGGGCTCTTCTGAAAAAAAATTTTCAAAAATTTTTTTCTTTTTGAATTGTTTTTTCATGTTATAATGGATTTTTATTTTATGAATCTTTGTTTGCAAGGTTTATTGCGGGTGCTATGACTGATTATTTATTATTTTTACAATGAAAGATTATTGTTCAAATTGTAATGGACGGAAATCTTCCTCTGATTCTCATGATTTCTGCATTAATTGTAGTCGGTGTACCCGCACTAAGCCTTGTTCTTTACGTTCCAAATGGGATGACAAACTTTGGACACGTGTGTCACGGTATATTGTTAGCGGGGAGCAGGACATGCCAGTCCTCTCTCCGCAAGGTCACTCAAGTTTTTCACTCTCTATTTCAGAGGAACAAGAATTGGGTGATCTTTCCGTGATGTCGTCTTCCAGTGCGCGTCCGTCGTCACAATCCAGAGAAGAGCTAGCAGCAAAAGTGCTCATGGATATACGGCAATTGCCTAAGAGGCCCCCGTAGGGTCGACGGCGTTGGCGTCTACGTCCGCTAGCTCGCCCGGTGTCAAGTCCATTTACCGAATAGTACAGCACCCGTCCGTTGCGGTCCAGGAAAAAAAATAAGGGTGTTGCGAGCACTATAAACATTCCTCAGGCACACCCAGTGACGACGGATCTTGGTTTAGGATGGAAGAAACCTTTGGGTTCGGTTCCTAGCTCGTCCAGCTCCGCACAGGCTGCGAGCGAGAGAGGTCTCGCTCTCGTACAACATCGCGGTCCGGATGTTGTCGTACAAAATGTTCCTCAGTCGGAGCTTACGTCCCCACCCCCACCCCCCTCGGGACGCTCTGGTGTATAAACAGTCCGGAGAGGCTGTTCAAGGGCTTCTTCCTCCTCACGTCAGCGCACTCGACCGCACTTTGGCTCCGTGACCGCCGATATCCAGCCGGCATCGCCTTCCAGAGATTCCTCGACAGCCAGGTCACGCCATCCGGTAGCCAGGGATTCGAGGCCACCTTCTTCTGGACGTTTGCATAAGAGAGATATGCAGGAGACAACTTCCACGGAGCTTCCTGCGACTAAATCACGAAAGACCGCAGCTCCGCAGGCCTCGTTAACGGACGTGCTATCGCAGAGAGCTCAAATCATAGCAGCATCCCAGCATCCGTCAGAAGCCCTATCAGAGCAGGAAGAATCTGATGATGCTGGGTCGGTACGTTCCGCAGCTTAATCGGGAGCGGACGACCGAGATATCCAGGAGGTCCGTCGGGATGGCGAAAGGGATATGAATGAATTGGGAGGCCTCCCTTTCGGAACAACACAAAATCGCCGTCGAGTTAATCCGGCATTTTCTTCCTGATGTTGTTCCAGCGGACCAGGATGCTACTCAGCCTGATAGGAGGCTTATAGCTCCACTGGACACCGATTTTTTTTAATCGGTTTAGGGACACCGTCCCAGAGTTTCCGTCTCAGTCCACGCATGTCTCGCGGACATTTGAACTTTTAACGACGCTATCAAACTTGCCGGAAAATCGGGCAAGTCAGCTTTCCTATCGGCTAATGCTCTGAATCTGCCTTTCATTAATGCCAGGAATAGATTTGAAACGGAACAGCGTTCAGAGAGTTCCTCTGCGTCTAGACGACCAGGCTGAAGATCTGGAATTATCCATGCCGTCGCCTGTCTATTCATAGCTCTATCTTCGAAACAATATCTAAGAATAGAGCAAATTTAGACGCACTCTCGTACGCAGATTACCAGAGCATTATCGTTACGCCTTAAAGTGCAAGAATTTCAGGACGTACAAACGTCTCTTGAGAGTTCTGTCAAGGGCTATTGCCTTTTCCACGTACAACTCCGCCCTTTCAGTGGCTAATCTGGGGTTGGTTAGACGTGATGGAGCCTTAACTAGGTCCACGAGAGTGGATAGTAAGGTGACAAACTCTTAGAGTCGCTCCCGTCTCCGGAGAACTTCTCTTTGACGGCAAGCTTCCTGCTATTTACGATGAGTTAATTAAGAAAGCTTCAGACTCTCTGCTTTTTAAGTCCGCTTCTAGTAAGTCGGAACCAGCAGAAAAAAGTAGGCCTGGATCGTCTGGGGCGAGCACGTCCAGGGGAAGTTCCTTTAGAGGTACGTACGCGCCCTCTAGGCCTTATTCTCGATACCGTCAAGGCAGCGACTCCAGCAGGGGCCGTAACGCTGGCCGTAATAGGTCAGACGCCCCAAGGTCGACGGCGCGAGGTGCGGGTCGGGGAGGACGTGGTTTCTTCTTCCGCAAGCCTCGCAGGTCCAGGAAGTGATGGTGTAGACCTCTGTCGCGTTCCTGTGGGCGGAAAGTTGCCGAGTTATTTACAAAATTAGGAATTGATTACGGAGGTCCCTTGGGTTTGAAGGGTAATTGCGTTAGGACTGAAGCTGTCCTTTAAAGGAAAGCCTCCGTTAACTCAAGATGGACTCAACTTCCGTCAAATATTCTAAAAAGAGACGTTCTTTTTTCAGAAGTGCTGCCTCTTTTACTGAAGAACGCGATAGAGGTCGTAGAAAACCAGGAATCTCCAGGTTTCTACAGCCATCTTTTTCAGGTTCCGAAACCAGACGGCTCGTTCCGTCCAGTAATAGATTTAAGCTGGATAAACAAGCTGATTGTGGCTCCAAAATTTTATATGGAGACCATTCGATCGGTCAGAGCGAGCATTCGAGTGAACGACTGTGCCGCGAGCATAGATCTCAAGGATGCGTACTTACACGTCATGGTACATCCGGCGTTCAAAAAGTATCTTCGGTTCGCTGTCCTAGGGGTGGTATATCAGTTCCGTGCGATGTGCTTCGGTCTGAATCTGGCGCCCTGGGCTTTCACTCGGATAATGAAATCTGTCATGATTTACTAAAGAGCTCATTCGTCTGCGGTAACGTCAGCCTACCTGGACGATATTCTTCAGAGGCACGGCAACGAGTTAACGCTTCAGAACGATGTGCAGAATCTTCTACTATTGCTCCGACGTCTCGGTTGTATAGTACACGAACAGAAGTCGGTTCTGGTGCCGTCCAAGTCATTCACCCACCTGGGGATGAGCTTCGATACGCACAACAATCTCGTTCGTCTGCCGTTAACCAGAGAGAAATTAGTTGTTATGCTCGCTATTGTCTAAACTCAGAAGGTTACAGCGAGAGAATTCATGACTGATAGGTTTGTGTGGAGCTGCCGCGGATCTCATTCCTATGGGGCAGCTACGCACTCGTCCTCTCCAAATCTGACTCAGAATTGGAAAGTGAAGACTCATTCGCTCGATGCGGACATCCTCTTGTCAGACCAAGTGAAACAATAGATTCAGACTAGGGCAGACATTCAGTGGTTAACTCAGGGAGTTCCACTGCAATTACCGGATCCGAGTTTTACTATCATGTCGGATGCCAGTCAAACACGTTGGGGCGCGACACTATGTCCGTCGGAATCGAAGTGCCAGGGTCTTTGGGATCCTCAGTTCTTAGGCAAGCACATAACTATCAAGGAAATGATGTCAATTTGGCTTGCGTTGTGTCATTGGATGGACGTTTTTCAGAACACACACGTTCAAATTTTGTCCGACAATACGACGGTAGTGGCGTATATTCGGAATCAGGGAGGCACTCATTCCATTCCGTTGTTCAATGTAACGGAAAAAATCCTTCTGTTTGTACTGGAACATCAGGTTCTACTATCGGTCCGTCATATTCCGGGTCGTCTGAATGTGTTAGCAGACTCCCTTTCACGGAAGGGTCGCCTGTTGCCGTCGGAATGGACTCTCAACAAACAGGTATTCAATCAGATTTGCTACCAGTGGGAGCGACCAATGATAGATTTGTTTGCGGCGTATCTCAACAATCAGTTGCAGACTTACGTGTCCCCATGTTCGGATCCTCGAGCGCTTGCAGTAGACGCTCTGTCGATCCTGTGGAATGGGATAATAGGATACGCGTATCCTCCGGCTCCGCTAATTCAGCAGATATTGCTCAAGATAAAGCAATCCCACTGCAAGGTTCTGTTGGTAGCATCTCTGTCACCACAGAGACCGTGGATAAATCTACTCGGGTGTCTGTTGTGGGACATGCCGCGGAAGCTTCCTCCACGGGAGGATCTTCACTACAATCCGCAAGGTCTCAACCTTCACGTATTTCCGCTGTATTTCCGTTGTGCGGTCCTTCTTGCACAGTAAGTGTTTTACAGGACGAGCAGTGGACGCAATTTCTAATTGCAGGAGGACCTCATCTTCACTAAATTATGCTGCTAAGTGAAAGGTCTTTCGCCAGTGGTGTAGGGATCACTCGGCGGATGTTTATGATCCCTCCATTCCTGACATTGCTAATTTCCTGGTCTATTTGTTTGACGAGATCAATCTGCAGCCTGTTACTATCAAGGGTTATAGGTCTGTTATCTGTTACCTATGCCCACCATGATACATTAATGATTGGTTCTAATGTCTCTTTATCTAAATTAGTAAGAATTTTTCCATAAATAGACCTAGAACTCTTATATTAATTCTGAAATGGAATTTTTATCATGGGTTCTTCTTAAGCTAAAAGAAGCACCTTTTGAGCCTCTTGATACAGTGGATTTCAAATTCTTAACATATAAGACAGCTTTTCTCTTAGCCTTCTCTTCTGCTAGAAGAGTCAGTGAGCTTCATGCACTATCGGTGGACGATTCTCACTATCGTGGTGTTGGTAATACTATTACTTTTACTATAATGTTGGATTTTTGGCTAAGAATCAGGCGCCTAATAAGTATCCGGGACCTACTGTTAAGGGCCCTTCCGTCTTCAGACAGATGTAGGCCTTAACTGTCCTGTTAGAGCAATACGTATTTATAAACGTAGGTCTGAGTTTATTAGAAAGGGACGTAAGCGTTTCGTTTTGCCTTTGATGCCTAATAGAAAGGACACTGTGGTTCATTCTATTGCTAGATGGATTCAATTAACTGTACGTACTGCTTATGAAAAGTTATCTTCTCAGCAGTCTGCTCTCAAGATTTCGGCTCATGAAGTAAGAGCTCTATCAACATCTTGGGCTTAGGCTAATAGTGTTGCTATTACAGATTTAATGAAGGCTGCATATTGGTTTCAGTCTTCCACTTTCACTAATTTTTATCTTAGAAATTTTGAGTCCATTTCTGGAGATCTACATTGTTTAGGTCCGTTATCTGTTGCTCAGAATATCGTCCACTAAACAGTTGCAACTATAGTTATGTAGGCTTTCTGTTCCGGCAGTGACTCTGTCCTGCTGCCCTCTTCGCTCTGGGATATTTGACGAAGGGCAAGGGGAAAAAGGGGGATGGTGGTGGCGGGTGTTCCGTTAGGTCGTCTGCTTTATAATGAAAAGCAAGGGAATACCTCCCCCATAGTCGGTAATTCCGAGTCGGTACCGGGATGGTTTTAAAGTGTTATGCTAATGTTTACTCATGTCATGTAATATTTTTAAAGTGTAGCTCGGTGTGAAGCATTTGTATATGTCACGTGTCAAACTGGCGTTAATGTACAATCCTCGGACACTTAATGAGTACAAAGAGTCTCATTTCTCTGGACTGTCTTTATTTATTGGCTTACCTTTAAAAACAAAAAATAAATAAAGGGTTATACTGGATATTAATGGAGATCATTGATGTGTTTGTGCTCAATTACGGAATGGTTTTGTGTCTTTTTTCATAAAAATAAGAAAGATACATATAAATCCTATCTCTCCTTTTCTCCTTGAGAGGATAATTGATAATTGATAATTGAGCCTATTGGATTTTCCTTTATGTCCTGGTCCCTCCACCCTGTTTACTCTTCAGCTAAGTCTGGGTCATTGGTACAGTATAAAAATGTTAAAAAATTTATAGTAATTTATATATTTTTTTATACTTACCAATGACCCAGATGGGGATGGCCCTCCCATGAGTTGGGAACTCTTGCCTCCCCGCTGCGTACATAACACTTACCAGGCACTGGTCGTAAGAATGACATTTTGGTGGGAATTTCGAGACCTCCTTGAAACCTGCGCATGCGCAGTGCAGTAAAAGTGTGGAGGACCTACCAGGACATCAATTTTTTGGTCTTTGATGCAAATTTTGGGATTGGGCGGGGGGGGGGGGGGGGGGGAATTTGGTTTGTTCCTGAATTTAATGAGTTTGCACCAGCTAAGTCTGGGTCATTGGTAAGTATAAAAAATATATAAATTACTATAAATTTTTCAACATAATTGGTAAAAGCGGAAATTTTTTCAAATTTGCCCGAAATTTGACGGAGCGAACTGATATGGGTTCAATATCGAGTATGAGACCCATTACTGTCAGTTACAGCTGGACAACGCCTTCTCATGCTCCCAATCAGGTTCCAGATGGTCCTTTGTGGGATGTTGTTCCATTCTTGGACCAGCATGGCACCAAGCTCCTGGACACTTCTTGGTTGGACAAGCTGCAACTCCTGCCAGACATGTTCGATTGGATTGAGGTCAGGGGATCTTGCTGGCCAGTCCATACGCTGAATAACCTCCCTCTGTCGGTACTCCCGGACAGCATGGGTAACATGACGACGACCATCAAGATGAATCTATCACCCACTGCACCTGCATACAATCTGACGTGGGCATCCAGGATCTCATCAGTATACCGCTGTGCAGTCAATGTACCACGTTCAAGGACCGTTCTATACGTCCATCCCAGCTGATGCCGCCCCAGACCATTAATTGACTCTCCACCATAGCGGTCATGCCCATCAATGTTGTCTGCATGGAATCGCTCTCCTGGTCTTCTCCATACCCTAGAACTCATCTGTGTTTAGGCAGTTCCTTGACTCATCTGTAAAAAGGACAGGTCGTCAATCTTCTCTGGTCCATCCAACATGATCCATGGCCCATTCATATCGTGCCTGGCGGTGGTATGGGACAACTGAAACCGAATACATTGTCTTCTCGATCGGAGACCACCTTCCTGCAACCTTGCCCGGATAGTCGGCGTCGAAACATTTACCGCGGATGCATTTTGAAGGTCACTGCGAAGCTGGGTTGTGTCAAAGCGGTTCCTACGGACCTGAATGATCAAAAAACGGTCTTAAGCTGCAGATGTTGCCCTGTCTCTGCCACCACCATGTCGTATGACTGATGTGCCATACTGCTGAAATCTTGCCCAGGCTCTGGTGATCACCGTGCGGTGCACACCAAGGGCTTCACCAACCTGCCGATGGGTAGACCCTTGCTCCACCATCCCTACAACCCGCCGCATTTCTGCTTCAGACAAATGTCTTAAATTTGCGTTTGCCATATTCAATCATTAAATCACAAGGGTTTGTGTTGAAATGAAGATAAAATACCCTTCACATGTCATGTACATGTAGACAGTACACAAAAACATAATGAAACTCAAGGGGTACATGTTTTCCATGACTGTCAGGAAAAATCTTCTTGGCAAGAGAGCTAATGAAAACCCTGTGAACCATCTCAATACATTCCTCAATCATATCCACCAAAAATATCGCAAATATGTCACCAGAAAATTTCACAAAGTGTCAAATATTTGGTGCTTAGCAAACTTTTAGTATACTAGTTTTAATATAGTGTCCTAGATTCTCAAATACGCACAATGCACCATTGTATGTATCGAATAAAACACTAATAATCAACTTGGTTTAAACAATATTTATTCATTCAGTATGCTATATGTTACAATATTGAACACTTAGAAAAGTGACAGTATATTTTGAGAACATCAAGAATATATCATATACTAACAAAATACCATATAAGTATGGGATCTGACAGAAAGCTGGGAGTTTGTCATCTCCCAGAATATTCACCTTGTGCCCCACAATAATAACGGCGCATCATTTCTCGATGTCCTTGAATAGAAGACTCTCAAATGTTTGAGTTCATTCGAAGGGAAATAACTCCAAATAAATTAACTATTTGTAGCGTTCGAATAGCTTTGTTGGTTCCGAAAATAAGGTTTAATCCTATTTTTTTAACTAGTGTTCATATTAATGTTTTTTGACTAAAAAGTTAAAAAGATGTATAGTAATTTATATATTTTTTATACTAATCAATGACCCAGACTTAGCTGGTGCAAACTCCATTAAATTCAGGGCCAAACACAAATTTTGCCCCCGTCCCCCCCCCCCCCCCCCGCCCCCATCTCCAAAATTTGCATCCAAAACCGGAAATTTGATATCCTGGTTGGTCCTCCATACTTTTACTCCACTGCGCATGCGCACTGTCAAGGTCTCGAAATTGGCGCCAAAATGTCATTCTTACAACCAGTGCCTTACCAAAAAAAGAAGTACACAATACCATTCCGTAATTGAGCACAAAAACATCAAAGATCTCCATTAATATCCAGTATAACCCTTTATACTAATTTTTTAAGGTAAGCCAATAAATAAAGGCAGTCCAGAGAAATGACTCTTTATACTCATTAAAAGTTTCCGAGGATTGTATATTAACGCTCGTTTGACACGTGACGTACACAAATGCTTCACACCGAGCTACACTTTAAAAATATTACATGACGTGAGTAAACATTAGATTTACACTTTAAAACCATCCCAGTACCGACTCGGAATTACTGACGCCAGAGGAAGTATTCCCTTGCTTTTCACTATAAAGCAGATGACCTAAGGGAACCTCCCCTTCCGCTCAAATACCCCAGAGCGAAGAGAGCAGCGGGGCAGTCACTGCCGGAACAGAAAGCCTACATAACTATAGTTGCAACTGTTTAGTTGGGAATATTCTGAGCACCTGATAACGGACCGAAACAATGCAGATCTCCAAAAATGGACTCAATATTTCTAAGATAAAGTTTAGTGAAAATGGAAGGCTGAGACCAATATGCAGCCTTCATTAAATCTGTAATAGCAACACTATTGGCATAAGCCCAAGATGTTGATAGAGCTCTTACTTCATGAGCCGAAATCTTAAGCACAGACTGCTGAGATGAAGATAGATTATCATAAGCAGCACGTATAGTTAATTGAATCCATCTAGCAATAGAACGAACCATAATGTCCTTTGTATTAGGCATCAAAGACCAAAAGAAACGCTTACGTCCCTTTCTAATAAACTCAGATCTTCGTTTATAAATACGTATTGCTCTAACAGGACAGAGTAAAGGCCTACGCCCGTCGGAAGACGGAAGGGCCTTAACAACAATAGGTTCAGGATACCTATTAGGGGCCTGATTCTTAGCCAAAAATCCAACATTAGTGGTAAAAGTAATAGTATTACCAACACCACGATAGTAAGAATCATATATCGATAAAGCATGAAGCTCACTAACTCTTCTAGCAGAAGAGAAGGCTAAGAGAAAAGCTGTCTTATGTGTTAAGAATTTGAACTCCACTGTGTCAAGAGGCTCAAAAGGTGCTTCTTTTAGCTTAAGCAGATCCCATGCTAAATTCCACTTCGGAATTAATCTAAGGGTTCTAGGTCTATTTATCGAAAAGTTTCTTACTAATTTAGATAGAGACGTTAGATCCAATCATCAATGAGTCATGGTTTGAATAGGTATCGGATAACATAGACCTACAACCCTTGATAGTAACAGGCTGCAGTTTGATCTCATCAAACAAATAGACCAGAAAATTAGCAATGTCAGGAATGGAGGGATCATAAACATCCACCGAGTGATCCCCCACACCACTGACGAAAGACCTTCCATTTTGCAGCATAATTTAGCGAAGAGGTCCTCCTGCAGTTAGAAATCACGTCCACTGCTCGTCCTGCAAAACGTTTACTGTGCAAGGAGGACTGCACAACGGAAATACGTGAAGATTGAGACCTTGCGGATTGCGATGAAGGGTGCGCGATTTCCCCTGCGACAAAAGATCCTCCCGTGGAGGAAGCTTCCGCGGCATGTCCCACAACAGACACCTGAGTAGATTTATCCACGGTCTCTGGTGAGATGCTACCAACAGAATCTTGCAGTGGGATTGCTTTATCTTGAGCAATATCTGCTGAATCAACGGCGCTGGAGGATACGCATATCCTATTATCCCGTCCCACGAGATCGAAAGAGCATCTACTGCAAACGCTCGAGGGTCCGGACATGGCGACACATATGTCTGCAATTGATTGTTGAGATGCGTCGCAAGCAAATCTATCATTGGTTGCTCCCATTTGTAGCAAATCTGATTGAAAACCTGTTTGTTGAGAGTCCACTCCGACGACAACAGGCGACCCCTCCGTGAAAGGGAGTCTAACACATTCAGACGACCTGGAATATGACGGACCGATAGTAGAACCTGGTGTTCCAATACAAACAGGGGGATTTTTCCGTTAGCTTGAACAACGGAATGGAATGAGTGCCTCCCTGATTCCGAATATACGCTACTACCGTCGTATTGTCGGATAGAATTTGGACGTGTGCATTCTGAATAACGTCCACCCAATGACGCAACGCAAGCCAAATTGACATCATTTCTTTGATATTTATGTGCTTGCTTAAAAACTGCGGATACTAAAGACCCTGGCACCTCGACTCCGACGGGCATAGTGTCTCGCCCCAACCTGATTGACTGGCATCCGTCATGATAGTAAAACTCGGATCCGGCAATTGCAGTGGAACTACCTGAGTTAACCACTGAATGTCTGCCCAAGCTCGAATCTCTTGTTTCACTTGATTTCACAAAGGATGTCCATATCGAGCGAATGAATCTTCGTCTTCCAATTCTGAGTCAGAAAGATTTGGAGAGGACGAGTGCGTTGCTGCCCCATGGGAATGAGATCCGCGGCAGCTCCGCACAGACCTATCAGTCTCATGAATTCTCTCGCTGTAACCTTCTGAGTTTAGACAACAGCGAGCATAACAACTGACTAATTTCGCTCTGGTTAACGGCAGACGAACGAAATTGTTGTGCGTCTCGAAGCTCATCCCCAGGTGGGTAAATGACTTGGACGGCACCGGATCCGACTTCTGTTCATTTACTATGAAACCGAGACGTCGGAGCAATAGAAGCGGATTCTGCATATCGTTCTGAAGCGTAAACTCGTTGCCGTACCTTTAAAGAATATCGTCCAGGTAGGCCGACGTTACCACAGACGAATGAGCTCGGAAATGAGTCATTACCGAGTTCATTATCCAGTGAAAGCCCAGGGCGCTAGATTCAGACAGAAGCACATCGCACGGAACTGATATACCACCCCTAGGACAGCGAACCGAAGATACTTTTTGAACGCCGGATGTACCATGACGTCAAAGTATGCATCCTTGAGATCTATGCTCGTGGCATAGTCGTTCACTCGAATGCTCGCTCTGACCGATCGAATGGTCTCCATATAAAATTTTGGAGCCACAATCAGCTTGTTTATCCAGCTAAAGTCTATTACTGGACGGAACGAGCCGTCTGGTTTCAGAACCAGAAAAAGATGGCTGTAGAAACCTGGAGATTCCTGGTTTTCTACGACCTCTATCGCGTTCTTCAGTAAGAGAGACTGGACTTCTGAAAGAAGCGCGTCTCTTTTTTGTATATTTGACGGAAGTTGAATCCATCTTGGACTTCGAGTTAACGGAGGTTTTCCTTTGAAGGACAGTTTCAGTTCTTCCGCAATTACCCTTTGGATCCAGGGGTCCTCCGTAATTAATTTACAAGTTTCTGAGAAACTCTACAACCTTCAGCCCACTGGAACGTGACAGAGGTCTACACTATCACTTCCTGGACCTGCGAGGCTTGCGGAAGGAGAAACCACGTCCTCCACGGCCCGCACCTCGCGTCGTCGACCTAGGGGCGTCTGACCTATCACGGCCAGCGTTACGACCCCTGCCAGAGTCGCTGCCTTGACGGTCTCGAGGATAAGGCCCAAAGGGCGCATACGCACCTCTAAAGAAACTAACCCTGGACGTACCCGTCCCAGAAGATCCTGGCCTACTTTTCTCCGCTGGTTCCGACTTTTCTCCACTGGTTCCGACTTACTAGAAGCGGACTTAAAAAGCCGAGAGTCTGAAGCTTTCTTAGTTAACTTATCATAAATAGCAGAAAACTTGCCGTCAAAGAGAAGTTCTCCGGAGACTGGAGCGACTCTAAGAGTTTTTCACCTTACTATCCACTCTCGTGGTCCTAGTTAAGGCTCCATCACGTCTAACCAACTCCAGATTAGCCACTGAAAGGGCGGAGTTGTATGTGGAAAAAGCAATAGCCCTTGACAGAACTCTCAAGAGACGTTTGTACGTCCTGAAATTCTTGCCCTTCAAGGCGTAATGACAACGCTCTGGTAAGGTGATCTGCGTAAGAGAGTGCGTCTAAATTTGCTCTATTCGAAGATATTGTTTCCACCAAGATAGAGCTATGAATAGACATAGACGACGGCATGGATAATTCAAGGTCTTCGGCCTGGTCGTCTAGACGCAGAGGAACTCTCTGAACGCCTTCTCCTGCCGTTTCAAACCTATTTCTTGAATTAATGAAAGGCAGATTGAGAGCATTAGCGAAAAGGAAGGCTAACTTGCCCGTTTTAGAAGCAAGTTTACTGATAGCGTCGTTCAAAAGCTCGAATGTTCGTGAGACATTCCTGGACTGAGACGGAAATTCAGGGACGGAGTCCCTAAACCGATTGAAAAAATCGGTGTCCAGTGGCGCTATAAGCCTCCTATCCGCCCGAGCAGCATCCTGGTCCGCTGGAATAACTTGGGAAGGAAATGCCGGATTAACTCGACGGCGATTTTATGTTCCGAAAGGGAGAATTCCAACTCGTCAACATCCCTTTCTCCATCCTGACGGACCTCATGAATATCTGTTGTCCGCTCTAGATCCAGCTGCGGAACGTACCGACCCAGCATCATCAGATACTTCCTGCTCGGACAGAACTTCTGCCGGCTGCTGGGATGCTGCTATGATTTGTGCTATCTGCGATAGCACGTCCGTGAACGAGGCCTGCAGAGCTGCGGTCTTGCGTGATTTTGCCGCATGAAGCTCCGTGGACGTTGTCTCCTGCATACTACTTTTATGCAAACGTCCGGAAGAAGGCCGCCTCGAATCCTTGGCTACCGGATGGCTTGACCTGGCTGTGACCTGGCTGTCGAGGAATCTCTGAACGGCGATGCTGGATGGATATCGGCGGTCACGTAGCCAAGGTGCGGTCGAGTGCGCTGTCGTGAGGACGAAGAAGCCACTGATAGTCTCTGTGGACGGTCTATATACCGGAGCGTCCCGAGGGGTGGACGTAAGCTCCGATTGAGGGACGTTATGTACAACAACATCCGGACCGCGATGTTGTACGAGAGATCGGAGACCTCTCTCGCTCGCAGCCCGTGCGGAGCTTGGAACCGAACCCAAAGGCTTCTTCCGTCCGAATCTAAGTTTCGTCGTCACAGGGTATGCCTGTGGTAAGTTTATAGTGCTCGCAACACCCGTATTTCCTTCCTGGACCCAAACGGACGAACATGGGTGCTGACCCATTTTGTGACTGGACGCGACACCGGGCGAGCTAGCGGACGTGGACGCCAACGCCGTCGACCCTACTAGGGGGCCTCTTAGGCAATTGCCGTATATCCATGAGAACTTTTGCCGCTAGCTCTTCTCTAGATTGTGACGACGAGTGAAAAACTTGAGTGACCCCGCGGCGAGAAGACCGGCATGGCCCTCTCCCCGCTAACATATCGTGACACACGTGTCCGTTTGTCATCCCAATTGATACACACTGAACAAGGATTAGTGCGAGTACATTGACTACAATTAATACAGAAATCATGAGAATCGGAGGAAGATTTCCTTCCATTACAATTTGAACAATAATCTTTCATTGTGAAAATAATCAGTCGTAGTACCCGCAATAAGACTTGAAAACAAAGATACATGATATAATAATCCATTATAATAATACGAAAAAATTATTCAAAAGAAAAAATTTTGAAAATTTTTTTCAGAAGAACCCTGAGCCCAAATGAATCCCAAAAAAGCGTAAGTGTGGACAAAAATTTTAAATCATTTTGAAAAATTAATGTAACACTTACGGACAATATTAATGTATCTTACTATGAATTAAACTAGGTAGAAGACAAGAAATCACTATCAGAAGTAACCGTTGTCAACATAAACAGTGTAAACAAACCAGAAAACTGACTCCAGGCACTGGTAAACATGGCCCAGAAATCAGTGACTAATTTAAACACTATCAGATGCTAAACAGAGCCTTCCCCAGAAGAAACTGCAGAGCATCAGATGGTAGATGCAGACCAAAACGCCTAAACACCCCTAGGGTGAGGATGTAAACATGGGGAAAAAACAGAAAATAATTCTGTTTCCAAGCCAAAACTCCCAAGAAATTTTAGTAATAAACATTACAAAAAATAAGCCAAAAGCATGGGAGAATAGCTTGGGGGAATGAAGGAAAGGGAGAGAGGAGACACTGATCAAACAATGAAACATTCATAGCAAGAATGACAACAGGGCCATGCCTCGAAAATAGGCAACATGAATAATATCATAAAAAAATTATAAATTACAGCCCTGAACATCTGAAACCACTGTTTTTTCCTCTCCTCATCCTATATCCACTTCATATCCACCATTTCTCTCATAATTATGGTTCTGGCATCATTAAAACTGAGATTTACAGCACAAATATCAGTGAGGTGACACTGTTTTCAGGGCCAAACAAAGAATTACATTTTGGCGCCAATTTCGAGACCTCCTTGACACTGCGCATGCGCAGTGGAGTAAAAGTATGGAGGACCTACCAGGACATCAAATTTTCGGTTTTGGATGCAAATTTTGGGATGGGGGGGTGGGCAAAATTTGTGTTTGGCCCTGAATTTAATGGAGTTTGCACCAGCTAAGTCTGGGTCATTGGCACAGTATAAAAATATCGTTTTCTTCAAAATTTAGCTTTGTTTTTCTTCCCAAAATTCGCACATCAAATTGTTTGAGAAAAATAAACTTTTCGCTCAGTTTGCTTCACCGAGAAATGAAGCAGTGATGACCATTCATTGTGCGTGCTTCATCTGCATCGGTTGTGATGTAAAAGAAAATGTGATATTTGTGAAAAATGAAACACGTTGGACAAAAGTACAACAGTTTGTTTTAGGTTCGGAACCTAATGTGCCACAACTTTCTCCAGCGAATGTTTTCCTTCATGCTCCTTCCAAGGGTTTTGACAAAAGATTCGGCGGTGCACATGTTCAGATGTTCTTCCTTTGTCGGTGAACTTGGTTATCTCGGAGGCTCTATCAGTTGGAGAGCTGGTATCGAAGGTGATCATGAACAATAAGTCATCGACGGCAGCCTTCAGGACAAGGACTGTTAGTTTGACTGATGCCAGCTCACAGTGGAACTGGCCATCGCTTTTGGTTTGGATGCGGCAACCCTTAATACGTTCGTTCAAGCGGCAGAGAGAATGTACCCTGCCGGCGACTCACTGGCCTTACTGTTAAGTGGGTCGACCAGAATAACTAAAAGCACCTTCGCCACTGTCTTAAACAGCACTCCATCAGTCCATCCTGAAGAAACACTAAGCATGGTTCCTTACTTGGCTTCGGATCAACATAGATGTCGTCGTCACTCGCCCGTCACTCGCCAAGTAGACAGACCGACAGTCGACTTCGTCATGCATCTCAACGCATTCACCAACATTGGATGGTCAATCTTCACATGGGAATAGATTCATCACACATTGACACCTGTTCTTCACATCGCTCGCGTTAACGTCTTCCAGTATCTCCACGTGGATCAAGACCTTTCGGATTCCGAGTCGAGGTCAAAACGTTCACAAAAGCTAGCGTTCTCTACGGGTAATGCTCCTTCAGAGACGTCTTATTCTGATTTCCGCTCGGAATGCTCGGATGACGAACAAGGTTAATACCGCACTGTTCTAGTATTCATTAACGATATCTGTCAGTCTCTATCAAAACAGAACATGGATGCAATGCATTTTATTTCTCAATCATTTCCATGAATTGTTCCCGAGAAGCTTCAAGCTCATCATCGCCCACAACAGCGTCGTCCTCTTTGGGAATGGTTCATGATCGCAAGAAAGGGGATTGTCGTTTCTAACGCAATCCCAAGTATTGTAAGAATTCAAGATATTTAATGCTCTTCTGCAGAAATCAGACTTCCGCTTTCTTTCTTGATCGTTCTTTGAATCGAAGTTAGACAGCCGGCCCATGGATTCATCCTACAGCGCGTCCGTTGGAGATGTCTACCAAGCGGTTGCCGTCTCGATGGACCATACGTACGTTCCCACTGGATTAGACAATTAAATCCACCAGGGGATTACAGGATTTGTATCCTTTGCCAATCGTATTACTCAAGCTTTGGATAAACGGCTTGACAACGATGAATGTGAGGACATTCGTTCTCCACCGACTGTTATATCTACCCTCAATGAATTCTGTCTACACTACAGCTAAGATCGTGGGTAACATTGAGGTTGTTTGACGCCAAGCTCAGCTTAGAAAGCCTCGGAGCAGCGTCTCAAGAGGACTACTCTTCTCAGTGACAGTCACTTTTGTACATGAAGAGGTCACCAAGCAGACCGCGGGTAACCCCCTTTTTCATTAGATTGCTCCAAATTAGCCTCGTTCCAAAAAGCAATGGTATTCTAGGTCGAAGAAATCCCGTAGGTCGTTGCATTCAAGCTTATCAGCTCCTTGTAACCAGTCTACGATTCGCCGTCGAATAGAGGACGTTCTCAGTCTTGGAGGCAAGTCAACTAGTCGAAAACAAAGTTTATCCTATCGCAAGCCTCCGGGACGTTCAAGATGAAGCTTTAACCCTTTACCCAAGGAATCTGCCGCATCCGCCCGCGTAACATGCAAATTCAGTAGTTGAAAAAAATATTTTTCAAATTTCAACAAAACCATATCATGTGACCCCTTGTTCCAACGAGGGGTCACATGATATGGTTTTGTTGAAATCTTTTGAAAAATTTGAAAAAATGATATTTGAAATAATAAATGTTGATGTCTACGTTGGGTAAAGGGTTAAATCTGTTTCCGATCGGTGGAAAGGTTTCTCACTTGGCGGAAAACTGGAAGAAAATTAAAAAAATTCTTGGGTTCTAATAGTTATTCAAAAGGAATTAATTCTATTATTCAGAAAACCTTCCCTGTCAAAAATATATTTATTTACAAACCTTCCAGTCGACGTTTCAAAACGGAACTGTCTTCTCGAAGCAGTAAACTTAATGATCTCAAAGAACGCAATAGAGGAAGTCGAAAATGTTTTATCTCCGAGTTTTTGTCCATGATCTTCCTGGTGCTGAAGCCAGACTGTTCCTTCCGACCGGTCAAAGATCTCTGCTGGATCAATGAGCTCATTCTCGCCGCGAAGTTTTACATGGAAATCATCCGACCGGAAAATAACGGCGTTCTAGAAACATTGCTGCATCGACCTCAAGGACGCATACGTTCACGCAATGATTCACCCTCTGTTTAGGAAACACATGAGGTTTGCCGTAAACGGAAAGGTTTTAGTTTCGGGTTTTGTACTTCCGGCTTTAATTCTTGCCCCGTGGGCATTCACTGTGATTATGGACTCTGTTGCTGTCTCATTTCATGGCTCATTCGACAGTCCTGACTTCAGCTTACCTGCTGATATCTTTCAAAGTCATTTCAACAAGGAAACAATTCTTAAGGTCGTTCAGAAACGCCTAAATCTTGGTGAACTGATGTTTCTCGTCAATATAGAGAAGTTGGAACTGAACCCTTCAACCACCTTTCAACATCGTGGAATGGAATTGGACTCCTGAATCAAGTCTTCCCTTGTCCAGAGTTCGCAGCATAAGAACATTCTACCTCTATTTTATTCAGGCGGCCACAGTGACGGCGAGCGATTTTGAGACGTTTGGGTCTGTTCTGAGCAGCTGCAGATGTGACTCCGCTCGGACGTCTCTAACCCAGACCTCTCCAGTTTTAATTTTTGGAAAACGGGAAGGCTACGATCAACAGTATGGATCAAGTAATTTGCCTTTCTCCCGCTATCAAGGAAAAAAAAATAAATTTGAGCATTCTTGGAAAAGATGACTCGGGGGATACCGTTGGTTACTCTCCCTGAGTCATTCACACTAATGTCGGATGTCACGATGATGGATGGTATGCTACCTTGGTTCTAGAGAATCTAAATGTACACTATCGATGTACTCAACAGTTCATTCTACACATAAGTCAAGAGATATTAGCAATTCTCCTAAGTCTTTTTCACGGGAAAAGTCGCCTTGCAAACTCTCTGGTTCAGATTCTTTCAGACAATTCAACAGTTGTAGCTTACCTGTGGAACCAAGGCGGGACCCACCCCTTTCCGATGTTCAGTCTAACAGAAAAGATTCGACTGTTCGTTCAGAATAAAAATTGTTTCAGTTCGCTACATACCGGGTCGGTTCAGTGTGATCGCAGATGCTCTGTCCAGGCACGGACAAATTCTGCCAATAGAATGGACTCTCAACAGGAAAGTCTTTCTAGCTATCGGATACCTGTTGGAACGTCGTATGATGCCAGGTTTGCCACAAGATGGAACAAACCACTCAAGACGTTTGTCCCGCCATGCCTGCATCCATTAGCCTTTGCAATAGTCGTGGAGTCATCGGCTATGCGTTCCGTAAGACTCTGCTAATGCTTAAGATGCTTCAGAAAATCAAATCGTGAAGCAGTAAAATTGTTCTGGTAGCCGCGTCTCCTCAGGGATCATGGATCAACCTAATGTTACTAGACACCCCGCGTCGTTTTCCTCAGTGGAAGGACCTGATTCAAGGGAAAAACTACAATGTACACAGCAATTCGGCTGTTCTCAACCTTCACATCTTTCATTTGACTGCTCCTTCCTTAGACGTAAACATTTTCCAGAAGAAAAATGGACTGCATTGTAGTTTCAAGGAGGACCACATTGAAGTAGTTTTTTCTCTGCCCATTACCAAGACAACGGCGTCAGTTATCTGCATCTGACAATTCCTAATAAGATTTCAGGTGTTTCGTTACAAGAAACTTCAACCTATTATAAAGTATACTGAGGGCGCGGTACCCTTTACCTAACGTAACGGCCAAAACCGGCCAGCGCTATTATAAAAAATCGCCAGTTTTCATTATTTTTTTCATTTTTTGTCTCTAAAACATAGGTTATGACCCCTCATTGGAACGAGCTCGTCGAAACGAAACGAAAAATGAAAATAATAGTTATTCCAGAATTTTTTTTTTTTTTTTTTTTTTTTGCAAGTGTCGTCTGCTTTTCATGTTGGGTAAAGGGTAAAGCAACACCGAGCCCAGTTCGTCCTTGGATGGGTGACCGTCTGAGCGATCGATTCGGACTCCCGCGTTTTGTCCTTGGGCAGGGCACTTCACCCCAATTGTCCACGCTGGGGCACGATGACGCCGCGTACCAAGGTGCACTGCACGTCGATGGTGCCCATGTCTTCAACCAATCTAACCCTGCCTCTACTGCAGTGCGGAGTTAGGATGTTGGGGAGCTGGCAGCTGTTCGTCGTTGCTCGGTGGTTCTCTCGGGGTACTCCGGCTTCCTCCACCCGTAAAACTGTCAACGACGCGATTTGACCTTGTGTCGTTAAACCTTAATAAATATTATAAAGTATACTGCTTTGTTAGACACTTATGCTCATAAAGCCCGTATTAATATAGGTTTGGATCAACCTTTGTCAAAATTGATAAAGAATTTTTCCAATAAAAACTTGGTCCATTAAGGCTAATTCCTAAGAGGTATATTGCTTGGGTCCTATTAAAACTCCAAGAAGCTCTCCTTGAACCTGTGGATTCTGTGGACATCCAAGACGGTACTCTAGCTTGTTTTTCGTACGGTTAGAAGAATTGGTGAGCCCCATGCTCTTTATTGAGGATTCACATCGTAGATTGGGTAATTTTATTGCTCTTAAAACTTAACCTTTTACTCAACGCAGACGATATCAAAATTTATGTTCAATATCATTTTTTGACATTTTTCAAAACAAATTCAACAACCATATCACGTGACCCCTCAATGGAACGAGCTCGACGAGCTCGTTCCAAAGAGGGGTCACATGATAGGGTTTTGTTGAAATGATTTGAAAAATATTTTATTTCAGCTGCTGAATTTGCATATTATGCGAGTTGATGTGGCAGATTTGTTGGGTAAAGGGTTAAGTAGGTTTTCTAGCAAACAATTGTGCACCAGAGTGTTAGCTGCTCCCGTAGTTCTCCGTGCCTTACCGCCTGTCACGGGCTCTTAGGGCTTGAAGAGTTTGTGAAGCTGTCTAGTTTTGTTGGGTAAGGACGAAAAAAGCTCTACCTTTGTCTCATCTCGGGCGGAAAAGATATGTTCATTCCATTTACAGGTGGATTCAGTCTATTATCCGTATCGCTTACAATAATTTACCCGATAGGGGTAGCAGGGTGAATAAAATCTAGGCCCGTGACGTTAGTTTTATCTTCCTCCTGGGCATCTGCTAATTCTATTCCATCGGACATCATGAAGGCTGCTAACTGCATGCACCCTTCAACATTTACTATTTCTACCCGAGGAAACGAGAATCTGGCAGGGGATATAAGATTTCATTGTCCACTGTCTGCTGCTCAAAATGTTGGGACCTACTTATTTGGTTTGCAAATGACCTGCAAAACAAGGGTGGGGGTTTTCTTGGATACTCCCCGCTGGAATTCTGGGAAGTGAAGCAGTGCTTGTTTACTGTGGTAAACAAGCTCTTGTTTCATTGGTAAAACAGGACCCAGTCACTAATACTTGCGGTATGAGTCCTCTAAAATAGGCAATATGGGGTATAAACGATTGACTGACCTTGACTTTATCTCCATGTTGTGGTCATGATTAGCCATTGTGCAGAAGTATGTGACCTTAAACACCAATAAATAAATAAATTCTCATGGTTCTGTGGCTTTATATTGAAACGCCTGCCAGCTTCTCTCTCGGCTATGGGTGGACCACAATTAGTGCCAATGTTTGGTGTATTGTATATCTTTTTAGTCATGAGCTCATTCCATATAATAAGTAATAATTCTTGACATATTTGTAAATGATATAAATCGTCTCATGTTACCAATGGATGCATTTATATTTTTGTCTAACTTAACTTAAAATATAGAATTTGGTATAGGCTATGGTCTTATAAGAGGAGCCTTGTCTTACTCCATTTCCGGATTCGTGTATCCGATAGGTATTACATCCAACAATGATTCATCTATCATTCTTGGACGTGAATAAATACTCTTCATTTCAACACAAACCCTTGTGATTTAATGATTGAATATGGCAAATGCAAATGTAAGAAGACATTTGTCTGAAGCAGAAATGTGGAGGGCTGTAGGGATGGTGGAGCAAGCGACTACCCATCGCCAGGTTTGTGAAGCCCTTGGTGTGCACCATATGGTGATAACCAGAGCCCAAGATTTCTGCAGTATGTCACACCATTAAGGCGGCATTGTGGTGGCAGAGACATGGCAACATCTGCAGCTGAATACCGGTTTTTAATCATTCAGGCCCGTAGAAACCGCTTTGCCATAGCAATCCAGCTTCAGTGACCTTCAGAATACATCCGGGGTAAATGTTTCGACGCAGACTATCCGGGCAAGGTTGCATGAATGGGCCATGGACCACGTTGGATGGACCAGAGAAGATTGGCGACCTGTCATTTTTACAGATGAGTCAAGGTACTACCTAGACCACACAGATAGGCGTTCTTGAGTATGCAGACGACCAGGAGAGCGATTCCATGCTTTCAAAATTGCTGAGCATGACCGCTATGGTGGAGGGTCAATCATGGGGCGGCAGCAGCAGGGATGGACATACAGAGCTCTGTGTCCTTGAACGTGGTACCTTGACTGCACCGCGGTATATTGATGAGATCCTGGATGTCCAAGTCAGATTGTGTGCAGTAGGCGATAGATGCATTTTGATGGACGATTATGCCCGTCCTCATGTTGCCCATGCTCTCCGGGAGTACCGACAGAGGGAGGAATTGAGGGTACAGACTGGCCCAGCAAGATCCCCTGATCTCAATCGAATCGAACATGTCTGGAATGAGTTGCAGCTTGCAATTTCAGCCCGTCCAGTCCAGCCAAGACGTGTCCAGGAGCTTGGTGCTATGCTTGTCCAAGAATGGAACAGCATCCCACAAAGGACCATCGGGAACCTGATTGGGTGCATGAGAAGGCGTTGTCAATCTGTAATTAACAGTAATGGGTCTCATACGCGATATTGAACCCATACCAGTTCGCTCCGTCAACTCTTTGGCAAATTGAAAAATTTATTACTTTTACCAATAATATCCATTTTCCACGGTTATCGAATTCGAAAGCTAAAAAATAATGTCAAACACAAACAAAATCTTAATTTCTGTACTTAAATCATTAAAGATATAATTAAATAAAAAATATATACACTTTCCATAAGAATATTTCAACTAAAACGTAAAACAGACAGTTGGATATACTTGGTGCTTAGCAAACTTTGAGTAGTATAGTATTAAACTGTTTAGGTTCCAACTGTTTTGGGGAAGCAATAGCCTGCTAGTTATTCCTTTCAGTCCTGTGTTGGCCTACCATCCGATTATCTCTTCAGCACATCTTGGCCAGAGGTATGATGGAGAAATAATGGAGATTTCATTAATTACTGCATTCATCATACCTCCCACTGGCCCAGAGAGGACGTACCCCCTCCCCCTCCCTCCGTGAAGTCTTCACCCACGGTTTCCCGCACAGAACTTTTACACTTAGCAGGCATCAGAAAAAAAATAGTTATTGACGGAATTTAAGGACCTTGCCTCTGTGCAATAATACACGACTCGAGTTTAATGGTGGATGGTTGGTGGTGGTGATTGGCTTTTTTTCTTTTTTTCTTTTTTGGAGAGGGGGCGGTGGGGTAGAGGGGGGGGGGGGATAAGGGTTTGGACCAAATTCTCACGAATAGTTCAACATATCTGGACCAGTTTTAGATATGATAAATACCGAAATTATCTGATATTTCCATTTTCTCTTCGACGAAGTTCACATACACAAAAACAATCAAGACATTTAACAGCTAAGCTCAAGCAAGACAATTGTACATCCAACAGAGTCTTCACCTTCATGGGCGGATCATTTAAATCCACCCTGGAGACCAATTGTCATCTCCGAATATATTTATATTTTGAAATCTTTTGCTGATAGAAATCCGAACTATCAAAAAAAAAAAAAAAAAAATACATGATTTCCAGTCAAAGAATTATAAATTGAAGATCTAGAAAAATTCATTTATCTTCGATGAATATTGATAGCATATATATTAATCTTGATATTGATCAAATCTGTAAAAAAGTCCATTCAAAAATATCATGGTACAAAACGATGAACACATCTTCGATATTTTAGAACAGATCTCAAAATGTAACTTTCAATTCAATGGAGAAAATACAAATAATTGGGTGTCAAGTCAGGTCAAGTGGGGAAAAAGATTCAATTCTAATTTCACAAACATTCAGGTAGCAGAATGTAAGGGGAATGCTGTGTAAGCAAATGTGCAAAACGAAGTGAAGTGAAGCAGTGCCTGTTAACTGTGGTAAACAGGCTCTGTTTTAGTGGTAAAATAGGTCCCAGTCACCAATACTTGGGAGGTGCAAACCCTCTCTAAAATGGGCAACGTGGCTTATTAACGCTCACCCCTGGTCTTGAGGTGATGCTCATGTTGTGGTCATGATTAGCCATTGTGCAAAAATGTGACCTTAAACACCAATAAATATTTACGAATATGGTCCAACTGATTGCGGATCTTGAGAAACGCGTCCACAATTTTTTCTCCTAAGTTTGTATTGTTTCAAACGGGACAAAAACGTTATCTCCGTAAACATGTATGGTATATGGAGATTTAATACCTGGACGTCTCACCTCAACTGCGGTTATATAACCAATGGCTGGACGTCCTTTGGGCAACATGCCAATAAACGACTGGATCGACTTGACATCCACGCAGTGCTCGTGCTTAGCCCTGCAGAACTGACCCCGAACAAAAATCACGGCTCATCTATTTCCAGTTTTAGTTCAAGTTATCAGGTAAATATCAGTGAGGCTTGGTCTATCCTATTTGGCTCCATCATATTGAGGGGCAACATCCTGCGCTTTTAGCGTAGCCTGATATATCAGACAATGAAAAAACTGGAAACTCCCAAAATTAATGATTCCGAACCACTTACAATTGAATACAACTGACTGTTCCAGAATTGTAGTGGCGCGGTTTTGAATTGCAAAAAGCATCTATGCAGATTGGATAGGTTTATGCCCGAGCAGAAAGAGAACTTTTTCTCTGAACAAAAAAAAAAAAAAAAAAAAATGAAAAAAGATCTGAAACTGTCTCTATTGTGATTCATCCAATGTCCTTTACCTTATCGCTTTCATCGCTGTAGGATACTGTGTGTGGGTCAAAAACAAAATCCTGTCCGAATGCATGCAACTCTCCACAAACAGGATATAAAGCCATGGTGGCTCCCCAGCTACACATTTTAACCTTTCTTGTCATTGTTTGGACGATTTTGAAAGCTATCAGATTGAACGTCTACCAACTGAAAATACACTAAAAGAAAAGGACGAGTTTAAAAAAAAACAAAACTAAGCTTTTTGCATCAATAATCCAAATCTTGGGTCAATTTAGTATCATATCAGAGGGAGAACGAAAAAGGAGGTCAATCAATCCTTTCACTTTAACAACAGAATGAATGTCAAAACAGCCAAAAAAGTAAAATTGAATGTTACCACCTCAATTAACCTTTATTGATCTTCAACCTGTCGCCGCTTAGAGCAAAAACATCTATTGATTTATATTTTGGCTGCAAATCACAAGGAAACATTTCTGTACGATATATATGCCGGTACGTTTTGTATACCTTGCACAAACCCCGCTCCCGCGCACCCCGCGCACCCCTGCCCTCGCGCGCACCCTGCCCTCGCGCACACCCCGCCCTCGCGCACACCTCGCCCTCGCGCACACCCCGCCCTCGCGCACACCCCGCCCTCGCGCAAACCTCGCCCTCGCACACACCCCGCCCTCGAACACAAATACACGCTCCCACACATCTCCCACACCCGTCCCAACCCTCCCCCATGGTCTTGTTTAACCCTCTATCAAACGTAACTGCCAAAACCGACCAGCGCTATTCACAAAAATCGCCAATTTTCATTTTTTGTCTCAAATACAGAGGTTTTGATCCCTCTTTGGAACGAGCTCGTTCCAATGAGGGGTCATAACCTATGTTTTTGAGACAAACGGTGAAAAACATTAGTTACTCAAGAATTTTGTTTACAAGTGTCATCTGCTCTTGATGTTAGGTAAAGGGTTAACCACTTTTGTGAAGACTTGTATTTTCTTTTATCCTGGTGTGAATGTAATAATGCAAGTTCTTTGTGCTTATGAAAATTCTTGAGATATTTGTCAGCGCTTGATCTATCAAACCACTGTCTCAGTAGAAAAAAAATATAAGTAAATACACAGAACGACACACGCGGTCTGGAGTTTTATCCTTCCACGATGACGCTTGTGCCATATCGATTAACCCATCCAAACGCGCGCGGTCTCGAGTTTGATCCTTCCACGCTGGCACTCGTGCTATATCGATTAACCCTTTAACTAACAGGGAAAGAAGACGACACTTGCAAAAAAATAATCAAATTTTTATACTGTACCAATGACCCAGACTTAGCTGGTGCTAACTCTAATATTCTAGGGCCAAACACAAATTTTGCAACCCCAATCCCCCAAATTTGCATCAAAATCCAAAAATTAGATGTCCATTGTGGTCCTCCATACTTTTATCCACTGGCATGCGCAGCAGTCAAGGAAGTCCGAAATAGGAGCCAAATCCTCATTCTTTGTTTGGCCTTTCAATCAGTAACATCACACTGATATCTGTGCTTAAAATCTCAGTTTAAATGATGCCAGACACATAATCATGAGAGAAATGGTGGATCTAAGGATGAAATAAAAGGATGAGAGGAAGAAACAGTGGAAGGATGTGTTCAGGGCTGTAACTTATAATTTTTATGAAAAATTATTTCATGTTCTCGAATTTCGGGGCATGAGCCTGATATTTTCATTCTTGCTATGAAATTTCCATTGTTTGTTCAGTGTTCCTCTCTCCCTTTCCTTAATACCCCCCCCCCCCCCCCCTTGCTATTCTCCCATGCTTTTGGTATAGTTTTTGTAATTATTTTACAATGAAATTTCTTGGGAGTTCTGACTTGGTAACAGAATAATTATTCTGTTTTTCCCCATGTAGCCCAAGAACATTAGGTTTCACTAGGGAAATAAATCGGAGAAAGCTGATTTTTTCAGGGAATGTCGAGTACATGTCACTGAACGATTAGACAAAAGTCCCCTAAAATCCCAGTTGAGCTTTTTTTTCTACAGCCTTTTTTCGAAAACGCGTTTGAAAAAAATAAAAAAAAATCGCACGAACTTTGTAACCTCGAATTGATCCAACTGTATTTTTTGTTTACGCGTATTTCGAGCTACATAATGTCTAATATACATTTACCTAGAGGAAAATGTGCATTCTGTGACAATTTCTGCGAAAAATTATTGAAAATTCACAAAAAAGTATCGGATTTACGCAAAAAATGACGATTTTCCTAACGGATTTGCCCAAAGGGTCGTAGTACAGAACGGGATGTTAGTTGGACAGACGATAAAAAATCCACCACCATTTGAAGACTTTTATCATTGCTTACAAAATAGAAATTATGGAAGACCCCCTCTGCTTCTGGCCGAGTTCCCCTTTTGGCATAAAATTCGTCAGCATGAGAACTCAACTATTTTCGGGCTTGGGACCGAACAGACACGTCTGTGTCTGGCAGCATTAGATCAATAAATTATCCTTACAGAATGCACAAAAATCAATAAATAATATTTACAGAATGTACAAAAATCAATAAATAATATTTACAGAATGTACAAATCAATCAACATGGATTAAGTTACATTGACTATTATCAACGCTATATACAGAAATGACATGACCTATATACATATTATTCATCGAACTCAGAAATTTCCGACAGGACAGTGTTTCTGTTGTTGTTACAAGAATCCGAACTGCAATTACACAAAACTGAGCAAGAGAGTCCTGCCTTCTTACACCCACACCTTTTTGTACAAGCACTCTTGCAACCACAACTGATCAGATTCAGTAGGTTATCGGGGGCACATGGCTTTGTGGCTGCAGTCGGTACAAGAAGTCCATTGTCTAGCGACCACCCCCAAACCGTCGGAGGAAGCGAAGTGCCCAGCCATTGTTGGACCTGGAGATAACATCTGTAGACATGTTGTTGTGCAGCATCGCTGCTTGGTGGGAGTGAGGCTAGGTCGATGGGTTTATTCAGTTTAGATTTTGCTACATAACGCTTGTAAGTGACATATCTATATTGGTCGAGAGAGGAAACAGTTTTACTCCCGTATAAGATCAGGAGAAGTTGTTCCCCGGCAGCGGCTACTGCACTTGGTGTACTGTCATCCGCCAAAATTGTGTTGACATACTGTTGTGAGTCGCTAGTAACATCGGAGACAATTGTGCTGAATACTTTCTTCTTACCAACTCGAAAGAGTGCAGAAGTAGTGTCACAACCACTTATAGAATGTGCTACAAGGAGGTTGCTTCTATGGTCACCCATTTTGGTTGCTATTTCACTAACTGAAACTAGTAAGTTTGGGGTAATGGAATACATCATGTGAATATTACATCCCGGTTGAACTCGAGAGGTAAGAATGACTAACAAGTCTGTGTCTGTTCCCACAACGACAACATTGTTGTCATCTTGAGCGATGTCAAGTGCAGTTTCGGCTATCAGTACATCAGCATCAGCCTCGGCCTGCTTGGACTGAATATTGATAGCAGATAGCTCCTGCATTAGAAGATCGATCAGTTGGGTTTTGTTCTTGGCATTTGCAAGGAAATCGGATTGGGGTGTGGTGGCTGGTAACTCGGGTGAGATATTGATATCAATGGAATACCTGTCTTTAGATCTACGGGCTTGTTCCATGCCCTTTGTCGACATTGTACAAGCATAACCATCAAAAACAACCACGACGTTCGCCCCAAAATGTCTCACTAGATAATTGGAATATGATGTACATATGTCCTTATATGACGACTGTTTAGGCCATACAACTGCCCTCAATAAAAATCCACCATCTACAACAAACAGAGAATGTTCTGGGATTTTAGTTTGCTCGGAACCGTATGTTTTGAGGATCTTACCGAGCGTGCTTTTCTGTGTCTTCCTCATTCCAGCAGAATCAAACAATGCTGGTGGTTTCGGGGCGAGTTCATATTTGAGATACTCTTCCATCTCTGCTTGTGACTGAATAACACATGTGATGCGGTTGAACAGAATTGTGGGGTCAATCACTACCTTACTTCCACGGACTTTGATGCTATTTGCCATCGATGCGAAAGACTTCACAGTGTCAACACGTCGTAGTTTGATGCTGTTGAACGTTTTGCTTACAACATTCGATACGCAACATTCACCAATTTTGCGAACTTGGTCACAGTTCAGTTTCGTCGGCCACAAGCCCGGTCGCTATAGAGACTAATTGTAGTAGATCTCTATTCTGAAAGGGGGAATGCACTCTGAGCCAGTTCAATAATTCAATAATTTGGTGATATCATTGGCATCAGTCAATTGTGAACTTTGACGGAGATCGCGATGTTGTTCGCCATGACCAGTGTGAACATGAACAAAATTTTCGAGAGCATTACATATCGGAAGGCAAAGAGGTAGTCCATGTACCCATTTTGCAACAGTGCTATCGGTTATTCCCCTGCCATGTGTGAGACCACCAGGGAGCTTGAACATTCTCATTAAACACTGCTCTATGGTCTGATCAGAATATATCCCGTCCCAGAATTTATCTGAGCGCCTTATGGTAAAGTAACCTTTCTCAGTGAACAACTTCAGATCATCCTGTTGCATTATTTCTGTTAGCTCATTCATCTGCTGCAAATAGAGATGAGAACTTTTTGCGTATGCAAAATGACCACCTGCGTGAAATACTGGAATCATATTGCGAACACAATGTGTGGAGTTCCCAGTCGCCTGTGCGCTCTGCTCTCAAGAACAACTGGAGAAGACCTGTTTGCTCGTAGTATTGTACCCAAAGCTTTCCTGTGCGTCCTACGGACGCATTCTAGAGCAGTTCGTGTAATTTTGACAGATGGTTGACACTTTCTTGATTGACAGCGTCAGCTGTTGTACAGTCACCTCTGGCAAGTCCACAGAATATTTCATTGACTTCTGTGCAGTCTATGTTATCTAGTGTTCGGCTTTCTTCAAACACAAGTTTTGTAATGGCAATTTGTGTTAGCAAATGGGCACGAACTGCTCTTGAATATGCATGACCACTGATCAAATGATGGATTGACCCACCAGCATAAAGAGTCCCCCAAAGTTCATCCAAGCCGCTACCAGCCATGATCGAACCAATTGCCCCTAAATATGACATAATCATATGGAAGCCACCGAGTCTAACGAAAGCTTTTGTCAACTTATCTGACGAAGACACAATCTCCACTGCTTTGATATAAAGTGGTTGGTCAAACGTCACTGGACAAACGTTCAGTCCCTGTTTCTCACATTCAGTTTGCATCTTGAGTGTAGACGAACACCACATTATGTGATTTAATCGAACATGGAAATTGAAACAATGATGCTATAATATGGTATTTGAATGAGAAAAGTCGATGTCGTTTGAATTTGAGTTTAGGGGGTATGGTTAATATTTCACACGTTTCACCAGTTCATTATGGAATAAATGACTATTGTTATATATCATTATAAAGCCACTGCTTTTCTGCAATTTTTGATATATAATTTAACTCCCAAAGTAGTCGTAGATTTGATTTAATGGACGTTGTGTACCGTTGTGTGTTATTTATTTATTGTTATTTATTGGTGTTTTTAAGGTCACATACTTATGCACAATGGCTAATCGTGACCGTGACAGTTTTACGGGTGGAGGAAGCCGGAGTACCCGGAGAGAACCACCGAGCAACGACGAGCAGCTGTCAGCTCTCCAACATCGTAACTCTGAACTCTGCACCACAGCACAGGCAGGGTTAGATTGGTTGAAGACATGCGCACCATCGACGTGCAGTACGCCTCAGTACACAGCGTCATCGTGCCTCCATGTAGGCAATCGGGGTGAAGTGTCTTGCCCAAGGACACAACGCGGTTGCCGCAGGTGGGATTCGAACCGAGGACCTCTCGGCTTGCAGCCTGCACCTCTACCAACTGAGCCACCGCGCCCCCACCGTTGTGTGTATGAAAACAATAAATTTTTTTAAGTAATTTTGTACATTTTCGTGAATATTTCACCACTGAGTGTGAGGATTGGTACAAAGTTGGCATTTTCTGTTGGGGATATGTATTCTCAATATAATTCAGCACGATATTTATGATTCTCACCCTACTAAGGCAAATAAGAATGAGAAATATGGAGCTGGGTCGAATTTTTAAAAAAAAATTTTTTTTCATCAAAAAAACGCTATAACTAAAAAAGCTCAACTCGGATTCGCGGGGACTTTTCACACTTTATCCGCAATGTGTGTCCCGGAAACATATAAAAAAAATCAGCTTTCTCCGATTTTTTTCCTTACTTTCTCATTTTTATGTCTAATGTGCCTGGACTAATGGTTACGTCCTCACCCTAGGGTGGTTAGGCGTTTCAGTCAAGCATCTACCATCTGATGTACTGCAGTTTCTTCTCAGGAAGCCTCTGTTTTACATTGGATAGTGTTAAAATTGGTTACTGATTTCGGGCCATATTTTCAGAGCCTGGAGTCTTGTTTCCAGTTTTATTCACTTTTGTTTACATTGACAACGGTTACTTCAGACAGTGATTCCTTGTCATCTATTAAGTTCTGCTCATAGCCAGATACATAATATTGTCCGTAAGTGTAACATTAATTTTTAGACATGATTTAAAATTTTTGTCCACACTTGGGCTTTTTTGGGATCCATTTAGGCTCATCGTTCCCATTGGGAACTTGGGCTCAACTTGAACATTGTTTCGAATTTTTTATTCTTTCGAATTATTTTTCGAAATGTTTGTAATGGATTATATTATCAAGTATCTTGTTTTCAAGGGTTAGTGCGAGTACATTGACTGTTAAACTTTTTTCAAAATGAAAGAAGTTTGTTCAAATTGTAATTCGAGGAAGTCTTCCTCAAATTCTCATGTTCAGTGTATTAATTGTAGTCGGTGTACTCGCACTAATTCTTGCTCTGTGTGTGCCAATTGGAATGACAATTGTTGGAGACTTGTCAAGGTATATTAGTGGTGAGAGGTCCATGCCGGCCCTCTCGCCACAGGGTCACCAGTTTTTCAGTCTCTATTTCAGAGGAACAAGAACAGGGTGATGTTTCCGTGATGTCTTCACATAGTGTGCCTCCGTCGTCGCAGATAAACGAAGAGCTAGCGAAAAAGTGCTCAATGAAATTCGGCAAATACCTAAGAGGTTCCACGTAAGATCGACGGCATTGTCGCCCGCTAGCTCGCCCATGGTTGTGACGCCGGGTTCGTCCATTGCGGTCCAGGAAAGGAGATCGGGTGTTGCGAGCACTATAAACATGGATCGTGCACACCCGGCGACGACGGATCCGAGGATAGTACGGAGGAAGCCATTCAGTCCGGTACCTAGCTCGTCCAGGTCTGCCCGGACCGCGAGCGAGAGAGGCCCCTTTCTCTTACAACATCTGTGACCAGATGTTGTTGTACGTAATGTTCGTCAGTCGGAGCATACGTCCTCTCCTCGGGACGCTCCATCGTATAGACAGTCCGGCGCGACTAGTCTATTGGCTTCCTCATCCTCACGGCAGCACACACGACCGCAACTTGGCTACAGGAGTAATGATATACTGCCTGCTTCACTGACCAGGGATTCCACGGTCGATCAGGTCACGCCATCCGGTAGCCAAGGACACGAGGCCTTACCAGTCGGGACGTTTGCATAAAAGTATGCAGGAAGTAACGTCCCAGGAGCTCCCAGCGGCTAAATCACCTAAGACCGCGGCTCCACAGGCCTCCGTGACGGACTTGCTATCATAGATAGCTCAACTCATTGCAGCATCCCAGCAACCATCAGAAACTTTTCCGGAACAGGAATTGTCTGAGGAAGCTGGGTCGGTTCGCTCCCCTGCAGAGACAGAAAGGGACGACCGAGAATCTCATATGGTCCAGTCGGATGACGAAAGGGAATAAGCGGAGCTGGAATTTTCCCTTTCCGAACAACATAAGGTGGCCGTAGATTTCATCGGCAACACCTTCCAGACGTTGTTCCTCCGGACCAAAATGCAGCATTACCGGATAAGAGACTAAGCGTCACTGGACAGACTTTTTCGGCCGGATTAGGGACACTGTTCCTGAGTTTCCGACCCAGTCCAGAAATGTCTCACGGACATTTGAACTATTGAATGACGCTATATTCAAGCTAGCCTAAAGGACTGGCAAATCCGGTTTCTTATCGTCTCATGCTCTACAGCTGGCTTTCATCGATAATTGAAAAAGATTTGAAACGGCAGGACATGGCGTGCCGAGAGTTCCTCTGCGTTTGGACGACCAGGCCGAAGACTTGGAGTTGTCATTGCCGGCGTCCATGTCTATTAACTCCAGTTACTGGAGACAATCTCGTCTAATAGAATTAATTTAGACTCATTATCTTACGCAGATCACCTTACCAGAGCGTTATCATTACGTCCCGAAGTGAAAGAATTCCAGGATGTTCAAACTTCCTTAAGAGTTCTTTCGCAGGCTATAGCATATTCTACGTATAATTCCGCCCTTTCGGTGGCAAATCTGGAGTTAGTCAGACGTGATGCTGCCCTGGCTGCATCCACTAGAGCGGATAGTAAGGTGAAAAACTCTTCGAGTCGCTCCGGTCTACGGAGAGCTTCTCTGCGACGGAAAGCTTTCTTTTATCTATGATCAGATTACTAAGAAAGCTTCGAATTCTCTGCTTTTTAAATCCGCTTCAAAAAAGTCGGACTCGGCAGAGAGTAGTAAGGCAGGTACTTCGGGGGCGAATACGTCCAAGGAAAGTTCCTATAGAGGATCTAAGAAAGCCTCTACGTCTTACTCAAGAGACCGTCAGAGCAGCGACTCAGGTAGGGGCCGTTATGCTGGCCGAAATAACCGGTCAGACGCCCCTAGGTCGTCGGGACGAGGTGCGGGTCGTGGAGGACGTGGTTTCTCCTCCCGCAGGCCTCGCAGGGCCAGGAGGTGATGGTGTAAACCTCTATTGCGTTCCTGTCGGCGGAAGGCTGTCGAGATTCTTAACCAACTGGTTGTCAATTACGGACGACCCATGGGTGCAAGGGGTGATTTCCGAAGGTCTAAAACTGTCCTTCAAGGAAAAACCTCCGTGAACTCGAAGTCGACGTTGGACTCGGCTTCCATCAAATGTTAAGAAGAGAGAATCGCTTCTATCAGAAGTTCAATGTCTTCTGGACAAGAACGCTATAGAGGTCGTAGAGAACCAGGAATCTCCAGGTTTCTACAGTCAACTGTTTCTGGTTTCAAAACCAGACGGCTCGTTTCGTCCAGTCATAGATCTGAGCTGGATAAACAAGCTGATCGTGGCTCCGAAATTTAAAATGGAGACCATTCGATCGGTCAGAGCGAGCATTCGAGTGAACGATTATGCTGCGAGCATCTATCTCAAAGATGCGTACTTTCACGTCATGGTACATCCAGCGTTCCGAAAGTATCTTCGCTTCGCTGTCCTGGGAGTCGTTTATCAGTTCCGAGCGATGTGCTTCGGTCTGAATCCAGCGCCCTGGGCATTCACTCGAATAATGAACTCGGTAATGACTCATTTCCGAGCTCATTCGTCTATAGTACCGTCGGCCTTACTTGGACGACATTCTTCAGAGGTACGGCAACGAGTTAACACTTCAGAACGATGTTCTGAGTCTGCTTCAACTGCTCCGACGTCTCGGTTTCACAGTAAACGAAACGTTGTCGGATCTAGTGCCGTCCAAGTCATTCACCCACCTGGGAATGAGCTTAGAGACGCACAACAATCTCGTTCGTCTGCCGTTAACCAGAGCGAAATTAGTCAGTTGTTACGCTTGCTTTTGTCTTCACTCAGATGTAGTAACAGCGAGAGAATTCATGAGACTGACAGGTTTGTGCGGAGCCGCTGTGGACCTTATTCCGATGGGGCTCCTACGCACTCGTCCACTCCAGATATTTTCTACTCAGAATTGGAGTGTGAAGACTCATAAGCTCGAATCGAACATAGTCTTGTCGAATCAAGTGAAACAAGAGGTTCAGACTTGGGCAGATATTCAGTGGTTAACTCGAGTACCACTGCAACTGCCGGATCCGAGTTTTACGATAATGACGGATGCGAGTCAAACAGGTTGGGGCGCAACTGTGAGCCCAACAGATTCGAGGTGCCAGGGTCATTGGGATCCACAGTTCCTAAACAAGCACATAAACATCAAAGAGATGTCAATATGGCTTGCGGCACGTCAATGGATGAACATTTTTCAGAATTCGCATGTTCAAATTCTGCCAGACTATTCGACAGTAGTAGCGTATATTCGGAACCAGGGAGGCACTCATTCCATTCCGTTATTCAATTTAACGGAAAGGATCCTTCTGTTTGTCCTAGAGCATCAAGTTCTCCTATCGGTCCGTCATATACCGGGTCGTCTGAACGTTCTAGCCGACTCCCTTTCTCGGAAAGGTCGCCTGTTGCCATCAGAATGGTCTCGCAACAAACGAGTATTCAGTCAGATTTGCTACCAATGGGAGCGTCCAATGATGGACTTATTTGCGACGCATCTCAATAATCATTTGCAGACGTATGTGTCGCCATGCCCAGATCCTCGAGCGTTTGCAGTAGACCCTCTCTCGATCTCTTGAGACGGAATGATAGGATACGCGTATCCTCCAGCTCCGTTGATTCAGTAGATATTGCTAAAAATCGAGCAATCTCACTGCAAGATTCTGTTGGTACTATCTCTGTCAGCCCAGAGACCATGGATAAATCTACTCAGGTGTCTGTTGTGGGACATTCCGCGGAAGCTTCCTCCACGGGAGGACCTTCTTTCGCAGGGGAAATCACGCACACTGCATCACAACCCGCAAGGTCTCAACCTTCACGTATTTCCGTTGTGCGGTCCTTCTTGCACGGCAAGCATTTTACAGGACGAGCAGTGGACGCAATTTCTAACTGCAGGAGGACCTCCTCTTCGCTAAATTATGCTGCTAAGTGGAAGGTTTTCTCTCGTTGGTGTAGGGATCATTCTTTTGATATTTATGATCCCTCCATTCCAGACATTGCTAATTTTTCTGGTCTACTTGTTTGACGAGATCAAACTGCAGCCAATAACCATTAAGGGTTATAGGTCTATGCTATCGGATACCTATGCTCATCATGACAGCTTACAGATTGGATCTAATGTCTCTTTATCTAAATTAGTGAAAAACTTTTCGATAAATAGACCTAGAACCTTTAGATTAATGCCAAGTGGAATTTAGCTTGGGTTCTTCTGAAGCTGAAAGAGCCATTTGAGCCTCTTGATACAGTGGACTTCAAATTCTTATCTTATAAGACAGCTTTTCTCTTAGCCTTCTCTTCTGCTAGAAGAGTTAGTGAGCTTCATGCTTTATCTGTAGATGATTCTCACTATCGTAGTGTTGGTAATACTTTGACAACTAATGTTGGATTTTTGGCTAATAATCAGGCTCCTAATAAGTATCCTGAACCTTTTGTTATTAAAGCTCTGCCGTCTTCAGACGGTCATAGGCCTTTACTCTGTCCAGTTAGAGCCATCCGTATTTACAAACGTAGATCTGAGTTTATCTGAAAGGGACGTAAACGTTTCTTTTTGTCTCTGCTGCCTAATAGAAAGGACATTACAGTCCCTTCTATTGCAAGATGGATTCAATTAACTATCCGTACTGCTTATGAAAAATTATCTTCAACTCGGCAGTCTGTGCTTAAGATTTTGGTGCATGAAGTAAAAGCGCTGTCTACATCTTGGGCTTATGCTAATAGTGTTGCTATTACCGATTTGATGAAGGCTGCATATTGGTCTCAACCTTCCACGTTCACGAATTTTTATCTTTGAAATATTGAGTCCATTTCTGACGACCTGCGTTGTTTAGGTCAGTTATCTGTTGCTCAGAATGTCGTCCACTAAACAGTTGCAACTATAGTTATGTAGGCTTTCTGTTCCGGTAGTGACTCTCTCCTGTCGCCCTCTTCGCTCTGGGGTATTTGACCCAGAGCAAGGGGAAGGGGGTGGGGGGTTGTGTTCCCTTATATCGCCTGCTTTATAGTAAAAAGCAAGGGAATACCTCCTCTGGAGTCAGTAATTCCGAGTCGGTGCCGGGATGGTTTTAAAGTGTAAAGCTAATGTCTATCTCATTTGTGTAATATTTTTAAAGTGTAGCTCGGTGTAGCTCGGTGTGAAGCATTTGTATTTGTCACGTGTCATACGAGCGCTAATATACAATCCTTGGACACATTTAATTGAGTATAAAGAGTCTCATTCTCTGGACTAGCTTTATTTATTGTACCTCCCCGCTGATTACATAACACTTATCAGGCACTGGTTGTAGAAATGAGGATTTGGCTCCAATTTCGGACTTCCTTGACTACTGCGCATGCGCAGTGGATAAAAGTATGGAGGACCACATAGGACATCTAATTTTTGGATTTTAATGCAAATTTGGGGGATTGGAGGGGGGCAAAATTTGTGTTTGGCCCTAGAATATGAGTTAGCACCAGCTGGGTCTGGGTCATTGGTAAGTATAAAAAATATATAAATTACTATACACTCTCGATGAGCTCGTTCCAACGAGGGGTCATGACCTATGTTTTTGAGACAAACCAATGAAAACGTAATGAAAATTAATTGGCGATTTTGTGAATAGCGCTGGCCGATTTTTGTCGTTACGTTGGGTAAAGGGTTAACCCATCCACATACGCCTGTCGTTCTATGTTTACTACACGCCTCCACGTCTATAAAAAAACATTTGGAACATACAATAATTCATTTGACAACTATCAACAAGAACACATTTTATAGCCAACCAAATTTGCGTCCTCATACTCTTCTGGATAGTCATTATCCCCTCCATATATCGACTCGGTTTCTTCCTATTTTCGTACACATTAAACTCGCCATATCCTTCAATTTTAAACATTTTGTTTAATTATTTCGCAATCGTTCAGTTTCGGGTGATCAATCGTTGGTCAACAATTTCCGTTCGGCACATGTGTGCGGAACGGATTTTCATTTTTCGCATGGTTTTTTGTTGGTGTAAATGGAAATTTCATAGAACAGTCATACAATGAAAGGATGTTCTTTGACGAGGTCACCAAAATTCCGTTACGGATTATAAAAGACGAATTTCTTCCATTCCGAAGAAAATAGTGAATATGGAAAGGCTTTCAAAGCATTGATAATTGTGGGGCCCCTGATTTATGAAAGAATATTCCTACGATATTGTTCTTAATCCTGGATTAGTTTACTTTTATGTGGACTGCTCAACTTCAGTTTCAGCAAAGCTTCATTTCCTTGAGTTGGGTCAAGTCTTTCAAGTCTCTTCTGGTTTCACATTGTATTAAACTTTGTAAGCCTGTATGTTTTCTCTTCCGCTCCAGCTCAGTTTTGAAAGTTTCAGTTATACTAAATGAGATTTTTTTTATTACAGTTTGAATGATCTCTGGTATTGGCTAATGACGAAGGCGTGAAAATCTGGACGGAACCATGAGGACTTTCTAACTGAAACGAGCGTGTTCCATGGGGGTGGAACTCAATGGAATGATCTCCGTCTATGAAGAATTCAGTGTAAGAAATTTTTCCAAGGATTTACCAAAGAACTCGAAATTGCCAAAAGTCTACTGAACTGGTGCTCAGTTCATCATTTAACTATGAAGGATGCTATCTCGATGCTTGCACACCTGCAGACAATAGGGTCTCCCACGAACTGCACATATTTTGTTGCATCCTTTATTAAAATCATTGCGAAAATGTACTTTCAATAACGTTATCTCCCTTGACTGTATTAGATGCCCGAGGAAGGTCCAATTAAGAAACAAGTAATTGGCATCTACGTCCTATGAGTAGAAAATAAGCCAAGTTTGCGTCTTTACTTTCAATAAACGAAAACGGAGCTCACGGAGTTGTCTGTTTTCGTTTATCGGAAGTAACAAAAGGAAACTTGGCATTTTATGGTAAGCTAATTAGAAGCAACTAGTTGAGATGATCTGTCATTTAGAATAGTTAAAGGTATCGCACCTTCCAACACTAACCGTCCAGATGATCTGTCATTTAGAATAGCTAAAGGTATCGCACCTTCCAACACTAACCGTCCAGATGATCTGTCATTTAGTATAGCTAAAGGTATCGCACCTTCCAACACTAACCGTCTAGATGATCTGTCATTTAGAATAGCTAAAGGTATCGCACCTTCCAACACTAACCGTCTAGATGATCTGTCATTTAGTATAGCTAAAGGTATCGCACCTTCCAACACTAACCGTCCAGATGATCTGTCATTTAGAATAGCTAAAGGTATCGCACCTTCCAACACTAACCGTCCATTTTGGCTCTTCGTTCAGCTAATGTGTTTTTATAGTAATTTGCGAGTTTTTCTTTGGAAAGGATTAGCAAATCTCATCACCTATTCTTTTACATTAATTTATCTTACAATCAACATGTGTCTGTATTAACTTCGCAACAGTCGTGTTTCCCACCCCCTCATACAGATGTTTGTATCAGGGGGTCGGATACAAGCACGTTCCTTTCGCGTGAGTTCCATTTTTTTCCTTTTGTTTATCCGTACGAATAAATAGTTCGTTATATATTCGTCTACATTCTTGACTTATCCCCAATATATTGTAAGAAAAAATGATTATTACCATTATGTGGATGTACAAAATATGTATCCGAGTCTCGCTCCGGATTCTAAGGGTTGATCACGACTCGTCTTCAACTCGTCGTGATCTGCCCTTAAAACCTGGAGCTCGACTCAGATACATATTTTGTACATCCACATAATGGTAATCTCTATGGATCGGACAGTCTCTCTGCTGCCATGTCGCGGTGCATACACTGTTGATACAACGAACATACAAAGGTTGTGAAATCTCCGTTTTTTAACAAGTTTCAACAAACAGTCAAACGTTCAAACTGATTGGGGAAAAAATTGTAAAAAAAAAGTCCGGCTTTTGTACTTTTACTGTACTCTACAGCAAAATGCCTGAAGTTCATGAAATGAGCACATCGATAAGACAAATCCGCTAACATTTCCTAATTAAAAATGTTTTATTAGGGTTACTTTTTAATGCTGCCATTAACTTTTATTTGCGCAACTTGCCCCAGTAACACAATTGTCTTATCACAATCTAATTCTAACCATGAAAATCAATTTTGAAGGTTTTCCGAGAAACATCTACACAATATGAAGTAAAAAAATACAAAACATTCCGAACCTGAATGAGTGGGGTGACCCGCATTACTGGATAGAATACACACATTATCCAGCTCCCGCCAGACATGCGCAGTCAATCTTCTCATTTTCATCAACCATTGAAGACCATATGTAATAGAGCTCTAGAAATCTATTAAGCTTAACAGTAGTCTGGGGGTGTAAAGAAGAGATTCGCGGTGTTCTCTTAAAGTTGGTGCATTAACCCTTTGAACAAGAGCGGACACCCTTTTAGGACAGAAACACATGTCATAACGTCATTATGTAGGATGTACAGTAAATGTGTGGGGTAGACCAATCAATATTTTCAACGTGCTGTCCGGAGGCACATCGATGGTGCGCATGTCTACAACCAGTCTAACCTTGCATGTGATGCAGTGCGGAGTTACGATGTTGGGGAGCTGGCAGCTGCTCGTCGTTGCTCGTTGTTTCTCTCCGGGTACTCCGGCTTCCTCCACCCGTAAAACTGTCACGGTCATGATTAGACATTGTTCATAAGTATGTGACTTTAAACACAATACATAAATAATAAATAAAACGTCCTGGTGTCTTATTACTGATAGCTTATTACAATCACAGGTAAGCAGTCATGTTGCTGCTAGACCTTCCAGTGCACATAGCTTTAGTGCTAATACTTGAGTAGATCCTCGCTTGTCTGACCCATCTTACTCAGTGTACGGGTCAGATCGGCTAGTCAATATCTCATCTGATACCAGATATCAACTGGTTGTTCACGATCAGCATTATGTAGACCACAATGTCTGTAATGACGACAGACCACCTCCAGAGCATTTATTTTCTGACATTGAGAGGGCTTTTTTGATCTTAACTAGAATTTTATTGATCTGATCGTTCGTTACAGGATTCTCATTCTGATCGAAGTCACGCCACGACACCCCCTTGATCCGTTGCATTCCAATCGCCCGTATTTGATACAGCGCTTGCTTGTCTCGGCTCTGTCGAAGCGTCTAGGCAGTAACTGTTGTCAAACAGGCTATTTCTACTTTCATGGGGAGCTTTCTTCCTCAGAAACAGGCCTTAAAATAAGCAATCTGACATGTGCAGAATGAAGTACCCAGATGGTGAATTTGATGATGCTATCCCATACACTGGTCAATTTATCCTCTGGGTACCTCTTTCTGTTTAGTTTTGAGACTTATTTAGATTGAGGCTCGGAGAGTAAACTAAGTGATGCTACCCTGCAGTGCAAGTTAGCATCACTCAATTCACCCTCTGGGGACCTCATTTTGCAGGTGTTCGGCTTATTTTCTGGCTTGCTCGGAAATGTTCTGATCTCAATCTCAAAGGCACAAACGTAGTAGATTCATACTATTCCGACGTTCTGTCAGTTCCACATGTCATTCCTACAGTTGGGCCTAAGACCACGCCACCACTGATGAGTATACAAATTCTGATGAGTTGGCTGACGATAAGTTTGGCGCAAGTCATAACTCTGATTTAGAACAATCTCTAGGTAGCATTTCTATGTGTGACTGAAGTGAAGCCATGCTTTACCCTCTTCATCTCGAAATTTCTGGACCGTAAAGAGAAGAGCTGCTGCTGCCAATTTAGTCCGTCCTCGTTAGACCTTTACTATCTTCACTGGTGGATGATTCTTTTGAGTCTAGGAACTGTTGCCGTCCATGCGCTACACGCCACGGTTTTTTATACACCCAATTGTAAAAACGGTGCAGATGCTATTCTCCAGACCAAACCATCTCTTCCCGATACATAACGTAATCAATTACGTTCATCCTCTGTTTCCAAACATTCGATATTTGATGGCCAGATACAACCTGTTCAAGGAGTCCTCAAGTTTTTTTCAGAATCGGTTATTGATGTCAACTTGATGACAATCGCAGGTCTTTATCTGGGGTTTTGAATCGCGACGTCAAACCGCATCATCTAGATCCTCAAACCCAAAGAGATCTCCAGCTGCATCTCAACGTTCTACTCGCTACCGTAAATTCTGCGGGAATACGACGTCGATTTGGAGGTTTTTCCTCCAATCGCCCTCGACAGTCCAGGAAGTGATGTTTTTTCACCTTTGATCGCGTCCATTAAGGGAATGGATTGAGAACTGTTTTCAATGGTCTACCATCATATCAGCAGACCCTTAAATTCTTCAGCCAGTACAGTTTCATTTATTTAGAGGTACCTCCTCTTATTCGCAGTCCAATTCCTACTACCATCCCGTCAGATCTGGCGAGGAGGGTCACTTCTCGACTCCGGGATAGCTACGCTCCTAGACAAGAAATTGATGGATGTCATTCACAATTTAGGCAACCAGGGTTCTACAGCCGACTTTCTCGTTCCGATGAAGAGTGGCCAACTCGGCCCCGTATAGATTTGAGCCATTTGAACGTATCCCACCAAAGTTCCGAAATTCAGCATGGAAACATTCAGATCTGTAAAGAGCACCATTCACGAGAACGACTTTATGTACGGCCAGTATAGACCTCAAGGATGCTCACTTTCTCATCCCGATACACCTCATTCCAGCAGATATCTTCTCGTTCCGAGTATTGCTTATAATTCTAGGCAATGCATGTCTGCCTAAACTTAGCACCTTGGGATTTCACCCATCGAATGAATTTTGTGATGTCATATCACTGGACGCATTCGTCGGTGACTTCTCTGGTCTCTTCTGGAGAACGATGCTCGTCTTCTGCAGCTGATTCAGTCTTTGGGTTTGCAGTGCAGTTAGAAGTCGAACATAATCCTGGCCGAAAGTTTTCTCACCTGGGTATGGAAATTATCACTCACCAAAATTTGTTCCGAGTTCCTCTTCTGAAACCCTGGATTCTCGGTGCTTCCGCAATACACTTCTCAGACTATTCATGTTTCACCGGGAATTCCTGCGATTCATCGGTGTTTGCGTCTCCATCACGGATCTGTCCCCTTGGTAGGCTTTATCTCCGTCCTTATCTTTACCTGCTTCGAAGATGAAGACAGAACTCGTTAGATTTCATCATTCGTTTAAACCTCTCGTGGCTGATGCAGGAAATTCCACGGAACTCTACAAACCAGGATCGGGTTCTGTTAGCGGAGGAGCAACGACGAATCCTCGGAATCTTTAGATTCATCGCTGTTGGCCAGAGGAACAAGTAATGCTGTATATCAACCAGAGGCAGTTGTTATCAGGTCCTGGGGAAAGAGGTTTTTCAAGAGTGGTGGTCATTTCAGCACACGGACGGCTCTCCATTGGCTTAGCTTATAATACTAGTGGGGTTTTTCACTTTCTGGTATTTGAGTTATGTCAGTTACAAACATCCGTCCGTAATGCAATTGGCTGATTTGTCTATTTCAACATAACTAAAATTCCCAGAATTAAACCTAAATGGAGCATGCTATGAGTTCTTTCCTCAAGGAGGCTCCGTTCGATCCTTTTGGTGATGCTCATATGAAGCTTATTTTTTTTAAACAATGTTTTATTCGCTTGAAAAAGTTTGGAAAACAGGCTAATGCCTCTTTAAATACCCCACCGTTACGTATAAATGCTAATATGTTACAATCCATAGTGCATGAGTACATTCAGATCTTGAGTGGCGTACCAGTGAGTTGCCTGGCGAATGTACTACAGTAGAGTTTGTCTATTTACGTTCTTAATGAGTGAGGTAATCTCATGCACGAGAAAAATGAACTTCGAAGTGTTTGAATACGTAATGGAGCTCCTGGCTTACAAGACTGTTTTTCTTTTAGCCTTTCGCCTCTGCTAGAAGTTAGCTTCACGCTCTGTCTCGACAGAAATGCCATCGTAGCATAGGCAACAGTTACGTCTCCTTTTAACACTAATGCTACTTTCCTGGCAAAAAACCAAGTACTTGTTGTAGCCCTTTGCCCATTCGTCTCGCCCTCAGAAAAATAACCCGGGCGTAGCTGTGTCCAGTTAGAGCTATTCGGAATTATGTTGACCGAACTAGATTCTATACCAAAGTGGGAAGAGTTTTTCCTTTTGTTCCTGGAAGGATATCTCCTCACACTCAATTTCTCGCTGGATTCAGTCTGCCATGTGCACAGCCTATGGGCGTCTTCCCACAGCGAAAAGGCTTTGAAACAGCATTATTGCTCATGAAGTTAGAGCACTGGCTACTTGCTGGCATACGGCAACTCGTATCTATTAGTGACCTCGTGAATGCATCTCGTTGGAGGAATCGTATCACCTTTTCCTGCAACTTACCTCTGAGACCTGCCTGTTCATTTTATGTTCTTGTTAATATTTCATCATTTTCATATCTTTAGTCTGCTCCTCGAAAATGCTGAAGTCATTTATACTGTATTCACCAATGTATTCCGCAACACACTATACCTATAGTATCTGGTTATGTGCTCTATTAAATCCATACATATACTACTCGAAGTTTGCTAAGCACCAAATATCTGACACATCATTGTGAAATTTGCTTGCGACATATTTGCGATATTTTTGGTGGATATAATTGAGGAATGTATTGAGATGGTCCCCAGTGTTTTCATTAGCTCTCTTGACGGGCAGAATTTTCGTGACAGTCATGCATGTACTCCTTGATTTTCATGTTTTCGTGTACTGTCTACATGTACATGACACGTGTAGGGTATTCAATCTTCATTTCAACACAAACCCTTGTTATTTGTTGGTTGAATATTGCAAATGTAAGAAGACATTTGTCTGAAGCAGAAATGTGGCGGGCTGTTGGGATGGTGGAGCAAAGGGCTACCCATCGTGGGGTTGAAGCCCTTGGTGAGCACCATACGGTGATAACCAGAGCCTGGGTAAGATTTCAGAAGTATGGCACACCAGTAAGACGGCATGGTGGTGGCAGAGGCATGGCAACATCTGCAGCTGAAGACCGGATTTTGGATCATTCAGGCCCGTAAGAAACTCTTTGCCACAGCAACCCAGCTGCGCAAGGACCTTCAGAATGCAACCGGGGTAAATGTTTCGACGCAGACTATCCGGGCAAGGTTGCACGAAGGTGGTCTCCGATCGAGAAGATCATGTATTCGCATTCCGCTGTCCCAGAACCACCACCAGGCACGATATGAATGGGCCATGGACCACGTTGGATGGACCAGAGAAGATTGGCTTCCTGACCTTTTTTCAGATGAGTCAATGTACTGCCTAAACCACACAGATAGGTGATCTAGGGTATGGAAAAGACCACGAGAGCGATTCCATGCAGCCAACATTGCTGAGCATGACCGCTATGGTGGAGGGTCAATCGTGGTTTGGGGCGGCATCAGCACAGACGTACGTACAGAGCACTGTGTCCTTGAACGTGGTACATTAACTACACAGCAGTATATTGATGAGATCCTGGATGTCAACGTCAGATTGTATGCAGGTGCTGTGGGTGATAGATTCATTCTGATGGACGATAATGCCCGTCCTCATGTTGCCCATGCTGTCGGGGAGTACCGACAGAGGGAGGGGATTGAGCGTATGGACTGGCCCAGCAAGATCCCCTGACCTCAATCGAATCGAATATGTCTGGAATGAGTTGTAGCTTGCAATTTCAGCACGTCCAATCCAGCCAAGAAGTGTCCTGGAGCTAGGTGCCATGCTGGTCCAAGAATGGAATAACATCCCACAAAGGGAACCCGATTGGGAGCATGAGAAGGCGTTGTTAAGCTGTAATTAACAGTAATGGGTCTCATACTCGATATTGAACCCACACCACTTCGGTGCATCAACTTTTTGGCATATTGAAAAATTTCCTTTTACCAATAATATCCATTTTCCATGGTTAGTATTCAAAAGCTAAAAAATAATGTCAAACACTAATAGAATCTTAATTTCTATACTTAAATCATTAAAGATGTATTAAAATAAAAAAATATATACACTTTTCAATACAATATTTCAACTAAAACGTGAAACATGTAGTTGGATATTCTTGGTGCCTAGCAAACTTTTAGTATATATAGGACTACACCCATCACCTTATTGTTCATTCGGCATTTGTTACTTTGGTAAGTTTCGAAGAAATTAAAATTTTATACCAAATTGTATTTTATACTTAACAAAGTAACACAAAATACTACCCATCCCATCCGGCAATTAGATAGCTTCTTTATTAAATGTGCCTCCTCCCAGATTACAAATATACATGCACATGCTGTTTTGTAAAATCAGAAATTGACTACGTCTGGTGGGAGTTGGACAATGATAGACTGTTCTATCCAATAATTCAGTTCACCAGGTTAACTGCGCCATGCACTTTAGTCCCTGATCATTAGGGTTAGGTCTTTGTCATTTTGACTCATGTTCTATGGGATTTTTCTCCCACAACGCCTTCAAAACTGTTGATTTTCGTAGGAGGAATTAGACACTTGTCTAGGATAAGGCACTTTTTACTTTGGAAAGTATAATAAGAAATATAATTTGGTGTAAAATTTTAACCCTTTGAACCCTGATGGTATCTTCCATGCCATTTGAATGGCAGCAATTTGTAGAATCCATATTCACTATCTGGGGTAGACGAATTAATATTTTAAAAATGCAGCCTCGGGTCTGCACGTTGACAATACTCATTGGTCTTCCCCACACTTTTACTGAACAGCCATCCTATTTAATGACGTTATGGTGTATCATGTTTTTGGCCGCAAAAAGCGCAAAAGCGGCCACTCCGTATCAAAGGGTTAATATTCGTGACCTGTGGGTGAAATATAAAATTTTAAATCTCTACCTCTGATCGGTGATTGAAAACTATATTTCGGCTCCTAGTCACTCACGAATTTCTGCTATCCACTAAAACTGTAGGTATGGCCTGTGTGTCAAAATTGCAGACTGAGAAACAAAACTGGTGATAACTGACAGCATCGCACGCTACACAAGCGTCGAGCTCACGCGTAAATACCGCTACACACTGCCGCTAATGGAACGATAAACGTGACACGAAAAAGTTTTAACTGGTACAGTGCAAAATTATTTTTGGCCTTCAAATCTTGTACACACGTCTTTGCCCTGTTACAATTTATGGGAGAGTGCCTATGGGCACTCTCCCATAAATTATAACAATACATGTCCTTACAGACTAAATAATATTACTTCAAAGATAATACGAAGCACATCCACTGAATATGAGCCTTCAAGCTGTGGTATCTGCACTTCATAATAACACCCATATATGGGCTTCTGGCACTCAACCAGTTAATGAAATGAATGGGAGTGTTCACACTGGACGCCATGAGACATGGAGAAAAGGTGACCAAGCGAATATCGTTGAACGACTATGAGCAACCTCACACCGGCCAGCCAATTAGAGCTCTATTTTTTCGTATGAACTACTTGTGGTTCTTTGGGAAAGGCTAAGTGAAATAAGACAATACAAAAGACAGATTTATGAGAAATAGTTAACATAAAATGCTTTACGACCATTAATATTTTTAGATTTTCTCATACTGAGCGTACACGTGGACCAAAATATCCCAAGCGTATTCTTCCTAAAATTCAACACTGCGGTAACAAGCACCCAAAACGTTGCATGCTAGATAAAAAATATAGGCTTTTGGGGGTTTTTTCACGATTGGTGACGAAAAATAATTATCGAAAGTACTTTGTCTGGCGGGAGTTGGAATTTCGATTGAAAATCTACAATACTTTACATGTAGATGGAATTTGCAGGTTCACTTGGACGAAATTTAATATCCAATGGACAGTATTTTTTATTAAGTACATTTACTCGGAGTATTTCTCGTCACATAAGCAAGCCGAAAGATTAGCAGAACATTTGTATGTAAGCTATTCAAATTTCAATTCATTTTAGGTTACAGTTGTTACAATTCAGGTGTCATCTTGAGCTAGAGAAATATTACTCCATAATCAGTTGGGTTAAAAATCAACCCAAATCAACTGGGCTGGGTGAATATGAACCCAGTTGGGTTCATATTCACTCAACCCAGTTGATTTTGAGTTGAAATGTAGCCCAAATGATTCTAGAGTGTAGAAATGAAACCTCTAAATTATGTTACAATATTTTAAAGTAATTTTATCAATCCTCAGGGATATAACTAATTGTTCCGCTCAAATTGATTTTCTCAGTTGCGTATTTTGCTTTGTTCTGACCATCCACATTTGAATTCCTTAACCAGCGTCCGGTTCATATAAAATATTTTCGAAATCTTGTGAAATCTAACTTTAACTCTTCCACTAGACGTTGATGTTCAGCAAGATGAGACGAACGAACATTTGTCAGGTGTACCCAATTTATTTTATTTAGGTTTAACGATTCTCTCAATAGCCAGTTACCTCGTGTCTGACAGTGTTATAAGTGGAGGAAGCCGGAGTATCCGGAGAGAACCACCGAACAGCGACGAGCAACTGTCTTGAGTCTCCGTCGTACTAACTCCACACAAGCGGGGTTGGCGTAACCTGAAAACAAGTGCACCATCGACGTGCAGTTCACTTTAGTACACTGCGCCACCGTGTCCACCACATGGACAACCTGGATGAAGTGCCTTGCCCAAGAAATAACGCAGTTACCCCTAGCAGGGATTCGGTTTGAAGTCCAATGCCGTAACCACTGAAACACCGCGCTCTTTGGTGTACCCAATACTGACGTATAACCGCGCTTTTGTCGATGAAATGGTAACAATAACAAGAGCTCATCTTGGTCGAAGTCCAGTTCATCTTTACAATTGCCAAAGATTCGCTCGAAATATCGCGCAAAGAGATTGCGCTAGTGTAAATTAAAAATTCGCGATTACGTTTTCGATTTTTACGTTTCGATGAGTCATTAAAGTTGTGTAGCGCCTTGAGCCAAAGGAGCGCTTTGTTGTAAAATCGGAAGGCTAACACTTTTCGTCATTGGAAGAGATTTACAGGAAGGTAGCTCCCCTTATTTTTCAAGTCATCCGTAATTTTGACAATAAGGGTAAGGGAATCTCAAAAAAATAGAAATTTAATAATGTCAGCGAGCGAAGTTGAATCGCAGTGCGCATCATTTCACAAACTTCAGGCATTTTGCCGTAGAATATAGTATAAAAACATAGAAGATGTCTTTTTACATTTTTTTTCCCAATCAGTTTGACAATTCTCTGAAACACAAATAAGAAAACGGCGTTTTCACCATTTTTTGATGTGTGAATTTTTATCTGGTCATTATATCAACAGTGTGCGCATAGTAATATAATACTGAAAGCCTGAAAATAAGCAATCTGCCATTTGCAAAATGAGGTCCCCAGAAGGTGAATTGAATTTGCTGATCCCCCTCCCATACCGTTGGCCTCTTTATCTTCTGGGTTCCTCTTTTTGCTTATGTTTGAGTCCCCTGATTCAGACTGAGGTTCAGAGGGTAAATTTAATGATGCTACCCTGCTGTTCATCACCAAACTCGCCCTCTGGAGACCCCATTTTACAGATGAGTCTTATTTTCTGGCTTGTAATACTGTTCAATATAAATTTATTGTTGGTGTTCAAGGTCACATACTTATTCACAATGGCTAATCGTGACCCTGACAGTTTTACGCGTGGAGGAAGCCGCACTACCCGGAGAGAACCACCGAGCATCGACGAGCAACTGTCTGCTTCTCAACATTCTAACCCTGTTCAAGCTACGCTGAAGCAGGGTTACAGCGGTTGAAGATGTGTGCGCCATCGACGTGCAGTACGCTTTAGTACATGGCGTCATCGCGCCCCCGTGCAGGCAAACGGGATAAAGTGCATTGCCCAAGGACACAACGCGGGTGTCCCGGACGGGGGTTTGAACTCGGGACCTCTATCAGAGAAGTCCAACAGTCTACCACTGAGCCACCGTGCTCCCTTCCATCGATATATATTAACAGTGGTTATATAATTACAACGCTTTGTGCATGCTGCTATTAGCGATGTGAGGTCATGTAGAAAGTATCCTTTCTTTGCCTTCTGACAGACCTTGTTTGTATTATAAACGTAACGTCTTGACTAGCAAAAGTAAAAACGGATATTTAATTATATTTTATGCTAATTGTTTTCGATTTTATCACAATTACATTTTGGTGAAATCGTATTCCTCATCTGAAGGTGAGATTACATTGGCTTCGGGTAAAGATTCCCCAGAGTTTTGGATTGTTTATTTCTCGTACTGATGACTGAATCACCAATGAAAGGTCTCTAACCAAATTTATACCATGATTACCTATTCTAGGATATATGAAAAGCCTATGACATAAAATTTAGCTTTACACACCAACCGTGATGAACACGTCAGCAATGGAATTTCAATAGTAAAAATTTACACCTATTGTGGAGCTACATCGACCTGACGTCGACCTGAATGCGAACTTGTCTAAATTTATCGCATGTCGCCTCGCGAAGAGTGAAATGGAAGTGGCAATTATTTATTTCGTTTTTAAATGTGTTTACCTCATAAGATGCTAAAAATTAAACATGCATTGTCTCGTGTTAATAAAGCATGCATAACTCTAAATAGTGTGTTATTACGTTATTAAAACGAAAAAGGCTGTTTCTTTTTTTTATTTCGTTTCGGCGATAAAATTGACAACGGAAGTACCGCCCACCGATGCTCGTGTAAACAAAAACAGATTCGCACGTTTTTACGTCTGGTACTCAGTAAAATCGAGAAAATAAAATATACCCAAAGTAGCTTGGTGTACCAAATGTTCACCACTAGTGGTGAACATTTGGTACGCCAAGCTACAATGGGTATATTCTATATGTACACGATATGTTCGTACAAAATCTCGATGTTGCAATTAATGCTGAATACACTGCCGGTCCATGCACGTTGCTTACTGCGCAATTCTTGGAAAGATGTTGGTATAGTAGAATGAATACCTTTCCAGTAGTCCAATTGATTGTACCAGTGATGACTTGCTGGCCATGGGTTAGTCGACTTGTAATAGTTAGCACTCTCGATCCGGAGGGGTTCATTGAATTTGAACATGGTGTTACGCACGTTGACTATTACTGCACGGGACAGGTTGTTTAAATCCATGAAATACCAACAGCGAGTGATCCAGTGGTATTCAAGTGACTTCACCAGAACACCTAGTGTATTGTTCAATAAGAAAAAATCAAGTTGCCAGCACCCCCACAAAGCAAATAGACGCATGCTAGCACCCCCACAAAACAAATAGACGCATACTGTGCGTAAGTTCCCAAACGAGCTGGAGGTATTTCATGAATTTGAACTTGTCCCGTGCTATAAAACCTCCACGCAACTCGTTGCGGCAAGGTATTACAGCACGAGACAGGTTATTCAAATTAATGAATACCGACAGCGAGGTTGGTAAACTGACTTGCACCATGTCTATTGTTCAACAATCAAAACGCACAGACGTGACTATACGCAGTGGGCCGGAGGTATTAAAGTGACGCCAATGGAACACAAGACTGTTGTTCTACCAATAATGTAAGGGTTACCAACCGTGCTGGAGGAATTCATGGATTTGAACAACCTGACAGCGTGTGATGCGCGCCGTCGAAAACCGCATAGCGGAGAGTTGCTACAGCACGCTTGCAGGTTTTTCAAATTCATGAATACCGGCAGCTAGGTTGGTAACACCGTCTTTTGTGCAATCAATAAAACGACTCCGGTACACTCAGTAGTCGGTGGGTTTTGAATTCTTGGTCTCTTGTTCTGTAGGGTATTTCAAGTTGTTTACTTATCCCGAAAAGACAAAAGAACCATGGTGTAATTATAGTTACTTGCAATAGAGTCAGGGTTGGAAATAACCATTTATACCAACCCAGTAAACAGGCTCTCTATTACTGGTAACATAGGACCCAGTCACCAATGCTTGGGAGGTGCAAACCCTCTATAAAATGGGCAACATAGCTGATTAACGCTCACCCCTGGTCTTGAGTTGATAGTCATGTTGTCATGATTAGCCATTGTGCAAAAATATGTGACCTTAAACACCAATAAATAATACCAACCCAGTAATGTGTCCCACATGCCCAGTAATGTGTCCGATATGCCCAGTTATTTATACAGGTCTAAACCGGAGTTAGTTTTATATGCTCAGACTGTGTCTATTTTTTTCTGAAAGCATACATGTAGTTCTGTTACTCCATTCTGATGAAATGCTGCAGAAAAAACATCAGTATATTGTGTAACGTTCGAAATTTAATTCTCTGGAGAAGGTACAGACGTTCATAAGTGGCAGGTGACCTTTTTCAGATTGGATTAATTCGGCAGAGGTCACTATAAGGTTTGATACAAAACCGATCTTCAAATCCAAAATGTTGCTCTGTGGTTCTCTCCGGGTATCCCGGATTCCTCCACTCGAAAACTGTCCAACACTAGGTGACTCTGGCTGTCGGACGTGTCGTTAAATCCAAATAAATAAAAAAAATCCGAAATTGATCTGGAGCCAATACTATGAAACCTTCAGGTGTACTTTCTACTGTTGTATTTTTTACCTATTAATATAACTAACTAAAATGAACCATTAGCATTTTTAAAAAAAGATGGCCATTTTTCAAATAACTGTCCAAACTAGAAAATACAATTATAGAAAATACAGTTGAAAAGTTTTATAGTATTGACCCCTGATCGTTTGCTTATGACATACGATTGCTGTGTCTATCCAACATAACGCGATACAATGGACATAGGGAAATGCTCAAGCTATACTACAGTTAAAACTAGAAGTCCTGTCACGAAATGCGCACAAATAGCACATCAATCTACGCGTTAATCTACGCGATATGACCATAGTAAGGCTATCAAATTCTGTACATAAGGCCCGTGCACAAGCAATGTTTCAGCCAATGGACCTCCGGGAAACCCGGAGGTCCATAGGCAGAAACATTGCCTGTGTTTGCTATGAGTAACCAGGAGAACCTGCCGTGCATTGGGTGTAATTGGATAAGGCAATTCCTACGCGCAATTAAGCCCAGATAATGCTCAAGCTATACTACGTTTGGAATCTTGATTATGCATAAGATGTGAGCACGCTTTTATTTGGACGTTACGAGCCAGTTAGGTCACGTGTGAATCAAATGCTGAGATCCAAAACTCGCGTATAGTTCGGGGGACATGAACTACTACCCTTGGGTGGTTTTCTTCATCTCGGTTCGTTGGTTCCAGTTTACCGTACTCCACCATCCTGTGTTTTATCTAAGTATTCAGTTTGATGATTACACACAACAGCCCGGAATTGAAAGGAATATTCTTGCATTTTACCAATTTGATATCTGACTTCATTCAATTTTCACATGTATTAATAAACTGTTTTCAGTGTTTTTGGTTTGTTGTTTGACATAATTTCCAGGTTCTCACTGCCCACGTTAGTAATATCGAGAACGAGTTCTAACCCACCGAGCTGAAAAAAGCATAGTACCGTAAGTAAAAGAGGAACCATTCACCAAAACATGGTTATCAAGGTCCTTGGTAATGAACAAAATGAATCCAAACTTGTGTAACTCTTTACCCAACGTAACGGCCAAACCCGGCTAGTGCTATTCTCAAAAATCACTGATTTTAATTATTTCATTTTTTGTCCCAAAACAATAGGTTATGACCCCTCGTCGAGCTCGTTCCAATGAGAGTCATAACCTATGTTTTTGAGGCAAAAAATTTTCAAATGAGTTATTCCAAATTTTTTTTTTTTTTTTTTTTTTTTTTGCAAGTGTTTGCTTTTACTGTTAGGTAAAGGGTTAAACGGTGAAACATTTGAAAACACTGCCAACACTTTCCAGTCGCAGGAACCGGTTCTCGTCAGATCACCGAAGTTAAGGAACGTCGAGCGCGGTAAGTAGCTGAATGGGTGACCATTTCAGCTACTGATCCGCGTTCCCGCGTTGTGTGCTTGGGCAAGGCACTTCACCCCGATTGCCTACATGTGGGCATGATGACGCTGTGTACTAAGGTGTACTGCACGTCGATGATGCGCATGTCTTCAACCAATCTAACCCTGCCTGTGCCGCGGTGCAGAGTTCAGAGTTACGATGTTGGAGGGCTGACAGTTTCTCGGTGGTTCTCTCCGGGTACTCTGGCTTTCTCCATCCGTAAAACTGCCACCGACCATTGATGTGTCGTTAAACCCTAAAAATAACACTTTCCTGAGAAGTATGTTGCCCTTTGTCTTATGAAACTGTTACATATCCCCCAAGTGCTATGTACACAAATCGCGACATTTACTTTAAAAACCTAGCGGATGATCCCTAGAAAGGAAAACCTGGTCAACTGAAACATTCTGGTGAAATTCATTAAGTTAACAGGACGATTCAATCTAGAAGCCGCGAGCAAGAACTTAAATTTTCATTTGTCATCCCCCAACCCCTTTGAAATCCTATCGTCGTACGTTTAAAGCCACCTCTCGAGAAAAGTAATACACCGTCAAGTTGTCGACTGTACGATCCAATTAATTTATTAATTTATTTAATGTTTATTTGTAATAGCATTAATCAGCGTACCCGTATGTTGCCCAAAATCTGACAGTCAACAACTTTGGAACTCATGTTCTGAAATCTGAATTATCAGTATTCCTATAAATCCACCAATGCCGATAGTGATAATAGTTTAAAATACAACAAACGCCCGGCTCTAATGAATATTTAAAGATTATGTAATATTGGCCACCGAAAATTGGTAACAGTAAAATCACACTAAATTGTCATTTTTGCAACACCGCGCGGTGTGGTGCCTCTAATTCCTACCATGCTGTAAAACAGAATGAAAGTTAATCGATTGTTTAAAGTGAAACATGATCTTTGTGGGGGTATATGAACAAACAGTCACTGAATATAATTTTATGTAAGTAACTATTCGTTGTCCAAATTACTTTCGGTGATTGTATGCGAACTGGCAGTTTGATTTCGCTGCTGTGAAAATTAATTTTTGGGAGGCTCCAATTTGCAGAAAGTTTTCGAAACTGAAAAGCATCACGCATTGCCTGCATCGCGTCCCTTTCGGGCTCGCTGCCAAAACGGCAAATAGGATTAGATTGTAATTTTTGTTGCGAACATGGCTTATGTACCCCTTCACTGAGCTCGTCCCAATGAGTTGTCAAGGTATTTTTGAGGTAAATGATTGAAAACTTAACGATCCCACTCAAACCTATTCCCTCACGTGCCTTCAGCGTTCTATTCCATTTGGCAAATCTGGCCATATCTGGCCAAATCTGTTAAGCTTACCACTCAAACGTTTCTTGCAAACCATAACTTCTGACTGTCAGTGGGAGCCCATACCTATCGAGAGACAGAGTTCGGGTTTCGGGGTGTGACTTTGCCATAAAATTTCGTTAGTGGCTCAGCTGGTAAAGACCCTCGGAGAAAATAATTAATCGTAACTGGCCCAATTTACTCATCACCCTACTTGTGAACAACCCCTACAATGCATGTTCCCGGGACATACAGTGACTAGCCATTAACCTCCCTGAACTCTCCACGTACCGTACTGTTCCCTCTCCTTACAATGTACACACTCGATGGACAAATTGAATGGTTGTTGAAAATGTTGTTAAACCTCAACAATGTCGATATTGCAATCCTTCATAATCCCTCAATTGACCCCTGGGCCAGGAGGATATGTCTCCAATTATTTCAAACACCATTACTGCAGAATGAAGGTAAAATCTTCTCCAGGTGTGAAAACTGAACATATCGGAAATTCAACATTAGTTCGCTATGATAGACGGGTTCTGGTTGAGAACTGCAACAGGCAATCGATGCCTTGGGTGGGAGCTCTCGACATTAGACAGAATGAAAACTTGTATACTAAATCGTGCTATAGACTTGTGTTGCTGTTGCGATAAGACGACTAGCGGTAAATGTGCTTTTAGCCCCTAGAAAAATTGTAAAAAAAACTTTTTTTTAACACTGCTTTTTTTAAAATATACTGTCCAAAACAATTGTCACAATATGAGCTATTCGTAAACCTGTGGGTATACGAATGGCTCATATTGTGACATTCTGCATTCCTCTATTGGATCGGGCATACATCCTTAAAACAGGTGACAGGTGAATATTTGCTGGCTATTGACCACTTCACTGCCGTGTGCTTATAGAGAAATGAGACATCACAGTGAGTGAAATTCGGAAGTTCATGGACAGTATTAACCCTTTAACCAAAGTAACGTCCAAAACCGACCAGCGCTATTCTCATAAATCGACAGTTTTTTATTACTCGTTCGACGAGGGTCATAACCTATGCTTTTGAAACAAAAAATGAAAAATATTAGTTGTTCAAGAATTTTGTTTTCAAGTGTCGTCTGTTTTTCATGTTAGGTGAAGGGTTAAAGATTGGATATGCTCGACGTACGTACGTCCACAATTTCCTTTGCCACACCTCACAGGTCACATTTATAATCGGATCGCTTTGAAACTTGGTATGCTTGTTAGGGTGACCTCTAGATGGGAGATATCGATTTTCCATTTCGGTCAAAAAATGTTGCCGCTGGCAACGACCTTTGAACTTAATTTAGTCGGGCATCAATAAATTCCTTCGGCACGCCGTGCAGGGCACATTTTTGATCAGATCGGTTTGAAACCTGGTATGCTTGTTTGGGGTTACATCTAAATGGGAGCTATCGATTTTCTGCGATATCTGCCAAGAAACGTTGCCGCTGGAAACGACCTTTGGTGAACTTAGTTCAGTTATGCATAAAAATTTCCCCTTGGCACACCCTGCAGGGCACATTTATTATTGGATCACTTTGAAACTTGCTATGCTTGTTTGGGGTGATCTCTAGATGGGAGCCATCGATTTTCTTCAATTTCCGGCAAAAAAGGTTTCCGCGACCAACGTTCTTAGAACTTAGTTCAGCAAGAGTGCCAAGAGTGCCAAGAGTGCCAAGAGTGCCAAGAGTGCCAAGAGTGCCAAGAGTGCCAAGAGTGCCAAGAGTGCCAAGAGTGCCAAGAGTGCCAAGAGTGCCAAGAGTGCCAAGAGTGCCAAGAGTGCCAAGAGTGCCAAGAGTGCCAAGAGTGCCAAGAGTGCCAAGAGTGCCAAGAGTGCCAAGAGTGCCAAGAGTGCCAAGAGTGCCAAGAGTGCCAAGAGTGCCAAGAGTGCCAAGAGTGCCAAGAGTGCCAAGAGTGCCAAGAGTGCCAAGAGTGCCAAGAGTGCCAAGAGTGCCAAGAGTGCCAAGAGTGCCAAGAGTGCCAAGAGTGCCAAGAGTGCCAAGAGTGCCAAGAGTGCCAAGAGTGCCAAGAGTGCCAAGAGTGCCAAGAGTGCCAAGAGTGCCAAGAGTGCCAAGAGTGCCAAGAGTGCCAAGAGTGCCAAGAGTGCCAAGAGTGCCAAGAGTGCCAAGAGTGCCAAGAGTGCCAAGAGTGCCAAGAGTGCCAAGAGTGCCAAGAGTGCCAAGAGTGCCAAGAGTGCCAAGAGTGCCAAGAGTGCCAAGAGTGCCAAGAGTGCCAAGAGTGCCAAGAGTGCCAAGAGTGCCAAGAGTGCCAAGAGTGCCAAGAGTGCCAAGAGTGCCAAGAGTGCCAAGAGTGCCAAGAGTGCCAAGAGTGCCAAGAGTGCCAAGAGTGCCAAGAGTGCCAAGAGTGCCAAGAGTGCCAAGAGTGCCAAGAGTGCCAAGAGTGCCAAGAGTGCCAAGAGTGCCAAGAGTGCCAAGAGTGCCAAGAGTGCCAAGAGTGCCAAGAGTGCCAAGAGTGCCAAGAGTGCCAAGAGTGCCAAGAGTGCCAAGAGTGCCAAGAGTGCCAAGAGTGCCAAGAGTGCCAAGAGTGCCAAGAGTGCCAAGAGTGCCAAGAGTGCCAAGAGTGCCAAGAGTGCCAAGAGTGCCAAGAGTGCCAAGAGTGCCAAGAGTGCCAAGAGTGCCAAGAGTGCCAAGAGTGCCAAGAGTGCCAAGAGTGCCAAGAGTGCCAAGAGTGCCAAGAGTGCCAAGAGTGCCAAGAGTGCCAAGAGTGCCAAGAGTGCCAAGAGTGCCAAGAGTGCCAAGAGTGCCAAGAGTGCCAAGAGTGCCAAGAGTGCCAAGAGTGCCAAGAGTGCCAAGAGTGCCAAGAGTGCCAAGAGTGCCAAGAGTGCCAAGAGTGCCAAGAGTGCCAAGAGTGCCAAGAGTGCCAAGAGTGCCAAGAGTGCCAAGAGTGCCAAGAGTGCCAAGAGTGCCAAGAGTGCCAAGAGTGCCAAGAGTGCCAAGAGTGCCAAGAGTGCCAAGAGTGCCAAGAGTGCCAAGAGTGCCAAGAGTGCCAAGAGTGCCAAGAGTGCCAAGAGTGCCAAGAGTGCCAAGAGTGCCAAGAGTGCCAAGAGTGCCAAGAGTGCCAAGAGTGCCAAGAGTGCCAAGAGTGCCAAGAGTGCCAAGAGTGCCAAGAGTGCCAAGAGTGCCAAGAGTGCCAAGAGTGCCAAGAGTGCCAAGAGTGCCAAGAGTGCCAAGAGTGCCAAGAGTGCCAAGAGTGCCAAGAGTGCCAAGAGTGCCAAGAGTGCCAAGAGTGCCAAGAGTGCCAAGAGTGCCAAGAGTGCCAAGAGTGCCAAGAGTGCCAAGAGTGCCAAGAGTGCCAAGAGTGCCAAGAGTGCCAAGAGTGCCAAGAGTGCCAAGAGTGCCAAGAGTGCCAAGAGTGCCAAGAGTGCCAAGAGTGCCAAGAGTGCCAAGAGTGCCAAGAGTGCCAAGAGTGCCAAGAGTGCCAAGAGTGCCAAGAGTGCCAAGAGTGCCAAGAGTGCCAAGAGTGCCAAGAGTGCCAAGAGTGCCAAGAGTGCCAAGAGTGCCAAGAGTGCCAAGAGTGCCAAGAGTGCCAAGAGTGCCAAGAGTGCCAAGAGTGCCAAGAGTGCCAAGAGTGCCAAGAGTGCCAAGAGTGCCAAGAGTGCCAAGAGTGCCAAGAGTGCCAAGAGTGCCAAGAGTGCCAAGAGTGCCAAGAGTGCCAAGAGTGCCAAGAGTGCCAAGAGTGCCAAGAGTGCCAAGAGTGCCAAGAGTGCCAAGAGTGCCAAGAGTGCCAAGAGTGCCAAGAGTGCCAAGAGTGCCAAGAGTGCCAAGAGTGCCAAGAGTGCCAAGAGTGCCAAGAGTGCCAAGAGTGCCAAGAGTGCCAAGAGTGCCAAGAGTGCCAAGAGTGCCAAGAGTGCCAAGAGTGCCAAGAGTGCCAAGAGTGCCAAGAGTGCCAAGAGTGCCAAGAGTGCCAAGAGTGCCAAGAGTGCCAAGAGTGCCAAGAGTGCCAAGAGTGCCAAGAGTGCCAAGAGTGCCAAGAGTGCCAAGAGTGCCAAGAGTGCCAAGAGTGCCAAGAGTGCCAAGAGTGCCAAGAGTGCCAAGAGTGCCAAGAGTGCCAAGAGTGCCAAGAGTGCCAAGAGTGCCAAGAGTGCCAAGAGTGCCAAGAGTGCCAAGAGTGCCAAGAGTGCCAAGAGTGCCAAGAGTGCCAAGAGTGCCAAGAGTGCCAAGAGTGCCAAGAGTGCCAAGAGTGCCAAGAGTGCCAAGAGTGCCAAGAGTGCCAAGAGTGCCAAGAGTGCCAAGAGTGCCAAGAGTGCCAAGAGTGCCAAGAGTGCCAAGAGTGCCAAGAGTGCCAAGAGTGCCAAGAGTGCCAAGAGTGCCAAGAGTGCCCTCTTACTTGCCCTCTTACTTGCCCTCTTACTTGCCCTCTTACTTGCCCTCTTACTTGCCCTCTTACTTGCCCTCTTACTTGCCCTCTTACTTGCCCTCTTACTTGCCCTCTTACTTGCCCTCTTACTTGCCCTCTTACTTGCCCTCTTACTTGCCCTCTTACTTGCCCTCTTACTTGCCCTCTTACTTGCCCTCTTACTTGCCCTCTTACTTGCCCTCTTACTTGCCCTCTTACTTGCCCTCTTACTTGCCCTCTTACTTGCCCTCTTACTTGCCCTCTTACTTGCCCTCTTACTTGCCCTCTTACTTGCCCTCTTACTTGCCCTCTTACTTGCCCTCTTACTTGCCCTCTTACTTGCCCTCTTACTTGCCCTCTTACTTGCCCTCTTACTTGCCCTCTTACTTGCCCTCTTACTTGCCCTCTTACTTGCCCTCTTACTTGCCCTCTTACTTGCCCTCTTACTTGCCCTCTTACTTGCCCTCTTACTTGCCCTCTTACTTGCCCTCTTACTTGCCCTCTTACTTGCCCTCTTACTTGCCCTCTTACTTGCCCTCTTACTTGCCCTCTTACTTGCCCTCTTACTTGCCCTCTTACTTGCCCTCTTACTTGCCCTCTTACTTGCCCTCTTACTTGCCCTCTTACTTGCCCTCTTACTTGCCCTCTTACTTGCCCTCTTACTTGCCCTCTTACTTGCCCTCTTACTTGCCCTCTTACTTGCCCTCTTACTTGCCCTCTTACTTGCCCTCTTACTTGCCCTCTTACTTGCCCTCTTACTTGCCCTCTTACTTGCCCTCTTACTTGCCCTCTTACTTGCCCTCTTACTTGCCCTCTTACTTGCCCTCTTACTTGCCCTCTTACTTGCCCTCTTACTTGCCCTCTTACTTGCCCTCTTACTTGCCCTCTTACTTGCCCTCTTACTTGCCCTCTTACTTGCCCTCTTACTTGCCCTCTTACTTGCCCTCTTACTTGCCCTCTTACTTGCCCTCTTACTTGCCCTCTTACTTGCCCTCTTACTTGCCCTCTTACTTGCCCTCTTACTTGCCCTCTTACTTGCCCTCTTACTTGCCCTCTTACTTGCCCTCTTACTTGCCCTCTTACTTGCCCTCTTACTTGCCCTCTTACTTGCCCTCTTACTTGCCCTCTTACTTGCCCTCTTACTTGCCCTCTTACTTGCCCTCTTACTTGCCCTCTTACTTGCCCTCTTACTTGCCCTCTTACTTGCCCTCTTACTTGCCCTCTTACTTGCCCTCTTACTTGCCCTCTTACTTGCCCTCTTACTTGCCCTCTTACTTGCCCTCTTACTTGCCCTCTTACTTGCCCTCTTACTTGCCCTCTTACTTGCCCTCTTACTTGCCCTCTTACTTGCCCTCTTACTTGCCCTCTTACTTGCCCTCTTACTTGCCCTCTTACTTGCCCTCTTACTTGCCCTCTTACTTGCCCTCTTACTTGCCCTCTTACTTGCCCTCTTACTTGCCCTCTTACTTGCCCTCTTGTGCAGGAACCGTAACTCTTGGTCGACCAAAACGCGGTTGGTCAGCAGCAGATCCAGTAGTTCTCTATCTTCCATTGAGACGGTAAATAGTGGCCGCAGTGACTCCTAAGTCGGCAGCGAGCTCATCTGGAGGTATCCCAGCCTCATGCATTCCAATGGCACATAATCACCGATTTTGGTAAACCATGGCATTCTTAAAATGTCGGAAGACGAAACCTGGCATGTTTTCTCAGTAAACAGGGCTCTCTAACACAACAAAGAAAACCGTCGGTCACCCATTTTATTTGATATTCTCAGGTAGCACGTGCTATTTTGAAATCCGTAGCAAAATTGTATTTGGTTGGTAGGACAATTACATACATTAAACTCTTTGCACGACTTGTCCACAAACATGCAACATTATAACTATTTTATTCCATCCTTTGTGTTATTTTGCACATTTGTTTCTATTATACTTTCTTTTTGGACTCTGTATATGAAGGACGGCCGAATCCATACTAAAAGTATAGAGAGGTCCAGTAATAAATGCGAGGGCTCGGTAGGATTAAATTATTAACAATCCCCCTACCGTTTCTTGCTCCCAGACAACTCGAACAAAACTTTGACGCAGAATGCGATGCATTCCAGTCGAAAGGGTTAAAATTTTTCAATTCATTTTGTACTTAACCTTTTCAGTTCGGTGTGTCTAAGTGAGTGACGAAATATTCGACAGTGGACGGGCGGATAATTGTAGAGGAGTTTCAGGTATAATTAATATCTTGTTAAATTACTGTACTTCCCTATAAATGTGTAATGGATTCGCCCACTTCGCCTAACACGTACTTGGGGCTGCGCGGTATATCTATAAACCCATACATACCGTTTTTCAAACCAGTATCCATTGAACAACGATGTAATTGCAAAAATATCGGATTATTCTCATTTGCCCACAATTCAATTTTCAATATGTTTTCCCGGATAATACACAGTGCAGTTGAGTAAATGTTATTCAAAAAATTTCAGCAAAACCATATCAAGTGACCCCGCATTGGAACGAGCTCGACGAGCTCGTTCCAATGAGCGGTCACTTGATGTTTTTGTTGAAATTAAGTAATTCGATCAACTGACATTTAAAAAAAAATTAATATCGTCTGCGTTGGGTAGAGGGTTATTCACCTGTACGATGAAGGCATGCTGATTTGTTCCGACTGATGGCTCAAATCCCGATTATGGTACGCATGTTCCGATATCTGCATAGTCTTTCGATATACCGCGGTATTTTGGTATTCAGTTTCCAATACCGTACAGCTCTACACGTGCTATTGTAAGACAATACTATATGGGTTGTCACTTTTGAAAGCGAACTGCAGACTACTCGCCGTGATAATGGAAATGTTAATTCAAAAATAAGAGCATGACCATCATGAAACCGGAAATACAGAAATTATGTCGGGATATATCTGAATTTTTATGCAGTACAGTCGTTATGGGCCGAACGTAATCCGCGGGCAGTTAACCCTTTACCTAACCTGAAAAGCAGACGACACTTGCAAAAAAAATTCTTGAATGACTATTTTTTTTTCATTTTTTGTCTCAAAAACATAGGTTATGACCCCTCGTTGGAACGAGCTCAACGAGCTCGTTCCAAAGAGGGGTCATAACCTATGTTTTTGAGACAAAAAAATGAAAAAATAATGAAAATTAATTGACGATTTTCGTGAATAGCGCTGGCCGGTTTTGGCCGTTACGTTGGGTAAAGGGTTAAGTGCATGCATTTAACAGTTAATAAAATTAATCACCAAAATTTTAATTAATAAAGCACAAGGCATACCAGTCCACGGCGGACGTACTGCACGAATATTCAGGTTCAGCTGAAGATTATCATTCAACCTTTTACAAATAGACGATACACTATTTTCCTATATAACAAATTCCACGTGGCTTCCAAAACATCTCCCCTACCATTTCCAATCAAGAGGATCACAAGCCACGACTGGAACGATTTGTTTTTTTTGGCAGCGGTTGGCTGGTTTGTCAGACACGTTATATAAACGGAAAATTAAACCATATCAAAATTCGAGTCAAGTCTAGTGCAGAACCGATGGAAGCAACAGTTTGCACCTTCCCAACCCTCGGCAAGTTCATGAGCCAAATCTGTTGACCCACAGCCCTAAATAATTATTTCATCCACAGACAAAATTAGGGAATTAGAATTTAGTGTAGATGGTTACTTCATCTGATACGACCACACTCAAGTTTCCTGTTGTGATATCCATCAGTTTCTATTTTTCTGCACACTGCTGCAGGCGTGTTATCTGGTCCCATCAAGGTGATAGTTACTAAACAAAAATGGCTGATAATTTATCTCAAATCAAAACAAATAAACAATTCTAAGGGATTACATATATTTTATTATAAAGTAATGAGTTCAGTACGGCTGTCACAATTAATCGATTATCGATCGGTCACGCCGAAATTGATTAGTATTTTTCGTTGTCGAAGAATCGGTGAATTTTACCCCGTTTTAGACGTTTAATAATTAAAAGAAGATTTGATGAAAAAACTTTTGTTTCTAAAAGTAAAAGGTCAAGAACGTCGTCGTCAAACCCTGAGAAGCCTTCAGAAGCATTTGTCTGTTCGGTACATTCAAAGCTTTGATGTTCTGAACTTTTGAACCGTCAGTGTAATAATCAAGACCTGTCGTCAGTATAATCAAGACCTGTCGTCAGTTGCAAACTTTGCAAGTTCGCAACTGCCGACCGGTCTTGATTATTACACTGACGGTTCAAAAGTTCAGAACATCAAAGCTTTGAATGTACCTAAAAGGGGATCGTCTTCGTTGTTTACTTGAGGTAGGTCAACTGAATTGAACTTCATTTTTAACGACTTCAAAGAGAGGGAGACGGGGGGTGGGGGCTCATCTGGGTACGATTAATCGATTATTTGCGACGATTAATCGATTCCTAAATTAAAAAATCGTGACAGCCCTAGAGTTCAGGTGTCATCTCAAATAATAAAGTGCTGAACGCACACTGAATGTTTGCTGCCAAAATAGCCAAATTTTCAGCAGCAAATATTTCTCAAAAAGCATGGATATTCAACCAAATTACATTTTTTGACAGATCTCAGAGCTTTGTCAAATCCGGAGAGCTATGTCAAACCAGGTATAATTGATTACATTCCTAGTAAAACAGGAGACAAGAAATGGTTGGAGAATATTCAGTTGCATTACCTTAGTGCTAGAGTTAACTGCAACGGCCATTTCGTGTTCAGGTCATTTGTGTTCACTCCAGTTTTACAATTATGTTACCTGTTTTCAGAACTTCAACTCCAAGCGACGATTGTGTCATGTTATGCTATACAACATGAGCTGTTTTACCAGCTGAGAAGTGTTACTCCCGGAGTTCCTCGACGGGATGGATTTTGACGCATTTACTGTTAACTCAGTTTTGTTCAATCAGAAAGGTCATGATAGTCTGAACGATTCTCCTATTTCATGTCGACCTGAAGTGTTTTACACACACGGGTCTGAAGGGCCAAGCGTTTTCTGCGAGGACAATTTGAGTGCCCGGTAGGGACCTTCAACCGTATAGAGTCAAGGTCTAAGTTTATTCTTAATTACTACCGTACACAGCAGATGACTTGGAATATTTTTATATCACTGTTGGTTTTATGTTCTAGCAACCAACAATGGTGTAAAGACATTGCCAATATGTGCATTCTACCGGTTGAAGTTTTTCTCCCGTTTTACTAGGAATTTCACCAATTATATCTCATTTGACTGAGCTCTCCCGAGGGTATTTAAGGTCCACATTTCTGCACAATGGCCACAACATGGAGATAAAGTCATGTTCAGTCAATCGTTTATGCCCCATGTTGCAGATTTTAGAGGACTTGCACCCCAAGCATTAGTGACTGGGTCCTATTTTACCAGTAGAAAGGTGCTTGTTTACCATAGTAAACAAGTACTGCCTCACTACCTGGAGTTCCCGCGGGGTGTATATTTGGTTAACCCTTTACCCAACGAATCGCGCGCATCCGACCGCGTAACATGCAAATTGAGCAGTTGAAAAAAAAAATCTCAAAATATTGCAACAAAACCATATCATGTGACCCCTCATTGGAACGAGCTCATTGAGCTCGTTCCAATGAGGGGGTCACATGATATGGTTTTGTTGAAAGTTTGAAAAATTTCAAAAAATAATATTTAAAATAATAAATTTTGATATCGTCTGCGTTGGGTAAAGGGTTAAATATCCATCCATTGTGAGAAATATTTGCTGCTGGAAATTTGGCTATTTTGACATCAATGTTCAGATGGTCAAGTATCGACTCTAAGGGAGCCGAACCCAAACATTCAGTATGAGTTCAATGCTTTATAATTACATAGATGGCACACCTCAACTCATTACTTGAGAATAAAATATATGTAATCTCTTAAAATTGTTAATTTATCTCTGAAAACAAAAACAAATTATCAGCCATTTTTGGTTAGGTGACCGTCATTTTAATGGGTCCCGATAACCAACGTCAACGGTAGAGTGCAGAAAATATAAACGAAAAGACAACATTTTTGTGATGGTCGTACCAGAAAAAGTAACTTTCGACTATACTAAATTATAAGTCGTCCTTGAGGACTCAACCGGTGGAATGCATCATCTTGGCAATGTCTTTACATCATTGTTCGTTGCCTACACAGGAAACCAACAATGATATAAAAACATTACAAAGTCGTCTGCTGTCGTGTAGGCCTACATGTATTTAAGGAAGTTATTATCGTAAAACAATCCTAGTCTCGAAGGGTTAATAGTCCCCACAGGGACATTCTAATATTCACCGCGGTAGAATGGACTAAGCACTTCATATTTGTGTTTACAACACATTGAAGTCTTCATGAAATACGAGTCTCGTTCCAACATTCAAAGCCAATGGGAATTGGTCTAGAAACAAAATTAAGTTAACACTAAATACGACAAAACCCACTACAGGGATTGAAACTTAGTCCTTGGCTGGTTGACAATTGAGCGATCGATTGGGACCCCCGCGTTGTGTCCTTGTGCAAGGCACTTAACCCCGATTGTCCACATGAGGGCACGATGACGCCGTGTACTAAGGCGTACTGTACGTCGATGGTGCGCATGTCTTCAACCAATCTAACCCTGCCTGTGCTGCCGTGGGGAGTTGCGAAGTTGAGGAGCTGGCAGCTGGTTGCTTGGTCGTTCTCTCCGGGTACTCCGGCTTCCTCCACCCGGAAAACTGTCACCGACACGATATGACCTTGTCTGTTAAAGTGCCATTAAACCTTAATAGATTGAAACTTCGTCGCGTGGTGTTGGAGTTCTACAACATAGACAAAATTGTAAAAATGGACTAAAATAAGTTATCTCCGTCAATATGTAAGGTGTATGGAGATTTAATACCTGGCTCGGTGTTTAACTGAGACATCCAGGTATGAAATCTTCCTATACCATACATTTTGATGGAGATAACGATTTTGACCCGTTTGAAACAATAGAAAAAAGGTGGAGACAAGTTTGCGGACGCGTTTCTCACTTTTGATAATCAGCATGGACATTCTTTTGTCTTTACAAACGCAACAGTCAACAGATAGAGTTACATCCCTTGCGTCGTAAAGGAAACGAGTAAAGATTGTTGACACGTCGATCCCCGAGTACCAATGTGTTCTATGTGCCTCCTGGCACATAGAACACATTTGGAACTGAGGGGGTGATATTTGTCATTTTATTTTTCTCAAGTAATTTCATTTTAATTAATTATTCGACTACTTAGTTTATAACTACAAAATTTGATCAAATTGTCGGAAATCCGATGTTTGACTATTTTCTTTTCCCAAATGCAGTCCTGTCGAATTTTTTTTTGGTTCGATTTTTATCCCGAGGCGAGTGAATGCGAAACGCTTTCCTGTAAACCATATACCCCCGATGTTTCGCGTGCCCATATACCCTGGATGTTGCACGCCCTCATACATTGGATGTTGGGTGCATTGTTTGCCATGGCTATTTGTCCAAGGCATTATGACAAATCAAAAGACAAAATTTATCGAGATATAGGGACAACACTAAATGTCCGGTGTTGTGGTTCATAATTGTTTCTTGAGTCACCCAAAGCATGTGTGGTTATACAATGACTGCGGGTAAGTATTAAGTTTAGCCAATAGTTTACCGTGTGCTGCCAACTTCGGAGGACTTCCTATCCTGGCGTTCGATGCCCGTGTCTATACCAGGACCTATTTCTCAGTTTGTTTATTGCGGTTTAAGGACCCTTTCAACAGACAGGGGCATGCCGTGTTTAATATTTTACCATTAAATCATAACTTGTCTACAACGGTTAAAAAGCACCGCTTCACCTGGCTCCACTCAGACTTTCAATAGGAAAGTCTCGTGTCCGATCCCCTAAGTGTATACCGTTTAAGAAGAGTACAATTCACTGGACCCTTTTGACAGCGGGGTGGCATTTAGTGAGCTTTTAGGAAAGCAACCAGTCTCACTGAATCTTCCTGTCTTCATTCTCCTGCGATTATCTGATGTTTACATCTGGAGCAACAGTGATGGTTTCCCACACTTTGGATATCGCCCCTCCTAAAAACGCGTCCCTGTTTCACGTTTCCTAGCGACATCACACCAAGGTTTACGTGGAATAGTATTCTCATTAAACATATCATTCCATTGGGATTTCTAAACCTAGTTTAGGTTTACCTGGAATAGTAAACTAAGTAAACCGGAATAGTTCACCGAAACATACCCTTAACTGGTAGAGTGCTGGAAGCCCATATTTGGGCTTTGCTCTGAAGTATAGGTACCACAACTTAAAGGCTTCATATTCAGTGGATGTGCTTCACTTTATTTTAGAAGTGAAACTATTTAGTCTGTAAGGATTTGCCTTGTTACAATTTATGGGAGAGTGCCTGGCACTCTCCCATAAATTGTAACAAGGCAAAGACACATGAACAAATTCTGATGACCAAAATTAATTTAGCACTCTACCAGTTAATGTCCCAACTGCTAAACTTCGTCAAAGGCATGCTGTGATGATATAGTTGGAATATTACCCAGTAAGGATTTTTGTTCGAAAACAGAAACAGGTGTGAGAATTCTGTACTTGGCACTGCATGGTCCTATCTGCTAGCAACCATGAGCTCATTGTTGATAATGCTTGGGAACTTTAAATTTGCTTTCAGCAGTGGTAATGACTAGTGAAACTGGAATTGTCATGGATGGTGGCATAGGTACAGATGCTTTTTATGTTAACCCTTTACCAATGTAACGGCCAAAACCGGCCAGCGCTACTCTCAAAAATCGCCAATTAATTTTCATTATGTTGCTGCAAATGTCATCAGTAAATCCTTTCTCCTTCGAAATTATTCTTATAACGCACACGGCTTCCTAGATTCGCATCCTGTTTATTTGTCGATTTGGATTTTACCACGCGTTCAACAGCCAGGGACATAACGTGTCGGCCGAGGGAGCCGGAGAAAACGGGAGAACCATCTAGCAGATGTCTAACTGTCGGATGCAACAACCTATCATTCACAAGCAGTGTAATGATCTGAAGTTCCATCAGAGTACACCACTGGCAAAGAGGCCACATGATCGAAGAGGGTTCGCAGTTGCGATCTTTCGAATTGAAGTTCAGTGCTCTAAGAAATGTGCACCCCAACCCTAACGCTCCCAGTCTGATGCACTGCATTTCTCAAGACATTTCGGTTCATCCATTTCCAGAATTCAAACTTGGGATAATATCAGCCGCACCTGCCACATCCACCGTGTATGTTATTAAATTCCCACTAGACATTTTGTGGCAATATCATAACAGGTTTTAAGCCTAGTGTTACCTATCGTTTATACCTATGCTATACACTAGTCAGGACAGCTGAATACTAGGTCCAATTTTAGCAGTATCACAAAATATGTTAACCTCGGTTAATACACACTGCACCACTTCCAAGGTTTCAATAACGAAAAAAGTACTGGGCAAGGATTTTAAGGTGTTACATAATAGAATTTTATTTATTTTGAAATTCTCACCTCTTATATTCCTTACATTTAAATTAAATATACACAAATTATACATCAAAATGAAGGTTGGGATGTATAGAACACGAAACACATATGTAATCAACTCATAGGATCGACTGTAGGCACCACTGATTCCTGGAAGTCTGCTACCGTGTTCTCACCAGAACTGATAATACAATAATAATCACATAATATTTCACGAGAACTTGTGCCCAAATGTGCTTCACATATCTAAGAACAAAGCTAGGCATTCAAAACACTTTCGAATGCAGCGATGGGACTGCATTTTGGAAAAGGACAACACTGTCTGCATTTTTTTTATTGAAGGTGGATTTCATCCTCGACAGACATGCAAATCACTCCATACCACGAATTTCTATCGAAAAAGAAAATCATAATTTTAAGAAATTTCAACAGGTGTCATGATACCTTGCATCCGCGCAGTCTCTAATAATAGTATGCTGTATTAAGGCGATCTTTCTCATTTCATTTTAGGTGTTGTATATCGATGCTTTTTCCGTTCGATGACGTTGACCGGAAATCGAAAGTAATTTACAATGTCAACAAAGGTGGCAGTTTAAGAATTTACTCCCACGCAGCTCTGTCGCTGTTTTTTGAAGAATTTTGATGCCCTAGCTTTGTTCTTGGACATGTGAAGCACATTTGGCCACAAGTTGTTCGTGAAACTGTATTATCAGTTCTAGTGCGAATAGAGTAGCATACTTCCAGGAATCAGTGGTGGTACGAATACGGTAGCAGACGTACGGTAATCAGTGGTGCCTGCTGTCAATCCTCTGAGTTGAGGACAAACATGTTTCTTGTTCTATACCTCCAACCTTCATTTTAACGTATAACTTGTGTATATTTAAATTGAATTCAATGAATATCAGAGATGGTTATTTCAATATAAACAAATTTCTATTACTTATATAGCACCTTAAGCACTTAATCTAATTGGAAACACACGGATTATGCTTATTCTGGGCGGACAATGTGGTCCGTAATACTTATGTAGGAAACGGTTGAGAGGCTGAATGATTTCGAAAGTGAAGACATTTCCTGTTCTATTAACCCTTTACATAATCTGAAAAGCAGACGACACTTGCAAAAATAATTCTTGAATAACTAATTTTTTTCATTTTTTGTCTCAAAAACATAGGTTATGACCCCTCGTTGGAACGAGCTCGACGAGCTCGTTCCAACGAGGGGTCATAACCTATGTTTTTGAGACAAAAAATGAAAAAAATAATGAAAATTAATTGGCGATTTTGAGAATAGCGCTGGCCGGTTTTGGCAGTTACGTTAGGTAAAGGGTTAAAACGTTATGGAACAATAAATCGCACGATAATGCGTTTCGGGGGCATACTACGAGTAAGACCTTCACAGAATGTCAGAGAGACATAAGATCGCCCGCGATGAGAAAAAAAAAGTAATTTACACTTCGTTCTCAAGTTTGGAATTTAGACGGTGCGATACCTCAAAGGTACGTCCTGCTATGAAACATACTGATTACATTGTGACCATGTTCAATATCATCGATCGTAGGTTTGATGATTTGCTATTTACATTTATACACAGGTTTGTAATTTTCTCTTTGGACAGGGGACTTGGGACAATTCGTTCCTCGAGTGCAGAAAGACGCCATTTGCAATGCTTCAGCGTTTCAGATGTCACTGTGCTACACACAAGTGACCAACTGATTTTGTTTAAACATGACTTGGATTGGAGCCTCATATTGCAGATATAACAACCATAGAACACATCCCTAGTCTGTCCTGCCGCACGCAACACACACATTGGATCTAGTGTCTAGGGCTTTAACGTACAGTATATGACAAACCGGACAACAATAGGGTAATTAAGCATTGGCACAACATTTTGCAAGCCTTTAATGCAAACGTTTTGGTATGCACGTTCAAGTGTTAAGTCAGTGTTCAACTATTAGCAATGAACAGTTTGAGTAAAGTTTCTGAGAAAACATGACATTGTCCAGAAATCACACATCGGAAAGTTTGGCTTCCCATATAACTTTCAGTTGTGAAACATTAAAAATTAAAACCGGTGAAGTCCTAAATTTAGTGAGCAGATTTTTGGTTTCAGTCAGTAGGTTAACTTGCACTTCGAATGGTGTTGGATCATTCTCAAAGCTCCACAGCCAAACGATTATGGTTGCCGTTTTTTGACGATAGATAACACCTTTAAACTTGTCCACTCTGTTGGAACTAGTGTCTTGCCGGGAATGTCCTTTTTCTCCATTTGGTTTGACCAACTTAATTTCACCAATATATAGATTATCCTTCCAACTGTAATAGAAAAAAGTTTAAAATTTGAGGCAATCTTTTAACTTTAAAGTCCTTTCAAATTTCTGAAAGAAATGAGTGGCTCTGGCGAGCCACAATACTGTTATTCAATTAAAGTACATAATATTTACAAGTTACAAACTGTCACGTTTATATTGGTTTAAAGTTGCCAAGTGTATCCATCCTTGGAACTTAACTAATCGGGAATATTTTTACATCTTTGTTGGCTGCCTGTATAGGTAAAACAATTACACGCAGCCAACGAAGATGAAAACACAGTCATCTGCAGCTGTCTGTCTTCATGTACACAAGGTAGGATTATCCTGACTCATCGAAGAAGGCTTATTTGCAAAGATACGCGAAGTCTGACAAACCACAACTTCTGCTAGCAGTTGGTATTAAACCATGAAAACCGAGGCCGCTTTTACGACACAGGAAAATAATACGTCAAACGTCCAGTAAGTAGGATGGCTGCCAAGTTAAAGTGCAGGGTAGACCAATCAATATTTTCAGTGTGCAGCACCGAGGCTGCACGTATAAAATATTAATTGGTCTACCCCAAATAATAAATATGGACTCTTCCTGTCGCTTCCATTGAACCGACATGGAAGATACCAGTGTTCAGACAGTTAAAACCAAAACCTGTCCAAGATCAGGAAAAGATTACTTAATTTTTAACCCTTTACCTAACGAATCGCCCGCATCCGCCCTTGTAATATGCAAATTCAGCAGCTGAAAAAATATTTTTCGAAAAATTTCAACAAAACCATATGTCACTCCTCGTTGGAACGAGCTCGTTCCAACGAGGGGTCACATATGGTTTTGTCGAATTTGTTTGAAAAATTAAAAAAAATATTTAAAATAATTTTGATATCGTCTGCGTTGGGTAAAGAGTTAAAGCCTTGGGTTGCCGGTGAATTAGTTTATTTACAATGCATATGATTTGAATATTATCCCAATACATACTAAACTAAACGGGTCAGCTTAAGAGCTCCAACGTTTGTGAAGCTTCAAAACCTTGCAAAATGTCAAATGCAGATTATATCCAAATTACAAAGAAACAATGTCAAAATAATGCTGTAATGTTGATATAATTAGCGCGTTACATTTTGACAGGTTTTGCAGCTTCCTCAAACGTCAGGAAATTTTCTACACACCAAAGTGATCGGTCAAATGTCAGGAGATATTGGATTAACATTCCTACCATCTGTTAGTTTATTTATTTATTGGTCCTTTACACCACACCAGCAGCCAAGACTATATCGTGGCGATAAAAAGTATGGATTTTTTTTTAAGAAAGGTAATTATCGTCCATGAAGTAATTAAAAAACAAGTTGATAAAATATTTGAGAATAAAAATATGATGAACACGGTAATGAGAAAATGGAACCAGTTTAAAATGCTAGGAAAGTCAACCTCTCGAATAGATTAAATAAAAAAAAAATTAAATTTATTGAAAAGTTTGATTTCCTTGAAGAACGAATGAATTTTATGACAAAGTATTGTAAAACTGGCTCGAAGAGACGCAGCATTAAAATACTGCCGACAATGGGACTGAGGTGTCTTGCGCAAGGAAACAATGGGATTCGAAAAGATGACCTCTCGGCTCACAACCTGCATTTCTACCTACTGAGCACCCGCGACCCCGCCTCACAGGATTAAAATCAGTGCAATGTAAAAAGAATGTGTTCCATAGTCAACACCTGTTGCCAAGGAACAAACCCTTGTCGCAAATTACCCTCTAGGAAAAAGGAATGTACTAGTCCTGTGTGACCAATATGACAGCGTGTCAGGATTACATGATCTTTTCTACGAAGGTTACTGGAAGGATATTTATCAACCCTTTACCTTACATGAAAAGCAGACGACACTTGCATAAGAAATTCTTGAACAACGACTTTTTTCATTTTTTGTCTCGCAAACATAGGCTATGACCCCTCATTGGAACGAGCTCAGTGAGGGGCTATAACTTATGTTTTTGAGACAAAAAAATGAAAAAATCATGAAATTTAACTGATGATTTTTGAGAATAGCGCTGGCCGGTTTTGACCGTTACATTGAGTAAAGGGTTAATAGTTGATCGGAAGCGAAGGAGCTTATTTGTCCTCCCGTCCACTTTCGCCTGCCACGCAGATTTTATTTAGTTACAGATATGCGGCTTAAAATCACTGAACGGAACTTTAAAATTAGTGATTGGCTTGTTTAAAGTCTGTTTTGCTGCACTGTCTCCAGGTGTTGCACGAAAATACCAACATCTCCGAGTAAATATATATGGACTGTTTAAGAGAGACTGGTTCAAGATCATAACGGCGTCGAATTCCTCTCAGAATTTGATTGGTGGCTTAAGAGATTGGTTGGATTCCCGCCGCAATAAGTAAATGCAATAGAATATAGCCATGTTAAATCAGATTTACTTGGTACTAATATTTGTTCATTTAACGACATTGACGCTCACGTTACACATTATTATTTATTTGTGTTTAAGGTCACACATTTTTGCACAATTGGCTGATCATGACCACAACAACTCAAGAACAGGGGTGAGCGTTAATAAGCCATGTTGGCCATTTTAGAGAGGGTTTGCACTTCCCAAGCATTAGGGACTGGGTCCCATTTTACCAGTAAAACACCTACAAATCTATAAAGTCACGTGTAGTCAATTGATATTTATTCTGCCCACCTGACGACCCACAACTTATACAGGCAATACAGATTAACCATCAAGCACCGCTCCATGCTTCGGGTTCCACCAGAGGAAGTTTGTTCGTTTATTGAAATTAAAAGTTATATACTTGTCGATTTGATAGTTTAATGAAGGCAGCCATTTTAAAGAATCAAATCAAGATAATTTGTCTAATTGTCTGGAGCAATTAAAATTTGAGGACGCTGGATTGCTTTGAAGTTTATGTTTTACCTTCAAACAGAAGGTCCTCTAAACGGACTGAGCAGGTTGGTCCACGATCTGACAAGGCAGAGGGTCTACAAGAATGATGTTGCAGGTTGCTCGTGTGATTTTCTGAAGGGCCGGAAGTATAAACGGAGTCGGAGGAATGGCATAGCCGATGACTTCGTTCCACGAAATGGACAGAACGCCTATTGCAAATGCTAACCGATCTGGACACAGATGAATGTCTGAAGCCTTTAGTCCCATCATGTCGCAGAAAGATCTGCCATAGGGCGTTCTGGTCGGTCCGCCAAATGCCAACGTTTTGCCCAACCTTAAAGTTGCGTCGAAGGTTTTTTTCTGGGGTTGGTGTTTTCTGATAGAGGGACATCAGATTCAGAAAACTTTTACTGGACGTCTGACAGCATTGAACAATGAGATATTCGTCCAATTTCAATTCGCATAGCCAGCATAGGTGTTGAAATTCTCATAATTAGCATTTACTAGAAAAATTCTGGATGTTTTACCCATCTAGACACAAATGACATTCAATACATAAATAAGTGCATGCTCGCCCAAAACTGCTATTTTGTTTTGAAAACAAATGTTTTATGAACAGCATTCAAAAAGTCTGAAATATTTGACTATTGACTATCACTTGGATGGTGTTAGTTATAACGGACCTTAAAACCCGAATATGTCTATTTCTCATGCAAAAAGATGATTCCCACAGCTCCAAATTCTTAGTCAGCAGTGTGAACTCGAAGGGCCACAGAGACACAGGGTATAAACCGTATAAACCTTTAGCCGGAAGTGGAGATAAGCGAGGTGAGAGATTTCTATTTTTATCTCAAAGTTTCAGTCGCAGCGCATCCAAGATCACCGAAAACAAGATTTTTTTAATAAAAGGAATGACCGAAGAAAGCAAAATCAGTAAGTATGTTATATAAAACAATATTTAACAATGAAACGACACAACTTAATGGAAAAATCGACTCTTGTAGTATGAAAAAACATCTGCTGATCATCTCGGAAAATGAATTTCTCGGGCAAATTTCTCCTTCAAATATCGTTTTTCACATGTTCGCACAAATGTGACATGTTAAAATCATAGATCGACAGATTCGGCGTTCAATTCCACACCAGAAGCTATCAACCATAACAACGGAGGTTCGGTGCTACTAAAACTGTTCAAAATATAATGTTACCTTATCGATTTTTTTATACGCCCAGTTGTATACGCTCGTATCTTCAGTTGATGAGTCGTATACATTTTTTATGCTTGTCAGGTGACCCTTTCGTTGTGCGAATCTGCTAAATTTGGAGTCTGGAAGTTCCGAAAGCAAGATAGGCCTACACGCGCACAAGCCGGGTTGAATGCAACATTGCATTGCGTTGAAAAAGCGAACCACGGGTTACCTTTTTCAACGCAGAGAAATAGCCCATTTTACTGCATTACAGAATCTAACGATAGGCGGTGAACTATATGAAGATGAGACTGGTTTTATGGCATAGCGTAACAATGTCAGATCAAGTTGGACCGCATTATTTACTGTAAGTTGACTCTTTCAGACACAATTTGTTCCAAAACACGTTTTGGGGGTGAAATAATTTTTTTTTGGGGGGGGGGGGGGGGGGCACTCAGGATTCTTTCAGATGAAGTGGACCTCAGCTCCACATCCTCCCCCACCCCACCCAGGAAATAAAAATTCCCGTACGCATATGGCAGTATAGATAGCACGTAATTATAATTTTATGAATTTTTAGGCTCAAGCACCAATTTGTTAAGTTCTTAAATCATCGGGTCTGTAAATTTCAGTGAACTACAAAAGATATAACATAAACTCACGGCTATATTTAAATAGCCTCTTGTGCTTTGCTTCTTTACATAACAATTTGTTGAGTTCTTAACTTTTGTGTGTCCCTAAATTTCAATGGACTGCAACAGGTAGACCAAATATCTAGCAGACTCCAAAGAAACATTCATACTGAACTTATTTACTATAGTTTAAGGGCACCTTTCTGCAACTATAGCTAACTTACCCAATTTTTAGTTGTGTTCCCGCAAATGTTTAGTAAGTAAGTATAATTATAAGTAACTGATTAGGCCTAATTCAATTCTATTTTTCGTTCAACAAAGGCGGGACACTCCGGTCATTCGATCCTCATTTATTACTATAGAAAAACAAAAACAGAAAAAAAAAAAACGAAAAAAATGAATAAAAAAATGAAGAAAACCAACATTAAGAACGGCGCATTTCCGAGCCCGCTAATAACCTTCCCAGTGATCCAAGGAACACTGATGACGAATTGCATCTGAATCCATGCAGCGGTTGCTTGCATACATAAAAAGACAGACAATAATAATAACAATAGTAATAATAATAACTCTTTGGCCAGCCACTGATTTGTCGCGGTTCTCGTAAGAGATGACTATATAAAGCCGTGATCCACGGCCTGCAACCAGGGTCGATCTTCGGAGTGGGAGTGGGAAAGGCAGCGAAGAGCCGTGTAGGGGGGGGGGGAGACAACCCGCACATAATCCCCCACGTAAAAGCAGACGTTACACCCCCCCCCCCCCCCCCCCACCGTTTTTGCAACTAAATACGCTCTGGAGTGGGCAGGCATGTAGCTAAATAGCAGACCCACAAATTCGCAAAGAGGGTGGCTATTGATCTATTATGGGGTGAAGCAGGGCCTTCGCTACTAATGGCTGACCATAGTTGGGCCCGGGGTAGGAAAATTGTGAATTTCAGGGTCCCCAAACCATCGTTTCCTTGCACCTGAGTGGATATTTTGAGGTTTTTAATGGAGAAATATTGGTAAGAGTTCACACTTCCAGAGCTGGTAAATGCCGGCGTGGAGTATAAATGACAGAACGACGAATATAAGACTCAGTATTGAACTGAGAATTTGCTTCGAGATATTTAAAAAAAAAACCCAAAACCCCCAAAACTATGAATGAGATACAAACGGGATACTAAGTATATGGGAATATATATTAAACCTACTGTATATAACTTGAAAACCCCGAGCTTTTGCAGGCGCCGGGGAGCAATTTGAAAGTGTGTGGGGGAAGGGGGAGGGGCAATGTATCTAAGATTTCTGCATTACCCCCTCCCACCCCCCACCCAGACACGCGCGCGCGTGCGCACTTTTACATAGTATAGTATGATCTAGAGGGAATACATGCTCCCAAAGAAAGAAAAAAAAACACACAAACGAATGGGTAAACCAATCGAATGGATTTTGAAGCGAATCTAATAATGAAAGGAGCAGAGAATTCGAATTTGCAGCGTTCAACAATCCTCATCTGAGGAGTCAGTCACAGCAGCCTCAGAATCACTGAGCATGTGAGTTTTGGCCCTCATTTTTCAAAATATCCCAGAGAAAGCCCGCAGACCCTCACCACCGAGAATGGGATACGGCGATATCGACTCTTGTGCTACCCAGCCCCCCCCCCCCCCCCACCAGCCCACACACACACCCCCACCTAACCACTGTGCGGCTCGGATGCTGCTGCACAGCACACGGTGAGCATACATGGTGGTCCCCTTGGGATTAGCTCTGATAGCCCCACCCCCACCTCACCCCCAATATTTTTACCTTCCTTCGCTCCTGAATAATCAACTATACTCTATTTTAAAAATAAATATGTGGAACTGATTCAAATGAACGCCTTTCCAGTGTGTCATCGTATTACTATAAACAAAGAAAAAATATGGTATACATGTAAACTACATTTTTAAAATTGCATGTTAGAGGTCAGTGTAAAACAAAACGCAAACCAAGAAAATAACCAAACGAATAAATTTAGAAGCGAGTCTGATAACGAAAGGAGCAGAGAATTCCAATTTGTTGTGTTCTACGACACAGGTACTCGGCACAAGCTGGGAATCGAAAGAAAAATGATATTTGATGCCATTTTTGAATCTCTGCTGACGTGCCCCTATAACGGTATATAAATATTAACAAGGTAAACAACTCGCTTTTCGAAAACGATAGCACTCATCTTCGTTTTTCCCCCCTCAAATTTGATTCACACAACGTATCCAACAATACCCAGTATCAATGGAAAGGGGAATGAATAAGCTTTACAGTGGTGTATTACATGACTGTTGGGCGTTCTTGAGTTGTTCATGATATGTGCACTTTCTTGTCCGACTAAATGTTTTTAGGCCTTTTCTGCGACTTCTCCCGGTTGTCATGGACAACCCAAGAACACCCAACGGTCGTGTAATACACCATTGTAAAGTTTATTCATTCTCCTTTCCATTGATACCGGGTACTGTTGGATACGTTGTGTGAATCAAATTTGAGGGGGGGAAACACGAAGATGAGTGCTATCGTTTTCGAAAAGCGAGTTGTTTACCTTGTTAATATTTATATACCATTACAGGGGCACATCAGCATAGATTCAAAAATGGTATCAAATATCATTTTTCTTTCGATTTCCCAGCTTGTGCCGAGTACCTGTATTCTACGACTGGATCTTTAGCCTGTGTGGAGTCTGTCTCTCTCCGTACAGAGGACAGCCATTTTACTTCCCCACCCAATAGGACGACACGCCGTGACATCATCAACCCCGCAACTGATGCTGCCAGAGAGGGTTCAGATACCTCCATATCTTTTCTCAGCCGGGGATCCGCGATCCCGCGACTTCTGGCACGAGAGACCAGCGAACTTATCCACCACTCTTTTCAACTTGTCACCCACATTTCAACATGGGATGGGGGATGTGCCCCCCCCCCCCCCCCCCCCCCGGTTACGTTCTTGAATGAGAGTAAATAATTTGAGTTTACAGGCATGACAAACTGGAAAAATATATCAGTAAAATATATTAGTTGCAGGTGTATTTTATAGAATAATGTAATGGCCTGTCTGGGTTTGAATGAAATTGCTGAGTCGAGAGGCCGGTTTGGGTGTATCAAAATATGACCAGGACACATGGCGTACAAAATTGTTTTTTCCAAAAGGGTTAAGAAGGAAACTGAAGAGCAGAGCAGTTTGGATAACTTTGTTGGCGGCCTGTTTGGGTGAAATTCTCAGAAACCGGCAAGATCGGTTCTTGTCACTCTGAAGCCGATTTGGCTGGTGACGTGTGCCAGGTGTGCGTTCCGTTTGGCTGTGCTATTAAAGTGCGGGATGACCTCTTCGCCTAGTCTCCTGTGCATCCCACTACCTTTCACCTTTCACCTAGATGAAAGCAAATGGGGTGCGCAAGAGACTACTCTTCGCCAGCAAAGACGAAGAGCACTTAGGGACGTTCCGACGGGGGGAGGGGGAGGGGGGGGGGGGGGGGCTTACACACACACCCAATGAGGACCCTGATTTTTGAAAGTTGGAAATTTTATGGTTCAAATTTCAAAAGTTGGAAACATTTTGTTCTAAGCAAATATAGAACTAGGCGCAGAACTAAAATGTTGATAATGCTCCAAGTTTGTAACTGCGTAAGCTAGCAATACATGGAGATTGCGCTTTCGTAAATGCACACAAATAGTGTCAATTTGGAACACCGGGGCCCGCCGATTTTCTCTAATTGCCTTAAGGCAGGATTCTCTTACGTGAGAGTCCTTCACTGCTCGTCTGAATATGACGTGCAGTGAAGAGACGGCACGCACAAGTATCCCGCCTTCAGGAAATTACGGGAATTGGCGGGCCCCCAATAACGCCGGGCCACGGGGTTACTACCCCCCTCCCTCTCGACGGCCCCGCACAATATAGCAGTATCATGTACCACAAGAAGGCTTTTGTTAGGCCAATTACAAAGTCTACTCATAATTATGGAGAAAAGGCCAAATATCAAGCGAATATAATGTAATTTGTACATAAATCTATAAAGAAAATTCCTTCTCAAAACCGATCATCAAATGTCGGAAACTTTATGGTATCAATTTGAAATGAAAGTTTGGAAATTTGAGGATCTCACTGTGTGTGACACACACCGAGTCTGAACTACCCAGAAACGTCCCTGGGAGCATTCGGATCCGAGAGGTGTTTTGTTCTTCAGCAGGAGTGAAATGGAAATGAGAATGTGAATAGTATTGAAGGCTATCGTCGGACAATAAATGTGATCGGTTAATTTGAAAGAAATGACCGCTTTGTATTTTTGACAACTTGACCCTGCTGGCTATGAACCACTAAATAAGTGAACACGTGACTTGGAGCGTTTTACACCCGTGACTTGGAGCGTTTGACACCCAATGTTGTGAGTAGGATTAAATAGGGCTGATCAGCTGATTGGTTAAATATATTTTGACTTTGAAACCATTAATTAAAATTTTGATTCCTCCACTTTAGAAAGGATTAATAAGTTTGTTTGTAATTTGGTGCCAGAATGTGTGAGAATCTCTCAAAAACATGAGGCATGGGGGAAAAAGTGTGAAGGTCATTCAGTGCAAGATCATACGGTAGTTGTGAAAATTCGAAATTTAAACTGAAATTTGATGTGGCAACATATATTTTTTTCCAGTTTAATTTTTTCAAGAGATGGTGTACTTTGTAAATGTATAGGTATTTTTTTTCAAAACAACTTGGTGTGTTGTACAGAGAGTGGAAGGTTAACACTGTGGTCAATGGGATTTATTTAGTGGTTCATAATCTGCTCTGAACTGCTATTGACAACAACGTAATTTAATTTCAGCTACTGTTGACCTAACTGTGCTTATCCTACATCATGTAGAATGTTGTTTGGCATTCAAGTTTCAAAAAGGAAACTGGTAACCGAAGTCTTGTTTCGAAACTGTTTCCGTGAAGTCGTATGTAAATTAAGTGAAAATAAGATGAAAATTTATAAAATACTTATGTATGGCACGAATTATTCTATTTATTTCATCTTTTTGCCTTTGTCACACGGTAGGGTTCGCTTGGTGAGTATAAAGCTTGTTTTCGACCCTGGATCTGTTTGGTTTCAACACGACACTGGCGAGATATCGAGGGAATCCCATGTGACGTCACGCCTTATCTAAAAATACTTTAGTTTAGTTTAAACAGTATTTATTTCAAATAAAATAAGTTCTCAAAGAACAACATTGAATATTTACAAAAGTATAGGTATGGTATACTTCATGTAGGATTCCATAGTGTTTCGCTAATTTCTCTAAAAATGGAATCGTTAAAAGCCAGATTCTTATTGATGCAGTTGCTTCGAAGAGAATACTAAAAAATAGCCCATTTGATGTTTGTTCGACAGTTATTGGACACAAAAGACTTGCCAAAATAACAGTGAAAATGAGAGAGCGCGAGAGGGTGAGGTGGGGGTCGGGTTAGGGATTATTGTCGAATAAACTGCTAGCTCAGCATGCTGTCAGGTAAACTGGTTTCAATTAACAGAGGATTGGCTTATAACACGCCGTTATCTGAAGTGAAAACATTTTCTTCCAATGCCCCCCCCCCCCCCCTCCCACAAACACACACTTCAACATAAAATAAAATAAATAGAAAAAAATGATTTAAAAAAGCCAGGCAAAACCGCAAAACATAGACACTAAATGATCGTTATGAAGTAAAAACGACCACGGTCAAAAACGGTAAACAATTTTTTTTTAAAAAGGTCATTAAAAAGAATGAAACAAACCCCAAATACCCCCAATTGGAAAAATAATTCCCCGACAAAGCTGTGTGGATGTGTGTGTGATGAATGAACAGCTCACAAATAACAATGGGATTACCTTCATAGACAAGTGATTATGGATATGTTAATTATAGGTGTGAAGGAATTAGAGCCAAGGCAAAATGAAGTGTTACAGTTGCAACTGAACTAATTTACCCTAATGCATAGGTAAATTAAAAAAATGAATGCCGATTGAAAAACGTGGTCTGAAATCTTTCGGTGAGGGACGAAAGTTCTTCGGGGGAAGAGCGGTCCTCTCGCCCCCTCCCCCGTGGCTTCAGGTTCGGTGGTTCAGTCAGTAGTGTTTCAGTTGAAAGGTGTGACGTCAACGTTGTGCACTCGAGTCTGTTCATATGGTTTGTTAACTGATTAGACCTTCGTACATGCACAAATATGGGCATTGGAACGATCATATGGGAACTCGAATAATCTCAACTGGACGTATAATTATCACCAACTCCCGATCAACGATTTTACCAACTGGGCGTATAAAAAAATCGATAAGGTGACATTATATTTTGAACAGTTTTAGTAGCACCGAACCTCCTTCGTTGTTGTGGTTGATAGTTTCTGGTGTGGAATTGAACGCCGAATCTGTCGATCTATACTTTTAACATGTTACATTTGTGCGAACATGTGAAGAACGATATTTGAAGGAGAAATTTGCCCGAGAAATTCATTTTCCGAGATCAGCAGATGTTTTTTCTTACTACAAGAGTCGATTTTTCCATTAAGTTGTGTCGTTTCATTGTTAAATATTGTGTTATATAACATACTTACTGATTTTGCTTTCTTCGGTCATTCCTTTTATTAAAAAAATCTTGTTTTCGGTGATCTTGGATACGCTGCGACTGAAACTTTGAGATAAAAATAGAAATCTCTCGCCTCGCTTATCTCCACTTCCGGCTAAAGGTTTATACGGTTTATACCCTGTGAGAGACCGATTTTGCATTCTTCAGTGGTGTTCCGCAAAAGGAAAGTTGACCAGAATTTCTTGGCAGAACTTCGTAAATTATTCGAGAAAAACTTTGAATGCTCGGAAGATCTGTTCTCATTATTTGAAGATTTGAGCGATGCATGTCGAACAACGAAAATGTGGGTGGATGTTTTTCTGAAGCCCGTTTTACCCATGTTGTATGTTCGTGCTGAACGGAAAGGTGACTGGCCCATTCACCATGCACGAAGTAGGTTTCCAAACTTTTTCGCATCCGGCCGTATGAATGACACAAGGTATGGCTTGTATTACCGCCGCTAAATGAAACTTGTGAGCCCTAGTTTTGGCCATTTCATGACAGATGAACAAAGTTATGAGACACATTCCGGATCTTCGGGACGAGTTATGGAGTGACTGAGATATGGCCACGGTAAGTAGAGTATTGTAGTCATTACTCTGAAATCAGAAACCCTTAAGGTATGAGTTCCAAGTTTGTATGTCTGCATCCTCAGCTCATAGCATATCTGCGATACGCGAGGAAAAGAGATCAAAGATCTCGAACATTCCACAAAGAGGGCAAAGAGCGAATTGCGTCAGATGTTGTTGCAAAGGTCTCCGCTCCAAACTTGAGATGTGTGTGTAGTTCCGATGGACCAGTCACAGCACCTTGAAACCATTAACATCGTAACCGGAAAGGAAAGTGCTGGGTTTATCAACGCAGAGAAGGTCCTAGTTAGAGTCAGCACTGATGATGAACTTCGAACAGAACCTTCCCGAGTGATTCTACGACCCAATTCCAATGCCGGCCCAAACCATGGTTGTGTGACGAAAATCAGTCAAAGTTGGTGCTGTTCATGTTTATGATGCGAGCCTCATACGAGTAATCGGACTACTATAAAGGTCTCACCAACTACGATGTTAACCCTTTGCATTCTGATGTCAAAATGGCAATGTTTTCAGAAGCAAATATTTCCAATAATGCAATTTGATATTTAACCATATATACCTTGTTTGACAGGGCTCGGTGAGCTCTGTCAAACAAGATATTATTGGTTAAACTCAGCTAAAAAATAGAAAAGCAGAGCGATTGGAAAATATTCTGTTTCACTACCAGAGTACTAGGGGTTAAGGGACTTCTCTTACGAATTGTCGCCACTGCATACATCACTCTTTGACGAGACTGGTGATATGCGGATTTCTAAATGTCTAATTTGAACAAGCCAAGACCAATACCGGGTCTGGACCTGCGTGGCTGCATGCAATTGATCCGAAAATTAGATACACGATGCAACTCATCATTATGAAGCAGCAGACCAAATATAAAATTCCCTTTCATAGAAGCCAAGAAAACTTTGACGGAAGAAGTGTTTCGGACGGACGGACGAACGGACGGACGGACGGACGTACGTAGTCGAGCGGTTACTAGACCTGCACTGCCGCTGGCGACGCAGGTAAAAAGAAGACAATTGTTGTTTCGTCTAACAAAACGGTTGGCAGGAGAGAGATAGCTGTGCATTGTAGTGGATTCCACATTGGCCAGTTTCGGGTAACAGTTATGGAATTCGTAGAAGTTTAAAGATCATATAAATCAGCATTTGCAGTCGAGTGACGTCTTTTTGATCTTTGGTATGTGTATTTCAGCACCAAGTCGTAACAAGGGACGAAATGAGTTCTAATAATTGCAGACTGTTCAAATTTGCCGTCACTGCTATTCTCCCACCACAAAAACAAGTGTTGACTGTCACTGCAAACAAGGCGCTGTCAAAAGACATGTCAACAGTTTGTCACTGACAATGTACTCGATCAAGTAACCAAATTCATTTCTCTGTTACGGCTCAAGGTAGCCACAACAATGACTAATGTACGAATTGATACGTAGTTTTCTAAAACCAGAATCCAAGACAACTAATGCTTTGAAACTTTGTCCTCTGCCTCCTACCACACAGCCTTCGGGGAAAATATCAAAAGAGCAAACCTTCACACATAGGTGTGGAAGAACTCCCTTCAAATGAGACCTCCAAATTTAGATGTCCATCAAATATGGCTTCAATAAGGAACTAAAGACCAACTCGCTCCAGCCCAGAACAGTTCCGTCCTATGTGTTCTGGCCCCAAATGAAGTATTGAAGTTAATAAAATGTTCTTGCTCAAGCCAGACGCCATGTAGTACAAATAGGTGCAAATGTAATGCTGCTAAAATGGCGTGCACATTTTTCTGCTCTTGCAACGCCACCCTAGATTGTTGCAATGAACCAACAAGGTTAGTAGATGAGAATGGCACTGATGAATAGAATCACTAAACACCCAAACTATCTCTTTAAAATGTATAGAGGCTTGGATGCAACCTCTGGTATGTGCCTGTAATGTTGTATTAGCCGCAGTCAAAATATGCAGTCCGCGAAATGATGATGCTACCTTAAACGTGGATATTTCAAACTGCTCAAGGCCGCCAGACGTCCAGTAAAGTTTTTCGTAGTCAGATGTTCCTCATACACATTCCATCGAGAAAAAAAGAGACCGGATGATTCCATATAAAACTTTGGATCGAGAATGAGCTTGTGGAAACACTTTAGGTCTAAGGCCAGTCGGTAGGTACCGCCTGGCCTCGGCACCAGGAAGATTCTTGAATAAGAACCTCGAGACGATGTATTTTCTACAACCTCTATTAACTTCTTTGAGATCATCAAGTTCGAGAACACAGTTGTTTTTGGTGAGGTCAGAAGGAAGATTTGTATATGGGAATTCCTGACAAAGGAGGTTTCCATCTGAAAGAAAGAATTAATCCCTATTGAAGAACTTGTGGGACCCACAGATCTTTGTAATTTTCTGTCAATTTTCTGGAAAGTGGAAAAGCCTTACGTGGACCGACAGACAATAAAGACTGAAAACTTTATCTTGAACCACCTCGAGGCTTTCGGTAGGAGAAACTTCATTTTCCATTTGTTGACTTGCCTCTCAGACTGCTCGTACCTCGTGATTTCTTAGTTCCAGAATATCTCGTTTTTTTTGGTAACAAGAATAATTGGAGCAATCTGACGAAGAATAAGACTACGTTTGGCTTGTCTGCTAACCTAGTAGTGTGCAAAGGTGTCATGGTCGTTAAAGAGTGAAGACCCCGGCGGAGAAGTTAGTCTAAGACGTTTTAAGAGCTTTGTCCAAGTTGGACGCCGAGAATAAGGCATTGTCCCGTCTAATCAGTTCCGGGTTGCCCACGGTCCGAGTTACCGTGTGGGTGGAAGTCATAATGGAGCCAGAACACTCAGTGACGAAAATAGGTCTTCAAATTCATCTTTGTCCAGTCGTTTCTCCAGAGCACGAGTAATGATCGGCAAAGAATAGAACACTCAGTAAGCCCAAAGAGGATTCAATAGTCTCATCCAAGGGGGCGGAGGAATCTTACTTTGAGACGGCAGCTGGATTGTGGAGATCGTGAAACTTTCTTACCAATGGAAGCCGTGTAGGCAAAGTGGATGGATCGACCCGTCCCGAAGAACTTGGATTCACCAAACGGTAAAGCTGAATCCTTTTGAGATATTTATTTATTTATATTTATTTATTGGTGTTTAAGGTCACATTTTCATGACCGTGACAGTTTTATGGGTGGAGGAAGCCGGAGTACCCGGAGAGAACACCGAGCAACGACGAGCAGCTGCCAACTCCCCGACATCGTAACTCCGCACTGCAGCACAGGCAGGGTTAGATTGGTTGAAGACATGCGCACCATCGACGTGCAGTACGCCTTAGTACACGGCGTCATCGTGCTCCCATGTAGACAATCGGGGTTAAGTGCCTTGATCAAGTACACAACGCGGGAGTCCGAATCGATCGCTCAGACGGTTACCCATCTGAGGACTAACCGGGCTCGACGTTGCTTAACTTCGGTGATCTGACGAGAGCCTCCTTTTGAGATAAGAATTGAGCAGTATCGGCTTTCTTTAAAAGAGCATTAGTTCTCTTTAGCAACTGGTGATACTGAATCGAGAAAGACAATCGTCTTTCTTGCTATAATAAACAAGGTTCAAAGAGGGTGACTGTTTTGTGAGTGATTAGGAACAAGATCCGGAAAGAACTAATGAATAAAATGCATCACGCCCAGGTATTGCTCTGACAGATGGACAGGCGTCTTCAAGAATAGAACGGGATGACCCTTATCTCGGTCACACGAGCGTTCTGATCGGGAATCAGTGATATGCTGCAGTCTAACCCTTTACCCGACATGAAAAGCAGACGAAACTTGCAAATAAAATTCTTTAATAGCTATTTTTTCATTTTTTGTCCCCAAAACATAGGTTATGACCCCTCTTTGGTACACGAGATCAACGAGCTCGTTCCAAAGAGGGCTCATAACCTATGTTTCCGAGACAAAAAAAAATGAAACACATTTAAAATTGGTGATTTTTGTGAATAGTGCTGGCCGGTTTTGACCGTTATGTTGGGTAAAGGGTTAAAGAGTTGTATTGCTCTGAAGGCTCATTTGGAGTTGACAACACATGCGAGAGCAAATCTAAAGTTTTTGCAAAAGCTTTCCCGACTCTGAATTCCGACGTAACCGGCGATCATGCCGTGTAGACGAAGATCTTTGTGAAGATCCTGGAAGGCGACGTTTGCCTGAACAATGTGAAGAACAAGTGTCGATGTGTGAATCTATTCCTTTCATACGACGATAGGCGATCCGAATAGTGGAGATATCTGTGTAGCGAACGATGACTTCAACGGTCGGACTTTTTTCCCGGTTAATGTCTGACGTCTATGTTGATCCGCAGCCGAGTCAGGAACCATGGTTTGCGTTTCCTTTGGACGGAGTGCTAAAGATGAAGGTGCTTCTAGTAATTCCGGTCGATCCACTTAACGCCAAGGTCTGAATCACAGAAGGGGGGGGGGGGGGTACGTAACGTTCTCTCTCCTGCTTGCGTGACAGTATTGAGGATTGCCGCGAGCCGACCTATGCAGGATGTCCCCACCCATGTGAACTGGCATCAGTCAAAGAAACAGCAATCCTTAACCCCAAGACTGTCACCGATGACCTATTGTTTACGAGCACCTTCGATGCCAGCTCTCAAACTGATAAAGCATCCGAGGCTAGCCACGTGTCGGCCGAAAGAAAAAAAAACATCTGATGAAGACGATGTATGCATCAATGATTATTCTGATAATCCGGGAATGGAAGTAAAATGATTAACATTCATGGGAGAAAGTCCAGGCATATTCGGATCTTAGCCTAAAGCAAAAAGTTAACACTTTAGCCAAATGTTTCTTCTATTTATCACAAACATCACAAGCTTTTTGTCGGTTACATCCGGCGAGGGGCAGACGCGATGAATGATCACCGCTTGATTCATTGGTGAAACACTGAGCAAAAATGTCATTTTTCCCAACATTCGGATGCACGAATTTGTGGAATAAGAACAAAATGCTAAATTCAGCAAAAAAATGAGTTTGATTAAAAAAATAGTTTTAATCAGAACTCAATTCACGAATACCAAATTTCTGAACCAATACCAATTTTGAGGTCTTTGAATGACGAAGTGACTATTAACCGCATGGAATACGGATATAGCTCAAGAGGCTGAGTGTGGTCAATACCATACTAAATGTACAATTAACCTTGGCAAGGAATAAAATGTAGAATATACATTGAAATATGATGCTTAAAACAATAAACGGCTACAGATGTGATACAAAACGTCTAAAAACGGGTGGTATTTTAACCCTCTGCACCCTGTCAAAATACCAAAGTTTTTGGTAGAAAATGTTTCCCCACAACGCAACAGAATTTTAAAAAAATTATATCGGTTGACAGAGAACATTGAACTGTCAAACAAGAAATAAGTTGTTCAATTGTGCAGGCTGTATGGGCAATATGGAGTTAGCGACGAAAAATTTGAATTACTACCCGAGCGCTAGGTGTTAACTGGTTGAGTGCTGGAAGCCCATATTTGGGCTTTATTCTGAAGTGCAGGTGCCACAACTTGAAGGCTCATATTCAGTGGAAATGCTTTGTGTTATCTTTAAAGTGATATTATTTAGTCTAAGGGTTTGCCTTGTTACAATTTATGGGAGAGTGCCTATTGGCACTCTCCCATAAATTGTAACAAGGCAACGACATGTGTACAAGATTTGATGTGATGGCCAAAAATAATTTAGCACTCTACCAGTTAAACAACATCGGCGAACATACCCGAAGTAGACAAAATATCGGACATAATACCAAATTACGTGCAAGTAATCAACAATGACGCAAAATAGTGCGGTAATAAATAAGGAAAACGAGAAATAGCTCTTAAGCCTTATTGGGGCAGAACTATAATGAAGCGCTGACCGTTAATTTGCAATACTGTAACAAAGCTTATCAGTTACGCAGATAGCGGGCCTGAAAGTGCTGAATATATATTAGCCAATTCAGAGAATATATATCTAAATATCAAAAATATAGATAAGTATATAGGCTAATTACTACAACACGGAATCCAAGTGCGTCCGCAATTAAATTTAACACATCAGCGTAAATCTGTTGTAGCGAAGATAACCGGGAAGCCAATAAGTATAACCAAACAGTTCAAGGGGGTACCCAACTATTGGTGTCACTGGGAATAATTTTGTAAAAAAAAAAAAAATTCTTAAAGCCAAAATACTTCGAAGCGGCTTGGGAGTGGATGGGAAGGATACATTAAGCAGACAATAAAACAATTTTTTAAAGAAAAAAGTTAACCCTCCCACCCCCCTCTCCCCTGAATATATTACGATGGTAAATGTATTGACTGATATCGGTAAAGTACTCTCAAAGTAAGCTTCAAATACCGAATGTTATCTTGAAAGAACATTCAGGCTATACGACAATAGTTTCTGTCCTGCTAATCGTCGCATCCGCTGCAGAAGTAACAGAATTCCTAATGCAAAGCTGCTTCCAATTCTCGCAGAGTTTGTAGGAGCGCGATGGCACAGAAGGTTATTTATTTATTTATTTATTTATTTATTTATTGGCGTTTAAGGTCACATACTTATGCACAATGGCTAATCGTGACCGTGACAGTTTTACGGGTGGAGGAAGCCGGAGTACCCGGAGAGAACCACCGAGCAACGACGAGCAGCTTTCGGCTCTCCAACATCGTAACTCTGAACTCTGCACCACAGCACAGGCAGGGTTAGATTGGTTGAAGACATGCGCACCATCGACGTGCAGTACGCCTCAGTACACAGCGTCATCGTGCCCCCATTTAGGCAATCGGGGTGAAGTGTCTTGCCCAAGGAAAAACGCGGTTGCCGCAGGCGGGATTCGAACCGAGGACCTCTCGGCTTGCAGCCTGCACCTCTACCAACTGAGCCACCGCGCCCCCAGGCACAGAAGGTAGAGATACAGTCTGCAAACCGAGAGGTCCTCTGTTCGAATCCCACCTGCTGCTACCGCGTTGTGTCCTTGGTTAAGACACGTAATCCCCAATGCCCACGTCGGGGGGGGGGGGGGGGGCACGGCGGCGTTTTGCACTAAAGCGTACTGCACGTACTTCAAACAGTGCTAACTCTGCCCGTGTGGAGTTGCTAGAGGGTTATCTCAAGGTACTTCTGCTTCCTTCACCCGTAAAACTGCCAAACACGAGGTGACCCTGGCTGTCGAACGTGTCGTTAAACCCCAATACATAAATACCGGAGGTTCGTGTGCTTGTGTTCGACGCTCTAGAATGTCCCAAATATGCTCCAGCTGATTCAGATCAGGACTCATGGTAGACAATGGAATGGTAGTCAATGCAATGCTGTGTATTAAAAAGCTAACCACCAAGCCAAACGTACTCCTTTGGTGATGATCTTAGACTTTTGATGGCCCTTCTGGACCTCAAGATGGCTTTTCGCAGGCCATTCTGCCTGTTCTCGTCCAGAGTCTTCGATTTGGTAGCCACAAGCACTATCAGAATACTCGAGGAACGACCGTCGTCGCACCAGCCTAGGAGGTACCCCTGTTTTCACGTTTATGATGTCACAGGGGGTCATTCTGACGGTGGGCAGTCCTCAGTCTCATTGGTTTCTATGAGTTTTCTCACCAAACGACTGGAGACTAATGGATGTCGAGCTGACGACCAATTGCTTTAAAGGCCATACCGGTGAAATGCATTTCAATAGTTTGCCATCTTTGTGCATGTCATCCTTCTACATGTCAGGGTGACAGATACTGATTTTACATTCAAAATAGGCACTATAAATACCAAATTTTGAGTCATGCACAAACTATTTTTGGAACAATCTTTGGTTGCATTGCGCACGTGATTCCCGGAATCTGTTTGTGGGACACATTCAATCATGCACGTTCACAACCATTTGTTGGAACATCAATATAGTCATACCGAATGTTATCAGCAACAGACTTTCAACTAACAGTGACATGTTATTATATTTGGGGGTGCTTAACGTTTTTCTTTGTGTATATTTGCTGATGCATGGTGATTGTTCACGGATTAATCCGAAAATAAGTGACAATATTTAAGCGATTAAATCAATTTTTAAAGCAGTCATGAACAAACCAATCTTTCTCCCTGCCTCCTTCCTGATAATGTATCTTCAACATGATCCTCCTCTTTCAACCAACGTTTGAAGCCAGGAAAACATGTCAAAGCTAAGAAAATAAGACTTTACACCAGACCAAACAAAAGAATGGTTATTGGTAGAAATTAATGGTACTGTCTTGGCTTCCGGAGGACTGTACAGTAATCTAGTTTTTTTGTTTTTTTTGGGAGGGGGGGGGGGGGGGTGTTTGTTTTTTTGTTTTGGCTTATTTTTGAGTGTGTGTGTGTAGGTTCAAAATTAAGAGTTTGACCACAGTGTTCACGAATAGAGTGCCAGCATGTTGGCTAGTGATAATGGTGGACGAATACAAACTGTATAACCTTTTCTACTTGGCTACTGAAGTCCAAGCAAAAATTTGGCGATAACGAATTAAAAATATTACAGTAATCCAACTGTAAAAGTAACTCAGAATTAACCAAATAAATTTTAAACTAAATGTTGATGGGCGTCGATAAAACTTATTTTCACTTAAATACAAGACCATTGGACAAACCATATGAAATTGACCACACTGCTTTAATTTACAAGCGTCGAGAACAGAAGATTATTGTCGCGATCGGTTCAGTTATCCCGATCGGATGCAGCACATTCAACATTATGATTCGGCTACTTTTTTTTTTGAAGTAATCTGAGGGGAATGATTTGACCATATTTGACAGAAAAGGCGATTATTTCAAGCCAAATGTTAAACGTCAATATCTCGCGAAGTAATGAACGGAATGTATTTTAACCTCGACTTGTGAAACGTAGATTAGGAGAAACCATGTCTTCTCCGCGGAAATTGTTCGTTTAAACGGCCGATTTGAAAAAAATCTGAAATTTACCAAACAGTCGTTCATTTTTTGCCGACTGTCAATTGTGTCTATGCTCAAAGTCAAATCTTAAAACCTGACAGTTCCCGAGGAAAGATGGTCGAAATGCAGGCCTTCTGATGTCCACATTCTAGTCATATCGGGCAAACCAGACAGACGGAACATACCAATAAATGACTGACTCGTCATCGTCAAAATAGCCAGTATGAATGAAGGCATGAGAACCGAGGCTAGAATGTCTTTCTAAGCTGCGCACGTTTAACCCTTTACCCAACGCAGACGATACCAATATTTATTATTTTAAATAATTTTTTTAATTTTTCAAAAAACTTCAACAAAACCATATCTTGTGACCCCTCGTTGGAACGAGCTCGACGAGCTCGTTTCAACGAGGGGTCACATGATATGGTTTTGTTGAAGTTTTTTGAAAAATAATATTTTTTCAGCTGCTGAATTTGCATATTACGCGGGCGGATGCGGGCGATTCGTTGGGTAAAGGGTTAACCGTATCAACAATTATGTTTACTGGCTGGATTGGAAGGGGGCCACCGTTTGAACGAGAGAGGGACTACTTGTGGTGCACTGGGTTCCATGTTAAACTGGAAGGGCGAAATTGTATGTCCACAACCAATATACAAACGTTTACGGCGATGCGAACTTTTAAACTCACTTTCGTTTCTTGCGTGCAATGGCAGCTTCGCTCAACGAGCATAATCCACTTAATGGCAACTATTTCATCATCCTCTCAACTGTTCTTTTCCAACTGGTGAAATATCTGTCGAGATATTGTTGTATTCGGCAATCTCTGGCTCCTCTCTCATACTGTGCACCAAACTACTGCATATCTGAAATTCATCAACTTGACTTCTGTAAGAAAAACAAGTATCAAAATATGACAATTACACTAAAAATTTACTTTTTAATCTGACTTCTCTGGTGTTCAGTTGAATTGAAGATTGTTTGAAATGAACCAAATGCCAATATTTAGCTACCTTGAAACTCAAGAGCCAAATGTGGTTAAATCCATCGGATTGGAAATCAATAAACCAATTCCACACCAATTATTTAGTTTATTGCATACGATGCGTAATTTTCTACGAAGCAGTGGAAGACGGTATTTGGGAGTGATCTGGAGTGGGTCCAGGGAGGGTCCTCATGAAAAACCCAAAGCAAATTGTTGTTAAAGACTTGATACACTTAATTGTTCAGACCTCTGGGACCCATACAAGGGCCTCATCCTTCGAAGGAGGACAATAGCTCAAGTTCTTCCATCTTATGGACCTGTACTGAATGTCTATGTACGGTCAACTGGTTATGAGCAAAGTCTCGTATGTAGTTATGCATTAATATTTATATATTTATTTATTTGTGCTTATGGTCACATACTTATGCAGAGTGGCTAATCGTGATCGTGACAGTTTTACGGGTGGATGAAGCCGGAGTGCCCGGAGAGAACCACCGAGCACCGACGAGAAACTGTCAGCTCAACATCCTGACTCTGTTCAAGCTCCGCTCAAGCAGGGTTACAGCTGTTGAACACATGTGCACCATCGACGTGCAGTACGCCTTAGTACACGGCGTCATCGTGTCCCCATGTTGGCGACCGGGATAAAGTGCCTTGCCCAAGGACAGAACGCGGGTCGTCCCGGACGGGGATCGAGCTCGGGACCTCTAGCATAGAAGTCCAACAGTCTACCACTGAACTATGCATTAACAGGTATGAGATGTCGAGAAATAAACATAATGCGGTCTTTGTATCAATAACATTGGGTAATTGCATCGAATTTGAAGGAATCTGCAAAGGAACGATTTTTTTCATTTATCCTACATCTTTTCCGATCTTATTTTTTGACCAGGAGACGGGTTGTAATCTACATGTTAACCCTCTAACAAACGTAATGACCAAAACCGGTCAGTGCTATTCAAAAAACTAACCTTTCAATTTTGTATTTTTTTATCTCAAAAACATAGCTTATGATCTCTCATTTGAACAAGCTCACTACGCTTGTTCGAATGAGGGGTCATAAGCTATGAATTGACGAAAAAATTATTCAAGAAGTTTGTTTGCAAGTGTCGTCCGCTTTTCGCGTTAGGTAAAGGGTTAAATAGTATCCATATCAGTTTTATTAGACCCTTCTTTCCAACACTACTCCGAACGACATTTGATTTTAAATAACTATGCAAAATTAGTTTTTAGACAATGTTCTGTATTGTTTAATATGTTTGTCATTGCGCATGTCGCAAGTATACAGGATTCTGGAATAAACCATAGGACGGGGCTGTCTATCCCAAATCATAATGAAACGAGATACTCAGACACGATTCTGGGCTTGTTCACTCTACAAAATACATAGGGATTCAATCCATGAAACTCAGTTTGTGAACCAAATGGTGAAAACTCGACCTGGTAATGAAAGGGTACAACTAGCGTAGCACAGATCCGAGGAAAGCTAACGATCCAAGAAAAGACGGCCTTTGAACTCATCACATTTCGAATGTGGATAGATCGCCCCAAGCACATCAAAGGTCGGCGCAGTTATAGCCAGGGAAATTCTGAAAGAATCTGGATTTGCCTGTGGGTCTTAGGCAGCAAATACGACCTGTGGAATTATTGTCTGTCGTGCCCTACCTATTACATGTCGGTATAGTAGACTTTCAGTTATACCCTTCTCCATTCCTAACTATGAGGCAGGGGCGCACCCCCCCCCCCCACACACACACACACACACCCCACATCACCTCGCAATGCGCGGGGAAATTTCTAACAGACAGGGTCACCTTCATGCGCTGGCCAGCAAGTCCTCAAACTTGGCCAAACCCTCTGGCACAATGGACCAGACTGCCAGATTCCGAATTGCTACCAGCTCTAGCTTAGGAAACTAAACCCATTTCTTGGTTCACTGACCCGAAAATGAAACTAGTTTCAGTCAACCGAATAATCGTCTCTGTATTCGGAATGAATAATCAGCTGCAAATCGCTCCGTCAAGTTGTCCCTAGGACCAAACTGATGACGGTTAGGTGATCTGGAGAATTGTAATGACTTTTTTTCTGGGTTGGGCGCATGTCTAAATCATTCAGCCACTGCCATAACACGAGTAAATGATGAGTATGCACTACATCAGTGGCGAAGAAACTGAAAGTGTGTTTGGGAAGGCTGTATTTCAATGCTTACCTCAAAAATGACCTCATAAGAACGAGCTCAACAAACTGTTTGAAAAAAATGTTTTAGTTATCCCTGAATGTTTTTTTTTGTTTCTGATAAGCGTAATCAAACTATTAAAATAATTGTTCATTCAAATCTTCCCTTGGTATGTTTTCCTTCCATCAAACTTGACGCCAACACTAATCTCCTGAAATGTCTCAAATGCTAGATGGCGAACTTCCGATGCACGTTTCTAGGAATTTTGTTTTCAATGTCGGAATTGATACGACCATATAACGTGCGTATGGTATAACGTACCAAATATTTTCACAGAACAAAGTAACCAGAGGGAAAATGTTTAGTTACCGCTGTTCCCTACACACATCGTCGCCCGAGTGCTAGAATGTTCTATGTCCCATATGGGACATAGAACATTCTAGCACTCATGCGTCGACATTACACTTCACAATGATGCTGTCTGTTGAACTCGAGATATTGGAAGGAATTAACTGTTCAGCAAGTTATTTACATGGTGTTTAATGTCACTATCATTTGCCATGCTCACCTAGGTTACTATCTGAAAAGTCCGTATGTTAAATTTTAGCTTTTAACACCACTATCGGTGTAAAGCTTCTGCAGTTAAAAAAACATTAACAATGGGAATCCCATTTCAAATATTTACACCTGTAGTATAGGTCCGTGAAGTTAGCTCAGTGTTCAGCGTTCAACATTCGTTCAACAATTGCGTGAAGTTAGCTCAGCGTTGAGCGTTCAACATTCGACCAACATTCGTGTGAAGTTAGCTCAGTCTTCAGCGTTCAACGGTGTTCAGCGTTCAACATTCGACCAACATTCGCGTGAAGTTAGCTCAGCGTTCAGCATTCCCCAAAATTCAGAGTGCCATATGTCGAATCTGGGCTTTCACCCGAGGTTTATCCTTTATGTGACCGACTGCCCATCGTTTACATCTACAACACTCATATCTGGGCGACCATTCTCACCTGAAGTGATATTAGTGACTTTTACTACTCCAGTTCAGCGTTCAACATTCGACCTATATTCGTGTGAAGTTAGCTCAGCGTTCAGCGTTCAACATTCGTCAAAATTCAGTGTGCCAGCTCCGAATCTGTGCTTTCACCAGAGATATAGCCTTCATGGGACCGACTGCCCATCGTCTACTTCTAAGAACAATCATATCTGGGGGACCTCCTCTCGCCTGAAGCGATATTGGTGACTTAGTATTCCAGTTCAGCGTTCAATATTCGATTATCCTTCGTGTGAGTGTGCGCAGCATTCAGCGTTTGGCATTCGGCAATATCTGGAGTTTGAAGAGAAAACAACCATAGATAATAAGTGGGATCGGTGCAATCATCGCCGGGGGGGGGGGGGGGGGGGGGGGCAACCCTCATGCAAACGACTGTCCGAGTATCCAACATAATTATAACAACACTCAAACCTAGGCGCCCCACTGAATGCTTTGGTCTCTCTAATTAGAAAGCAGTCCCCATCGTAGAGACAAACTTTTGATTTAACGCTGTCAGGCACTGCAGGTCGTTAATGTGGCATTACTGAGAACAAGCTCGGTCATAGGGCTACATATCCCTGTGGGGCTCCTGATTCAACCGGGACATGTTCTGAATAGCTTCCATCAACCATTATCCTCATCTTACGTTGGGACAGGAATTTTTTCAGCCAGTGGTGGGCGTATTAATTCAATCGATGCACTTATGCAGTCGATGGAATAATAAATAGGCGGCCCCTCCCGCCTATCGCAGCATTAATTGGGGGCGTCGTGCATCCGAGCTCATCGTTCAACATTCGAATAACCCTGGTATAGTGTTAGCGCAGCAATCAGCGTTCAGAATTCGGCAGTATCTGAAGTTTGAAGAGGACACATCCCTAGATCATAAGTGGGATCGGTGCAATCATCGCTGGGAGGAGGTAACCCTCGTGCAATTGACTGCTCGAGTGTCCGCAGTCTACATAATTAAAACAACAATCAAACACAGGAGCCCCCCCCCCCCCCCCCCACCCCCGGATGCTTTGATCTCTATATAGGAGGCAGTTGTCAGCAAAGATACGAACCTTCGATTTAAAGATGTCAGGCGGGCCGCTGTTGTGACATAAGTACAAAGTGGAGGTCCTAGGATAGTACCCTGTGGGACTCCTGATTCAACCGGGACATTTTCTGAAAAGTTTCCGCAAACGACTACTCTCACCTGACGTTGGTTCATGGAAGGGTGCGTGCACTAATGCAATCGATGCACTTATGCAATCGAGCGCACTAATAAAGACACCCCCCCCCCCCCACCTCCCCGCATATATAGCGGCATTAATTGGTGTTTTTGAGTATCCCAGCACTCAACATTCCGCAATATCCATAGTTGGAAGAGAACACAACCGTAGGTCGTAAGTGGAATCGGTGCATTCATCGGAGGGGTAGCTTTCATGCAATCGACTGTCCGAGTGTCCGTTGTATACAAAATAATACAAGTAACAACACTCAAAGCCCTTTCGCCGACATTGGTATTGATGAATATATGTATTCCAGCTCAGCGATCAACATTCGCCCAACATTCGCGTGAAGTAAATTCAGTGTTCAGCGTTCAACATTCGTCAAAAATCAGTGTACCATATTCCGAATCTGTGCTTTCATCGGCGTTCAGCGTTTAACACTCGGCAAAAAGTCTGTGTTTGGGCGAGAGAGAAAAGACATTATGTCGAATCTGTGCTTTCACCCGAGGTGTAGTCTTCAGGCGACGAACTGCCCATCGTCCACATGTAACAACACTCACATCTGGACGACTCCGTGTCGCATGAAGCGATATTGGTGATTTTTACTACTCCAGTTCAGCTGTCAACATTCGACCAACATTCGTATGAAGTTTGCTCAGCGTTCAACATTCGTGAACATTCAGTGTGCCACGTGCCGAATCTGCTTTCACCCGGGGTGTATTCTTCAAGCGACCGACTGCCAATCGCTTACATCTAACAACACTCATATCTGGGCGACCCTCCTCACCCGAGGTGATATTGATGATGTTTACTACTCCAGTTCAGCGTTCAACATTCGACCAATATTCGTGTGAAGTTAGCTTAGCGTACAGCGTTCAACATTCGTCAAAAGTCAGTGTGCCATATTCCGAATCTGCTTTCATCGGCGTTCAGCGTTCAGCGTTCGCGTTCAGCGTTCAGCGTTCAGCGTTCAACATTCGGCAAAAGTCTGTTTGGGCGAAAGAGAAAAGACATATGTCGAATCTGTGCTTTCACCCGAGGGGTAGTCTTCAGGCGACGAACTGCCCATTGTCCACATGTCACAACACTCACATATGGACGACTCGTGTCGCATGAAGCTATATTGATGATTTTTACTACAGTTCAGCGTTCAACATTCGACCAACATTTGTATGAAGTTAGCTCAGCGTTCAGCATTCAACATTCGTCAACATTCGATTAGTGTGCCACATGCCGAATCTGCTTTCACTCGATGTGTACCCTTCGTGCGACCGACTGCCAATCGTTTACATCTAACAGCACTCATATCTGGACGACCCTTCTCACCCGAGGTGATATTGATGACTTTTACTACTCCAGTTCAGCGTTCAACATTCGACCAATATTCGTGTGAAGTTAGCTCAGCGTTCAGCGTTCGCGTTCAGCGTTCAACATTCGCCAAAAGTCAGTGTGCCATATTCCGAATCTGCTTTCATCCAAGGTCGAGGTATACCTTTCATGGGACCGGCTGGCCATCGTCTACTTCTAAGAACGCTCATATCTGGGCGACCCCCTCTCGCCTGAAGCAATATTGGTGACTTTTAGTATTCCAGTTCAGAGTTCAACATTCGCATAACCTTTGTGTGGAGTGAGCGCAGCACTCAGCGTTTGGCATACGGCAGTATCTGGAGTTTGAAGAGGACACAACCATAGAGCATAAGTGGGATCGGTGCAATCATCGCCGAGAGGGGTAGCCCTTATGCAAAAGATAGTCCGAGTATCCATCTCTACTTGTAACAAAACTCAAACCTAGGCGCCCCCCTCCCCCCCTAAATGCTTTGATCTCTCTAATTAGTAGGCAATCGTCAACGAAGAGGCAAACCTTTGATTTATCGCTGTCATGCAGTTCGTTAATGTGGCATAAGAATAAGCTCGATCCAAGGAGAGTATCCTGTGGCACTCCTGATTCAACCAGGAGATGTTCTAAAAAGTTTCTGTCAACCATTATCCCCATCTTGCATTGGGTCAGGAACTTTTTCAGCCAGTGGTGGCTGCATTAATGTAATCGATGCACTTATGCAATCGATGAAGTAATAATTAGGCGACCCCTCCCGCATATAGCGCAGCATTAATTGGGGGCGTTGTGCATCCCGGGGTGTATTCTTCATGCGACCGACTGCCAATCGTTTACATCTAACACTCATATCTGAGCGACCCTTCTCACCCGAGGTGATATTGATGATTTTTACTACAGTTCGACAACATCCGTGTGAAGTTAGCTCAGCGTTCAACATTCGTCAACATTCAGCGTGCCACATGCCGAATCTATGCTTTCACCAGAGGTGTATTCTTCTTGCGATCGACTGCTAATCGTTTACATCTAACAACACTCATATCTGGGTGACCCTTCTCACCCGAGGTGATATTTATGATTTTTACTACTCCAGTTCAGCGTTCACCATTCGACCAATATTCGTGTGAAGCTAGCTCAGCGTTCAGCGTTCGACAAAAGTCAGTGCGCCATATTCCGAATCTGCTTTCATCCGAGGTTGAGGTATACCTTTCATCGGATCGGCTGGCCATCGTCTACTTTTAAGAACGCTCATATCTGGGCGACCCCTCTCGCCTGAAGCAATATTGGTGACTTAGTATTCCAGTTCAGCGTTCAACATTCGCATAACCTTCGTGTGGAGTGAGCGCAGCACTCAGCATTTGGATTCCGACAGTGTCTGGAGTTTGAAGAGAACACAATCATAGATCATAAGTGGGATCGGTGCAATCATCGCTGAGAGGGGTAGCCCTCGTGCAAACGACAGTCCGAGTATCCAACTCCAGTTGTAACAACACTCAAACCTAGGCGCCCTGCCGCCCCCCCCCCCCCCCCCGCCCTTAAATTCTGTGGTCTCTAATTAGTAGTCATGGAAGGGTGGATGCACTAATGCAATCGATGCACTTATGCAATCGAGCGCACTAATAAAGACACCCCTCCCCGCATATATAGCGGCATTAATTGGTGTTTTTTAGTATCTCAGCATTCAACAGTCCGCAATATCCATAGTTGGAAGCGTACACAACCGTAGGTCGTAAGTGGAATCGGTCTCTATTAGTGCGCCCGATTGCATGAGTGCACCGATTGCATTAGTGCATCCACCCCTCCATGACCCAACGCCAGATGAGACTACTCGTTGACGGAAACTATTCAGAAAATGTCCCGGTTGAATAATGACTGCCACAGGGTACAGTCCTAGGACCTCTACTGTATACTTATGTCACATCAACGACCCACCCGACATCTTTAAATCAAAGGTACGCATTTTTGCTGACGACTGCCTCCTATACAGAGAGATCAAAGTATCCGGAGGTTGGGGGGGGGGGGGGGGGCTCCTGGGCTTGAGTGTTGTTATAATTATGTAGACTGCGGACACTCGAGCAGTCATTTGCACGAGGGCTACCTCCTCCCAGCGATGATTGCACCGATCCCACTTATGATCTAGGGATGTGTTCTCTTCAAACTCCCGATACAACCAAATTTTGAACACTGAATGCTGCGCTCACACTATACGGAGGTTGGTTATTCGAATGTTGAACGCTGAGCTCGGATGCACAACGCCCGCAATTAATGCTGCGCTATTCGCGGGAGGGGTCGCCTATTTATTAGTTCATCGATTGCATAAGTGCATCGATTACATTAATGCAGCCAGCACTGGCTGAAAAAGTTCCTGACCCAACGCAAGATAGGGGAAGTGGTTGACAAACTATTCAGAAATATCCCGGTTGAATCAGGAGTGCCACAGGATACTGTCCTAGTACCGAGCTTATTCTTATACCACATTAACGGCCTTCATGACAGCGTTAAATCGAAGGTTTGCCTCTTCGCTGACGATTGCCTACTAATTAGAGAGATCAAAGAATTTAAGGGCGGGGCGGCTGGGCGCCTAGGTTCGAGTGTTACAACTGGAGTTGGATACTCGGACTGTGGTTTGCATGAGGGCTATGGTTGCACCGATCCCACTTATGATCTATGGTTGTGTTCTCTTCAAACTCCAGATACTGCCGAATGCCAAACGCTGAGTGCTGCGCTCACTCCACACAAAGGTTATGCGAATGTTGAACGCTGAACTGGAATACTAAAAGTCACCAATATTGTTTCAGGCGAGAGGGGGGTCGTCCAGATATGAGCGTTCTAAGAAGTAGACGATGGCTAGCCGGTCCCATGAAAGGTATACCTCAACCTCGGATGAAAGCACAGATTCGGAATATGGCGCACTGACTTTTGTCGAATGTTGAAAGCCGAACGCTGAACGCTGAGATGACTTCACACGAATATTGGTCGAATGTTGAACGCTGAACTGGAGTAGTAAAAGTCATCAATATCACCTCGAGTGAGAAGGGTCGCCCAGATATGAGTGTTAGATGTAAACGATTGGCAGTCGGTCGCATGAAGAATACACCTCTGGTGAAAGCACAGATTCGGCATGTGGTACACTGAATGTTGAACGCTGAGCTAACTTCATACGAATGTTGGTCGAATGTTGAACGCTGAACTGGAGTAGTAAAAATCATCAATATCGCTTCATGCGACAGGAGTCGTCCAGATGTGAGTGTTGTTACATGTGGACGATGGGCAGCTCGTCGCCTGAAGACTACACCTCGGGTGAAAGCACAGATTCGACATATGTCTTTTCTCTTTCGCCCAAACACAGGCTTTTGCCGAATGTAGAACGCTGAACGCTGAATTTACTTCACGCGAATGTTGGGCGAATGTTGAGCGCTGAGCTATTCATCAACACAAATGTCCGCGAAATGGCTTTGAGTGTAGTTACATGTATTATTTTGTATACTACGGATACTCTGACAGTCCTTGGACCTCTACTGTATACTTATGTCACAGCAACGGCCCGCCTGGCATCATTAAATCAAAGGTTCACATCTTCGCTGACGACTGCCTCCTATATAGAGAGATCAAAGCATCCGGGGGGGGGGGGAGGAGCTCGTGGGTTCGAGTGTTATAATTATGTAGACTGCTGACACTCGAGCAGTCGTTTGCACGAGAGCTACCTTCTCCCAGCGATGATTGCACCCATCCCACTTATGATCTAGTGATGTGTTCTCTTCAAACTCCAGATACTGCCGAATTTTGAACGCTGAATGAAGCGCTCACGCTATACAGAGGTTATTCGAATGTTGAACGCTGAGCTCGGATGCACGACGCCCCAATTAATGCTGCTAAAGGCGGGAAGGAGGGGTCGCCTATTTATTATTACATCGATTGCATAAGTGCATCGATTGCATTAATACATCCACCACTGGCTGAAAAAGTTCCTGGCCCAACGTAAGATGGGGGTAATGGTTGACGGAAACTATTCAGAACATGTCCCGGTTGAATCAGGAGTCCCACAGGATATGTAGCCCTATGACCGAGCTTGTTCTAATGTCACATTACCGACCTGCAGTGCCTAACAGCGTTAAATCAAAAGTTTGTCTCTACGACGGGGACTGTCTTCTAATTAGAGAGACCAAAGCATTAAGTGGGGCGCCTAGGTTTGAGTGTTGTTATAATTATGTTGGATACTCGGACAGCCGTTTGCATGAGGGTTGCCCCTCCCGGCGATGATTGCTCCGATCCCACTTATTATCTATGGTTGTTTTCTCTTCAAACTCCAGATATTGCCAAATGCCAAACGCTGAATGCTGCGCACACTCCACACGAAGGGAAATCGAATGTTGAACGCTGAACTGGAATACTAAAAGTCACTAATATCGCTTCAGGCGAGAGGGGGTCCCCCAGATATGATTGTTCTTAGAAGTAGCGATGGGCAATCGGTCCCATGAAGGCTATATCTCGGGTGAAAGCACAGATTCGGAGCTGGCACACTGAATTTTGAGGAATGTTGAACGCTGAACACCGAGCTAACTTTATACGAATAGAGGTCGAATGTTGAACGCTGAACTGGGGTAATAAAAGTCACTAACATCACTTCAGGTGAGAATGGTCATCCAGGTATGAGTGTTGTAGATGTAAACGATGGGCAGTCGGTCGCATGAAGGATACACCTCGGGTGAAAGCCCAGATTCGACATATCGCACACTGAATTTTGGGGAATGTTGAACGCTGAACGAACTTCACAGGAATGTTGGTCGAATGTTGAACGCTGAACGCTGAGCTAACTTCACACGAACGTTGAACGAATGTTGAACGCTGAACACTGAGCTAACTTCACACGAATGTTGAACGAATGTTGAACGCTGAACACTGAGCTAACTTCACACGAATGTTGAACGAATGTTGAACGCTGAGCACTGAGCTAACTTCACGGACCTCTGTAGTAGTACACGTCGCGATGTTTCATTCAAACATACGTTCTGCGATACTATCTACTACGTGCAAAAACTTATTAGGATTAAAATACCTACAATTAAATACTTAAAATAAAATTTAAAATTTTTTAATAATTTGGCTGAAAGAAACAAGGTAAATTCTATCAACTTGAACGATGTGTCTATCAGTCAATCAAGCATTCACGTGCAGTCGTTGGTACTGCCCAGCGCCGCAGATGTAAACAAAACAAACCCATGTTTTTGCAATAGAAAGTATCGTTTTTTCTCCATTTTAAGTGACAAAGTCTATTATTTATTAAGAGCATGGCATAAATAAAACTAATAATAGGCACTTGGGTAGGTAATCAGATTTTATCCATGAGTTGGATAAGGGTTTTAACAATGAGGATCTGCCTCGTGATTAAAACCCTTATTCTTCCAGTGGTTTAAATCTGATTACCTGCCCGAGTGCCTATTTATTCTGTACATAAATATAACCGCGACAGAGAGAAAGCCGTGGTCATGTTTACCCAATCGTTTATACCTGTACTACCGACTTTAGATGACGTCCACCCAGGTGTAGTATGCAGGTGTTATTTTACTAGTGAAGCATACCTTGTTTGCCACAGTAAACAAGCTTTGCTCTTCTTCCCGGGGTTTCCACACGGGTTGCATGTACGTAAAGCTCGTTTTAAATTTTCTCCGTGCCGGTCGTTCTTCGCTTTTGTTGTTCAATATATCCAAGTTATTTTGCTAGTGGTACAGAAGTCAACGTATGTTCATTACAAGAAATACCAAGTGAGGAGGTTGGCGCAAGCGGGTCAGTGTTCCAAAATGAAATTCTCTATGGGCTAGTCTGAAGAAGAAAATATCTTACGATCGCCATTTTTATTGGGATTTAACACTTTCAACAACCAGTGTCCTCTCGTGTCGGAACGGGGGACCGTTCTATCAAGATTGTTTTTTGTATACAAAGCAGGTTTTTTTGATAATGTAATGTACCTTGTTAAAAAAACCCACAGATTACATTGAGGAACGAGTCAAAATATCAGCGGAATTTAAACACGTCCCATCCATTATCAAATGTAACAATTTGTACACTTCAGTGCATGTGGCTACTGAAGTCCATGCTATAATTTGGCATAAAGGATTAAAAAAAACTGAAGTAACCCAAGTGTAAAACAAACCCATATTAACCAAATAAATTGTAAGCCAGTGCTTGTGCGTCGACAGGAGACTTATTTTCATTCAAATACAAGATCACTCGATAAACTATGTATTTGACCACGGAGCTTCAGCCCCTCACACTCTGATGATGCAAAACAATTTTCTCCAGTCACTTTTTTGTCCAGTTAAACTATGAATTGCAAACAAAATTCTTGAATAATTGTTTTAATTTTTTGTCTCAAAAACATAGGTTTTGACCCCTCATTGGAACAAGCTCGACGAGCACGTTCCAAAGAGGGGTCATAACCTATGTTTTTGAGACAAAAAATAAAAATATGAAAGTTTCAATGACACTGTAGCTCAACTTGTCAAGATAAAGATATGTACATGTATAGTATGTGACACAGTAATGACAAACATCTAGGTAATGACCTTATGAAAGTGCATGTAAAGTATTGTAACGGTCTGTACATAAGTTCTGACCGTAGGCTGTAACAAATATATAGGTAAAGTATTGTAAAGGTGGGTGACAGATGCTAAACTAGAAAAGAAAGCTTTGAGTCCCCGAGTAGGTCTGACTGAAGCCCAAAATATTTGTTCTCATTGCAGTGATAACAAAGGCACCCCAAAACACTCGTTCCTGTCACAAGGTGATAAAGGCGCCCCAAGAAGTTTCGTGAAGATCGGTTCATAAATACAGTCTCCATCCCGAGCCGTATTGACATGTGCACTTACTGTGTATAAGTAGCCCCGAACAAATCAAAGTTCATCTAATTTGCATAATTTCTGCACGAGAAAAAAACCCGTATTATATGTGATGTATTCCATGTTACTAAACATTCCTACAAAAATTTATTCAAATCAGAACTTTCATACAGAAGTTCTGTACAAAAAACTGATGGCACTAATTTTGGTACAAAATGGCTGCTGGCGGCCATCTTGAATTTTGGACCGCACTCAAAACCACTCGTTCTCGTCCAACGGTGATAAAGGTACTCGAGAAGTTTCGTAAAGATCGGTTCATAAATACGGCCTCTAGCCCGAGCCGTATTGGCATTTGCAGTTACAAGTTACGGACAGACGGACGACTGGCCATGGCATAAGCTCAAATTTGACTTACGTCAAAGTTGTGCTAATAATGAAAATTAATTGGCGAGGTTTGTGAATTGTGCTGGCCGGTTTTGACCGTTACGTTGGGTAAAGGGTTAATCAATTGTTTGACAGTACCCACCCAGCTGTTAAACAAGGAAAATTTGATTAAATATCAAACTGCATTATGGTTAATATTTGGCTCATTTTGACATGAGTGCAAGGGTTAATTCACAAGCTTCCGGAAACGATGATTGTTTATTGTTGAGATCTGTTCAGTTATCACCAATCCAATACAGCACTTTAAACACTTTATGTTACTTTGTCTGGTAATTCTTTGTCTATACAGAAATACTGTTTTCTCCGCGGAATCGTTAAAAGGCGAATTCCAAAAAATTCTAAAATTTACAAAACAGTCGTTCATGTTTTAAGGCTTGTAAATGTTTGTCCATGCTAAAAGTCAAAGCTTATTCACAAGTAACGAGTACAATGCAGGCCGTCTATCCAAGTTCTAGTAATATCGTGCAATCCAGATGAAAAGAACATGCCAAAATTGACAATGTTTCGTCATATAATGACAATGTTTAGTCATCGCCGAACAAGCAAGTTTGGAGGGACGAAACCAAAAGCAAACTGGTCTTGACTGGGCACTAATATTCGTATGCATATTTGAGGGTGCACTGATAAGGTGCACACACAGCATTATAACGCCAATGTGACGACTTGCTGAACATAGTTCCATTTCTAACTTTTAACCCTATGAACACTAGTGGTATTTATTTATTAGGGTTTAACGACATTAACAGCCAAGGTCATATCGTGCCTGTGATGGTCTTACGGAAGCAGGACGCTGGATTACCCGGGGAGAACCACCGAGCAACGACGAGCAGCTGCTAGTTCCCAAGCATCGTAACTCCGCACTGCAGCACAGACAGGGTTAGATTGGTTGAAGACATGCGCACCATCGACGTGCAGTGCGCTTTAATACACGGAATCATCGTGCCCCCATGTGGACAATCGGGGTTACGTGCCTTGCCCATGGACACAACGTGAGTCCGAATCGATTGATCAGACGGTCACGCATCCAACGACGGGAAAACGTTATCGCAACGCCAGCGCGCCCAACTCTAATGGTATCTTCCATGCCAGTTCAATGGGAGCAATTAGAAGAGTTCATATTCAATATTGGGAGTAGACCAATCAATATTTTCAACGTGCAGCCCCGAGGCTGCGCGTTGAAAATATTGATTGGTCTTTCCCACACGTTTACTTAACAGCCATCCTATTTAATTACATAAGGACGTATCATTCCTGGCCGGAAGAGCGGCCGCTGGGGTTCAAAGGATTAAGGGAAGGCGGCGAGATTATATGTCCACACTCAATCTACACACGATTACAGTGATGAAACTTGAGAACTCACTTTTTCTTGCGGGCAATACAGGCTTCACTCAAGGAGTTCGATCCATCTCATGGCCACGTTTCACAATCCTCTCACCTTGTGTTCTATTCCAACAAGTGAAATATGTGTCGAGGCGTTTCTATTCAGGAATCTTCCTACTGTCCGACTGCGCACCAAACTGTTGCATTTCTGAACTTTACTAACTTGTCTTCTGCAACAAGAAATATCAAAATTTGCCAATTACAAAAACATTTTACTTTAATAGAACTGCTCATGTGTTCCGCTGAATCGAGGATTGTCGGAAAGGTGCCAAACGCCAGTGTTACGTTCCCTTGAAAATCGAGAGGCACATCGTGAATTTTTTTTCAAATTTGGTTAAACCCGTTGGATTGGAAATCAATTCCACACCAATCGTTATTTGGATCACACTATGCACAATTTTCTACGTAGCAATTGCGGACCGTCCTTTGGGAGTAATCTTCGGTGGGTCCAGGGGAACGGCCTCTGTGCAAACGCAAAACAGAACAGGGAAAGACTTTATGCGCTAAACTGGTGAGACTGAATCTTGTAAGGGCCTCATCCTTCAAAGTATGTGGACATCAGTTCAGCGGATCCTCTCCATCCTCATGGTGAAACGCACCAAACTTATATACAGGATCTAACGCTTATAAGCAATTTCTCGGCATGTAGGTATGCGCTAACATGTCTGAGGTGTCGTGGCATGTTAAGTACAGAAAAGGGTCTCCCACTTGTTTTTTAAATGTATCAATTGAATAAAATGTTGCGACGCCCACATCGCAACATTTTATTCAATTAATGCATTTAAAAAACAAGTGGGCGACCTTTTTAATACCCTAAAGATAGTGACAGTTATGCGTGACAGAAAGGCGTGCAACCTTATGATGATCGCTTTTGTTCATTAATGGATGTAGCTTGGCGTGTTATATCGATGTTTTTCGTGTAAAATAGCATTACGCAGAGATAAAAAAGTTGGGAACCCTTCAGGGATTATGTTATCTAATGTTCTTTGGTTGAGTTGTGCGTCAACAAAAGGATTCCTTTATAATCACAGCCGAATTTGAGGAATTCGATTGGATCCTAAGGCAACATGTTTCTGTAATGACTAAAAGCAGAACATGGTCACCACAGTAAACAAGCATTGCCCCCACCCCCGGGTTACCACGGGAGGACTTGGGGAACTGCTAAGGGGATATCTTGTGACAGTTATATATTACAGTCGTCGAGGATTGTTCTGGTACGCAGGCCTGGCATTCTTTTGGAGTGCCGGTGTGCTGCACGCCTAGAAAAATTTGAGGGCAATTTTTTGCACCCCTTGATTTCCTGAAATGCCAGACCTGTTTGGGACTGCCTTTAAAATCTATCATTTCGTTCCCCGAGTTCCAATGTGTTCTCTGTGTCTACTGGCACACATAAAACATTGGAACTCAGAGGACGATTTGTCAATGTTGCATTGACTTGCAATAATTCATGACCCACTCTGTTTCGCATTTCGATAGATTTTAAGTGTAGAAGACAGATAAGAATTGAATGCAACATTTTGAATAATGAGAAGACGTGTGTGCTGATTTGTCCACTATGTAGCTGAATGTAGTATAATTTTTCAGTCACAATATTAATACCTTCAAGTGAATATAACCAAAATAGCATAGTTTTTGCATTGAAAATTTCAGGTGCAATTGCACTCCCAAGCAATCTGAGGAGGGCAACTGTTTTGCACTCCTTGATTTTCTCGATTGCCAGGCCTGGGTACGTGCAGGTTGCTGAAAGTGATTTCACATTTGTATTTTGAGGCAAAGGTGAATTTACTGAGAGCCTGTTCACCAAAGTATTTCAAACATGATAACCCGCAAAAAAACTAAACTGGTATAATTAGGATTTTTCTTCAACAGGTAACGTGTTGATGAAAAGAGAAATATTGTACTAGTTACCTAATATCTAGCTTTGGTGATGTGTTCAATTATTGACTCTTCTGACGTTAAACAAATTATAATTTCATTTATTCAATTCCTTGACAGTTTTCAGCGATATTGGAAATTGCGCCCGACACCGATATCCTGGGACCAATACAACAGAACTTTTACAATTGTACTTTCTAAAATTGTATTTTCCAGTTATGACTACAAATGAATTGAAATGAATCGGCATTTTCAAATATGTGGCAATTTGCCAGTTGGCAAATTGCCATCTCTTGAAATGTTAATGAGTCCTTTTAGGGTGTTATATTAATAGGCAGAAAATACAATTCTAGAAAATACAATTGTAAACGTTTAAAAGTATTGGCTCCAGAATCGTCTTCCGTACAGTTTTAGTACGAAATGAGTATTTATTTATTTATTTATTTATTTATTTATTTATTGGTGTTTAAGGTCACATATTTCTGCACAATGGCTAATCATGACCGTGACAGTTTTACGGGTGGGTGGAGGAAGCCGGAGTACCCGGAAAGAACCACCGAGCAACGGCGAGCAACTGTCAGCTCCCCAACATTCTAACTCCACACAATCAGGGTTAGTATTAGTTGAAGACAAGTGCACCATCGACGTGCAGTACGCCTTAGTACAAAACGCCACCTTGCCCCCACGCGGGCAACGGAGATGAAGTGTCTTGCCCGTACGAAATGATTACACACACACCTGAGTTTACAGCAATAATCCAAACGAACCAATAAAAACATTTTCAGCTAACCGGATACCGATAAAACCTTTATTCATCACCTGGCCGCAGAAGTTTTGTTATGTTGATCTAAAACTGTTTATAACTGACGTACAGCAGGGGCGGCGGAACCGGGGGGATGGGCAGCTTCAGCCCCTCCACTTTTTAGCCGGGCCATGTTTTTTTTGTATGCATATATTTTATATGCAACAAATGACTGGTGAAACAGGGGGCGGATCCAGAGTCTCCCCCTCCCCCACCCCCACAATTTCGCCAGCTGTGCTCTCGTACTGGTTCCGTTTCGATGGATTTCAGATCATTTTTTGCAGTAGGTGGCAGCAAACGCGAAAATGTATGCCGTCTGTTAATAAATCGGTTAACAGGAGTAGATCGTTATCTTACAAACATACAAGTACCAAATCCACACCAGACAAGATAATCCACAGACAGTATAAAAGAATGGTATTGGCTTTGGGAATGATATTGGCTTTTGTTGTATAGAAGGGAGATAACTCTGCATACAGGTTATGGGGAATCAAGCAATCTGATTGGTTCGTTATAATTTATATAAATGATCTAGATAAATGAAACAACAAGAGTACTCGGAATAGGGTCAGAACTAACAAGAATAGCCCAGAAACTGCCAAATATAAGGTAAACTGTTCCAACTAATAGGCTCTTCTACGCTACTGGAGTATACTCTAGAACAAAGGAACATATATAGATAGAAGCAGAGAATTCTGGGTAATGACCAAAGGAACGTCTTTTAATGGGAAAAACGTCATGGGATAGGGATCCAAAAAGGGATTCTGGGAGAATTCAAAGCCAGAACATTACTCCTGTTCAATCGAACGCACCCCTTATACCCCCCTTAGTACTATAGCACTACGTGCTAAACCGATAAAATGGTTAATCCGTATCAAATAAAGTCAATTTTGGTGATTTTGAGTGGATTTTGGTGATTTGGAAGGATTGTCGGGTTGTGGTAATAAGATTTACCCTTCTACAATCGAACATACCTTCCGAACATACCCCGTCTTATTGCAGAAAAATTGGTTAACATAGCAACCACGTGCTACCATAGAAACCAAGATGGCGGCCTCCAGTACACAAAATGGACGACGGAAACACGTATCACCCTAACACGCGCTGCGCATGCGCACTCACACCACGTATCACTATGGAGATGACGTCACAAGATGGCCGCTCACGCGGGTTACCATGACAACACAACATGGCGCCACTACGTCACGTTTCATGACGTCACTTCCGAGGTCATCCACCGAGGTCATCTAAATGTGGGGTGAAAGGTACGAGACATACTACTTGCATGTAAGACTTCGCACAAAACCCAAGTTACAGGGACTACGTCTCACCTCTGGTACACTTCAGTAAGAAGCATCCATCGCTTCCTGATAATGAAAACTGGACGATGTCAAGCTTAAAGTCGAGAAGGGAGCACAACAATCACAGGTGCAGATTATTTGTCTGCTATTCAACCATGCATTCAAGTGTGTTGCATTGTTAACGTACGAACTGTTGAATGGATAAATCATCAGTACAATGCTAAAACAATCCTAATGCGGCCATTTTAACCCCCTGCACACTGATGTCGAAATATATAAAGTTCAAGGTGCAAATTTTTCCCATAATGCAACTAGAAATTTAACCAATTCAATCTTGTTTGACAGAGCTCATTCAGCTCATTGAGCTCTGTCAAACAAGATTGAATTGGTTAAATTTCCAGTTGAATCATGGGAAAAATGGCTACTTGAAATTTGGATATTTTGACATCAGAGTGAAGAGAGTTAAACTGGAACTATTGCGAACGAAACCACACTTGGACACCTAGTTTCGTCTAACTTGGATCGAATTCGATGTTCGATCGACTCGAACATGTTTTTGGCAAGTTGGAGTCGAAAGTAGAATAGAAGAAAAATCGATATTCACAGGGACCTACTTACTCGGCTTCATTTTCTATTTGGATGTCATACACATAATAGTCGGTCATACGAATGATGGTCTGTCGTACACGGCTCTACATCCCTGATTGACATAGTCATGAAAATAATCTACTTCAATTCGATAAAGTTATCTCTCTTGAAATTATTAGACGTGCGAGAAATGTCCAATTGAGAAGCGAGTAATCGTTGAAAAAAACACCCATGTTCTATCACATCAGAAAAAGCGCCCCGATACTTACCAACAACTTTGGCTGTTTGTTGAAAGAGTTTTCAGTGATTTTCAAGTTTGTATTCTTCCCGAGAAAATAGCAAATCTCAGCTTCAAGACTTCTATGAACCCTTCGAACCTTAGCGGCCGTTTTTTCCGGTCAGCAACACGATATGTCATAACGTCATTAAATAGGATGGCTGTTCAGTAAATGTGTGGGGTAGACCAATAATCAATATTTTCAACGTGCAGCCCCAAGGCTGCACGTTGAAAATATTGACTGGTCTACCCCAAATGATGAATATGGACTCTTCCAATCGTTTCCATTGAACAGGCATGGAAGATACCACTCGAGTTCAAAGGGTTAATGGAATGTACAGTGTGTGAATAATGTCACGATAAGTACGTTGTTGATATTTATTTATTTATTGATTTAAATATTTATTTATTTATTTATTTATTTATTTATTTATTTATTTATTTTTTTTTTATTTATTTATTGGTGTTTAAGGTCACATATTTCTGCACAATGGCTAATCATGACCATGACAGTTTTACGGGTGGAGGAAGCCGGAGAGAACCACCGAGCAACGGCGAGCAACTGTCAGCTTCCCAACATACCAACTCCACGCCAGCAGGGTAAGCATTGGTTGAAGACGGGTGCACCATCGACGTGCAGTGCGCCTTAGTACACAACGCCACAGTGCCCCCACGTGGACAATGGGGGTGAAGTGTCTTGGCCAAGGACAACGCGGTTGCCGCAGGTGAGATTCGAACAGAGGACCTCTCGGCTTGCAGCCTGCACCTCCACCAACCGAGCCACCGTGCCCCACGTTGTTGATATAATGAACAAAAACAAAGTTACGAGTATCAATAGATGGTGAAAACGTGGTTCTTTTTAAATGGGTTTCAAGATAGAACAGTCAAACGTTCAAACTGATAGGTTATAAAATGAAAAAAAACAAGCTTTTGTATTTTTCCGGCCAGCAACATGATACGCCATGATGTCAAATCACGTAATTCAACTTCACGGAATCGGCTAGGAATCTCAACTACGTTATGCCTTAAAAAGCCCGTTTATATGTACACAGGGGAAATCTGATTGAACATTTTGAAGGCCTGAGCGAAGGAATAGCTGGGAAGTAGTGATACAAGTCAATATTAATGGATGATAGTTTAGTCAATAGTACTGGTACAAGACCGCAATGGCTCAAGACTCCTGTAGAAGCTAAAGATACGACAGATAGACCATAGACAAGTAGTGGCCTTGGAGCATTGGAGAAAAGATGGAAGCGTTTGGTAAGACATTAGACCTCATTGAGGGATCACTCATGGCCCTCATGGCCTCATACAACAGAAAAGGGATCTCCAAAAGGTATCCTCGATGGGTATCCTCAAATAATACAATACCAGGCCATAGGTATCCTCAAATACCGAGATGAGGCTAAGAGGGATAGTAAATGAAGCCTCATTGAGGGATTTTTTCATGGCCCTCATGCCCTCAAGAAAATGAGGCTTTGAGGGATAGTAAATGAGGCCTCACTGAAGGATTTCTCATGGCCCCCATGGCCTCATGCGAAAAAAAAGGGCTTCTCCAAAAGGTATCCTCGATAGGTATCCTCAAATACAATACCAGGCCATAGGTAGCCTCAAATACCGAAATGAGAGGGATAGTAAATGAGGTTTCGTTGAGGTCTTTCTCATGGCCCCATACGACAAAAAAAGGATTCCATAACCAGAGACGTTTCACAAAAGGGATTCCATGGGCCCTTGGAAAAAAAACAAAAAAACCATTATGGAATAGGAATCCAAAAAGGATTCTGGAGAAATCTGAACATTACTCTAGTCTATAGGAACGTACCCACGGGGCCCCTCGGTACTATTGGACTACTATTATAAGCCAAAGTTTGGCGGTCCTCAAAAGCGTTCTGAAATTGTACAACTTGTTGGGTTGTTTACGATAATTCTACGAATTAAACGAGGGTTTGGGGAAAATCCAAGCCAGAAAATTACTCCTATTCAATCGAAATCACCCCCCCCCCCCCACCCCACCCTCGTGCCCCTCGGTAGTATAACACGTGCTAAGCCGATAAAATGGGGAGTCCGCAGTTAATAAAGTCAATTTCGGTGATTGGGGGGATTGTCGGGTTGTTTGTGGTAATTCGTGATACTCCGATTCAATCGAACATACCCTCCAAACATACCACTATCCAATTATAAGCCTTTGGATAGCAACCACGTGCGACCATAGAAACCAAGATGGTAGCCTCCAGTATACAATATGGACGACGGAAACACGTACCACCCTAACACGCGCTGCGCATGCGCACTAACACCACGTATCATTATGAGGATGACGTCACAAGGTGGCCGCTCACGCGGGCTACCATGACAACTAAACATGGCGCCACCAGGTCACGTGACTATAACGTCATTTCCCCCTCCGGCCAATAAGACCGATCTCCACATCTACTACTGTCAGCGCATATTGCCATACATATATATCACCACACCGCCCTATACTAGGGCGTATGTCAGGAGATGGAAGTTGTACAAGACCATGATATATCAGTTGCTCAATGTGACCAAGCTGTTTAGCTCTATTCTGTTCGGCAGGGCAACATTCTGGTGAATAATTCCTTGTCAGAGCAGTAGTTGCGTGGGCCGCGTACCGTGGTAACCGGTTCGAGGCTGGGCAATCATGGCAGGCTTTCGGCTTGCCCTACTCGCTGGCCTGCGAACAGAAGATCTGAATATTTATTTTTTCCGGGGGGGGGGGGGGGGGGGTATAATACCCCAACAGGATTTACGAATCATGGCCTTAATTCTAGTCACGTTTGAAACTTCCGTGAGTCAGTGGCAGTGTACCTGGCGAATATGTAATTTACGTTTAGTAATGAGTGACTCTATATACGTTACCATTTCAACTCGAAAGTCCGCTTTTTCCGGTCCAAAATCGTGATACGACCTGCATTCATAAACTTGATACTTGCTCAGTTAATTTGTGTGGTGTAATAACACTTTGACCGGCAGCGGATTTGTCGCGGTTCTCGGGTGAACCACCGTGCTCCCAACTGCTTCCCCATTCCCACGCTTCTCTCTTCCCAACACTCAGACGAACTGTTTGATGACATCTGCCCCATTCTTCCCAATCTCTGCGATAAGCACATTAACCCTCTTCGTATCAAGCACTGACCACATGCCCTTCATTCTCCCATCCCACTTCCCCATTATACTCCCAGTGAATCATTCTTTTAGACTGGTTTTTGGGCATTCCAGGGTCTCCACCACACCTAAATCACATCTGGCACTCTTTCAGTTTCTCCATTTTACCCTCCGCTCCAGAGACCGTGACCTCATCTTGAACAGTGACACCCGGAGGTACCATCAAGGTGCTCTTCCAAAACCAAGCTTCTCTTGATCACTCAGGCTACCCAAAGATCTCTGATTTGACTCCCTCTCGCCAATTAAGATTACCATCCTCCCTGATCTTTTCTCTGACAATTTTTTTACCCTGGGTGGCCCCTACGTCTCGGACCGAGATCTCCAATATATTTATTTATTTATTTATTTATTGGTGTTAAGGTCACATACTTGTGCATAATGGCTAATCGTGACCGTGACAGTTTTACGGGTGAAGACGGAGTGCCTGGAGAGAACCACCGAGCATCGACGTGCAACGGTCAGCTCCTCAACATTCTAACTCTGTTCAAGCTCCGCTCAAGCAGGGTTTCAGCAGTTGACATGCTTACCATCAACGTGCAGTGCGCCTTAGTACACGGAGTCACCGTGCCTCCATGCAGGCAACCCGGATAAAGTGCGTTGCTCAAAGACAACGCGGATCGTCCCGGACGGGGATCGAACTCGGGAGAGATCTCCAATGAGTAGCTCTCTATTAGCTCCCTCAATTGGACCATCCACACTGTCTTAATATTCGAGTTGACATACTCTGGAACATTACTTTACACCATCGACTGTCGGGAAGATTTACCAAATAATTACGATAATCGAGTTTCAATAAGCCTATCCTGTCCTTGATCCTCATCCACCCGAGCTCACCCCTGATCGCTTCTGGAGCTGCGGGATTACTCGACCCCGTTATCAATCGGCCTGCATCATTCTGTATGGTTTTCAAGTTCTTTACAGCCGTTTGGCTTAGGAGTACCACTTCCGTACCATATGTTATACTTGGCAGACCCACCATTTCCCAAATGGTTTACCACACGAAAACCTTATTGAAACTTTCTCCCTTTAAGTTTCATTTGGTTAAGAATTCGCCTCTCCTTCAGAATCAGTTTATTTGTGTGGTTTCGGTAGATGCCTCTACCTGTGATGTTTATATTTACCTCCAGATACTCATAGTCACCTGTCGCTCTTACACTAAGTAGTCTACTGCAACCTTCTGGAATGCAGAACTCCTCCACTCTCCACCTTCGAGCGGGGTCCTCTTTACGGCCAACGGGTATAACGTTGCTCTTGCTGTCACTTAGTTCGCGTCTCCTTTTGTCCCCATATTTCCTAACAATTCCCAGCATTTTCGCTAGCTCGCTTCGCTTTCTCACACTAGCACCATATCGTCTGCAAAAAAAGCCCTAGGATCTTCAAGTCCCAACTGCTACCCAAACGTCGCTACGCAGGAGTACATCTCCTAAACATTTGATGTATTTATTTATTTATTTATTTGTGTTTAAGGTCACATATTTCTGCACAATGGCTAACCATGACCGTGACAGTTTTACGGGTGGAGGAAGCCGGAGTACCCGGAGAGAACCACCGAGCAACGGCGAGCAACTGTCAGCTCCCCAACATACCAACTCCACACAAGCAGGGTTAGCATTGGTTGAAGACAGGTGCACCATCGACGTGCAGTACGCCTTAGTACACAGCGTCACCGTGCCCCCACGTGGGCAATGGGGGTGAAGTGTCTTGCCCAAGGACACAACGCGGTTGCCGCAGGTGGGATTCGAACCGAGGACCTCTCGGCTTGCAGCCTGCACCTCTACCAACTGGGCCACCGCGCCCCCAACATTTGATGTAAAATGCAAAATGAATTGGCGAAAGGATACACCCCGTTTTAGGCTAAAAAGGCACACGTTTTGTTGTTATGTTACCCAGGCTACTTTCACTCCATAGATCTTCATATAATGCTTTCAGACAAACTCGTCCGTCAAGCCCAGAGCCTCAAGGTTGCGCCAAATACTCTCCCTCCATACTCTGTTGTATGCCTTTTTAACTTCCAAAAAGGCCATAAACATCTTTTTCTTTTTTGCTTTCGCAGATTCTATCATTTGGGATAGAGTGAAAAGATGGTCAGTTACTCTCCTTCCCTTCCTGAAGCCATTCTGAATCTCTCCCAAAAAGCCCTTCTCAGTCACCTCTAATCTCCCATACAGGACTTCACAAAAAATATTTCCAATGTTGCTATACGGACAGATCCCTCGATAATTATCCAAAACGTCTTTTTCCACCTTTTTGTGAATAAATGTCGCTTTGCTTTCTCTCCACTCTTTTGGGACCTCTTGTTTTTCTATGGCAAAACTAAATAGGGCAATTAGGCTTTCCAAGAGTTCCTCTCCCCCTTTTTGAGAAGCTAGGTAGGAATTTTGTCCACCCCACCTGCTTTTTTCCATTCCTTAATTTTGAGATCACCTTTCGCATCTCCTCGGTTTTAATTTCGCTGCACACGAAGATCGATAGATTTTCCTTGACCTGGTTCGGACTCTCCGGTGGGTTCCCCATGCCCCATCGCTTATCGTTTACCTTTTCCCAGTGCTTGACAAGTTCTGATGCGATTTGATCTTGATTGTATCTCTACCATATACTTTAACCCTTTACCTAACATGAAAAGCAGACGACATCTGCAAAAATAATTCTTGAACTATTATTTTCATTTTTTATCTCAAAAACATAGGTTATGACCCCTCATTGGAACGAGCTCGACGAGATCGTTCCAATGAGGGGGGTCATAACCTATGTTTTAGAGACAAAAAAATAATGAAAAATTGGCGATTTTGAGAATTTCGCTGGCCGGTTTTGGCCGTTACGTTAGGTAAAAAGTTAATACACTGTGGGTAACTTCTTTTCTTACGTTTATTCACCCATTTCCAAAGTACGTTCGAACTCGACCCCCGTCATTTTTATCGTCCCAATAAGACTGCTATTTCGCACTCTCCGATTATCGTCTTTAATCTTATTTACTTTATTTCGCACTGTTGGTATTCTTCCTTTGCTACCATAACCTTACTTTCCGCCCCCTTGAGTTTTCTACTTCTGTATGCAGCACATTTAGCTTTTCGCCCCTTTATGGTCCTTTTCAGGTCTTCGGTTACTCTTACCCACATTCCCGTGTTGGCACCCTAATCTTTCCTACACTTTCCTTCCTTGCCTCGCAACTATGGCGTCGGTCACTTTCTGGACACTGCCCCCTTGTGTACGGATGCAAGCTGTTGGTTTCAATTTTTCTTCGAACTTCGCCCAGTCAGCATCCATTTTCTGTTCCCAAATCTCAAAGCTTCCTTTGCTTCTTATTAGGTTTTTGGCCCTGATCGTCACTAATCAAGTTGTGATCACTATCACAACTCCCTTTTACCCTCATCCAATTCTACCCATTACCTCCCTCCATATATTAATATCCGAGAACATAGTCGATTATTGATTTTTTGTCGCTCCTCACCCAGGTCCATTTCCCATTACACTTCGCGTCCCTCTTCAGAATCTTCAGACCGAGCCCATTATGAAGTCCAACAGCTGTCTTCCATTCCTGTTGACCCCCCCCCCCCCCCTCGCCCTCTACGCCTTCTTCCTTAACACCTATGTGTCCATTAAAGTCACCCATCAAAATTATACCGAGCCCCCCGTTTTCTAGTACTGTGATATTGGACCTTAGTGTTGAGTATTTCGAGACATTCCACTCGGGTTTGCTTTCTTCCACCGCACAGTACACAATCGCAAGGGCAATACTTTTGTACCAATTGAGATTTTCAACGTGCAGTCTAATGCTTTCCCCAAGTAACAAACAGAGTACCAGTTGATGGCTCTTCACTGGTACTGAAATGTATGTATTTATTTATTGATGTTTAAGGTCACATATTTCTGCACAATGGCTAATCATGACCATGACAGTTTTACAGGTGGAGGAAGCCGGAGTACCGGAGAGAACCACCGAGCAACGGCGAGCAACTGTCAGCTCCAACATACTAACTCCACACAAGCAGGATTAGCATTGGTTGAAGACAGATGCACCATCGACGTGCAGTACGCCTTAGTACACAGCGTCACCGTGCCCCCACGTGGGCAATGTGGGTGAAGTGTCTTGCCCAAGGACAACGCGGTTGCCGCAGGTGGGATTTTGTTTTAGAGTGAAGAAAAAGAAACCCAAACAAGTCGCTGGTCTGGGAGCAGCCCCAATATATTATCCGTAACGGTTATATAAAAGGAAAAAAGCCCATCAAAATGCGTTTTCGAAAACTGGGAGTCACCCCATCAGCCTTTAAAAAAAGAGTCAGTGAAAAATCAAAAAAACACACACGAAGAATCAACACAAACATATGGAGCAGACTATAGCGTGTTTACTTAAATTAGTTATTAATTACCTACGACCAACCGGGTGGGTGAGACTAACCCCATTAATTAAGTATACTGAAATAAGGAATTTTGACCCTTATCGTACGTCATAAACGTGCGTGTGAAAATGCCGACATTAAAATGGCGTCGGAATTTAGCTCAATGCACCATGTGGTCACCTATCCGGTTCTCTTCCCCAGTATTGCCCAATTTCAATTTTAAGGTGCTCAAATTCCCAAGTCTCATTTTATAAACAAATCAAATATACAAATACCTGAAGGACATTTGGCCACGAGTTATTTTCCTGAAATATTCTATTATCAGTTCTGGTGCGGATACGGTTGCAGACCTCCAGAAACAATTAATGCCTGCTCTAAACGGCGAGTTGAATGCAAATAGTTTATTTGTTTATTTATTTATTGGTGTTTAAGGTTACAAACTTATGCACAATGGCTAATCGTGGCAGTGACAGCTTTACGGGTGGAGGAAGCCGGGATACCCGGAGAGAACCACCGAGCATCGACGAGCAACTGTCAGCTCCTCAACATTCTAACTGTTCAAGCTCCGCCCAAGCAGGGTTACAGCGGTTGAAAACATGTGCACCATCGACGTGCAGTACCCCAGAATACACTGCGCCATCATGCCCCCATGTAGGCAACCGGGATAAAGAGTCTTGCCCAAGGACAAAGCGGGTCGTTCCGGACGGGGATCGAACTCGGAACCTCTAACATAGAAGTCCAACAATCTACCACTGAGCAGTGCTCATATATATGTTATGTTCTATACATCACATTAATTTTGAAATATTCGTGTATTAACTTTATGGAATATCGGGTGGGAATTTCAAATAAAATATATTTCCCCTTACTTATATTGTACCTTGAGTGAGACATCTCGTTTTCGCGATTTTCAAATACCCAACATTCAAAGATGACATGTCAAATTGCGAATATACTCATGCAATGGCAGCTTTTCGTTTTCGACCTAGAACTCCGCTTTGAATAGATCAGGTCTGAGAACAATTGTTACTATTCGACGTGCGTGTAAAAATTCAACACGGCGCCCGATGTAAAGGTATCGCGGAACTAAATATTGAAATTAGAGTTAACCGCCTTAAAATGTTGCAATCGGAAATGACGCAATCTCTAAAAATAAACAGCCTTGGGAAAATATATTGTTTCAATAAACGTTTGAAACATTCTATTGACATCTTGCATTATTGTTGAATATTCCTGATCAAAAAGAGGATGATTTGATGACTTTTGGAGCTAAAAAATACAATTTACTTTTTGGGCGTTTTTGTAGGGAATTCCCTGAAAAATATGTGCACGTGACCGGTACTTCCCTTTGTGTCAGTTTTTCTCTTATTTGTTGCATGACCCCCTGTTTTCGGATCAGAAAAAGTTGTCTGAAGGGCTATACTTGACAGAGATATTTGAATGCCAAAATTAAAGTGATGCGATCATATTTCTTTCCGCCTGAACGTTATAATGGTCGCCTGTGGGAAAATATTTAGCTCGTGATACCTATAGAAAGCGCCTGGTGTCTCGAGTAAATGGAATTATTTTATTTAAATGCACAAAGTTGGATAACTCTGAATTATTTAATTCTTTTAATCCAACAGTTCTCTTTTCAACGATTTTCAACAGCGCTATTCACAGGTGACATGTCCAAAATGGCGTACAAAATCGTTTGTGCTCTCGACAAAGTTTCGTTTCTTGGACCAGAATCCAGTAATTTTAACCATTTGAACCTAACTAAACTTGTCTTTTGAAAACGGTGGTCACTCGATGACTCCAACTGAAAATATTTGTAATGAATGAAGTCGCATACCTTAGAAGTATCAAATGGCCTTCAATGCAAAGAAAATTCAAGGTTCCATGAGTAAACTATTTTAAATGCAAGGTGGAATTCAAATCTAAATCCTACCTGAACTTCATGATATTTCAGAAAACGGTCGTCATAATGATGCCACCTGAAGACGTTTGCAACTAATCCAGTTAATTATTTTATTTATTGGTGTTTAAGGTCACATATTTCTGCACAATGGCAAATCATGACCAGTTTTACGGGTGGAGGAAGCCGGAGTACCCGGAGAGAACCACCGAGCAACGGCGAGCAACTGTCAGCTCCCCAACATACCAAATCCACACAAGCAGGGTTAGCATTGGTTGAAGACCGGTGCACCATCGACGTGCAGTACGCCTTAGTACACAGTGCCTTGCCCAAGGGCACAACGCGATTATCGCAGGTGGGATTCGAACCGAGAACCTCTCGGCTTGCAGCCTGCACCTCTACCTACTAATCCACCGCGCCCCCAACGAATCCAGTTCGTTAACTTGTTAAACCTTTTCCCAAAGTAACGGCCAAAACCGGCCATGGCTATTCTCAAATCGCCAGTTAATTTTCATTATATACTCGCCCAAAAAAGAAAGTGTGCATTGCAGAAATTGATCAAACTCCAAAAAAATAATTTCATAGGTGTAAAGAGTGTTAACCCTGTTCATGAATAAGTTATATTGAACACAAAAACAGCTTTCCCCGTTAAAATTGCATTAACGTTATATGACGTGCTGCACGTTTGTGAAAAGGCATGTTTCGCACGTGGAGAGTCTGAAAATTCATGCAGCAGTGTGAATCCTTGGGCATTTAAACACTGAAGTAAGGCCTTCCTATCGTTCACATTCAAACTTGCGCTGCTGTTAAAACGACTCCACATTAGCATGCTAAGATTGACAATGAATCAACGTCTCCTTGCCCTGGGTATGATTAGAGAGGTTGCCCAGCATTTGAACTGCCACTGTAACACTGTAGACAGGCTAGTCCATCGACATGCACAACATGATGACGTTCGAGACCGACCCCGCTCCGGGAGACCCCGAGTTACCACCCCTGCACAAGATCGGTATATCCGTGTCGTCCATCTCCGGAACCGGCAACAAACGGCAACGACGACAGCCAGGAACATCCCTAACCTGAGACGGATACATCTGTTTTATTCACAGATGAATGTCGTTTCCATCTTTCATCAGATGGACGCCAGAGAGTGTACAGACGTCGAAACGAACGCTACGCAGATCCATGTGTCGTGGAGCGAAACCGTTATGGGGAAGGGTCTCATGGTGTGGGGTGGTATCACTGCCCGTAACAGAACTGAGCTGGTCATTATTGATGGCAATCTCAATGCAGCCAGATATCGTGATGAAGTGCTTACACCTGCTGTTGTCCCATTTCTGCAACGTCACGGCCCCGGCGTCATTCTACAGCAGGACAACGCCCGACCCCACGCAGCACGTGTTGTTCAACAGTATCTGCAGCAACAACAAGTGGATGTTCTTCCTTGGCCCGCAAATTCGCCCGATATCTCACCCATTGAGCACGTACGGAAGGAAATGAAACGTCAGCTACGCCGGCTTCCCCATGCACCGTCAACGCTTGTGGAACTCCAAAGACAGCTTCTCAGAATATGGAACAACATCCCACAACACTTCCATGCTAACTTGTTCGCTTCCATGAGGCGTAGATGCACAGCAGTAGACGATGCAGACGGAGGTCATACCAGATATTGAGTGTGTGACTTTTGTGTTTTACCCTTAGTGTTTTTGACTCTCCATGACACCAAGAGTAATAGTCGTAGCGTAATGAAATTTCTCGTGTTGATCACAAATTGATTCATCTGTGATTGAATAAAATTTCCATGAATGAAAATGATATATCTTTTTTTAGTGTTATTTTTTAGCATGCACACTTTCTTTTTTGGGAGAGTATATTTTCATTTTTTGTCTCAAAGCATAGGTTATGACCCCCTCCTTGGAACCAGCTAGTTCCAATGAGGGGGTCATAACCTATGTTTTGAGACAAAAAATGAAAAAAATTAGTTATTCAAGAATTTTATTTCATGTTAGGTAAAGGGTTAAAACTGTCCACGTTTGTATAACAACGCATGCAAAGTAGCGTCGAATTTCTACTCAACGCACCATGCAGTCATCCGCCAGATTCTCTTATGGTACTCTGCCAGCTTACATCTGACATGTCTTTTCCGCGATATTCCATAGTGCTGTATCCGGAGAAGAAATGTTAAAAATAGAGAGCAAAATTTAGCTGGGTTCACCGACAAATTAAGCTTTTTCGCCCCACAAAGCCGTCATTTTGAATAGAACAAATCTAGTACTGAACTGTTATTTACCGACAGGTAAAAACAACATTTCCAACATGGCGTCCTAATTAAAGAAAAACGCTGGGTTCCTTGAGTAAATGAGACTACTTAAAGGTGATGTTTACATGACCCCGAAAGGGAGCGCTGTGTATCTGGTTACGGTAAAGGCCTACGGCTCGAGCCCTTGCGTTGTGTCTTTGGGCAAGACACTTACCCTCATTATCCACATGAGGGCGTGCTGGCGCTCCGTAATAAGGTGATACACTTCATCTTCAACGAATGTTATTTATTTATTTATTTATTTATTTATTTATTGGCGTTTAAGGTCACATACTTATGCACAATGGCTAATCGTGACCGTGACAGTTTGACGGGCGGAGGAAGCCGGAGTACCCGGAGAGAACCACCGAGCAACGACGAGCAGCTGTCAGCTCTCCAACATCGTAACTCTGAACTCTGTACCGCAGCACAGGCAGGGTTAGATTGGTTGAAGACTGCGCACCATCGACGTGCAGTACGCCTCAGTACACAGCGTCATCGTGCCGTCATGTAGGCAATCGGGGTGAGGTGTCTTGTCCAAGGACACAACGCGGTTGCCGCAGGTGGGATTCGAACCGAGGACCTCTCGGCTTGCAACCTGCACCTCTACCAACTGAGCCACCGCGCCCCCTCAACGAATGTTAACCCTGCTTCTATGGAGTTAGTACGTTGGGAAGTCCGATAGTTGCATACTGTTGGACGGTAGTTCTCTGCAGGTGCTCTAACTTCTTCCACCTCTAAACCTGTCCGATACGTGGTAACCCAGAATTTAGAAACGTGTCTAAAATTGACTTGATTTGAGTTCAGGTGTGGACCCTCATTAGGGAACTAAATTTATTTTATTAAGTTATGAGTCATGTGGCATCTATAATTGTAAAAAAATGATAAATGAATAATAAAAACTTACTCAAAATTGTTTGTTTTCCATCTGCACGGGGTTATACAGTGTCTAAATATTCCAAGAATATGGTGAAGTTGCAAAAGCAAACATCGCAATAATGGAGTCACAAAACATCTAAAAACATTTTTCAAATGGAATTTAAAAAATAGATCTGTTTTACCATGTGGCCGAATAAAATGACGTCCATTTAAGGGGGAGCTGTTTATGACCGCATGTTCAGTCTAACCCAGGTCACATGTTTTGATCAGTCGACCTGTAATAAAGTCTCGCCGACTTGGTTAAGACGAAGACTGGAGAAGCATGCTATTTTTAACAGCTCCCTCTTAATAGGAACCATTATACTCATTTTTAATTTTAAGTACGGCAACCCCCTTAGTCTTTCCAACTTTCATCGGTGCAGCTTTCAAACTATGACTTGTTCAAAATAACGGGCATTTTTAGTCCAGAGAAACACCAAAAGAGGCCGTGAAAGTCAGTGAGCAGGACTTCCAGACACAAAGTACTCACCCGGAACAACAAAATCAAGAAAAAGGACAAAAAGAACTGACACCATTAACCCAACATTGCTACTTTCCTCCTTGGACGCATCCGGACATGCCGCTGAGACCGTCGGCTTGCCGCAAAACCGTCCTGCGCGCCATCGACGCGCGAAACCATTCATCTTAAGCGGAACAAGGCGCCGTCTGCAATGGGACGATTTGTTATTTGTAAATTGTGCTATACAAAAGTTGAGTTTTAATTTCAAAGAGAAATAATTACATTGTTAATGTCGTTATACATTTTGCGTCCAAATACTCAATTCCCATTGGTCAGCTGCATGAAAACGTCATGACAAAAGTAATTCATTTTCCAATGAATACATTTGGTCGAACTTTGAGTCGCATTTACGGTAGAGCGCAGTTGACAGAATGTAATTCGGACGGTGTTTGGGCGGGTTTTAAACTTTTAGCTCCTCTCGCAGCAATGATCAACACCGCTGCTGTTTCTTTGGTGACATTTCCCAACTGTGGCATAAAGCCCATTACTAAAATACTCGTTTCCATTTCTAAAGTTGTGAAAATTAAAAATCAGAGTTGTGCGCTTTGTCTTTTTGTGTGAGGGTGGTTTTTCGCCTCGTTCGTTCGTACATGTTTTATTTCGTCGTTCTGCTTTGTTCTTTGGTAAAAAGTAGTTTAAACAGTTACGGAATGTAATTATAACTGAATGCAATTTTTATAATCTTTATTGGAGTATGAACGTGTGGGAATGGGTACAAATTGTATGAATCCCGAAGGGATTCATACAATTTGTACCCATTCCCATTCGGGATTCATACAATTTGTACCCATTCCCACACGTTCATACTCCAATAAAGATTATAAAAATTGCATTCAATTCTTAAATGTTTACAAAATCTGAACTTTCCCTTGTGGAATCTTTGATGTAGGAGGTGGGGTGGGGGTGGTGAACCCAGAGTTCGCTTTTCCTACCAACTAATATATTGCGGACGATTGAATTTGAAATATTTCATCGATTCATTTTGTGAATCAAAGTCACAAATGTTACTTAACCCTTTACCCAACATAACGGCAAAAACCGGCCAGCACTATTCTCAAAAATCGCCAATACTAATTTTCATTTTTTCTTTTTTGTCTCAAAAACATAGGTTAAGAACCCTCATTGGAACGAGCTCCAAAATTAGTTATTCAAGATTTTTTTTGCAAGTGTCGTCTGCTTTTCATGTTAGGTAAAGGGTTAATCGAAACTAATTGATCGACATTTTGGTGATATTACAACCTGAAAGAAGTCACATCGCTACCAGTTTTACGATTACATAATTACAAATTATGTCACAATCTTGATGTTTTCAGGGGAAAATACTTATTGATTGGAATATCTAACCGCGGGGAATTTATTGGAGTTTTTAAGATCACATTTCCGCACAATGTCCACTCATGACTATATCAGTTTTACGAATGGAGGAAGCCGGAGTAGCCGAAGAGAACCACCTAGCAACGACGAGCAACTGTCAGCTCCAACATACTTACTCCACACAAGCTGGGTTAGCAATGGTTGAAGACAAGTGCACCATCGACGTGCAGTACGCCTTAGTACACAACAACCCCGCCGTGCCCCCACGTGTGCAGTGGGGTGTAGTGTCTCGCCCCAGGGCACAGCGCAGTTGCCACAGGTGGGATTCGAACAGAGGACAAATCGGCTTGCAGCCTGCACCTCTACCCGCTGAGCTACCGCGGGGTATAAACGTCGGTATCTTCTGTTTCACTCTGGTGATTAACTGGCGACTCAGAGACAAATTAAATATAAAATTTAATATTTATTCATTTGTGTTTTAGGTCACATATTTCTGACCACAGCATGGCGATAAAGTCAAGGTCAGTCAATGGTTTATCACTTTCGTTGCCAAAAGCGATTTTAGTCTATTTAATGATGACTATCGGTACGTTTTGGTATCCGCAGATCAAACATACCATCTGATTATTTGACGGAAAGGGCTCAGAGGGGCTCAGAGCCCTTTCCAACAATTAATCAGATATAGTTTCAAGAATGTCAAAATTTATAAACTTCCTCGTATACAGGCACGACACATAGGTGCCCGCCATATATGGCTAAAGTGGGCGTGGCAATAAAGGGTTATACGCCATGTTGCCTATTTTAGAAAACTCACACCCCAATCATTTGTGACTTGGTCCTATTTTACCAGTGAAACTGCTTCACTTCCTGGGGTTCCCGCGTGGGTAACAACAGCGAACCTGGTATTCCATATGTCTATTAGCAATAAACATTTAACAACTGGACTTGTTGGATATCCAAACAGAGCTCATGGGATTTCCCAATAATAAGAAGCAGAGTAAGGTTTGGAGATCCATTCTACAATTGAACTTTAGTGATCGACGCAATATTTTCACAATACAATAAATGAGTCATGTCAACGGGTTTATTGGATGTAAAAATTAAAGTAATTTTCATCGTATTTTAATCCGATGCCTTAATACCTTACTCAATGGAGCTTAACCCTTTGAACTCGTAAGGCCGATTTGTAGGTCCAATGCATAATTTCGTCCAATTTTTGTCTTATAAGAGGTCAACACATTATGGATTTATAATAAAATAAATGGCTGCAGATTGCAGTTATTTGATCATCCGTTTTTGTTTTTTTTTTTTTTGTTATATTGGTCTGACCCATCTCACTGTAAGTGTACTCAAAGGTGATACCAGTCCAGGAAACGAGGGTTCAAGGAGTTAAGGTGCTATATAAGTAATGGAATTTAGTTTATTTTGAAATTCCCACCCCTGATATTCCTTAAATTCAAATTGAATACACAAATTATACATCAAAATGATGGTTGAGATGTATATTACATGAAACACGAATGTAATCAACACATAGGGTTGGCATCAGGCACCACCAGTTCCTGGAAGTCTGCAATCGTATTCGTACCAGAATTGATAATACAATATTTTCTGAGAACTTGTGGCCAGCTGTGCTTTACATATCCAAGACAAAGCTTGGGCATCAAAATCTTCCACAACACAGCGACGGAGCTGCATGGGCGTAAATTCCAAAATTGACGGCGTTGTTTACATATATTCTTACTTTCGATTTCCAGTCATCGTCACCTAACGGAAAAAGCTTCGAAAAACAACGCCGTCTAAAATCGACTAATGAGAAAGATCGCCTTAATACTGCATGCTATTATATATAGAGACTACACAGTTACCACATTCCATGCAAGGTAGGGCAAGACACTATCTCCATTGCCCGCGTTGGGGCACGGTGGCGTTGTGTACTAAGGCGTACTGCACGTCGATGGTGCACTTGTCTTCAACCAATGCTAACCCTGCTTGTGTGGAGTTCGCATGTTGGGGAGCCGACAGTTGCTCGCCGTTGCTCGGTGGTTCTCTCCGGGTACTCCGGCTTCCTCCACCCGTAAAACTGTCGCGGTCATGATTAGCCATTGTGCATAAATGTGACCTTAAAACTCAATAAATACTACCATGCAAGGTAGAATAACACCTGGTGAAATTTCTTAGAAATACGATTTTGTTATTTGATGGAAATTCGTGGCATCAAGTGATTTGTGCATGTCTGTCGAACATGGATTCCATCTTCAATAAAAAAATGCAGACAGTTTTGTCCTTTCCCATCGCTGCATCCTAAAGTGTTTTGAATGCCTTGCTTTGTTCTTGGATAATATGTGAAGGAAAGTTGACAAGTTGTTCTCTGGAAATATTACTGTATTATCAGTTTTGGTACGAATGCGGTAGCAGACTTCCAGGAACCATTGGTGCCCACTGTCAACCCTATGAGTTGGTTTCATATATTTTTCGTATTCTATACATCCCAATCTTCATCGTGATGAATAATTTGCGTATATTTAATTTGATTTAAGAAATGTCAGGTGTAGGAATTTCAAAATAAACAAAATTCCATTACATATATAGCACCTTTAACAATGGAGGAAAACACTGAATTGAGGCAACTTGTTTACTGCACTGAGAGAGGCTTTTTGTTACACGACGAATGAAGAAACACTCAGTTTGAAACAATTGAAAATTCAACGCGATACATCGTGAATTATATAGACTGTAACGAGATACATCGTGAATTATATAGACTGTAACGAGATACATCGTGAATTATATAGACTGTAACGAGATACATCGTGAATTATATAGACTGTAACGAGATACATCGTGAATTATATAGACTGTAACGAGATACATCGTGAATTATATAGACTGCAACGAGATACATCGTGAATTATATAGACTGTAACGAGATACATCGTGAATTATACAGACTGTAACGAGATACATCGTGAATTATATAGACTAACGCGATACATCGTGAATTATATAGACTAACGCGATACATCGTGAATTATATAGACAGTAACGAGATACATAGTGAATTATCCAGACTGTCAATGCAATATAACCTTACATCAGTCTATTATATCGAACATATTACAGGGGCAGGGAAGAAAACCTGTATCTCTTTGTAAAGGCACATCACAACGGTCGTAGACGCGCCAATTTCCACAAAAAGTGGGTTAACAAATAGCCCATAATAGCATCGAATTCCGAACTTGGGCAAACAGGTGTATGAGGCATCAATTTCTGGGTTGTTCCCTTATATATTCAGTCCATTCTACGCAGGTGGCTGAGTTTTGTCTATCCGATTTAAGAATTTTATCATTTTGCGACTGTTATGACAAGTTTTCTGCCAATCTCAAATTTTGAGTAGAATTGAATCACGAAAATTATCAGAATTTCGAATGGAATCTAATCCAATTTTGAAGCACAAATATTGCACCTTACAACCGTACCCGTTCCTTTCACGTGCTGTAATCAACGGTGACTCGTGTCTGTTTGGACATGTCGGTCATCAAAGCAGAATATTCAATACCCCATATTGTAGTTGTGGCCATTCAAGAATATGCACACCATTTCTTTCAATTCCCACGCTAACTTAACCCTTTACCTAACACGAAAAGCAGACGACACTTGCAAATAAAATTCTTGAAGCTCTAATTTTTTTGAATTTTTGCGTCAAAAACATAGCTTATGACCCCTCATTGGAACGAGCTCGTTGAGCTCGTTCCAATGAGGGGTCATAAGCTAAAGTTTTGCAACGAAAAATTAAAAGGTGAAAAAAATTGAATGGAGAATTTTGTGAATAGTTCTGGCCGGTTTTGGTCGTTGCGTTGGGTAAAGGTTTAGCACCCGATCGATCCTGCTGAATGCTCGTTTTAGGTACGATATCACAAATGTTGATGAACTTCTTTATGGCAAACTCGGCTTTACCATAAAGCGGAACGAAATGATATTTAGGAACGTCCATTCATTTATCTTATCGTCTGGTCGATTTGAGTAACTCCAATCACAACCCTATCCTTTGTCTGTCATACTCAAATCCAATTGCATGAAAGACGGGGAGTTGGGAGTGTGCTTTGGTGCAATGATAGCGGCGAGTGATAATACCCCACTGTCAGCGGGTTATCTTAGATAACGTCAACCTTTCATTCACCTAGTCTCAACTTTCATTTTTGTTTCTGAAATAACTTTTCTTTATTTTTATTGATGTATCTATGCCGCAAATTGTGAGTTTCGTTTTCGAGAAAAGGAGTCTCGTAAGTTATAATAACTTGTTCTCCAATCCTTCTTGCTGCAATTGGTGGCAAGTAAAATTTGTTTAATCTAATCTTCAAAACTGAATCACAAATTTCATTTCCATCATGGCGTCCGAAATGAATAGTCCATGTTGCATGCTGAAATAATGCATATAAAGTTGGATAACCGATTTAAATCTATTAATCCTATTGATATTATTTATCCTTGTGTGTTCCTGGGTGTATGGGAATTTACACCGGTTTGGGAACTCCTACACCCCGAGGCGAAGCCGAAGGGTGTATGAGTTCCCAGACCGGTGTAAACTTCCTTACACCCTGGAAAAAACAAGGATAACGAATTTATTTCTTAGAATTTTGTTGTACTTAATAATTTAATCTAAATTGTGAGAAAAAAACTTAAAATTTGTACTTTGTAAGTTTCTTAGTAAACCTAATATTAAATTTCCTGTATTTTTATTTTGGTTCTAACGTAACTAAGCAGAAGGTATGAATTAATTAAAAATGGGTACTTTTTGGCCATACAGCCTGCTATTGAGTATTCTTGTTTTTACCCCGTGGTTAACCACGGTGTAAAAAAGGCTACTGTGGTTTGCAAGTTACACCGTAACTCTCAGCCAATCAAAATGCAGTATTTTGTTTCATTTGGAAATGATATTTATTTAACGGTCTAGTTGTATATATAGTTACAAATCTGTATTATACATACTCAGAAGATTTACAATTGATCTATACCGTAGGATGCTGACCGTCCGATTGGCCGCGGTCTCACTCCCTACCTGTAAATAAGACAACTTTCGTTACCAGCCATTTCAAATACAACTGAATTCGTAGATGATATGTCCAAAGTGACATGCAAAACTTCGCTGAGCTCTCGATGATTAAGAACTCCTTTTCGTTTTGTTGCCTACAAAGGCAGCCATTTTGAATAAATAAAGTCCGAGAATATTTTTGCTATTCGACCTGCCTGAAAAAAAATTCATTTCCAACAAAGCGTCCGGATTAAATTGAACTGCAGGTTCCATGAGGAAATGACAGCATTTTAAATGTACGATGTTGGAAAGCTGAATTATGTAATTTTGTTAATCATTTGAACTTGACATTTTAAAAATGGCGACCCCCCTCGATGTCGCAACCTTAAGCTATTTGTAATGAATCAAGTCGGATAATGTCAAAACTATCAACCGTACGTGTAAAAAATGGCGATACTTTCTAAATGGCTTCAGCATTCAGCTCAACGCGCCATGAGATAATCTGCGGGGTTCACTTCCGTGATATTACACCACTTTAGGGAAGTCCGATAACTCGTTTCGAGGTTTTCAATAACGCTACATTCGAAGATGACATGTCGAAAATGGCCCGCCAAATTTATCTGGGCTCACGACAGACAAAATACTTTTCGTTTTTCAGTATAGAATACTGCCATTTTGAATAAATCAATTTTTGACAAGTCATTTTTGACTATTCGACCGGTCTCTAAAAATAACATTCCTAGTATGGCATCCGAAGTAATGAATAGACCGGGTTCCATGTGGAAATCGTCGCCCGAGTGCTAGAATGTCCTCCATGGAACATAGAACATTCTAGCACTCAGGCCACGAAATAAATGCACAAAGTTCCATGACTGAGTTTTTTAATTCATACTACCTGTGAACTGCCGACATTTGAAAAATGGTGGTCCCTCTATGAGGCCACGTGAAGACATTTGTAATGAATCAAGTCGGATAATTATTTTAATCTAACGAGTGTGTCGAATTGATGACATTTTCGAAATGGCGTCGGAAGTCACCTCAATGACCATGCAGTCACCTGCCGGTTTCTCATGCATGGTGTTGTCCCACATTAAGTCTGACAACTCTCGTTTCAGATTTTGAATTGCGTTGCATTTGAAGACATTCAAAATAACGTATAAATGTAGCTGAACTCACTGCAAAGATAGCGTTTCTATTTTAGGCCTGGAATGCCGCAATATATATATTATTGGTGTTTAACCCTTCACCTAACATGAAAAGCAGACGACACTTGCAAAAAAAATTCTTGAATAAATCATTTTTTTCATTTTTTGTCTCAAAAACATAGGTTATGACCCCTCGATGGAACGAGCTCAACAAGCTCGTTCCAACGAGGGGTCATAACTTATGTTTTTGAGAAAAAATGAAAAAATAATAAATTGGCGATTTTTGCCAATAGCGCTGGTCGGTTTTGGCCGCTACGTTGGGTAAAGGGTTAAGGTCACATACTTCTCCACAATGGCTAATCATGACCACAACATGGAGATAAAGTTAAGGATAATCAATCGTTTATACCCCATGTTGCCTATTTTAGAGGACTCACGCCACAAGCATTAGTGACTGGGTCCCATTTTACCAGTGAAACAGATCTTGTTTAGCACAGTAAACAAGCACTGCTTCACTTCCGGGGTTCCCACAACGGCTGCCTGTAAAAATTGCATTTCCTACATGGCGTCCGAGGTAAAGACAACTTCAGGCTCCGTGACGAGATGACGCCAATTTAAAGTGCTGCTATGTAAGTTATGCGAAATTTACCTTGAAATTAGGCGATTTTATTTTCTATGGCGTATAATTTCTAAAACTGGTCATTTTTTGGTCTTCATAACTGCAAAGCATTGTTCACAAATACAGATAGACAGCAAAAACCTGATAAATTATTTTGTTTATATTTTTCATGACAGAAAGGAACCCATTACCTATTTTCAAGCCAAGTTACCATTACTATTTATAGCAACTTTAAGATGGTTACATCACTAAAAATGGTTTAAAGCAACTGAAAATTTGATTTGCGTCCGAAAATATATGGACACTAAAGGTGGTATTTCAGTTATGGAGTTTTATTTATTTTGAAATTCCCACCTCTGATATTCTTCAATTTCAAATTAAATATACACAAATTATGCATCAAAATGAAGGTTGAGGGGTAGAGAACACGCCAATTATATGAAATCAACACCGAGTTGACAGCAGGCAGCACTGGTTCCTGGAAGTCTGCTACCCTATTCGTAGCCGAATTGATAAGTAAATATTTCACGAGATCTTGTGGCCAAATTTTTTTTACATATCCAAAAACAAAGTTAGGGCATTAAAATGCTTCAAAATACAGCGACAGAGCAGCATGAGGTAAATTCCAAAAACTGACGGTTTTGTTTACAAATGGCTTTACTTTCGAGTTCCAGTCAACATCATTGGTTGGAAAAAGCATCGAAAAACAACGCCGTCTAAAATCAAATGCAAAAGATCGCCTTCATACAGCATACTATACTACTCAAAGTTTGCTAAGCACCAAGTACATCTGACTACCTGTTTTACGCTTTAGTTGACATATTTTCAATACTTTTAAGATTTTATTTGTGTTTGACATTTTTAAGCTTTTGAATACGATAACCATGGAAAATGGATATTATTGGTAAAAGAGGATATTTTTCAATCTGTCAAAAAGTTGACGCAGCGAACTGGTATGGGTTAAATATCGAGTACGAGACCCATTTCTGTTAATTACAGCTTGACAACGCCTTCTCGTGCTCCAAATCGGGTTCCTGGTGGTCCTTTGTGGGATATTGTTCCATTCGTGGACCAGCATGGCACCAAGCTCCTGGACACTTCTTGGCTGGACTGGACGGGCTGAAATAGCAAGCTGCAACTCATCCCAGACTTCTTAGATTGGATTGAGGTCAGGAGATCTTGCTGGCCAGCCCATACGGTCAATCCCCTCCCTCTGTCGGTACTCCCCGACAGCATGGGCAACATGAGGACGGGCATTACCGTCCATCAGAATGAATCTATCACCCACTGCACCTGCATACAATCTGACGTGGACATCCAGGATCTCATCAATAAACCGTTGTGCAGCCAATGTACCACGTTCAAGGACACAGCTCTGTAGTCCATCCCTGCTGATGCCGCCCCAGACCATGATTGACCCTCCACCATAGCGGTCATGCTCAGCAATGTTGGAATCGCTCTCCTGGTCTTCTCCATAACCTAGAATGCCTACCTGTGTGGTCTAGGCAGTGCCTTGACTCATCTGTAAAAAGGACAGGTCACCAATCTTCTCTGGTCCATCCAACGTGGTCCATGGCCCATTCATATCGTGCCTGGCGGTGGTTATGGTACAGCGGAATGAGAATACATAGTCTTCTCGATTGGAAACCACTTTCGTGCAACCTTGCCCGGATAGTCTGCGTCGAAACATTTTCCCCGGATGCATTCTGAAGTCACTGCGAAGCTGGGTAAATCGTTTCCTACGGGCCTGAATGATCAAAAACCGGTCTTCAGCTACAAACATTGCCCTGTCTCTGCCGCCAGCACGCCGTCTTACTGGTGTGGCATACTGCTGAAATCTTGCCCAGGCTCTGGTGATCACCGTATGGTGCACACCAAGGGATTCACCAACCTGACGATGCGTAGCTCCACCATCCTTACAGCCCTCCACATTTCTGCTTCAGACAAATGTCTTATATTTGCATTCACCATATTCAATCATTAAATCACAAGGATTTGTGTTGAAATGAAGATTGAATGCCCTACACATGTCATGTACATGTAGACAGTACACGAAAACATGAAAATGAAGGGGTACATGCTTTCCGTGACTGTCACGAAAAGTCTGCCTGTCAAGAGAGCTAATGTAAACACTGGGGACCATCTCAAAACATTCCTCAATCATATCCACCAAAAATATCGCAAGTATGTCAAGCAAATTTCACAATGATGTGTCAAATATTTGGTGCGTAGCAAACTTTGAGTAGCATATTATTATATAGAGACTTAGCAGTTGCCATATTCTATGCAAGGTATCATGACACCTGTTGAAATGTCTTAGAATTGCGATTTTGTTTTCGACGGCAATTCCTGGTGTCGAGTGATTTGCGCATGTCCGTCTAACAATGAATCCATCTTCAATGGAAAATGCAGATAGTGTTTTCCTTTTCCCAAATGCAGTCCTATCACTGCATCCTGACGTGTTTTGAATGCCTAGCTTTGTTCTTGGATATGTGAAGCACATTAGACCACAAGTTCTCCTGAAATATGATTTGATTATCAGTTCTGGTACGAATACGGTAGCAGACTTCCAGCAACCATTGGTACCTGTTGTCAACTCAATGATTTCATTACATATGTGTTTCGTGTTCAAAACATCTCAACCTTCATTTTGATGTATAATTTGTGTATGTTTAATTGAATATAAGGAATATGCGAGGTGGAAATTTAAAAAATAAACAAAATTCTATTTCCTGTATAGCACCTTTAGGAACTAAATTTTTTTCATGCAATGAGCCATGTAGCATCTTTGTTGTGAAAGAATGTTATATAGATGAAATATGATAAATTAAAAATTAAAATTTGAAGGTATGTCGAAGATCGCGTTCAATTTTTTTTTCTGGAGTAAGGCCAACTTGTCCTTTTCAGCCTAAAATGTCGTTTTGAATGAATGAAGTCAGAACTCATTTTTTGTTATTCAACCTGCCTATAAAACATTCCAGTATGGCGTCCAAAGTATAGAAAACTCCAGGTTCCTTGAGGAAATGGCGCCATTTTAAATGCACAAAGTTAGATAACACTGCATTATTTAATCCCACCTGTGAAACTGAAGACTTTTGAAAAATGGTGGTCCCTCGATAATGCCACCTGAAGCAAGTTGCAATGAAACAAGTCGGGTAACGTAAAAAATATTAAGCGTGTGGAAAAAAGTTGATATTTTCAAAATGGCGTCGGAATTCGGGTCAACGCCCACGTGGCTACTGTCGGTTTTTCTTGTACGGTGTTGAGCCATTTTACCCAAGTCCGACAACTCGCGTTTCGATTTTCGGTCTGGAATGATAATCAAATATTTCACTTGAACTCGTGGCCATAGATGCTTCAGATATTCAACAATGCCAGGAAATATTTTCTGGTAAGTCGTGTCGAGCATGCACACAAATATCGGCATTCAAATGTATTTATTTTTTGCCTCCAATAAATAGCTTATGGCCCATTTTTGTTAACAGCTCAACAAGCTCGTTCCCTTGAGGGGGCAGTTTTTATTAAAAAAAGATGAAAATGTTTTGTTATAAACGAATTTGTTTTAAGGTGCTATATAAGCAAGAGAATTGTTTACGTTGAAATTTCCACTTTTGATATTCCTTAAATTCAAATTAAATATACCCAAACTATGCATCAAAACGAATACGTGATGGATATAACACGAAAAATATTCGTAATCAACTCATGGAGTTCACAGCAGGCATTACAGGTTCCTGAAAGTCCGCTACCGTATTCGTATTTATTTATTTAATTTATTTTTTTTTATTTATTTTACTTATTTAAGGCCACATACTTATGCACAAGGGCTAATCGTGACGGACAGTTTTACGGATGGAGTACCCGGAGAGAACCACCGAGCATCGTCGAGCAACTGTCAGCTCCAACATTCTAGCTCTGTTCAAGCTCCGTTCAAGCACGGTGCAACATCAACGTGCAGTACGCTACAGTACACTACGGCATACTGTCCCCATGTAGGCAATCGGGATAAAGTGCCTAGTCCATGGACACAACGCGGGTCGTCCCGGACGGGGACCGAACTCGGGACCTCTAGCATTGAAGTTAGTCTATCACTGAGCCACCGCACTCCCTACCATATTCGTATCAAAATAAAATAATATTTCCGGAGAACTTGTGGCTAAATGTGCTTCAAGTATCCAAGAACAAAGCTTGGCATTCAAAACACTGGGATGCAGTGATTTGACTGCATTTTGGGCAAGGACTGCGCGGTCTGCATTTTTATTGAAGATGAAATCCATGTTCAACAGTCATGCGCAAATCACTTGATACCACGAATTTCCATTGATGAACAAAATCGTAATTCTATGAAATTTCACCAGGTGTCATGAATATGGCAACCGTGCAGTCTCATAATAATAGCATGCTGTATTAAGGCGAAATTTCTCATTTTTTTTATTTTAGACGGCGTTGTTTTTCGATGTTTTTTTCCGTTCGGTGACCATGACCTGAAATCGAAACTGAATCGTCAATGTAAACAAAGCAGACAGTTTTGGAATTAACACCCACGCAGCTCTGTCGCTGCGTTTTGAAGGATTTTGATGTCAGCTTTGTTCTTTGATATCGGAAGCACATTTGGCCACAGTTGTTTGCCTTAAGTATTATTTTGTTGTCAGTTGGTACGAATACAGTAGCAGGCTTCCAGGAACCAGTGGTGCCTACGGTCGACTCCATGAGTTGATTACACATGTGTTTCTTGTTCTATACATCTCAATCTTCATTTTGGTGTATAATTTGTGTCTATTTAATTTGAAATTATGGAATATAGGTGCGAATTTCAAAGTAAACAAATTTCTCTTACATATATAGCACCTTAGAATATCGTCTCTAATCTTGCTTGGTGAAGGGTTAAGGTGCTATATAAGGGAAATTTGATAACTTTGGAATCCCCCACCTCTTAATTTCCATAAATTCAAATGGAATATTTATTAAGGTTTAACGACACATTAACAACCAAGGTCATATCGTGTCGTGAGAGTTTTACGGGTGGATGAAGATGAGCACCCGGAGAGAACCACCTAGCAACGACGAGCAACTGCCAGATCCCCACCATCGTAACTCCGCACTTCAGCACAGGCAGAGTTAGATTGGTTAAGATTTGCGCACCATCGACGTGCAGCCTCGGTGCACGGTGTCATCGTGCCTCCATGTGGACAATCGGGGTGAAGTGTCTTGCCCAAGGACACAACGCGGTAGTCCGAATCGATCGCTCAGACAGTGACCCATCCAAGGACTAACCGGGCTCGATGTTGATTATTTATAGGTGTTTAAGGTCACATACTTATGCTCAATGGCTAATGAGGACCGTGACAGTTTTACGGGTGGAGGAAGCCGGAGTACCCGGAGAGACCCACCGAGCAACGACGAGTAGCTGCCAGCTTCCCGACATCGTAACTCCGCACTGCAACACTGGCAGGGTTAGATTGGTTGAAGACATGCGCACCATCGACGTGCAATACGCCTTAGTACACGGTGTCATCGTGCCCCCGTGTGGACAATCGGGGTTAAGTGCCTTGTCCAAGGACACAACGCGGTAGTCCGAATCGATCGCGCAGACAGTGACCCATCCAAGGACTTACCGGGCTCGATGTTGCTTAACTTCGGTGATCTGACGAGAACCGGTTACAGCAACGCCTCCACCTCCACCCCACCCCCCACCCCCCCCCCCCCAAATTAAATATCCAACTTATACATCGAAATAAAAGTTGTGATGTATAGAACACGAAAAATATACGCAGTCAACTCAAGATTTGATAGCATGTGCCAATTGTTCCTGGAAGTCTGCTACTGTATTCGTACCAGAACTGATAAAATATTTATGGACAACTCCTCGTGGCCAAGTGTGCTTCAGACATCCAAGAATAAAGCTGTGAAATCAAAATTCGAAACGCAGCGATAGAGCTGCGTAGGTTTAAATTCCAAAACTCTCGGCTTTGTTTCCGTTGTCTGAACATTTCGGTCAAGGTCAGCTGGGCCGAAACACCGATATGTTATGCCGTCTAAAATCAAATGAGAAAGTTCGCTTTCATACCACACACTATTATATGGAGACTACAGTTGGTATCGTGACATTTGTCTATTAGAATTACGCGATTGTTTTTTGTTTTTTTTCGATGAATATTCGTGGCATCGTGTTCTATGCGCATGTCTGTCGGCCATGGAAGCCATCTGCAATACAAAAGCAGACAATTTTGTCCTTTCCCCAAATGCAGTCCAGTCGCTGCACTCCAAAGTGTTTTGAATGCCTCGCTTTGTTCTTGGATATCAATCATATATGGCCACGAGTTCTCGTGAAATATTTTATCAGTTCGTGTACGAATACTGCAGCTGATTTCCAGGAACCATTGGTGCCTGCTGTTAATTCTGAGTTGAATGCATATATTTTTCGTGTTCTATACATCCTAATCTTCATTTAGGTGTATAATTTGTGTATATTTGTTACAATTTGAATTCAAGTTTAATTAAATTTAAGGTGCCATATAAGAGAAATTAATATTTTTTTAGTAAATTTTGTTTCTTAACATACCTACCACAATTGTTTACAACTGGCTGTAACGTAAGTAAGCCCAGCTTCTGAACTAACTCAAGCTAAGAAACTTTTCCAAACAAGTTGGAAAAGTAATAGAGCGGAAAAGCACAAAAAAGATCGAAAAACGGTCGAGCGAGACCGGCGCTCGACATTACAGGTAGACTTTCTGCACACCTCTTGCGTTTACCGAGCGAAAGCGCAACAACCGTGACGTCAATTCCGTATTTTCGCCAAGGAGAAGTTTGTGATTTAGCGGGGAGGCATCGATATCTAAGATATCCCCAAGGAGGGTGGGCCTCCGGTAAACAATTGTGGTAGTTATGTTAAGAAACAAAATTTACTAAAAAGAATTTAATTTCTTCTCAAGCTACTTACAATTGTTTACAATTGGCTGAATAAACAATAGGTGGAGGTGAATCACAACCAATACCCACAAGAGCAGCAGAAAGAAATGCAAGGAGGGCAGAGAATAGCGACAACCTGTAATAAAGAAAGAGAAGGCACCTGAAAAGGCTGAGCGGAGCACAAACCCGACAATAACAAATTTACGAGGGTGCACAACAGCCTGAACAGCAACGAGAGTGCCTAAATAAAAAAGGTCCGCAGATTGCTGCTGTAGGTGGCGGAGATAAGAGAATGCAGAAGCATTCTCCAGTAAGCCGCATTCATAACATCCCGGAGCGAAACAGAATTGGCGAACGCCCAGGATGTAGAAATGGCACGAACCTCATGAGCATTAAACCGGTTCGAAACAAGATCGAAGCAGACAAGCGGGAATAAGCCAGCTTGATTGCAAGACAGATCCACGTGTGAACTCGTGGCGAAATGTGCTTCACATATCCAAGATCAAAGCTAGGCCTTCAAAACACTGGGATGCAGCGATAGAACTGCATTTGGGAATAGAACATTGTCTGCATTTTTGATTGAAGATGGATTCCGTATTCCACAGGCATGCGCAAATCACTTGATACCACGAATTTCCATAAAAAAAAAAACGAAATCGTAATTCCAAGATATTTCACCAGGTGTCATGATATCTTGCATAGAATGTGGCAACTGTACAGTCTCTATATCATAGTACGCTGTATTAAGGCGATCTTTCCCATTATTTGATTTTAGACAGTTGTTTTTGGGTGCTTTTTCAGCCGATAACGTTGACCGGAAATCGAAAGTAAGATATGTAAACAAAGTAGTCACCTTTGGAATTTACCCCCATGCAGCTCTGTCGCTGTGTTTTGAAGGAGTTTGATGCCCAAGCTTTGTTCTTCGACATGTGAAGAACATTTGGCCCCAAGTTGTTCTCAGGAAATATTATAGCATCATCCGTTCTGGTACGAATACGATAGAATTCCAGGAACCAGTGGTGCGTGCTGTCAACTCAATGAGTTGATTTTATATATTTTACGTGTTCTATACCCCCAACCTTCATTTTGATCTATAATTTATATATATTTAATTTGAATTTAAGGAATATCAGAGGTGGGAATTTCAACAAACAAAATTCCATCACTCATATAGCACCCTAAGGGGTCGTCCAACCTAACTTGTACATTTTTTGGAAAATTTTCACAATGCCCTAAATACGAATTAAACCGGTGAATAACGACATATTATATACCAAAATAATGACAAAAGTATACAAAACCCGAATTTATCCACTTTTTCAAAAATATTTTTTATTTTTGCTTTTGATGAAAAGGAAATTGCCAGCCGCATTCGTAACGTCAGGATTAACAAGGAATAGATCGGTAATTCAAATGTCTGAGTTGTAAATAAAAGACTCCACACTCCATACTCGGAGAAAGCATATTTATCATTTCATCACCAACGTGATGAGAATGCGCAGGGGAAAATGGATGACCACAAACGCTTCATTCTGTTCGTCCGACACGTTTGTTGTTGACAATGTTGTGATCACGTGGGTTTTGGGGCAAAGTTATGAAATGATTTGATTTCCCACGATCTGAAATCTTCAAACATTTCACTGCTGTGTTTGAATCTGGCAGGCGATGTTATGTACAACTGGGGACACATTCATAAGAAACTATTCAACTGACAATGTGATAATTGCGAGATACAGTCCATAGCAGCGCTGTGGAGATCAAAATCGGTATAATGTGACGCAAGTGTCAGCAAGGGATTAATACGCCACCGATTCGAACTACTATTTGGTTGGTGACAATGATCAAAACAAAGGTAGGAAATTATATTTGTAAACAAAAATATATTCACATCAACATACATAACAGTCTTCACAATTGAATATTTACACCAAAATAATTTTACTGTCGCCGGACTATATTAGTGACGTAAAGAAGGCTTGATGAAGTCTGCTACGAAAAAAGACCAATGTCAAGGAGAATTATCAGAAAGGTTTCTTCCTGTTCACCGAATATACTGACGTCGTACCATCGTAAATTTAAGGGCCTATATCAGGTCCGGCACAAACGCGAAACGACGTATAATACCTAGTTTGGCGTATAATACCCCGAACGAGGTATAAAATTGATGCACAAACACACAAATTGGCTATGAGCAACAGAATCGTGTAAAATCGGGTGCGAAATTAGGTGACGTTGGAAGTGGGTGGGTAAATACTTTGGATATACGTCGAAATTAGAAATGTTCAGCGATGCGAAGTATATTTAAATATGTAAAATATACCGTCACTTTCGGTATTTTTGAAAACACGCCTCAAATAAAGGTTATTTTGCAACATTACACTGAACATTTCATCTGAAAATTCATTTCCGTGTCTTCAAAGCGCATTCGAAAAGCAGAAAATAATTACTCTTTATTTGATTGGTTTAAATTTCGAAACTTATTAAGCATTTAATAACGTGTATCAGTGTCTACTTGAGCAATGTATGGCGACCCGTGATAAACTGAATTTTACCAATATGCATGCAGATCGAGTATTACGGAAATCGAGTACACATCATAGTATTAAAAGAGTTGACGGATGCCAAATCGCCAAACACTTGAAAATGGAAGGAAGAAGATCAGTAGCAAAGAAACAAAGGATGGTACGTATTTTTTTAATGTAAATACCTCTTTACATTTCTTCCATCAGTAACATCGAGGCTGATAAAGCAGGCTAATGGGCAGATTATTTTCCATGTTCTGTCTAATCTGAATTGTAAAACAGGTTTGTTATCATTTCGTTCACAAATGGAATTAAACCATCTACCATGATCTGCGTGCCAGACGGTTCAAATTGAAAAGAAAGAATACAGGATTTTGAAACATCTAAAAATATACATGTGTACCATTGTAGGAGTGCCGACGCGTTTGCATACTTCTCACCTTTTAAACTCAATGAAGCCACATGCAACGTTTTGACTAGTATGCAAAAACGGGCGTACCCAGCAGGTGATGGTGTCAAATCCCCTACAATTGTACACAGGTGTTATGCCATTGAAACAGACTTTACCTATAGTTTGAGATAGATTTTGTCTCTTTCAGGGAAAAGAGCTTGCGGTTATGTGTGGAACACAGGTGTTCATCGAAATTAGGAGTTTAACGGAACAGCAATTTCACTGGGGCACGCCAAAAATGCTGGAGAAATACAAGGTACAAAGTAGATGGGTGATTATGTCCCTTGCACAATACACAGGATTTTCCTGGTTCTTTGGAAGGTTTCCCATCATAAATGAAATATTATGTATACTTTGTTAAAAAATTAAATGGTCACGATTCCCAATTTATTATGGACCCATATACTAAATTTGGTCGAAATCGGACCACTATTTTGCTTGTTGCTAGGGAGTCACTTTGGTCACATAATCATAAACCTGCACATGTGGATTCACATTGTATGATGGGTCCATATCACAATTTTAGGGTGTCCATGACTTCACAGTCCCATCCCTTTGGATTGCCAATGTATTATGGACCCATTTACCGATTGTGTACATAATACGTTGACAATCCAAACGGTTGATGTCACTTGACTATCCTAGCAACCACGTGGCTCCATAACAACGGGTAATCCACTAGGCCAATTTTGACCAAAATTGTTATATGGACCCATCATATGTTGATAGCTAAAACAAAGTTTTGATGTCACATGAATTGCCTAGCAACCAAAACGACTGCCTAGCAACAAACAAACTACTGAGCCAATTTTGACCAAATTTGGTATTTACTCTCAGAATACAGTAGAAATACAGACAGACATGTCAACGATGATGTCACTAGCAACCAAAGTGACTCCCTAGCAACGAACAAACTACAGGGCCGCATTTGAAAAAATTTGGTGTATGTCCAGTATTGGGTATCATTTTTTACATCTTAAGTTGTGTGAAACTTGCAATGGGTCAATGTTTCGGGGGAGGGGGGGGGGGGCTGCTAAACGTTTTTTTTTTTTGGGGGGGGGGGAGGGCTACGCCATTGCTGCTCGATGATGTTCTTCACCCCACCCCGATAATATTTTTTTCGACGCAACTGTTTACGTAAGTTTGGAGCCAGAAATGAAATACTGTTTTTTTTCTTACAGACAACTGAAACAAGTGTTGAACAAATGGAAGATGAGATTACAGAACAAAGCGTTGATGAAGCCATTCCCTCAACATCCTTTTCACCGTCTCTAAGAAATCCGTTCATAAAATGACACAGATGCCAGAAGAGGTTTTGGGTGCTCTGAACATTTGCCGTTTATGTGGTGTGAGCCATGGTTCTGTGAGTGACCAGAAAGGGACATGGATGGGTTGTGATGGCAATGTGTGTGACTATTGGATGCACGCAAAATGCCTCGGCCTTAATGGTGTCACAGACAGACAACTGAAAACATTAAAGTATTACTGTCCAGTAGATAATATCATACCAGATGACCCCAGCAAGGTTCAAAAGGGAAACAAAATAAAGAAATCTAAAAGTTCGTTAACGTTAATTGTTATGTCCAAATTATCGATCAGTGCAAAATTCCTTTCCAGTATTAGATAGGTGGTGGGACGAGTTGATGGGAAACGATACCTCATTCCATCTTCCGCCGTTGGTTTCAAAGTGATATTCAGCATTTTTCATGGGGTGCTTTCTTCATAACTGTTAACCCGGTCATCCACCCTTAGTGACTGGCCACAGCTAGACCTGTTACTATTAGCAGATCTAGTTGTGTGACAGTTACTCAGGGTGGATGACCGAAGTTAATAGTTATGATCCTCTTGGTCTGAACCAGAGCTATACCGTTACATATTCGGTGTGCAGTAACTGGGATTCCGCGTCTTTTATAGCCCACTGCCATTCATATTCAGGTCAGACACTCAGATGCCCAGATAATTTCATCAATGGTGGTCTCTTAACTTCAGTTTGCAACCCCTCTCCATTCGACTGGATGCACTTATTTCACTTCAAACTGGTGATCAGTGGGAGAAAAATTCAATGAATTTGCTTCTTTTCATTATTTTAAATATTTCAATTCTTACCTTCTCTAGTCCATTGAGGTTGCAACAAACACGCAGCCATCTTTTCTGTTGGTAGGCCTGGTGGGATCCACATCTTTTTTTTGTTTTTTTTGTTTTGAGCTTCCACCACGAAATCTCCTTTACTGTTTTGACGTGATGTAGAAAATGATGTTCTATCAACGTAATTTCGAAGAGCATCCGGCATTTGAACTCTTTATTGCCTCTCTCATGAAAATTTCTCGATAAATCGGCATGTTCAATCCGAAGCATAGCAGAGACATTTTAGTTGTACTGCATTGAATTATTTCCGGATTATTCCTTCGGATACTGGCGCAGAAGAGGTGAAGAGCAAAGACATGAGTGAAGATGACTTCAAAAAGGAATTTGAGATTGCAGTTGGCGGAGGATGAAATGCATATATATAGCCCTTCCTCACTAACATTCCCATGACACAGCAGCACATTCTGGCAATATGGAATAATGAGTTCGTCTGCTGTGCCAAAGAGTAATATTTGGAGCATTTGCCATGACTTGTGGTGGTTTGTGGCAGCTTCACAAGTGGAAAGTGCCTTGGCAGATCTGAATCCCAGCATCTGAACAAGGTCTTTGAGTACTACGTCCCATAGCAACTTGAAGAGCCCTCTGGTGATGTTGATTTCCATGTGCCCTGGACCAGGAGTTAAGAGAACATTTCCAAAATTGCGGTCGTTCGGTGTTGTGCTGTTGTCTCGATTCCCGTGGACATCAACTCGGTGTTTGATAAAAGCGTCTTTCCCCATTACAATTATGTCGCATTCTCGACATACCATACTTCTGTCCAACAATCGGGCTCCAAGGACATATGGTAATCCGTCGCAGCCTACTATGGTCCATTTCCTCTCCGTTGATGTGACTGTCACGAATCAGATTGGATAAGACAGATGATACTGATGAGTATGAGCATGGATTTTGCATGTACGGATGTCCCATGGAAACTGATGGTGGAATTGGTGGATGGTGACTATCAACAAATGAATAATGGTCTGTTGAAGTTGAAGACAGAAATGTTGGTTTCGATGAACTGTCAGACTCAAAGTACTTCATGATCGACAGATGTGGCAGTGGATAATGATGAGGGTGGGTTGTCTAACTTATCCTTAATGTCATCCCCGTATCTTACTCTCTCCCTATAAACTTCTCTCAAACGTTTATTAATGAATTTAGACCACTCACGTCTGAACCGGTTGTCCTCTATGTTAGCCATTATCTTCTGCAATAAATCATCACGACCTGCAAGGTTGGAATCATACCAGCTCAATGGTGATAAATCGGCGTTGATTTGGAGGTTGATGTTGATATTCGGCAGGATATGTACTACTGTTGTGATAACGCTGAGTAGTGCCTTAGCATCATAATTTACTCTCCATCTCCTTGCCAAAATCTGGTTATTGTCGAAGTATGTAACAATGTCGCCGGTACGTGGAGACTGTATTGGAACTTTCGAATTGTTGTTAGCCCATGTCAGGAGTGAAGTATAAGAACCTGTAGGATGTACACTGCCGTTCATGTTGCATATCGTCTTGCTGGCGGTTAGGAAGTAGGTAAGTAGGTTTATGGTAAATGACATGGGTCCAATATACTTCAGATTCCGGCAATGGTAAATCTGCTCCAAGATGAGAGAAAGGGAATTAATCTTTTTGGATCTGTCTGCATCAAATAAAGTTGCTCCTTTCAGGAAATTTACGATGACAGCGTTCTTTTCGAATATCCAGTCAATTGGCACATATTTGTCTAGACCTTCTGTGTTTGACATTCTAGTCGCCCCATCTTCCGATTGTCTGTAGATGTTTTGCGCCTGAGACTCACCAAGTGCGAGTGCCATCTGTGCCAGCTGTGTGTTGGAGAATTGTCCGTCTTTCATCGCCTTGATCACAGCATTAACATCAATTTTACATTCCGTAGATGATGATGGCTGTGCTGTGTCTTGCAAGACGAAGTGCTGTTCAGAATACGAAGCACATCCTGTGCATAAATATGTTGCTCTGGCATTTAGCAAATTATTTTCCACCAGTGCAGAAATAGTTTTCTTCCTGTACTTTGCCGCAGAACATTTAAAAAGTTTCACATCTTTTCCCTCTGTGAAGTCATTGTGTCGCTTACATGTACATCCGCATCTTGCCGACATCTTTCAAATCGCGAATGGAGTGCGTTAATTTTGCATTCTGCAGTGCTTTAATACGCTACTGTATGACAGTTTTTCGTGATACATGATCTGCATGCATTTTTGTAAAATTCATGTCAGCGCGGGTTGCCATACATTCCCATTTTGTGTATTGTAACCCGTGATACACGTTATTAAATGCTTAATAAGTTTCGAAATTTAAACCAATCAAATAACGAGCAATTTTCTGCTTTTAGAATGCGCTTTGAAGACACGCAAATGAATTTTCAGGCGAAATGTTCAGTGTAATGTTGCAAAATAACCTGTATTTGAGGCGTGTTTTCAAAAATACCAAAAGTAATGGTATATTTTACATATTTAAATATACTTCGCATCGCTGAACATTTCTAATTTCGACGTATATCCAAAGTATTTACCCACCCACTTCCAACGTCACCTAATTTCGCACCCGATTTTACACGATTCTGTGTTGCTCATAGCCAATTTGTGTGTTTGTGCATCAATTTTATACCTCGTTCGGGGTATTATACGCCAAACTAGGTATTATACGTCGTTTCGCGTTTGTGCCGGAACTGATATAGGCCCTTAAATTTACGATGGTACGACGTCAGTATATTCGGTGAACAGGAAGAAACCTTTCTGATAATTCTCCTTGACATTGCTCTTTTTTCGTAGCAGACTTCATCAAGCCTTCTTTACGTCACTAATATAGTCCGGCGACAGTAAAATTATTTTGGTGTAAATATTCAATTGTGAAGACTGTTATGTATGTTGATGTGAATATATTTTTGTTTACAAATATAATTTCCTACCTTTGTTTTGATCATTGTCACCAACCAAATAGTAGTTCGAATCGGTGGCGTATTAATCCCTTGCTGACACTTGCGTCACATTATACCGATTTTGATCTCCACAGCGCTGCTATGGACTGTATCTCGCAATTATCACATTGTCAGTTGAATAGTTTCTCATGAATGTGTCCCCAGTTGTACATAACATCGCCTGCCAGATTCAAACACAGCAGTGAAATGTTTGAAGATTTCAGATCGTGGGAAATCAAATCATTTCATAACTTTGCCCCAAAACCCACGTGATCACAACATTGTCAACAACAAACGTGTCGGACGAACAGAATGAAGCGTTTGTGGTCATCCATTTTCCCCTGCGCATTCTCATCACGTTGGTGATGAAATGATAAATATGCTTTCTCCGAGTATGGAGTGTGGAGTCTTTTATTTACAACTCAGACATTTGAATTACCGATCTATTCCTTGTTAATCCTGACATTACGAATGCGGCTGGCAATTTCCTTTTCATCAAAAGCAAAAAAATAAAAAATATTTTTAAAAAAGTGGATAAATTCGGGTTTTGTATACTTTTGTCATTATTCTGGTATATAATATGTCGTTATTCACCGCTTTAATTCGTATTTAGGGCATTGCGAAAATTTTCCAAAAAATGTACAAAGTAGGTTGGACGACCCCTTAGGGTGCTATATGAGTAATGGAATTTTGTTTGTTGAAATTTCCACCTCTGATATTCCTTAAATTCAAATTAAATATACACAAATTATAGATCAAAATTAAGGTTGGGGGTATAGAACACGTAAAATATATAAAATCAACTCATTGAGTTTGAAGCACGCTCCACTGGTTCCTGGAATTCTATCGTATTCGTACCAGAACGGATGATGCTATAATATTTCCTGAGAAGAACTTTGGGCCAAATGTTCTTCACATGTCGAAGAACAAAGCTTGGGCATCAAACTCCTTCAAAACACAGCGACAGAGCTGTATGGGGGTAAATTCCAGTGCAGTGCTTTAATACGCTATTGTATGACCGTTTTCCGTGATACATGATCTGCATGCATTTTTGTAAAATTCATGTCAGCGCGGGTTGCCATACATTCCCATTTTGTGTATTGTAACCCGTGATACACGTTATTAAATGCTTAATAAGTTTCGAAATTTAAACCAATCAAATAACGAGCAATTATTTTCTGCTTTTCGAATGCGCTTTGAAGACACGGAAATGAATTTTCAGACGAAATGTTCAGTGTAATGATGCAAAATAACCTGTATTTGAGGCGTGTTTTCAAAAAATACCAAAAGTAACGGTATATTTTACATATTTAAATATACTTTGCACCGCTGAACATTTCTAATTTCGACGTATATCCAAAGTATTTACCCACCCACTTCCAACGTCACCTAATTTCGCACCCGATTTTACACGATTCTGTTGCTCATAGCCAATTTGTGTGTTTGTGCATCAATTTTATACCTCGTTCGAGGTAATATACGCCAAACTAGTTATTATACATAGTTTCGCGTTTGTGCCGGATCTGTATATAAGTAATGAAATTTTGTTTATTTTGAAAATTCTCACCTCTGATATTCCTTCAATTCAAATTAAATATACACAAAATGTACATCAAAATAAAGGTTGGGAGATATAGAACACGAAATACATGTGTCAACTCATAGAGTCGACTGTAGGCACCACTGGTTCCTGGAAATTTGCTACCGTATTAGTACGAGAACTGATAATTTAATATTTCACGAAAACAACTTGTGGCCAAATGTGCTTTACACATCCATGAACAAAGCTAGGGTATCAACAGTCTTCAAAACACTGCAACAGAGCAGCATGGGGGAAAAATCCAAAGCTTTTGCTTTTGTTTACGTGTGAGTATACTTTCGATTTCCGGTCGACGTCATCGGACGGAAAAAGCATGTAAAAACAACGCCGTCTAAAATCAAATAATGAAAAAGCTTGCCTTCATACAGTATACTGTTATTAGATAGGGATTGTACAGTTTCCATATTCAATGCAAGGTATCGTAACACCTGTTGGAATTTCTTGGAATTCCGATTTTGTTTTTCGATGGAAATTCGTGGTATCGAGTGATTTGCGCATGTCGGTCGAGCATGGAAGCCATCTTCAATAAAAAAATGCAGACAGTGTTCTCCTTTTCCAAAATGCAGTCCTTTCGCTGCACTCGAAAGTGTTTTGAATGCCTAGCTTTGTTATTGAATATCTGAAGCACTGAAGCACATTCGGCCTCGAGTTGTTGCGAAATATTGTTTTGTTAGTTCTGGTACGAATCCGACAGCTGACTTCCAGGAACCAGTGGTGAGTTGATAACATGTGTTTCGTGTTCTATACATCCCAACCTTCATTTAGATGTATAATTTGTGTATATTTAATCTGCATTTAAGGAATATGAGAGGCGAGAATTTCAAAATAAACGAAATTCCATTACTTATATTGCCCCTTATATATCTCCCTCGCACAACCACATTATGTATAAGACGAATCAACGTAGATTTTGAGCGCCGTTAGCAACAAAAGGCTGCAAAAATCTGTGTTGACACTCTGTGGACAGAAATAGAAAAAATCCGCAAGGCGGACTAAAATGTCACATGAAAATGTTGAATTACCGAAATGAGACCACAACGTGTCATAACTGTTCAGATAAATGAATATAATAACCAACACAAGTCCGATATTGTTCAGGCCGGTAACCATTCGCCTATAAAATTAGTATTGGTAAGCAGATCAGTTATTAATGTTCTTAAATCTGACAAAACAACAGTCGAGCCTCCCCAAACAGCAACTATGGAAGGCCGATAGTTCGAAAACAAATGAAGCATACCAAATCATGTACATAAATGAATTGGAAGCCAGGATTTCTAAGTGTAGCTGATTGGTGAAAGTATTCTGCATGCAGGACAGGTCATTTTTTGTTGTTTTGGCCACACTTGAACATTCAAATGACACTTGGCAGCTGTCATTGCTCATGCAACCCTTGAAATGAACACATGACACCAAATGAAGTTTGGCAGTTCACCCTTTTTTAGTGTATCAAACTCGTATTTTACCAATTTGATACAGATCTCATGAAAAATGGTACAGGATTGTGTTGGGGGTAAGGTCACAGCACACTCACAAAAGCCACATTGGACATTCATTTTTCATTGATGCACTCTCTCATGACTCCATACTTATTCTTCTGAACCGTATGGATTTGACCCTTGGTGAACTTCATTAAAGGTAAACAAGGAAAATGGAATCCCTTTTGAAATGTAGGCATCCTAAATTACAATAGGTCTTGCGGTCTATTCCTTGCAAGAATGATAAAAAGATTTCTCCGAGTCTGTACTAGGATTGCAGAATTGAACTATTCAACAAATTTAAGGTATTTTATTGTATAAAATCTGGTCGGTTACTTATGCCATAGCAGACTTTCAGGCGGTGCTATCTAACATATGGCAGCAGTTCCATGGCAAATTTCAGTTTCCATATGTTTTATGTTTCATTCCAAACATTTTTGTATAAAATTTATTGGGGGTTATTCATTTTAGGCCTTTTTTAGACTTGGAAGAAAATTTCCTGAAATTTGACCAAATTTACGTTGGACGTCCCCTCAAGCTAAGTGAACCTACGATACCCACGTTACAAGAACCTTCCCAGACGCAGGCTACTGGGTCAAATTTTACCACTAAACTAGTACTTGTTTACCGCAGTAAACAACCACTGTTCGACTTTCTCAGGTTCCCACATGGATATTTCAGTGTAGGGCTGCACGGTATTCAAAACGGAATACCGGTATCGGTATTCAAAAAAATACCGCGGTATACCGGTATATCGAAACCTGTTCAGATATATGAACACAAGTACCACAATCGATACTCGTGGCATCACAGTCGGAACGAATTAGCATGCCTTGATGATGCAGTTCGAAAAATCTTTACCCAACGCAGATGATATCAAAATTTATTATTTTCAAAATTAGTTTATCAGATTTTCCCCCGATTTCAACAAAACTATATCATGTGACCCCTCATTGGAACGAGCTCAACGAGCTCGTTCCAATGAGGGGTCACATGATATAGTTTTGTTGAAATTTTTGAAAATTATTTTTTCAACTGCTGAATTTGTATATTACGATGGCACAAGCAGACGATTCCTTGGAAAAAAGAGATAATATTATTCAGTCGGGGCTACAGTTAAAAATTGTGTGTAAATAAATAATGACGATAAACCGATATTTTTGTAATTGCACCGGTATTCAATCGATATTGGTTTGAATACCGGTATATATCGGTTTATCGATATACCGTGCAGCCCTATTTCAGTGTAATTCCACGAGGACTATGAAAGATATAAGTTACACACTGGTAAACAATTATGTCTTCTACGGGGATTTAGATTCTTACAAGGGATACGAATAATAAAATATTATTTTGAACAAGAATATAAAGATAATCAGTATATGCTCTCACCACGACAACAGCATCGTTCCAGCTCTGTCACTTATAACCAGCCTCGGCAATCTGAGTCGAATAAATGAACAAATCACTGCAAATGACTACGTCACATATCGGGTTCATGCAGGTTCATCAAAAAAAGCGTGGAGAACGTTTCATTAAGCGATGTGACACAAACATTGTCACGTTTTGTGGATGTTCAAAAGATGACTTTAGGGTCATCATCAACCCCTTTGTCAACCACGAAGAGTGACACTTTCACTGTTGGCACCAAACACAGCTAAATATATCGCGTTGCAATGAGCTGCGACGAGTTTGTTTTGAAGGGAAAAATTGTTGACAATATTAAAATTTGAATAACACATTCTGTGAATACTGTGGGGGATGTAGTGGAACTCCTCAACCTCTTCACAGGGGCGTTTTTAATGGCTATCCTGTTATTTTTAAAATGACGCACCTGCCGAGTTAACCCTCTAACCAAACTAATTAATGCACCCTCCACGTTATTTACAAATTAGGCAGCTGAAAAATGTATTTTTAAAAATATTTCAACAAAACAATGTCAAGTGACCCTCCTTGGAACGAGCTCGTCGAGCTCGTTCCAATGAAGTGTCACATGATATGGCTTTGTTGAAATTTGTTGAAAAATTAAAAAAAAAAACATTAAAATAATAAATTTTGATATCCTGTGCGTTGGATAAAGGTTAATTTATTATTTATTTGGGTTTAACGACACTTACGACAGCCAAGGTCACCTCATGTCTGATAGACGAAGCCGGAGAGAACCACCGACCAACGGCGAGCAACTGTCAGAAAATGGTTTGAACCCATGCTGTCCATAGTAGTGGACCTCCACCCTCAAGCACAGGTTACCAGGTCCTGTGTTTTTCCAGTAAAGCAGAATTTTATGACCTCGGTAAACATGAACACCTTCTCTTCTCGCGTTTCCCGCAGGGACAACTGGTGTTATGTTGTGATGTAATACAGTATTGGGTGTTATTTATTGATGTTTCAATATCACTATTTTTTTAATTTATTTATTGATGTTTAAAGTCACATATTTATGCACAAATGGCTAATCATGACCATGACAATTTTACAGGTGGAGGAAGCCGGAGTACCCGGAGAGAACCACCGAGCAACGACGAGCAGCTGCCAACATCGTAACTCCGCACTGCAGCACAGGCAGGGTTAGATTGGTTGAAGACATGCGTACCATAGACGTGCAGTACGCCTTAGTACACGGCGCCATCGTGCCCCCACGCGGGCAATGGAGATGAAGTGTCTTGCCCAAGGACACAACGCGGTTGCCGCAGGTGGGATTCGAACCGAGGACCTCTCGGCTTGCAGCCTGCACCTCTACCTACTGAGCCACCGCGCTCCCTTCAAGATCACTGCCTGCGTCTATTGCTATGACCACAACATAGGTATGGAGTCGAGTTTAGCCAACCTTTTATGCCCATGCTACCCAGTTTGGGGGGATTTCACCGAGGCGTTTGTTGGCGAGGCCAATTTTACTTGCAAAGAAAAAAAAAATTTATTGGGGCTTAACCCTTTACCCAACGCAGTCGATATCAAAATATATTATTTTAAATATCATTTTTTTAATTTTTTAAAAAAATTCAACAAAATCATATCATGTGACCTCTCTTTGGAATTTAGTATTTTTTCTGCTGCTGAATTTGCATATTACGCGGGCAGATGTGGCTGATTCGTTTGGTAAAGGGTTAACGACACTTGCGACAGGCAGGATCACCTCGTATCGGACAGTTTTTCGGGTGGAGGAGGCTGGATTACCCGGAGGACAACCGAGCACTAGCGAAAAACTGCCAGACTCTCCAAGTTACTAACGCCACTCATGCAGGATTAGCATGTGTTGAAGACAAGTGTACCATCGACGTACAGTACGCCTTAGTACACAACACCACCTTGCCTCCACGTGGGTAATCAGGATTAATTGCCTTGCTCAAGGACACAACGCAATTACCCCTGGTAGGGGATCGAACCGTCGACCTTTCGATTTGAAGTCCAATACCGCAACCACTGAGCCACCGCCCTCCTAAAGAAAAACTTATTCATCAAGATGAACAAGCACTACTCAACTCCTCCGTACGTAGCCACGGGGTTCTTATGGAGTTCACACTGGGTAACCGGTTATGGCCATTAGGTTTGTTACATAATCAGTTGATGGAATGTAAAACAGAAACAACATCTGTACCCATGCCACCAGCCAAGCTAATTCCATTCTCACTAGACACTATCACTGTTGGAAGGAAATTTAAAGTTTCCAGGTCATATCAAAGATGAGCTGTTGCTATCGGCTAGCCCTGTGCAGTGCCTAATACCGATTGTACTCGCATCCGTTTCTGTTTTTGAACCATAATCCTCACTGGGTAATATTCCAACTACATCATCAAGGCATCTACGAAGGCATGCCTAGATGATGTAGTTGGAATATTTTATCAGTCGGGACTTGAGCCATCACAGTCGGAACAAATCAGATTTACAGTACATTTCCCCAGTCAGTATTCTTCAAGACACCCCTGATTCGATTCGAAAGCGATTCTAATTCGATTAAAGACCTGATTCGATTCGAAGCAAAACTAGATGATTCGCAGGCCCCTACAGTACACTTTAGTACACAACACTACCCTGCCTCCACGTGGGTAATCGGGATTAAGTGCCTTGCACAAGAACACAACGCAATTACCCCTGGCGGGTATCGAACCGTGGAATCATTCGATTTGAAGTCCATTACACGCATTCATCATAGTGAACAAGCACTGCTCAACTCCTCGGGGTTCCCACGGGGTTATCACGGTTCCCGTACGTTGCCGCGGGGTTCACATGGGGTTCCCGCTGGGTAACCGAACATGGCAGTTAGATTTGGTACTTAAAGCGTTGATGGAATGTAGATATTGTCCCTTGAGTGGAACAGGGTGTGGTCTGCAATGTGTTATGTGGAGGATAAAAAACGATCTAATGTTGGATCGGCGAGAGAAAGCTACTCTCTCCTATATCCAACACCAACGAGTTATTTATCCAACTAAAACTGTTTGTTGGTGCATAGTTCAATAGATGTTAAGGGAGGGCGGTGGCTCGGTGGTAGACTGTTGGACTTCTATGCTAGAGGTTCCGAGTTCGATCCCCGTCCGGGACGACCCACATTGTGTCCTTGGGCAAGGCAATTTATCCCGGCGCGATGGCGCCGTTTAATAAGGCACATTGGACGTCGATTGTGCACATGTCTTCAACCGCTGTAACCCTGCTTGAGCGGAGCTTGAACAGAGTTAGAATGTTGAGGAACTGACAGTTGGTCATCGATGCTCAGTAGTTCTATCCGGGTACTCTGCTTCCTCCACCCGTAAAACTGTTACGGTCACAAATAGCCATGGTGCATAAGTATGTGATTTTAAACACCAATAAATAAATAAATAAATAAATAAATAGATAGATATAAAATATAGAACAGTTAGCTTTACAACTATTAAGCACGGGATAGTCCAACCATATACCAATGAATAACTTGTTCCTCTCAAGGGACGATATCCTACTCCAATCATTTCAACCAATCGTATTCAAGAAACAACCATCTCAGTCCTAGAAGCCGCTGTATACAACCCTATTGTTCATTCTGGAATCACTATGATTGCTTAACAGGTGCCACGGAGGTTTGGAACGGGAGTTGTGGATTTCTGATGCCGTGTTGGACAGTTTCCTAGGTGGAGGAAGCCGGAGCACCCAAAGGACCCAGAGGTACCATCAGCAACGGCGAGTAAAAGTCGGGCTCTGTAACTCACTAATAAGGCACAAGTGGAGTTAATATCGGTTTTAGACAAGTCAACAGGCGTCGTGCCTTAAGTCTTAGTATGCGGCCCTGCGAAACTTCGAGATTCGATTTCGAATTTTAAATTGCTATTCGCTTCGATTTGAATCGGCTGCACGACTCGTTTCCATCCGAATCTTTTCACCGGAATGTAGCTTGACATCAGCCATCTTCGTTGTCTCACAATGCCTATAATTCTGGTGGAAATTGTACATAAATATTGAAGACTGGGTGCAGTTTATCTAAGCAGAAACAGCTGACCCATGCCACCAGTCATGCTAATTCCAGTTTCACTGGACACTATCACTGCTGAAAGAAAATTTTAAGTTTTCAGGTCATATCAAAGATGAGATGTTGCTATCTGCTGGCCAAGTACCTATGATACTCGCATCCGTTTCTGTTTTTGAACAATGTATCCTTACTGGGTAAGATTCCAACTATATATACGAATGGATGCCTTAGTGATGTAGTTGGAATATTTTATCAGTCGGGACTTGAGCCATCACTGTCGGAACAAATCAGGTTTACAGCACCTTTCCCCAGTCGGTTTTCAAGACACCCCTGATTTGATTCGAAATTCGATTCGAATTCGAACAATAGACCCGATTTGCTTCGAAGCGAAAATGGGTGATTCGCAGGTCCCTATGTCAGTACACAACACCACCGTGCTTTCGCATACGCAATCAGAACGAAGTAAGGACACGACGAAAACGACACGGGTCAGGATCGAGCCGCCGACCTTTCGATAACAAGACCATTGCTCTAAACAATGAGTCTCCGTGCCCCCTGTTCTTCATCTAACGCTTCCCAAATACGACTAGAAGATAGCACTTGCAAAAACATCTCTTGAATAAGTAAAAAACATCCAAAATACAGTTATGACCCCTCATTGCAACGAGCTCGAAAAGCTTGTACCAGAGAAATGTGATGGTCTACATTGGGAGGGGGGGGGGGGGTGATTGAACAATAATAAAAAATCATTTTTTTTTGCGAATAGCACGTGCATTTAGGGTTGGCACGTTTGGTAAGTGGTTAAATTCGGACCCAAATACTATGGATGGATTATAGCAAAAGGCAAGTAGTACCTCATTATTCAGGAACAAACATTAATGTCCGAAGTAAGAACATTGTTTTGGGGGTTTCTTGTGATAATTGAGTAATACACTCATTTGAGCCAATAGATATACCGATAATCTCTTAGCATAGAAATTGAGATTTGTTCGTGTTTGACATTATTTTGTAGCTTTTGAATACGATAGCCATGGAAAATGGATATTATTGGTAAAAGAGGAAATTTTTCAAATTTGCCAAAAAGGTGACGGAGCGAACTGATATGGGTTCAATATCGAGTATTTGACCCGTTATTGTTAATTACAGCTCGACAACGCCTTCTCATGCTCCCAATCAGGTTCCAGATGGTCCTTTGTTGGATGTTGTTCCATTCTTGGACCAGCATGGCACCAAGCTCATGGACACTTCTTGGTTGGACTGGTAGGACGGAAATTGCAAGCTGCAACTCATTCTAGACATGGATTGAGGTCAGGGGATCTTGCTGTCCAGTCCATACGCTCAATCCCCTCCCTCTGTCGGTACTCCCGGACAGCATGGGCAACATGAGGACGAGTATTATCGTCCACCAGAATGAATCTATCACCTATCAATCTATCTATTCTCGTGTCGCACAATAACACCAAAATATCTGGCGATGTTTGTCCCCTTAGGTAATATTTTGTAACTGGACCTTTTGGGGGCCTAAGGAGGGCCCTAAATGGGGTCCGATTGGGGCGGTTGAGATCTCAATCTTCTTTATTCCTCGGGGCCACCCATCAACACCAAAATATCAGGTGGTTTTTACCTACTTTGGTGATATTTTGTAACTGGCCCTTTTTGGGGCCTCAGTAGGGCCCCTAAATGTGGTCCGATTGGGGCGGTTGAAGCGTCAATCTTCTTTATTCCTCAGGGGCCACCCAACCAACATTAAAATATCCCATGATTTTAACCTACTTTTGTGATATTTTGTAACTGGCCCTTTTTGGGGCCTTAGTAGGGCCCCTAAATGTGGCCCGATTGGAGCGGTTGAGGTGTGAATCTTCTTTATTCCTCGGGGGCCACCCATCAACACCAAAATGTCCCGTGATTTTAACCTGCTTTTGTGATATTTTGTAACTGGCCCTTTTTGGGGCCTTAGTAGGTCCCCTAAATGTGGTCCGATTGGGGTGGTTGATATTTGAATCTTCTTTATTCCTCGGGTGCCACCCATCAACACCAAAATATCCCGTGATTTTAACCTGCTTTGGTGATATTTTGTAACTGGCCTTTTTTGGGGCTTATTAGTGTCGCTAAATGTGGTCCGATTGGGGCGGTTGAGGCCTCAATCTTCTTTATTCCTCGGGGGCCACCCATCAACACCAAAATATTCCGTTATTTGAACCTGCTTTGGTGATATTTTGTAACAGGCCCTTTTGGGGCCTTAGTAGGGCCCCTAAATGTGGTCTGATTGGGGCGGTTGAGGTGCCAATCTTCTTTATTCCTCGGGGGCCACCTATCAACACCAAAATAACCCGTGATTTTAACCTGCTTTGGTGATATTTTGTAACTGGCCCTTTTTGGGGCCTCAGTAGGGCCCGTAAATGTGGTCCGATTGGGGCGGTTGAGGCGTCAATCTTCATTATTCCTCGGGGGCTACCCATCAACACCAAAATATCCCGTGATTTTAACCTGCTTTGGTGATATTTTGTAACTGGCCTTTTGGGGGCCTTAGTAGGGCCCCTAAAAGTGGGGCGGTTGAGGCGTCAATCCTCTTTATTCCTCGGGGGCCACCTATCAACACCAAAATATCCTGCGATTTTAACCTGCTTTGGTGATATTTTGTAACTGGCCTTTTTGGGGCCTTAGTAGGGCCCGTAAATGTGGTCCGATTGGGGCGGTTGAGGCGTCAAGCTTCTTTGTTCCTCGGGGCCACCCAGCAACATCAAAATATCCCGTGATTTTAACCTACTTTTGTGATATTTTGTAATTGGCGCTTTTTGGGGCCTTAGTAGGGCCCCTAAATGTCGCCTGATTGGGGCAGTTCAGATGTCAATCTTCTTTATTCCTCGGGGGCCACCCATCAAAACCAAAATATCCCGTGATTTTAACCTGCTTTGCTGATATTTTGTAACTGGCCTTTTTGGGGACCTTAATAGGGCCCAGTAAATGTGGTCTGATTGGGGCGGTTGAGGAGTCAATCTTCATTATTCCTCGGGGCCACCCATCAATACAAACATATCCCGCGATTTTAACCTGCTTTGGTGGTATTTTGTAACTGGCCCTTTTTGGGGCCTTAGTAGGGCCTCTAAATGTGGTCCGATTGGGGCGGTTGAGAAGTCAATCTTCTTTATTCCTCGAGGACCTCCCATCAACACCAAAATATCCCATGATTTTAAGTTGCTTTGGTGATATTTTGTAACTGGCCCTTTCTGGGGCCTTAGTAGGGCCGATAAATGTGGTCCGATTGGGGCGGTTGAGGCGTCAATCTTCTTTGTTCCTCGGGGGCCACCCATCAACACCAAAATATTCCGTTATTTTAAACTGCTTTGGTGATATTTTGTAACTGGTCCTTTTTGGGGCCTTAGTAGGGCCCTTTAGAGGAGTCAATCTTCATTATTCCTCGGGGCCACCCATCAATACAAACATATCCCGCGATTTTAACCTGCTTTGGTGATATTTTTTAACTGGCCCTTTTTGGGGCCTTAGTAGGGCCTCTAAATGTGGTCCGATTGGGGCGGTTGAGAAGTCAATCTTCTTTATTCCTCGAGGACCTCCCATCAACGCCAAAATATCCCGTGATTTTAACTTGTTTTGGTGATATTTTGTAACATGCCCATTTGGGGGCCTTAGTAGGGCCCTAAATGTGGTCCGATTGGGGCGGTTGAGGTGTCAATCTTCTTTATTCCTCGGGGGCCACCCATCAACACCAAAATATCCCGTGATTTTAACCTGCTTTGGTGATATTTTGTAACTGGTCCTTTTTGGGGCCTTAGTAGGGCCCTTTAATGTGGTCCGATTGGGGCGGTTGAGGTGTCAATCTTCTTTATTCCTCGGGGCCACCCATCAATACCAAAATATCTCGTGATTTTATCCTGATTTGGTGATATTTTGAAACTGGCCCTTTTTGGGGGCCTTAGTAGGGCCCTAAATTTGGTCTTCTTTATTCCTCGGGAGCCACCCATCAACACCAAAATATCCCGTGATTTTAACCTGTTTTGGTGATATTTTGTCACTGGCCCTTTTTGGGGGCCTTAGTAGGGGCCCCTAAATGTGGTCCGATTGGTGAGGCTGAAGCGTCAATCTTCTTTATTCTTCGGGGGCCACCCATCAACACCAATATCCCGTGATTTTTTTTTTTCGAATTTGAATGTCGAATAAGGAAACGGGAATAAGTAACTAAATTCATAGCACTAATTATACGGTATAATTAAATTGCGTGGAGTCAGTGAGGATTGCCTTGCAACACATTGAGAAGTTTAGGATTGAGTTTGTGAGGACTGCCTCGCAACTCTGCTGAAGCGCGATTGAAACGCGTTTAATAAGACCTATACAACAAAACCCTCCACAGACTCCAGGATAGTGAATCAATGGTAGCTGAACGAACTCCGAACCCCTAACAGAAAAAACAAAATAAGCCACATCTTATCTTTTTGAAAGCGGCACATACTAAGATCGAAGAGCTCGAGACGAAAGTGAAAGTTCTCAGGGCGTGGCCGAGAAGCAAGATGAGACAATAACTCAGTTAACGGACGAACTTGAAGATCTTCATCAGTATGGTCGCAGAACAAATCTCCGCATCAGTGGTATTCCTTAGACGAGTGGGGAAACACCAACAGCATAGTTATCGATGTTGCTAAGAAAGTAGGGGTCGACCTGACCCTGAATGACAACTCGCGCAACCATCGTGTTGGTCCTAGGTAAAGAGGCGGGCAGCCCGTTAGAGACCGCAGTATTATTTTTCGTCTTAGCAGTTACCGCACATGTGACAAAATTTACAGAGCCTGTTATAAGCTAAAGGGGGGCCAGGTTTAGTACCACTACAACTGACTCTTCATCAGGAAACCGTCCCATTCCTGTGTACATTAACGAGGACCTGACAGCAACCAGAGCGTCTATTGCCCAACGAGCCCGGAAACTTGCCAAAGACCAAAATATTGTTGACTCGTGAGCATTGATGGAGTTATCTTCACAAAGTCTAAAGATAGTTCGGTTAAACGCATTACTACTCTGTCACAACTATCAGAACTTGAAAACTCGTTAAGAGTACGCCTAATATTGACCTAGATAGATCACAGTCTCAAATTATATAAAATAAAACACACTGAATTGTCGTGAAACATCAACATCGGAATGGTGGAAAGCCTTAAATTATATATTGGCAGTAATGCATCAGGAATCCCACCAATTATCCATCAAAACAGAACGTATCCCACAAATAAGGAGAAAGCAGAGGTATTCAAATAATATTTCAGCTCTATCTCAACTGCGGACGCCTCAGGTGCCTCCCTGCCAAATCTTGTTTCGAATGCCCCACATATAATCGATAGCATAACCATTCACTGTTGTAAGTATACGAAGCGCTGAAATCCCTTAATGTCTCCAAGGCAACTCGTCCTGACCTGGTAAGACCACGTCTACTAAATGAATGTAAATCATCGTTATCTGAACCACTTTCCATACTATTCAATCTTCTTCTGAGTTTCCCGTCTCCTTGGAAGAAAGCTAATGTGTCGCCAGTACTCAAAACATCCTCCTCAGATGTTGTCACAAACTATCATCCGATATCACTTATCAGTTCTATTGGTAAGATATTTGAGAAGTGTGTCTTCAAACAGTTGTGGAAATTCTTAATCGATAACAATGTTTTGAGTCAATTCCAGTCAGGGTTCACTCCCGGTAACCCGACCGTACTTCGACTAAATGATCTGTATGATGAATTCTGCTGAGCCCTAGATGAAGGTAAAGACGTAAGGGTAGTTTTTTGTGACGTAAGTAAAGCCTTTGACAAAGTATGGCACGCTGGTCTCATTCACAAGCTCGATAAGATTGGTGTGTCCGTTGACCTTCTTACGTTTCTAAACTCTTACCTTTCCAACAGGGCCCAGCGGGTTGTTATTGCTTCCGAGACTTCATCCTGGAAACCCATTTACTCTGGAGTCCCTCAAGGGTCGATCATCGGTCCCCTTCTGTTCCTTATATATATTAACGACATTACTGAAAACATAATAAGCAGTATCGATTCTTTGCGGATGTCACGTAGAAGTGTATTCCAAAAGCTTATAGCTTATTGTTGAACCCCTTACATTCATTCTTGAATTCTGTTGTTCCGTTACATTGTATACCATTAATTTCATGAGTTGTTCCTTTTTATCTGTTTGTGTGATGTATACAATTGTCACTTTCAGTAATACATATTGTTTAAACCAAAACAAGTCACAGTAAATTAAAATCACTCAACCTATTTAAAATGCGTGGAGTCAGTGAGGATTGCCTCGCTTCTCATTGAGAACTTTGGGATTGCGTCTGTGAAGATTGCTTCGCAACTCGGCGTGTGGGGAGTGGGATCCGAAGAAACCCACCCCTCACCCCATCCATAGCAACAATCACAAAACAGTCACAATATACAATAGCGGGTGCCTATCTTTCTCTCTACCTATAACCTACAACTTTTTTAATTAAACATTCTCAAATCTTCTTGCAACACCCTTATCAAGAAGGAGCATGGAAATAGTAGATGAAGCGAAGGAGGAATTGGTACAAGCTACCTCTCTTTTAACATACACAGGACTGAAACCACCAAACACCAGGCTAGGATTGAAATAAGCCTGTCTGGCAGGGAAGAGTGTACATTGTATATAAATAAACGTTTGAATAAAGATTTAACAGCCTTTTTAGTAGCTTTCGGGTGTATGTCTGTGAGAGGATGTGTGTGTTTTGGATTTGTTTTCTATGGGGGGGGGGGGGGTCCTCCGATCACCCCGTCACATCTGCTTCCCCTGAAGGAAGACCAGATGGACAAGGCTCAGCCCTTATTAGTGTGGGTCCCCATGTATTTTCGTGTTTTTTTTTCGTGCCAAAATCGGTTTTTGGGTTTAGTATCAAGGTTTAGAGGTCCAGAAATATGAAAAAAGTTGTCTCCATTTTTTTCTATAAGGGGAACATACCCAATCTGAGGTTACAAAATTCAAAGAGCGTTTAATGATCAAAAACTTAAAAAAATAAATATAGGGCAGGATATTTTTTCTTAAGTTTCCTAAACCATACCATTTATATGTAAGATGTATACCAGCATCCTATTAAGGATATAAAATGTCTCTTTGGTGTATAATAATACATGAATTGCCCGATGTAGAGGTTGGGGGGGGGGGGGGGGTAAAAAAATTTAATTTCGCAAGTTTTTTGTAATAAAAAGTTATCGACTGACAAGGTATAAACTGAATGTCTCACATATATAGAGTGCACTGTGATTGGTAGATTGAAATAAAATTACTTCCAGCTAGATAAAATTTTGGCCTAAAATTGTCAAGAATAAAAACGGTAACACCAACCGAACAGCAGCTCACGTTTTGAAACTTTTAAACAAAGATTTGTTTCTTAACAAATTATATAAAACATACAATACATAACTCAATTAGGTAAAATTGAGAATCAAAAATTAGGTTTGTTAAATAAAAACTATCTTTCAAGTCTTATAGACACTGTATCACACTAGGAAATGACTAGATATGCATGGTGGTCAACCTCCTCTAATCACACCGTTCCTCTGTATCACTGTCATCACTGTCACATACATCAAGCATATTGGACAAATTCTGGCAGTCATTACATTTGCATAGTGCACTGCATGGAAGCTTATTTCTAAGACAGACACAGAGGTGTTCTTTGATGCACTGGCCTTTACACCCACATTTCACCAGTTCCAAAACACTTTTAGTTGCTGGAAGTTCGGTTGAACGCATTGCAACCAGTTCGTCATCTTTGTTTAACTCCCATCCATTTTCAACGGCTAAGGGAAGTTCTGGATTCGTGTTTGGTATATTATTTCCACACAAGGACCACGTAATTTGCCAGTTTTATGTGTAGACTTAGAGCTCCAGGGGTTGGCGGCAGCTTCTCACCCTCAAGATGTTTATGCTTGAATAGTTCCCACAGCAAACCTTGAACATTAGTGAGTGGAGAGTTTGGTGCATAAACTTTACACACAAATTTCTCAATCTGAACTGTGTCTTCACCTGATAATACAGAATCTGTCCCTATGTCCCCAAGAGCTTCCAATGTAGCCATATCCTTCTCAACATCTAACTCTAAGAATGTCTTCGTCCATGTCCGCTTAGTAATACCACGGAACTTTCCGCCCCAGTCAGCTCCAGATAGTGCATGCAATCCTTGAACACACTTTGATTTCTGTGTGTCAAGAGCATCGACTATACAATTTACATGAATAATTCTGTCTGCTTTCACAACAAAGTTCACTTTAACATATGTTTGAGGCAACAAAGGAAAACAGTCGAAAAGGGCTAGCACGTCAGTATCTACAGAAAAAAACATCAATTGATAGAGGGGTTTTCGAACGCACATGATCACCATTCCACTGTGACGCTTCTTCATGATTATGCTTCTCCATTCCATTCGTAATAACAGCAGCATTATTCCCCCAGACTGATGTCCCAGCAACAACAATCATACGGTGAGATCGATGCTCAAGTGCATCTAACAACTTCTTTGAGAAGTACTCCGTTAACTCTGATTTAGTTTCAATATGGGATAAGAGGACTTTCATGGTAACTCCTGACAAATGTGTGTGATCATCAATCTTGAATTTTGTTGGGACACCCACAGAAGATGTTCGTTTCCGTCTAGTTTGTTCCTTCAATGAATTGGTCAAGTGTCTGTCAAACACTACACGTGTTTCGTCATATGATTTCGTTTTACTTTCAACCATACGAACAAATGTAGATGCCAAATCAGCACAAGTTATAATCTGGGCAGTTTTCTTTATCTGCTGAACAAGCACCATTCCGTCAATAATTAACACACGGTTGTGCTCAAAACTTGTTTCAGAACACGAATGTGGTAACTTTTCTAATGCATTTAAGAGTGTACTTTTTTCAGTAGGAAGATATAGAAACCCATCTGTTGAGAAGAGTGATCGCGGCAGAATTCAAAATTCATACTTTCCAATGGCTTCTGGCAGACTGTTGACTGTTGAATCACCAAGAACCTAGCCAGCAGCTGTCGCTCTTTTCTTATTCCTATCACCTGCTGTCCCATCTTACATTTAGGTTTCTTGTGGCATGTGTTAAATGTCTTAATCTTGCTTTTGGAAATTACATCCCACATGGACCCAGACGAATTTGGTAACAGCCTTTCCTTCACAAATGATTTGTAAATTGTATCTCCCTTCTCATCTCTCTTGACAATGTCATCGTGTGCTAACTCTGGAACAAGCATTTTGGACGTAAGGTTCATCAAAGCGGAATCTTCATTGAATGGATTGCTGTTACAGGTTTCCATGATAGCTGTCCTCGGTTTATTAGAATTGTCTGACAACCTGGATGCCATACTGCCTGCCAACTGATAGTGCTCGTGTCTCTTATTTGGACCAGTATTGAATTTGCTTTGGAACTCGTTTGCAATTCTTGTCAGTTCGGGTGCAATGAGGAAATAGTTGTCCAGTGCTCCTTCATCGCGTGTTATTCCTGTGATGCCGCCTACACCCTTTAAGTCTTTTATGTGCTGCTCAAGACATTGGTCAACAAATAGACTTGTTGAAGGAACACCACTTTTTTAAACAACAAAGTACCCACTTTTCAGCGATTCCCAAGTTGCAGGGTCTGCTTTTTCCAGTGCTAACATATCTCCAATATAAACTGGTGTGAATCTTGCATAATTATACAAGTCATGAGCAAAAAAGTACTTCACTTGCTTTTCAAGACTTGCAAGGTGCAATTCCCATAATCCTTCTCGGCTTGCACGGATGAAGCACAACAGGAGTCCAAACTGCTGAAGATAATTATGAAAATATTTTCCAAGATGTCTCAATTTAGTAGTATGAGTTTGCATTGATTTTTGCAAATCACATTCTGAAAACAGTTTTATGACCTCCTGGTGAGTTTTTACTAAAACATCAATGTCACGATTGGCTAGGGCATCTTTAACACAGTTCAGTTTTGAGTTAATATCTCCGCCGATCCCATCAGAACCACATACTGCTTCGAAATACAGTGCCCATAAGGCAATCGCTAGTGTCAGATGAAACTCAATTCCACGCTTGTATAATTTGCCAGTAAATACTTGGCACAGCACCACAGGAGAAAAGATATTGTTTTTAGAAACAAGCGCATCAAGACCAGAACCTTCTACATACTTCCCAGTGCATGGAGCAATGCGAAGACAATATGTAGTTCTCCCATGCGAAGGACCCTCTTGTTTGAATTTCCACTTGATGATCGTATTTTCACTGCTCTCTGATATAAGTCAAGGTCCAAAGTTATAACAGTTTGTCTATCTGGCCCAACGACTACTGCTGATATATTCATCGCCATTCATTCTCTAACCTATTTGCATGAATATTCAGATGCTATTCTTGCATGGTACCACATCGTATTGAGTATTTCTCCATTCTTCCCAATTTTGATCATTTAACGCTCTTTATTTTAAAGAAATTGCCTTAACTTGACAAATACTTGGCCACTATGTTGTCTTTTTGCATTATATTCAAGACAAATACAACCAACTACTGTGGTTTAGCATTATATGGAACTTTTAATATGCCCCAGTTTATTTGATATGTTTTATGAGACAAAACCTAACATATTTATACATTTGAAAAATTGGATATCACCTATTATAAACTTCCCATTTGGGGTTATAATTGTGCAAACTGGCCCAGAAACCACTCAAAATGATTCTCTAATCATTGGGCATCATGCATTTGTGATAATATTGCCCCTTTTGTTGAACATTTTCTGAAAAAAATTGAAATTGTAAAAAAATATAGAAAAAATACGGCAAAATTTGACATTTTGGCCGACATTTTGGCCACCATTTTGAATTTATTAAAAAAAAAATTTGCGCAAAGTTTAAGCCTACCAATATAGCAACAAAGTAGGTTGGACTTTAGCAACTGCTTCTTCATATTTTATAACTTTATTTAACATTGAAATAACCAGTACTATTAAAAAATCATTTAACGCTCTTCATGTGAAAAATACACCTTCTGGCACTCGGAAAAAATGGAGTCAAACTCTGTTATGCTCAGGGAACCCAGCAGAACAGAATAAAACCATAAAATCAACTTTGGCACAAAAAAGCGACTGTTTGGGTTTCTTTTTTTTCTAAAATAACCATCAAACTACGGTTTCAGTATTACCATAAATATGCCCACTTCTCTAAGCAAACACGGAGCAGGACTCTTGTAGTTATGCAAAATTCCTAGCCATCTTCCAGTTTGAGGTTCTCTGGGATCTCAACCCACTACCCGACTGTCAGTCGCACACTCAAACTTAATAAGATTATTGGCCCTCGCTTCCGACTCTCATGGATTTATAAGTAAATAAAGCTATAAAGCAAATAAAGTTTTCGGGTCGCAAGGGATTTCAATCCCACATTGTCCCTGTGCGCCTTCGGCGCGCAGAAACTTTTCGTTCATCGGGTCATCATACTTGTTACAACTCGTTACGACCATGACGAGAAAGTTTAATTCGAAAATAAAGTATCCTTGTGGGGAGTGTGTGGAAAACTGCGTTTCCACCAATCGTTTATTTTGTGTGAATGTCAAAATTGGCTACATTCAAGTTGTCAGGACATTTCCGATGACAAATTCAAGAATAGAGTAAATGTCATGAAGATTACATTTCCAATAAATGTGCCAGCTCTGGAGATTACTGCAGAGGACTGCAAAGATTGAGCAAGGTAGGTTTTTCACATTTTCTGCTACTAAACACCACATGGGACGTCACCACACTTTCCGCTTATAGCCGTTGCACACTAAATGCGATGCGAGCATTGCGATAATGTAATAAATCGCGATTTTTCTCCTGAGCATGTAATTTCGACATAGTGTAAGGGTTCTGATTTCAGCTGTTGTATGGAACAAAGATAATAATTAGGATAACGACGTAAAGACCAATTGGCAAACTGAAGCATAAAATCACTGAATTTAATTTTAACGCAACGATTCGTTTCGTCAAAATTATATTCAGTGATTTTAAGTTTGAGTTTGTTAATTGGTCTCTTTGTAGTTAATCTTTGTGTTTGCACCTGTGAAAGCTCACTTAAGAGGCATCAAACGTCGTCAAAGCTACACACCAAAGAACAAATTATTATTTATCACTTTGTTGCAACGCACAGAACGCTCTCAACGTATCTTGTGTGCATCGGCCTTTTTGGACTAGCGGGCATGGCAACCGACTGAAGTGGTCCATAAAGCGAAAGTTTGCTGACGGCCCTTATGATTCCTATCAAAAATTGTTAATAAATCGTCCCCTGAGTTCCAATGTGTTCTATGTGCCAGTAGGCACATAGAACACACTGGAACTCGGGGGACGAAATGTCGGAAGTCGGCAAAATTATCGTCCAACTGATTGTTTTAATCATATAGTCTTATAATTAATCACAATTTCTGCTAAATATCACAAGAGCCGTCAACATACCTTCAGCGTATGGGCCACCTGTTTTTAATGATTAGTCCTAATTCACTCGGTGGGGAGGAGAGTAAAAAATGGCTGTTTCTTCAGTCTCCACCACGGAAAATATTTCAAAATGAGAGCTTAAATGGTGCATTCAGAAACCGTTTTGCGGAAAAATTTATTTTCCCACCAATGATACACCATTTCGGCTCTTATTTTAGAATATTTTCTGACGATATGACCAGGTATGGCTTCGCGGATTCGACGCTTATAGAAAACTATTGAAGAGAGATTTCAGACTTAGAAGGGGGGGGGGGGGGGCAGGGTAAAAAGGTTGCCAGAGAAAGAATCATTGTGGACTGGAATCGAATTGGGGAGAAGGAGTCAAAGCAAAGCGGCCCTTGGGTGGCTTGCGTGACAAAGAGAAGACAGAGTTTGAGGACTACCTTGATGGCACGTTTGGGGGGGGGGGGGGGCACTGCTGTTCAAACTAAGGTCGAGGTCGTTGGAGCTTCGGGGAAAATTGGGAAAGACGGCGAAAAGGAGTGCCAAATGTGTCATTTGGGAGTTGCAGAGACTTTGGAACACTTTTTCGTAGAATGTCCAAAATACCTATCCGATAGAACACGATTCACTGAGAGGATAATGAGGAAGTGAGATGGGAGAATGAAGGATAGGTGGATGATTGGTTGACAATATTTTATTTCCAAACAAACAATATAAAAAGTACAAAAAACAGAGATTACACAATAATAACATAAACTTTGAATTGGAAAATGGATCCAGCAGAAAGCTAATGCTTGTGTAAGCTGTCTCCACCTTAAGATTAAACGTTGGAGTATGAACGTCCAAAGATCACTTTTTGTCGTACCTGTAAAGTGGTAATCTGAAGAGTGAGATTGGATTATATAACAGAGGTTGATGTTTTTGAATGGTGAATGTTGTAATTGGGGTTCATTCCCACTAGACCAATGCTCTTTAGACCAATTCCCAAAAGACCAATTCCCCTAAGACCAACTGATGTGTTCTACTTTTAAAATAATTCTATATCAATAATTTGATATACTTATAAATATTTATAAATGTATTTAATGTTATTGATATTCTAGCCTGAAAATAAGCAGTCTGTCATTTGCAGAATGAGGTCCCCGGGGGGAATTTGCTGATGCTATCCCATACAGTGGGTCAGTTTATCCTCTGGGTACCTCTTTTTGTTTACGTTGGAGACCTTAATTCAGATTGAGGTTCACAGAGGGTAAATTTAGTGATGCTGCCCTGCTGTGCGGGGTAGCATCACCAAATTTACCCTCTGGGGACCTCATTTTTCAGATGATAGTCTGCTTATTTTCTGGCTTGTTGATATTTTATAAACTGAAATGTTATAAACCTATATTTTTGTATGTTATGCGTATAAATATTTTTTTCATCAAATAAAGTGCTTATCAGTAAATAAATGTTTTCTTAATTATCCTTAATCAACCCTTAATCAATAACAACATGTAATTGGTCTAAGGGGAATTGGTCTTTTGGGAATTGGCCTAAAGGGAATTGGTCTAAAGGGAACTGGTCTTGTGGGAAGACACCGTAATTGGAGGTAATGGTTGGAGTAGTTCGACTGGCCGAGTGGGTACTATGGCTGTTGGGCTCCTGTGAGATGGACGAACATGGGTGGAACCCGACCAGTTAAGACAGTCTGGCAAGACGCGCATTCAGGTTGGGATCTGGGCGAAGCACCCATTTGGATCAGCGACGTTGAGCGATCAACACATTGAATACGCCATGTTGGAGATTGCAGTGTTGATTTCGGTACACGATCTACTGATTGTCAACCGAATCTACGAGTTGCCTCAATATATATTTGAAGGCAGAGAAAGATTGCAGAGTTGGTTTGTACGTTGAAGTTGACATTGCCGTAGAGAAGAGTTTCCACGTCAATGGCGTAAGGAAGTTGCTGTAGCATCTCCCTTCTTATATCTAAATGGAGAGGACACTTGAAAAGATAATGATGAGTTGTTTCGCGCTCCCCACAACCACATAAAGGTGAGCTAGTGAGAAAATTATTGAACACGTGGTCATTGAGGTTGCTACAGCCTAGACGTAATCTACAGTGATATATTTGAGTCTGACGTGATTTGTGAGCGTACAACCATTTTGGAGTCTGGAATCTATCTTTGTTCATGTATGAAAGGAAGTTTCCGAGGGAACTAGTTTCTCTAATTGCAGGGTGTAGACTAGTTCACAGTCGGGTTGTCGACGGCAGTAGTAGGCGAGGGGGTTTTCGACCCCTATCTTACGGACCTAGTCTGGTGGACCTAGGAAGTGACGTCATACCGCAATGTATTATGGGTATCACGTGATTGTCACGGTAACCCATGTGGGCGGCCATGTTGTGACGTCATTGTTATGGTGATGGGTGATGTGAGTGCGCATGCGCATCTCGTGTTGTTAGGGTGATACGTGTTTCCGTTGTCCATTTTGTATGAAGGGGCCGCCATCTTTGTTTCTATGGTGGCGCGTGGTTGCTATGTTACCCAAAGGCTTCTTATAGGGCCAAGAGGTCTGTAACAGGTATGTTCGATTGACTGGGAGTATTTTCTGGAACGACTTCCCATGACAATTACCCAAATGAGCCCAAGAATGGGCTTAAATCACCGGAAACGACTTTATTTGATATGGATTCCCCATTTTATCGGCTTAGCACGTAGTGCTATAGTACCGAGAGGGTACCGGGAGTGTGTTCGATTGAATCGGAGTATCACCAATTACCACAAACAACCCGACAAGTTGTACTATTTCGAATTCTTTGCTTCTATCTATATATGCAATTGTTCTCGTCTATCTGGCCATGTTCCTTTGTTCTAGAGCATACTCCAGTAGCGCAGAAGAGCCTATCACCTGGAACAGTTTACCTTATTATTACTATATTTCGCAATTTCTGGTCTATTCTTGTTAGTTCTGACCTTATTCCAAGTACTTTTGTTGTTTCATTTATCTAGATCATTCATGTAATTTATAACTAACCAATCAGATTTCTTGATTTCCCATGATCTGTATGCAAAGTTATCTCCCCTTATTACAACAAAGCTGTATCCGTATCTCAAAGACTCTATATCCAATGGCCATATCCCATGGAATCCCATTTTTTTGAAAACATATGGCCTTCGGCACCCCTTTTTTTGTCATATGTGCTTATGTGAAAAAGCACAATGTAACACAATGTGCCCTAGCACAAAGGCACATGCTTTATATGCCGATATGTGCTTATGTGAAAAGGCACAATGTGACACAATGTGCCCTAGCACATAGGAACATACGGGTATTTGAGGATACCTATGACCTGGTATTGTATTATTCGAGGATACCTATCTAGGATACCTTCTGGAGAATCCATTTTTGTCATATGTGCTTATGTGAAAAGTCACAATGTGCCCTAGCACATAAGCACGTGCTTTATGTGCCGATATGTGCTTATGTGAAAAGGCACAATGTGCCCTAGCACATGCTTTATGTGCCGATATGTGCTTATGTGAAAAGGCACAATGTGCCCTAGTACATAGGCACATACGGGTATTTGAGGAACCTATGGCCTGGTATTGTATTATTTGAGGATACCTTTATAGGATACCTTCTGGAGAACCCCTTTTTGTCATATGTGCTTATGTGAAAAGGCACAATGTGACACAATGTGCCCTAGAACATAGCCACATGCGGGTATTTGAGGAACCTATGGCCTGGTATTGTATTATTTGAGGATACCTTTATAGGATACCTTCTGGAGAACCCCTTTTTGTCATATGTGCTTATGTGAAAAGGCACAATGTGACACAATGTGCCCTAGAACATAGGCACATGCAGGTATTTGAGGATACCTATGGCCTGGTATTGTATTATTTGAGGATACCTTTATAGGATACCTTTTGGAGAAACCCTTTTTGTCATATGTGCTTATGTGAAAAGGCACAATGTGACACAATGTGCTCTAGAACATAGGCACATGCGGGTATTTGAGGATACCTATGGCCTGGTATTGTATTATATGAGGATACCTTTATAGGATACCTTCTGGAGAACCCCTTTTTGTCATATGTGCTTATGTGCAATTGCACACATGCACATACTGGCACATTTTACATGTGCTATTTGCACATTGTGTGCAAGTGCACAATGTGCGCACAAGACATGCAGCACATACGGGTATTTGAGGACATGGGGACCAGTGTTTGAGGACTATTGAGGATCGGGCTTTGGGGACCAAGGCATAGGTACCAAGGTTTGAGGACCAGTGTCAGAGCGAGTGCACAATGTGCGCACAAAACATGCAGCACATACGCACATACGTGTATTTGAGGACCAGTGATTGGGGCCCAGCGTTTGGAGGACTAGTGATTACCAGGCTTTGGGGACTAGTGGGACCGATGTTTGGGAACCTGTGATGTATGTTGGGGGACTAGTAAACAAATAACATTGGCTCCTAGCTCCCGTGTGGCTCCTATACAGCTCCTGTACGGGTTGCCTTTCCAACGGCTTACATCTTGGGAATGCCTTTTTTAAGAATCCCTTTTGGAAAACACCTGTGGCTATAGAATCCCTTTTTGGTCGTATGTGCTTATGTGAAAAAGCACAATGTGACACAATGTGCCCTAGCACATAAGCACATGCTTTATGTGCCGATATGTGGTTATGTGAAAAGGCACACTGTGACACAATGTGCTTTTTCACATAAGCACATACGACCAAAAGGGGATTCTATAGCCACAGGTGTTTTCCAAAAGGGATTCTTAAAAAAGGCATTCCCAAGATGTAAGGGGTTGGAAAGACAACCTGTACAGGAGCTGTATAGGAGCCACACGGGAGCTAGGAGCCAATGTTATTTGTTTACTAGTCCCCCAACATACATCACAGGTCCCCAAACATCGGTCCCACTAGTCCCCAAAGCCTGGTAATCACTAGTCCTCCAAACGCTGGGCCCCAATCACTGGTCCTCAGATAGATGTATGTGCGTATGTGCTGCATGTTTTGTGCGCACATTGTGCACTCGCTCTGACACTCGTCCTCAAACCTTGGTACCTATGCCAGTATGTGCATGTGTGCAATTGCACATAAGCACATATGACAAAAAGGGGTTCTCCATAAGGTATCCTATTAAGGTATCCTCAAATAATACAATACCAGGCCACAGGTTCCTCAAATACCAGCATGTGCCTATGTTCTAGAGCACATTGTGTCACATTGTGCCTTTTCACATAAGCACATATGACAAAAAGGGGTTCTCCAGAAGGTATCCTATAAAGGTATCCTCAAATAATACAATACCAGGCCATAGGTTCCTCAAATACCCGTATGTGCCTATGTGCTAGGGCACATTGTGTCACATTGTGCCTTTTCACATAAGCAAATATCGGCACATAAAGCATGTGCTTATGTGCTAGGGCACATTGTGCCGTTTCACATAAGCACATATCGGCACATAAAGCATGTAAATATGTACTAGGGCACATTGTGCCTTTTCACATAAGCACATATGACAAAAATGGATTCTCCAGAAGGTATCCTAGATAGGTATCCTCGAATAATACAATACCAGGTTATAGGTATCCTCAAATACCCGTATGTGCCTATGTGCTTGGGCACACTGTGTCACATTGTGCCGTTTCACATAAGAACATATCGGCACATAACGCATGTGCCTTTGTGCTAGGGCACATTGTGTTACATTGTGCTTTTTCACATAAGCACATATGACAAAAAAGGGGTGCCGAAGGCCATATGTTTTCAAAGAAATGGGATTTCATGGGATATGGCCATTGAATATAGAGGCTTTGAGATACGGATACAGCTTTGTTGTAATAAGGGGGAGATAACTCCGCATATAGATCATGGGAAATCAAGAAATCTGATTGGTTAGTTATAAATTACACAAATGATCTAGATAAATGAAACAACAAAAGTACTTGGAATAAGGTCAGAACTAACAAGAATAGACCAGAAATTGCGAAATATAGTAATAATAAGGTAAACTGTTCCAGTTGATAGGCTCTTCTACGCTACTGGAGTATGCTCCAGAACAAAGGAACATGGCCAGATAGACGAGAACAATTGCATATATACATAGAAGCAAAGAGTTCGAAATAGTCCAACTTGTCGGTTTGTTTGTGGTAGTTCCTGATACTCCGATTCAATCGAACACAACCCCGGTACCCTCTCGGTACTATAGAACTACGTGCTAAGCCGACAAAATGGAGAATCCATATCAAATAAAGTCGTTTCCAGTGATTTACGCCCATTCTCGGGCTCATTTGGGTAATTATCATGGAAAGTCGTTCCAGAAAATACTCCCAGTCAATCGAACAAACCTGTTACAAACCTCTTGGCCCTATAAGAAGCCTTTGGGTAACATAGCAACCACGTGCCACCATAGAAACAAAATTGGCGGCCCCCTTCATATAAAATGGACGACGGAAACATGTATCACTCTAACAACACGAGCTGCGCATGCGCACTCACATCACCCATCACCATGACAATGACGTCACAACATGGTCGCCCACATGGGTTACCATGACAACCACGTGATACCCATAATACATTGCGGTATGATGTCACTTCCTAGGTCCACCAGCCTAGGTCCATAAAAGTAGGTAATAAATGCCGATTCAAGGACACGTTGTACATGTACCGTACACGTACACGGATGTTTACCATCGTAGGATTTGGTGTTAAATCACACGCTTGTTCACAAAAATGTCGGGTATCCCAGAATCGGCTATTATTTTGAGACTCCTAGATCACACTTTTAACGTTCAAATACCCATTGGCAAACATGTCGAATGTACAAGTTTTTCAAAAAAGTGAAAAATGCATGAAATTGTACATTTTTCACTTTTTTTTTTTACTTAAAAATTTTTGTCGACGTTCCCATCGCAGATCAGACCATCAATCCATCGTTGGTGAACGCGACAAAAAACGCTTTGCCAATTCTAAGACAGCATCAAAAAAGGTGGTTTGCCGATTCTGGGACAGTGTCCCAAAATCGGCAAATGGCTTTTGAGGCTCTGAAGGCGGTCACGTGACCTGCTAATTAACCAATCAGATTGCTTGATTCTCATAAACTTAATCATACAAAGTTATCTCCCTCGTCTTGGGGGTGGAGGGTCACGCCCTTCAGAAAAATCGAAATTTCGAAAAGGTGGTCACGTGACCTATCAAATTGAAGGTCGAGGAAATAAAAAAAAGTGATTGATATATATAGGAGAAAAAAAAATATAAATAAATAGTTATTTAAAAAATAAATATATCAAATCGAATAGATAATAAAAAATATGTAAATCATGAGCGCTTCCCAGACTATTAGAGCAAGGTTTCTTTTAAAAATGCTGATGAGAGCCTACGCATTCTGCGTGAATGAACAACTAGGTCGCCTCTTGTTAGAACAATGCGTCGGATGTCGGGATCACCTAGACTTCGATCACGAGAATCATTTGTGTCTGACGATGGAAAGGGAAGATATGGTCGTTAAGTATTTCGAACCGGTGTTCGAACGAGTTCAAATCGACGAAGTGATCGCGTTTTGGAAGAGATTACTCTTCTGTAAGGATCGTGACAAGCCCACAGTTTTGGAAGAACTGAAATTGGCGCGTAGAAGTCTGATTTTAGAAGACAAGGGACACATCATGAAATTATTATTCAATGAAGCATACGTCTAAGTTTTTCTCGTTGATATAAAATAAGGGAGAATAGAAAATAAAAAAATAAATACACACATAAATTGTTTTATCTAATATTAGGAAGAAAAAAAAAACACAAAAATGAGAACCAGAAATAAATTGTATCCGAAGTTAGATGACGACGAGGATGAGAAGCCGAACAGCGTTTTGCCGACGGCACCGTCGCTAGAAGAAAAAGAAAGAGGAGAGAGGTATCGCATCGATCAAATCAATAGAATCCAAGCGTATCTAACTCGAGAGAGAGATTATCACTGTTCTCTCAAGAAGAAGTATTTGCATTACGTGAAATTTGTCAACGCGATCGACACGACACTCATCACGATTTCCATGGGTTTACACGTGGCCGGCATCGGTTTGTTGTTGACCGCGGTCGGTATTCCGATCGTGTTGACTGTAGAAGGAGTGGCTCTCGCCGCTGGATTGTTTAGCACGCTCGGAAACTTTTTGAGTAGGAAATTATATCTGAAGGCGAGGAAACACGACAAGATTCGTGTCTTGGCCAACTCCAAGATCGACACGATATCCGAAATGATCTTGATGGCGTTGAAAGACGGTAGGATATCGGATGGAGAATACTTCACGATATTGGGTGAGAAAACGAAATATGAAGCCATGAAAGAAGCTGTGAGAATCAAGACTCGTCAGATCATCAAGGAAGAGATGAAGGATTCTCTCATGGAAAAGGGGAGGAAAGAGGCCAGGGAGGAATTCAGTAAGATGATAGAACTCAAGAGCAGCGATTGAAAAAAAAAATATATATATATAATAAGAACAGAATTTAAAAAAAAAAAAATATTAAATTTATATATATAAAATAAAAACGAAATTAATTTAAATAACTCTTAAAAATGTATTGCGTAAAGTGTAAGAGAGTTACCGAGACGAGTAATTCTCAAGAAATACGAACTGAAAACGATAGACAGATGCTTCGCGGAATTTGCGAAGTGTGTGCTTCTATCAAGACTCGATTCATCAAAAAAAAGAATGCGAGCAAAGGTAAAGTCATCGTGAATAAAATGATCAATAATCTACCTTTTGAAATGCATCTTCCTGGTCACAGTTTCACGGGACCTGGAACGAAATTGAACAAGAGACTCAATGCCGATCTGACTCCTAAATCTTGGAGCAAACCTGTGAATAGGGTGGACGCGGCCGCGTATATGATCACGATCTGTGCGTTCGCTGGTCGGCAATCTGATCGGTGCGAAACGTTGATTCGGATGGGGCATTCCAAAAAAAAGCGCATCTGAAAAGAAGAAGAAACGATTATTGATGAGCGAATTGGCCAAGGAGTTACACAAACCCATCGTGCGTAAATTTCGAAAGAGAAGCGTGTTCGTGAAGGGTTTGGATGATATTTGGTCTGCCGACTTGGTCGACATGAGATCGTTTTCGAGGTGGAACGAGGGTGTCAAATATCTATTGATGGTCATCGACGTGTTTTCCAAATACAGTTGAATCAGAGCTTTGAAGAATAAATCGGGACCTTGCGTTGCTGAGGCTCTGAAGAGCATGTTCGACTCGTCTTCTCGAAAACCAAGTAAATTGTGGGTGGATAAGGGAAAGGAATTCTACAACAAGCACGTTCATCGATTGGTCGACCTCTACTCGATCGAAAACGAAGAGAAAGCCAGCGTGGTGGAACGTTGGAATCGAACGATGAAGGAAAAGATGCATAGATAAATCGACCAAGAAATACATATACGCTCTGAACGGTCTGGTTAAAGATTACAACAACACGTGACACAGATTGATCAAGATGACTCCCGTGGAAGCTAGCGATCCTCGAAATGAAAAACAGGTCTACGCGAATCTATATCCTGAAAGATCTAAGATTAGGAAGAAGTCTAGAACGCCGAAATTTGCTGTTGGTGATCGAGTGAGAATCTACGCCTATAAGAAGCACTTCGAAAAGGGTTATACTCCTCGATGGACCTCAGAAATCTTCGTGATAATCAAAATATTTCACACCGATCCGGTGACTTACGAAATCGAAGCTTTGGATGGAGAAGAGATCATCAAAAAGTTTTACGAACAACAATTACAGAAGACAAAGTTTTGATAAAGAAAACAAAATTTCTTTTATTTACTCTCTTTAACATTTTCTTGTTTACACACACATATATATATATAGGAGAGAAAAATAATAATAAAAATAATTAAAACTATTTTTAGATAAAAAAAAAAAAGCAAACTAATTAATAAACAAAAAAAACAAAAACCCTTTAAAAATGACAAATATACTAGATATAGCACAAAGCATAGTGAAAGATGAAAGTATTCAAGAATATGAGGTTCACGAATACGAACCGGTAACCAGAACGAGTTTGAACAATGCGGGAGACATAAGAATCAACGTCAAAACTCAAGATCTATTCATACATCCTAGCGAGAGTTACATAGTGGTGCAGGGACGTCTCACCAAGGAAGATGGGAGCGACTACGCCGACGACGACACGGTTACTCTAGCCAAAAATGGCATCATGCATCTATTCAGTAATATAAAATACATGCTATCCGGACAAGAGATAGAATCTGTGTTTCATCCCGGTCAGGCCACCACGATGTTCGGACTCTTGATGTATCCTGATGATTTTTTTAAATCCAGAGGACTTAATCAGTTGTGGGTGAAAGACACCATCGGCCCTGCTAGTGCGGGCGCCGCCACGATATTCGACTATATCGTCAAGACATCCAGACCTAAAGGAACGTTTTCATTCAGGATACCTTTGAAACACATCTTCGGATTTGCGGACGATTACAACAAGATCATGTACGGATTCAAACACAATCTGACGTTGATTCGAAAAGGAAACGACGACACAATAGTGAGACTCACTGCGACCGATGCGGGTAAGATAACTCTACACAAGATATCATGGTTCGTTCCGCACGTGGAGCCCCTCGATCGTGGAAAAAGCGTGACTCTACAAGATCATAGAATCCAAGAGTAAATTACCTGTGGGATTTAGAATGAGACAGTGCGACACGGCTAGCATTCCTCTCTCCACGAATCACTTCGATTGGAGACTGACGGTGAAATCCGCTTCCGAGAGACTGCATTTCATCGTGGTTGCATTTCAGACCGATAGGGACGGGTCTCAGGAAAAGAATGCATCGCTGTTTGATCACTGCCATTTGAGGAACATGCAAGTGTTTCTGAATGCCACGAGATATCCAGCAATCGATTACAACGCGTCGTTCAACCAGAACGATTTCTGCAGACTGTACGGCGATGCCGCTGATTTTAGTAAGAAGTATCACGGTCTAGACAAATTGATGAGCAACCCTAACATATCTCCCGACGAATACAAGTCGATGTATCCCATGTTCTTATTCGACGTCAGTAAACAGAGTGAACGACTCAAGAGTAGCATCTTAGATATTCAGATCAAGATGCAATTCGATAGGAACGTGCCGAGAAAAACCGAAGCCTTCGCCCTGGTCCTGTCGGACAGAGAATTACAATTCGAATTGGATGGAAATAAGATGTCGATCATTCGATGAGAGACGTGTGTGAAAAAAAAAAAATAAAACAAAAATAAAAAAAAGTAATGAGTAATTATTAAAAAACAAAAAAAAACACAAAAAAAAAATAAATGAAAGTAATGAGATCTAGAGAGATTGAACATCTTTCTAAACCTCATTACTTTTTTTGGTTTTTAATAATCACACATTATTTTTTTTTTAATTAATTATTTCCATGCGTTCACTGTTTGTTCAAAGGATCTAGTTCAATCAGTAGACTCACCACGGAACTGGCGGCTTTGGGATTATTGTTTTTTGTAACGAAATTAATCCTGTCTCCGGCGTTCACTTTGAGAGGCGTGCCGAACGTGCTAACATTCACGTGTTGATTCTCAGTCTTTGCAATGCTGTACTTCTTATCACTCTCTACTCCATTCACCACGAGATTGACGACTGCTCTGTTATTCAAATCTGAGGAAGCCAGAACCATTCGAATGATTTCACCTCCCAACGGCATGGGATCTCCCACCTGACCATGTTTCAATCCGCTACCTCTGTTTCCGAAAGACCACTCGGTTTTTCCCTCCCCTAACATGCCGGCCTCCTCGGCCCACACGGTGATCAATTTTCTAGCATATTTGAGTCTTTCCACCACCGAAATCAGGGTGCAGGCGTCCGTCATGTTCACGGGATCCGGTAGATTCGTGAGCGCGTGTCCACCCATGTCTAGTTTACCTTCCATGATGTCGCCCTTTCTCCAGATGAGTTGTCATCCACATACTTCCTGCTGACCGCGCTGGAATCGAATTCGGGATCGTGATTGAGACCGAATAAATTCTCACCGTTCATGTTGATACCACCCTCCATGGTTCTGCCTGATTGTTTGTTCAGGTAGAGATCATCCACTTGCGATTCTAGGTATTCTTGTGATCGTATCACAGCAGAATCTACGTAGCCCTTGTTGACTGCGGTGAGTCCGCATCCGTGTCGTCGACCTTCGACAGATTCAATATCTTGTTGAATCCCACATTCAGATCCGATTTCATTTCTCGTCTGTCAGACTTTCTCTGTTCCAGATCTACGTAGTGTTTGGTCGCCACGTCCTTGGGATTCGTGGGAGTGGCCACGTTCGTTTTCTTGTTAGAATTGGCATTCAATTCCGAGTGCATCATTTTCTGAACGTATCTGTTTCTCTCAGGTGTTCACTGAATCTCGTGTGAGAGTCGTCCGTGTATTTCTTGGTCGCGGCATCCGTGGGATCTATGGGATTCGCGACGTTCACCAAACGTTTAGATTTCAGACCGAGATCGTCGGTCATGGTTTTATCCACGTAATTATCTAGCATGATTCGTTCAAAATCGGCGTTCCCCCTGTCGACATATTTTTTAGTCGCAGCATCTGCGAGATCTATCGGCTCGGGAAGATTGTAGAGCTTCTTATCGTTCATGTTCAAAGGTTCCTCTCGAGGTTCATATCTCCAAACGTAACATTCGTCCAAGTTGGCAACGTCATAACCATCGTCGACTTTGAGCGTCTTCCTCTTCTTTCTTAGGTTGACTTTTTCGTTGTCACTTCTAACAAATTTATCGACTGGCATGTTGTTTTGAGATTTTTTGTTTTTAAAAAATATATTTCAAACGCAGTTTGTTAAAAATGAATTATTTTATTTATTTATTTTATTTTTCGTTTTTATTTGATTAAATTTTTTTTTAATAATTTTTTTTTCCTTTATATGCTATAAAAAAAAAATCTCTCTCTAATGTAAATCATTGAGAATGTCTTGAAACCGATCTCCTTCAGACCATCTCTTGAGAACGTAAAGACACAGGTGACCACAAAAAACTTGATCTGGTGATTGCACTCGTTTCGTGTTGTAACGAACCATCAATTTGTTGAAATAGTTCTTTATTTCATTCGGCGGTGAGATTCCGTAGCTGTCGAAATAATAATTCTTCTTCCCGTTCTTGAACCACGCCACCCAGTGAGTGCCTTCACCCGATAAATCGTCTAGATTTAAAATTCCGCATTCCGATTGTCGAGGTTTTCTCTTCGGCAAGGCATCTCTAGAAAACACGCCTAGAAAATCTTTGATTTTCAAATCCTTCACCGCATTTGACAGATCGATGTTGGATAGGGGTTCGTTAGGTAAGATGACACCTTCTACGGATATCTCTATTTTCTTATTCATAAATGCGTATATATTTTTTTTTATTTATTTATTTTATTATAATTCACTAAAATGACGTTATTTTTTTCTTCTTTTTTTTCTTTTTCTTTTTAAACTAACTCTATCGACTTCCATAATCTTGAATCCGTCTAATTCCTCGACTTCCATAATCTTGAATCCATCTAATTCCTCTTGATTTTCTGGAATCCTATCATCCACAATCATATCTCAAATCCTATTGTCTCTAATTAGATCCGAAATCCAATGACCGCATGCCAAAGTGCTTATTTTATCGTCTAACACGAATCTCTTATCGTCGTCAGCCATCAGCGAAATCTTGTTGACTATTTCGGTATACAAGTCGTGATTTTCGCTTCGAATCGATTTCATAGTCTTATACACCGGACCACTTCCTAACAGACAATCTTTATACTCTTGGAAAGAGATGTTTTTCTTCACAACGCACGCTTTAACCCCTTTGCACTTCTTGATCTCTTCATCTTCTAGACGATAAGCATACAGTTTGGGTCTTAAGCCCACGAATTCGAGGATTTGTTTACCGGCGCTCTCGTACTTAAATTTACCTAACACCTTCTTATTGTCATTCGATTGAATGTTGGACGGGTGATCGATGGGATAATTGCTCGTGTCGAACCATGAGGCCACATCTGGAGATATATCTCGGTTGACGTCTTTCGTCTCTATCTCGTAAACTAAACTGTCTGTATCGGTGAACAGTAGTTTGGCTTTATCACCAAATTTTCATTTGACGTAATCGTAGTGAAACTCGTACATCAATCGCTTGCTGATATCTAAGATGATCGGTCCGAGATAATATGGTTTGTCGAACTTCAGGTGCATCTTTTGCATGTGAACGGCTACTAGATTTTCGTCGAATATGGTTCGGTGTTTGTAATTGGGTTTCGCCACTAATTTCTTAGTTCTTTTCTCAGATGTGACGAGTCGAACGTCGGTTCTCTTCCTGATGTTTTCCATCGATTTACCTTACACGCAGTTGTTCATGAGTTTGAAGAAATCTTTTTCGAAATTGTTCTCGGCTCGAATTCTGAGATTTGTGTTGAGATCGATGTATTTTTTCATCCAAGGCTCTTCGTCGAATCGAATGATGTGATGTATGTTGACTAATTTCATCCCGTAATTGACATATTGTTTCAAATTCTCACTGTAGATGACGTAGTTATGTTTGTTAAATAAATTGGGAATGAGTTTTTCCTCATCTCCTTCGTTCGGTTCCATTCGTTCGGGGGCCAGCGGATAATCGTTGTGTAGATCTGTAATTCTTCGGGATAGTTCAAATCAACTTCTAAAATGCAAGGATAGTCTCTCCATTTTTGCATCTCTTCCTGTTCCGTCACCCATTCGAAATTTCCAATCAGTAAAGGATGACTCATAGCCCAACCATACAGGTTATTAGCGTCCCAATACTGTATGTATTTATTCGACCGTTTCGAATCGAAACCTTCTTTCATGTAGAGATTGTTAGCTTCAGAATATCTGTGGGAGATCATCGAGACGCCACCTCTCGCAGCCCTTTCAAACATGAGCAACATGTCCACATCAGATAATAATTCCAATTGGACTTCGGTGATCTTCAACAGAGCGTCCCACGCCAGACCGGGTGTGGTGAAATACCAAGCGGGATCCAGATCGTAATTTTGACGACAGACGTCTCGAAAATTTTCGAACACGTCTGCCAAGAGCAGAACGTCGGTCTTCAGATAGAAATCGTGATAATCTCTCATGGTCTTCATATCGAATGATTTCCACACGTTTTTGGCGTGTTCATAATTCTCGTCAGAAATGTCAGATTCGTATAATTTTGAATAAAAATCTTCTTTTGAAGGTAGTGTGGTGTCGTCGAATCTCTTTAGATCGTTCATGTAATCGTAAGGATAGACTCCTTTCCTCAACATAACGTCTACTCAGTCTCCGAAATGACATGAATTTAAAACTGTCGATGAAACGTATGCCTCTACGAATGGATTTCGTTTTTTCTTCCAACGTCTCTCCGTCGATTACTCTTTTCTTCTCCATGACCTTCCATTTCATGAATGAAATGTATCTTTCTTCGCTGTTCGTGATGCAATTTAATTCTTCGTGGGAGGTGCCGAGATTTTTCACGAACAGATGACTGTCGTAACCCGAGAGATTGTGAAATATCACCGGATAGAAAACGGCGTCTCGATATTTTAAATTACACTTGCTGTGAGCCGGACCACGATACAGACCCATGTAATGATCATGGTCTCTAACCTTCTTATTTTCCTCCGAATTCTCGTCGAACGATTGTCTGCATATGTGACATTCGGTGACTATGTTATTTTCGTCCTGCTGCTCTCGCGTGATGATCATTTTCGCCGGAGTTTTAAATTTGTCATATAACATTTGAATTTTCGATTCTAACACTTCCACGAACCTTTGAGCCACGTCGTCGTCTTCGCACAGTTTCGTGTAGGTGAAGGGACCCATGTCGTGTTGTGACTCGAAAGCACATTTCACGTAAATGCAATAACCTGAAGCTGTGTGTTTTTGATATCTTTCGACGTAACTTTGAAGAGCGTTAGGTTGGCAGGAACTCATTTTCACGGTGAAACATTCGAAATCGTCGAACGATTGTCTGCATATGTGACATTCGGTGGCTCTGTTATTTTCGTCCTGCTGCTCTCGTGTGATGATCATTTTCGCCGGAGTTTTGAATTTGTCATATAACATTTGAATTTTCGATTCTAACTCTTCCACAAACCTTTGAGCCACGTCGTCGTCTTCGCACTGTTTTGTGTAGGTGAAGGGACCAATGTCGTGTTGTGAGTTGAAAGCACATTTCACATAAATGCAATAACCCGAAGGCATGTGTTTTTGATATCTTTCGACGAAACTTTGAAGAGCGTTAGGTTGGCAGGAACTCATTTTCACGGTGAAACATTCAAAATTGGCATACATGACGAATGGTACTTTTAACCTTCTATTGCGATTTTCAAACTTCACGATGGTGTTGGGTTTGGGCATTTCGATGGCGACACCTTGATTTTCGTTGCAATATTCCTGATGTTTCGCTAACGATTTTTTGCTGTTTAACACGTTCATGCAGTTGCAACATAAACATATCTTATGTTCATGTTTACTATTTTGTCTCGACAGTAATTGGCTCGGATTTTTAACCCAACAATAATGACGATTGTCACCATTCGAAATCAATAATAAAATAATCGTCTTTTCTCTTTCGAGATACGAAGTCTGTCTGAGAGGATGGATCGTTTGTTTTTCATCGTTGTATCCCAAGACATTCACCACTATGGTGGGATTTTGAGCCTCGAAACGTTCGATGTATTTTAACTGCGTTGGAAAAGTCAATCCGGTCCAATCGAGATTTTTAGAAGTCTCCTCGTAATGAAAAACTCTCTCAGGATGGGTTTTGACAGGGTATAAAGCAGACGTGACTGCCCATTTAAAACACTGATCATCTTTATTTCTCACGTTAACCGTAAGAAATACGGTAATTCGACGTAGGAAGATCCTTTCAACGAATCGTTTTTAGTTATATGAATTTCGAGTTTCAACACCTCATCGAACGTCCAGTTACTACCTTCATGTTGATAATTCACGAGAGACGTCAACATCTTGTCTTTCATCTTTTCGAAAACGTCTGTTAAATCAGAACCTCGAAATATGGGTTCGGCATTAGATCTGAAATAATCATTTTTCACGATGCTCTCGCCAGACTTCACGTTGATTTTATTCATCACGCAATGGAGTATCATCTTAATTTTTTGTCCCACGTTCATGTGTTCACGAAACAAATCCAGTACTTTTTTCTTCATCCATTCCATAAACAATTTCGGATCGATTTTCTTGAACGAGGGAACCACATCGAAAGTTTTAAAAATGCCTTTGATCGCACTCTCCCCTTCTACAGGCTTCGATTGGAATAGTTCCATGACAAGTCGTGCTACATATTCTTCTCCTTTCCCTTTGTTGATTGCTTGTCAAATTTTGCTCGATATATCTCGTTTGTCTAGACATCTGAAGTGCATCACTCGTTTTCATTTTAGTTTTTCTTTTCTTTTCTTTTGAAACTTGATGTTCTTCAACAGCTTTTCGTTTAATCGTCTTCTTATTTTTCACAATCGAAACGTTTTTGGTTTTTTTCAACGTCAGCATTTCAATTCCTTTTACTATCTTTTTCTTCTTCTCATTTTTCACAACCGATGCATTTTTTGACATCGTTGCTATCGACATTTCGTTTGCCTTTCTAGCGTTTCACAAATGTTCCTGTATGACTTCAATTTTTTTTGATTTAGTTCTATGATTTCTGAAATGTGGAATTTTTAATAGTTTACAAATGTTGTTAAACTGAGGTACGGTTTTCTCATTTAAATTTTCCATTTTTTTATTTGTTTGCTCCATTTGTAAGAATATTTTTTTTTTGTTTTCGAATTTTGTATTTAATAATAATTTGTTAAAAGTTTTAAAATTGCTTATATATATATATGTTTTAATTCCTTCAAAAAAATTTTTTTTGATGAAACTATTCAATTTTTTTATGTTCCTTAACGTGAAAAAATTGAATTAATACGAGAAAAATGGACATTAAATTTAAACTTTTTATTTATATATAAAGAGAAAAAACACTTTTACAAAAAAAATTTTCACATTAAAGAAAATTAAAATTAAAAAAACTTTTTTTTATATATATAAAGAGCAAAAAGAAAACAAACTTTTTAAACAAATTATTATTTAAATACAAAATTTAAAAATATATATTATTTGCAATAATTCATAAAACAAAAAAAACAAATAAGCGATCATGACAACAACACCTAAAAGATGTGAATTGAAATTGAAACGAGTCGAAATGCATAAGAAACTCGGTTCTAAAATCTATAGATTACAACGACACGATCCCATCGAATTGAACGAGGTCAAGACGAAGGGTTTAGAGCACAAATATGACAAATACAGCATGCCTTTGAAATTGGACGAAGCCACGCTCGATTTGTTTTACAACTACCAAAGCGATCTACAGAATATCGTCATTGCCAAAGATAGAGAATTCGACAAGGACGATTTGTCGTTGCCCTATGGAAGTTACATATATCCAAACATCTCACTTGAACTCGTGAACAAATCGGGTGGTGAGAGCGCATTGACCGAAGTAAAAAAACTCAAAAAAGTAAAGATAAACATTCAACACATTTGCGACAAAGGAGAAAATGCGAGTGTCAATATGCTAATAACAGACTTGGAAATATAAATAATAGAGAGATTGATTTTTAGCGAAGAAGAAGGAAAAAAAAGTAATGAGATCATCTTTAGATCTCATTACTTTTTTTTTGTTTTCCTTCTTCACTATTGCTCATATATTATAATAACGTTTCCTTTTTTCTCAAAGTTGATTCTTCTTTTCTTTTTTTTTTTTGATATGCTACATTTTTATAAGAACACATCTGTTTATCCGAATCATAATTATGAATGAATGTTGTGCATCTCTCGGTAACACTATCATTATTACCATTCTCTTCAGAAGATAGTGGTAACGGTGGAAAACGTCTCATTCTTTTAAATTTCAACCGCATATTCCGATCGTTATTTAACTCTTTTATCAGTTCTTTCCTAAGATATCCATCATTAGCGTCTAATCATTTTTCCACATCTTTTTCACACTCTATCTCGCAATATTCATCATTAGCGTCTAATCGTTCTTCCGCATCTTTTTCGCACTCTATCTCGCGATATTCATCATTATCGTCTAATTGTTTTTCCACCTTTTTATCCATTTTATATTATTTTTTTTATACTTTCTATGATTTATATTTTATATAATTATTTAATTTTTCATTTTTAATTTTTATAATAACATATTCAAAATCGGTATATTCTTAAATGGCGAATTCTCACCAAACAACAAACCCTTGCCGAGTCGCTCAATGTTCCGTCCACTCTTCAGATAGAGACCGTTTCCACTCAAAGAGTTGTCACCTCTAATGGGTTCTAGATACAATCCTTTACCGCTGTCGTCTACGTGGACGCGACACACGGCTCCTCCCTTCTTCAAAAACAGTCCGCTGCCACCCATTAATTTCTCAACTGCCGAACTCGCGAGTCCCGTGAGAGCTCCCATGCCGAGAGTCTTTCCGAGAAAGGGTAATGCCTTTGCGGTGAAGGGTAATGCTTTTGCGGCGATTCCTGCCAATAGCTGTAGGAAACCACCTTTCATTCTCAAATTGTATCTCAATTGAGCAGGACTCAATCTCACTGTCAACCCTCTTCCATCACGAATCGCTTTTTCCATCCTTTTGATTTGACTTCTGGTCCAGGCGATCGAATCCTGACCGCCACACGTCAGATCTTCGTGAGTGAATTTGAATCTCACCCCCTCGCCTCGAGTTGTTAACGCTCTCTTAAGTTTCGTCCTCTGTCCTGGGGATATGTTCACGTTTTTAACCACGTATTGTGTCATAATTCTTTTTTTTTTAAATATATTTTCTTCAATTGTTTTTTTGTTTTTATGATAATTATATATATTAAATAATTTTTGTAAAATTAATATTGCGTTTATTTTATTTTTTTTTTGTTATTTATATATATACACAATATTTTTTTTTTTGCTTTTATATTTCTCTTATGTGAAATCGTATCGTCACCCTCTCTCCGTGAAGATCTAACAGTTCACCATTTTGATCCGTTAACGTGGTTTTGAGACTATACAACGTGTCTAAAATCACTGGTAGATAAACTAAATTTCAAGGTCACTCCATGTTCTTATAACCCAGCGACACGTTTGGAAAGAAGGAATAGATCATCGGTTGAGCGCTACCATTCATGTAGCTTCCAGCAATCACATCCACATTCACCAGAATGCTATTGACTGTGAGAATGACAACCGTATTTTCAGATGCCACGTGGTCTCGATAATCTTTCGATCGAATCCCAACATCTTGCCTATAGAATCATTCGTATTGAAATCCACTCGAAAATTATCTTCCAAATCCAACATCGTCTGTAAGGTATTAGGATTGGGAGCGAGTCTGATCTTGTTGCTTCCCTTTCCATCATTCTTCATTCGCGTCTGAATGTAATTGTTCAAATCGTCTATGTCGTGACTTCCTTTGGGAATTTGAATCTCCAACCAATCCACTCCGTCAGAATACTTGAACGAGTTATTCTTTTCGGTGACGTTGGGAAAGGAATAATAAGTCTCCAGATTCACCAACACCATCTCGTATCTTTTCTCTCTATTCAATTCAATGGAAGGTTCGAATTTCGTCGCAAATCGAGTCGAATCGCCACTCACCACGATTTGAATGGATTGTTTTGCAGCCGTATTCTCAGCTGTCCGTTCTAACAATTCTCCTTGTTCGAACATTATATTTAATTTCATTTTTATTTTTTCAAAACTAATTATTTGAAGATTTATTATTTTCTAATTTTTTTTATTTTCACGCTCTATCTTATTATCATCAGAAAGATAAAACTTGTCGAATCTGCACTGATATTTTCTGCGATTAAATTCGCAAGTCAAATCGATCACGACGAAATTGTAAAGTCCTCCATCCCAAACCCTCTTGCAGAATCTCCCGAATTCCAACACGCTCATGTCGTTTGCGACGTGATCGCCGTAGATGTGATTGAGATTCTTGAGATCTTGGCGAAAGAGACATAGAAAATTAGCGTTCTCCCTTATCGTCTGTCTGGGCAATCCAAAATAATTCTGCGACAGGTAGAAACAGTCCACGTTGCTGTGTCGACCCCTAACATAATACAATTCGCATCGGTTCTGTCTCTCCAAAAGCAGATCGTCGAAAATCATGAGATTCTTATCTTCCGATTTCAATTCTCTAGGATCCGGAACGTCGCTAGTGTTCTCATAAAATCGACACTCGACGTTCGAAGATGCATTTCTCTTCATCAATTCCATCGCCGCACCGTCCAAAATAGTCGAAAGAGGAGCTTCACTTTTGTCGAATTCCTCCCTACTGTCAAAGATTCTGGCTATGACGTCCTTGGGAATCTACGATCCATGCACTCTCGAAGCAATCTGTATTCGGGTTGAAACAAGCTCTTGCCAAACACAAACAATCTATCATAATCCAACCAGTCGGGTCAGGACAACAGATTCATCAACAGATTGGTCTTTCCACAATTTGATTTTCCCACTATCAAGCCTCTTATGCTTTTGGGAAAGAACTCGTTATTCGACCTCTTGGTCGCGGCGTCGTTCCAAGACATATCTTTAATGTTCATCTTTGTTTTATTTTTTTGGTTGTTATTTTAGATTTTTTCAAACACAATTTTTTATGTTTTTCAAACTCAGTTTTTAATATTATTATTTATTTATATTACACCGTTGCAAGTTCTCTTCAATCCAGATCCACTCGTCATTTTGGCTAAATCTTGTATGGGTACCACAGCATCCTTAAAATCTTTCCAACTTTTCGGCGTTTGCTCTAACGCAGCTCGCTTCACCGGCAGACTGATCAACTTGTCGATCAACACGTCGGCTGCCCTCTTGCCAGCCACAGAAGCTATCCTACCACTGGCTTCGGAAGTGGCTTTCTCACCAGCATCCAAAGCCGTCTTCTTACCAACCTCAAACATGGTCGATGCGAGTTTTCTACCCGCATCACTCGTGAACGCTCGCATTATAGAATCGACGATGCCAGAACCGCCTTGAACGTAAGTTCTGACGTATCCCCTGTTCTTTATCACCAACATATTTTTTTTCATTTTATAATATATATTTTGTTTTTCACTGGTAAATCGTTTGTTGTTTAAATACTTTTATTATTCTAGTGTAAAATTTACTGTTTTTTTATTTTATATATTTTTGTTTGTTTGTTTGTTTCTCTCTACTTATTATATACATCAATCCTTCAATTCGTCCATCAGCCTTTTATAATTGTTTTTATTCAAAACCTTCTGTCTTAACAATTCGTCAGATATAGTAACTATCTGATTATCTAACCCTGTGTTACCAGCACGTCTGCTTGCCATCAACAAACTCAGTCTCTGAGACAGAGCGTCAGAATCGCTCGGAAGAAAAGTGGTTCTCACTCCTTTCCCGGTTCTCGATTCATCATACTTCCTATTCATATCCCATATGGGTTTCACCACCTTCGTCCACTTGTAACCTCTGCTGGCTTTGGGTCTCGTCTCTCCAGCTTCATTATTTCTCTTCATGGCGTTGGTCTGAACCAGAATGTCGCCGTAATTGTCGTAATCCTGTTCCATGTAATCTCCAGTCTTGTCGGAAAGGAGCAATGAGCGCAGTCCATCAGTTATTTTATACTCATTCGAACCGACGATTAAATTATCATCATCCTTTCGCACTTTGGTGTCACCCACAAAAATTCTACCGTCCGAATCCTCGCGAATTCCAAACAACAGATCTCTCTTACCATCATCCTCAGACAACGCGACGCTATCAGTGGTGATAGTCGAAGCTTTATCATCACTTTTGCTCCAATCGGTTTGGATTCTCATGGGAACGTAATCAGGTGTAGATTGAAAGGAAAACTGTTTCGTAAAACTACCAGGCAACGAACCCATTCTCAAAGAACCCTCTTTTATGGGTCTCAATTCGTCAATGATCTCCTTCTTGCTTCGCTCTTGAACCTCCGTCACGGGTTTAAATATTTTTGTGGCTTCGCGTCTGAGTTCAATCTCTCCAAGACGTCTGCTTCTGTCAGCCGATTGAATGCTCTTCTTGGCACGTTCATATTCGCTTAAAAGCTGACCTCGACGTTTGGCATCCTTCTGTAAAAACATTTTTCGTTTTTAAATTATTAATATTCCTTTGAGTATACTAATGTGAGTTATTTTATTATTTCCAAAATTAAATGTATAATTATTTTTATGTTTTAAGTAAATAAAATCTTCTGTCTTTAATATAATAACTAAAAAACCAGTTGAGAAAAAACATTTTACACGATAAAACCCATATAAATGCGTTTTGCCTCCGAACACGTTAAAAATCGCATCACCGTTTATTCACTCAGTGTCGAACTGGGAAAACTTGAAAAGTTTGAAAAGTTTTAGCGCATAAGAAACCGGTTTCTGATTTAACGCGTTTGAGAATAATTACGCCTGTTAAAAGGATTTCATTCATATCTCAAATCATTCACTCAGTGTCGAATTGAGAGAACTTTGAAAAAGTTTGAAAAGTTTTAGTACATAAGAAACCGGTTTCTGATTTAACGCGTTTGAGAATAATTACGTCTGTTAAAAGGATTCATTCACATCTCCGAACATTATCACGAATATATTAAAAATTTACCACTCAAACCTAATTGAGTGGAAAAATGCGTTTTATTATCTATTATTAAAACGTTCCATTAAACGAAAACCTTCATTCACACCACAACAAAAACATGAGTGTCAATTCTACAAACTATTTTTATTTGAATGAAACATTCTATAAAGTGTTTTATTAAAATTTATTTCACAAAATTCGCAGAGACAAAACGTAAACAAACGATTTTTTACCTTCCATTTTTTCTAATTTTTCTAAACTCAATTTTTTTTTTCGTTTCCATTGAAACAAAACATGAATGTCTATTTTTTTATACAGATTATATTTTATAGTCGACTCTTTTGAACGAAAACGTTCATTCACACCAGAACAAAAACTGACACTCATGTTTTATAATCGACTCTTTTGAACGAAAACCTTCATTCACACCAGAACAAAAACATGAGTGTCAGTTTTTTACCTCTCATTTTTTTTCTAATTTTCTAAACTCAATTTTTTTTTCTAATTTCTAAACTCAATTTTTTTTTCATTTACATAACAAAAACTGACACTCATGTTTTATAGTCGATTTTCAAAAAACTTAGTTTTTTTTCTGGTGAGTTTTGGAAAATCCCACTATGGGTATTCCCCCCACTTACGTCAAAAATGGGAGCGTCCAATAGTAGTCTGTTAAGTTTGGAAAATCCACTATGGGTATTCCCCCCACTTACGTCAGAAATGGGAGCGTCCAATAGTAGTCTGTTAAGTTTGGAAAAAATCCGGGTATTCCCCCCACTTACGTCAGAAATGGGAGCGCCCAATAGTAGTCTGTTAAGTTTGGAAAAACCCCTGCCTCAAAAGCCGTTTGCCGATTCTGGGACACTGTCCCAGAATCGGCAAACCACCTTTTTTGATGCTGTCTTAGAATCAGCAAAGCGTTTTTTGTCACGTTCACCAACGATGGATTGATGGTCTGATCCGCGATGGGAACGTCGACAAAAATTTTTAAGTAAAAAAAAAAAAGTGAAAAATGTACAATTTCATGCATTTTTCACTTTTTTGAAAAACTTGTACATTCGCCAACGGGTATTTGAACGTTAAAAGTGCGTTCTAGGAGTCTCAAAATAATGGCCGATTCTGGGACACCCGACATTTTTGTGAACAAGCGTGCGATTTAACACCGAATCCTACGATGGTAAACGTCCGTGTACATGTATGGTACATGTACAACGTGTCCTTGAATCGGCATTTATTACCTACTCATAAAAATTCAAAGACATCACATGCAGACTGCATATAAAACCATATACTGCCTGTCAACATCAATATACGCTGACATCTATGGGTAATCTCCCCTTTGTTCATTGATTATTCAAAATGGCGGCAGCCGATAAACGCTTCAAGTTGAAAGATTGAGTGTTGGAAGCCCATATTTGGTCTGAAGTACAGGTTAGGCAACTTAAAAGGCTTCATATTCTGTGGGTGTGTGTCATGTTACCTTCGAAATGAAACTGTTTGGTATATATGAATTTGCCTTGTTACAATATATAGGCACTCTCCCATAAATTGTAACAAGGCAAAGACACATGAACACATTGTGAGAATTCTCTCATTTAATTTTGATCGCCGTTGTTATTAGTTCTGTGCTTCGATGCAGCAGTCGGTAAGATATATTCGTTACGCAGTTTGTTGGTGGCCTAATGTGGTGTATATGGTGTCAGTTAATTCCATATTGGACTCGCTCGAGTCCACTATGGAATTAACTGACACCATATATATCATATTAGGCCACCAACAAACTGTGTAACTAATAATATAAGAGTATTGCGGCTAGCTACCCCTGAAATAAAATAATAATTCTAATTTTTGTATCCAAAACTTAAACATAACTTATAATCCCTGATTGGAACGTGCTTGACGAGCTCGTTCCAATCAAGGGTCATAAGATATGTTTTTGAAGCAAAGAATGAGAAAAAATACTAAATTAGAAGGGCGATTTTTGTGTATGTAGCACTGGCCGTTTTTGTCGTTACATTTGGTAAAGGGTAAAAGAATGACATTTTTAATCACATGGATTAATCAATTGGTTATGTTCTCTTCTGTGTTTTGTTTTGTTTGTCAAAAGCTCAAAGCAACCTTCCTTGAATAGAAAATTCCGATAGTAGTGTTTGTTGATACTCTGGGTACATGCATTTAGCATTGAATTCCCCATACCCCAATATTGACACCTGAGGGACAAAATTAACATGGGATTCACCATAGAAGCTTGCCCCTCAAGTATCAGTTTTTGTCCCCAGAGTGTCAACATTGGAGCCAGGAAAAAAGTTTTTAAGTAGATAGCAGAATGATTGTCTCTGGAATACATCACCACCCAATGTTCTGCCGGTTCTTTCGATGAATCTGTGTTTACAGTATATGCTTGTGTATGTTTAGGTTTTTTTATCGGTATTTTTCTGACCATACACTGCAAAAAATATAGGTTCTCTTTAAAACCAAAACTGGTTCTAATCTTGTCCCTGAGATGGAACCATTTCTGTTTAAACAGTTTTTATTTCAAATCAAATAAATTTAACAGAATATTACATGAACTGAAGTAGATTCAGAAGTAAACTTGGAGCTTATTCAACGCAGTCGCCAAACATTTTGAAACAAAGGAGATAAGAACAGTTGGCATATCGAACCAGTTTTGGTTCTGTACAGAACCAAAACTGGTTCGATATGCCAACTGTTCATATCTTCTTTGCTAAATAATGATTTGAGACAACCTCGTATAAGCTCTAAACTTACGGCTGAAACCCCCTCAATTTATGTTTAATTCTGTTAATATTTAATGTTAATCTTTATAAATTTATTTGATTTGAAATAAATACTGTTTAAACAGAACTGGTTCCATCTCAGGGACAAGATTAGAACCAGTTTTGGTTCTAAAGAGAACCTCCATTTTTTTGCACTGTACTCACCTCAAATGCATTCTTTCATTATCCATGTTGAACATTTATTTTGTTATTTATTACTTGTATGTTCATGCATTATCTATATTTCTGCTTTTAAATTGACAATTCACAATAAAGGCACATTTTGGAAATGAAAGTGTCAATGACACTGTAGATCACCTTGACAAACTTAAACTTGGAAAGTTATAAGTGAAATGGCAAAATTGAAGATCATTGGTACCAATGTTATTTGGTGAAATTTCAACATAACAGCATTGTGTGTGCACAACGTCAAGAGTAATCCATGCATTTTTAAACGTAAACTGTAAGACTGGCTAAAGGAAGAATGTTGATACACAAATGCAGTAAGTTCAGAGGTTATTGTAAATGGCAACTTTTTTCACAGAAATGAATGCTAATCAATAGCTCTTATCTAAAGGTCTTGCCTAATGAGCACACCAAGTTCAAAAACCATCCTATGACAAATGTGGCCTGTAGGTCATGTCAAAGAAGAATGTTGATGAACAAATGCAATAAATTCAAAGATTGTTGCTAACAGTAACAGTTTTTGATGGAAATGATAAGAAAATCAATAGCTCCCATCTCTGTCACCCTGCATAAGCATAGAAAGTTTCAAAACAACCTGATAATGAAAATGCCCTCTGAGGCATGCCAGGTTTGAAGGTCATTGCTTGTGGCAATGTTTTTTCGTTTTTTTTTTGTTTGTTTTATGGAAATTCATAAAAATACCCTGCAGAGAGTGTAAAAGGGATAAGTTGCTGCACAAATGCAGTTAGTTTAAAGGCTGGTGATAACGACAATAATTTTTTATGGAAATGAAAAAAATCAATAGCTCACATCTAGAGGTCACACATATACCAAGTTTGAAGGTGATGCGATCATAAATGTGCCCTGAAGGGTGTGTCAAAGGGAAATATTGAGGTCTGGCTAAATCAAGTTCAAAGGTCAGCGGCAACATTTTTTTACAGAAATGGAAGAAAATCGACAGCTCCCATATAGATGTCACCCCACACAAGCACACCAAGTTTGCAAGTGATCCAGTCCTAAATGTGCCGTGGGGGGTGTGTCAAAGGGAAATACTGAAGCTTAACTGCACTAAGTTTTTACTAAGTTCTTCAGAGGTCGTTGCCAATGGCAACTATTTTTGATGGAAATGGAAGAAAATCGATAGCTCCCATCCAGAGGTCACCCCTTACAAACACACACACAAGTTTCAAAGCGATTTGGTGAAAAATGTGCACTGCAGGCTGCTCCAAAGGGAAATAGTGATGCATAACTGCATGAAGTTCATTGAAAGTCATTGCCAACGGCAACATTTTTTGACAGAAATTGAAGAAAATTGATAGCTCCCATCTAGACGTAACCTCAAACAGACATACCCAATTTCAAGCCATTCTGATCATAAATGTGCACTGTAGGGTATGCCAAAGGAATATGTTGATGCCTGACTAAACTAAGTTCAAAGGTCGTTGCCAGCGGCACCATTTTTTGCCGGAAATGGAAGAAAATCGATAGCTCCCATCTAGAGGTCACCACAAACAAGCATGCCAGGTTTCAAAGCAATCCGATCATAAATGTGCCCTGTAGGGTGTGCCAAAGGGAAGTATTGAGGTCTGACTAAACTAAGTTCTAAGAACGTTGCCCACGGCAAAATTTTGCCGGAAATTGAAGAAAATCGATAGCTCCCATCTAGGGGTCACCCCAAACAAGCATACCAAATTTCAAAGCGATCTGATTATAAATGCGACCTATGAGGTGTGCCAAAGGAAATTGTGGACGTACGTACGATCGCCCGGACGTACGTCGACGGACGAGAAGTGATAGCAATAGCTCAGCTTGACAAAAAACCGAACTGAACCGAACCAATCATTGAATACCGAAACCTTCTGAATTTTCAAATTTTCCTACATTCACTATTTATAACACCTTGTTGGGGCTTGATAGCAGCTGAAGGGTTCATTTTCATGAAAGAAGTGGCTGACTTTATTTTCAGTTTTGTTAACCCTCAGAGGCCTGGGTAACTGTCCTGAATTCTCACTGAACTACAATCTGTACATGTCCGGCTGTTTTACAGTGATTTCCAGCCAAGTCTGTTAAGGCAGCCAAGACTTTGCTTGAAATCGCTGTCCAGGTGATTTGTTTATTGTCAGTAGGACCTCCTGAAGATGGCATGGTCAGGGAAAATGCTCTGAGATTGCAAATGCCTCAAAAGGTTAAGGTGTGTTTCAGAAGTCACAAAATTACAGAAGATATGATTTGTGTTCATAAAAGAATGCCACTGTTGAGCTCATTGGCAGTGGCATTTGTGTAGCTGTGGAAGAATGATACAATTACAAATTATTCTGTATTTTCCTGAAGTAAATTCCCCTTTGGTATTATCAGCAAATCTCAGTCAGTTCAGATACCAAATACTGAACCGATACCGAGGTATACCCCCTTAAAAATACCGAAACCGATACCGAACTCAAAATTCCAGTATCCCCATCTCTATTTATCAGCAGAATACAGGATAACGACCAAATTCCTGTTAATTGAATACTCCTGTTTTTTTTATTTCTTTTCACCCTCAAAGCGACTATTCATTTAACCCTTTACCAAACGTAACGACAAAAACCGGAAGCGCTGTTCTAAAAAATCGCCAATTAATTTTCATAATTTTTTTCATTTTTTTGTCTCAAAAACATAGGTTATGACCCCTTGTTGGAACGACCTTGTCAAGCTCGTTCCAACGAGGGGTCATAACCTATGTTTTGAGACAAAAAATGAAAAAAATTAGTTATTCAAGAATATTTTTTGCAAGTGTCGTCTGCTTTTCATGTTAGGTAAAGGGTTAACAGGGTCACACTGTACTGTAAATTCAACATGAGCTTTAACTCTGGCCAAGGTTCTCATCAGATCACCGAAGTTAAGCAACGTCGAACCCGGTTAATCCTTGGATGGGTGACCGTCTGAGCGATCGATTCACTCTCCCGCGATGTGTCCTTGGACAAAGCAGTTAACCCCCATTGTCCACATGGGGGCACGATGACACCGTGTACTAAGGCGTACTGCACGTCGATGGTGCGCATATCTTCTACCAATCTAACCCTACCTGTGCTGCAGCGCGGAGTTACGATGTTGGGGAGCTGGCAGCTGCTTGTCGTTGCTTGGTGGTTCTCTCTGGGTACTCCGGCTTCCTCCACCCGTCAAACTGTCACGGTCATGATTAGCTACTTGTGCATAAGTATGTGACCTTAAACACCAATACATGAATAAATATAAATAACTCTGGCCAAAAATCCCGATTGGACAAAACCCACCATGCTGCACGCTAAAAACTAAAGTGTCCAAAACTACACTTGAAGTGCTGTATTTAACACTTACTAAGTGCTGAACTAGCACTTTGTTCAAGTGTAGATATCCCAGAACTTGACAGGTGTTGACAATAATACCACTTGACAAGTGTAATGTCGCGACACTTAAAAGGAAACAACGCAGATGACACGGATCAGGCTCGAACTCTCGAGCCTGATCCGCGTCATCTGCGTTGTGTCCTTTTAATTATGTACCCACCAAGCGCAAATCAAATTATGGACGATTCTGGAAGAACCACCAATGCTGGACAATGGGAAGTGCCATCTATTCAAGTTTCAGATGACTGACGATTGTATTGTCTAAGTGCTTAAAGCATTGCACTTTGCATGTTAAAATCAAACCCTAAGAGTTAGAATGGGTTTAACACCTTGAAAGTGTCAGTTGTAACACTTTAGTTTTTAGCGTTCACCACGCGCAAATCAAATTATGGACGATTCTGGAAGAACCACCAATGCTAGACACATGGGAAGTGCCATCCATTCAAGTTTCAGATGTCGGACGATTGTAATGTCTAAGTGCTTAAAGCATTGCGCTTTGAGTGTTAAAATCAAACCCTAAGAGTTAGAATGGGTTTAACACCTTGAAAGTGTCAGTTTTAACACTTTAGTTTTTAGTGTGTAGTCTGTCATCACACTAAAGGATATTCAAGTAAGACTATCGATACTTTACGACAATGATACAAGTTTTTGAGGGTTTGGAAGGCCGACATTAAGCCTGTGCTAACTTTCTAAAAGATCCAATCTAATACAAATCAGGAATCTCATTATCTCGTAGCAAAAAAAAAAAAACAAGCACTGACAGAAGGAAATAAGGACAGAAGCAAGCATGTCTGCACTCATTCTTTCACGGTGAGAAATCACTTAAACACCCAGGCCTATAAATTCCACAAAACACACCGGTACCCGGTTTTCCCAAATTACAGAAATAATCCCAAATTAGAGGGATTAATGCATTTTTCCATTTTTTGTTAAATTTCATAAAAAATAATTTAACCTTTTACCGAACAAGAAAGGCAGACAACACTTGCAAATAAAATTCTTGACTTTTTTTTAATTTTTTGCATCAAAAACATAACTTATGATCCCTCATTGGAACGAGCTTGTTGAGCTCGTTCCACTGAGGGGATCATAAGCTAGGTTTTTGAGACAAAAAGTGAAAAAATACTGAAAACTGGATGGTGATTTTTGAGAATAGCGCTGGCTGGTTTTGGCCATTACGTTGGGTAAAGGGTTAACCCTGAAACTGAGAAGGAAGGCATATGAAACAATCTGCATCTTGTGGCTTTACAATTGTTTATAGGAAAGTCTATAATTTTTTTTAACCCTTTCCCTAACATGAAAGGCAGATGACACTTGCAAACAAAATTCTTGAATAAGTAATTTTTTTCATTTTTTTGCATCCAAAATATCTTTTGAGCTCCTCATTAGAACAAACTATGTTTTTGAGACAAAAATGAAAAAAATAATCAAAACTGAATAGTGATTTTTGTGAATAATGCTGGCCGGTTTTGGCCATTATGTTTACCGGTTTGTTGGGTGAAGGGTTGATGGTGCTTAACATGCAACTGACCTAACAAGTCTGTTAATGTCCAAAATTAGTCTAATCTAAAGGCCTGCATTACCATTCAGGGCAAGAGAAAGAGATTTTAAAACTCTCATGTAATAAATACACAGAACGACACACGTGTGCGAATGGGTTCATCGATATGGCAAGAGTCACGGTGCCAGAACAGAAGGATAAAACGAGAGGCTGCAGGCCTCGAGTTTTATCCTTCCGCGATGACACAAGTGCCATATCGATTAACACATTTGCACGTATGCCGTTCTGTGTTTATTACATACCTTCACATCTATAAAAACAATTATTAAAGGGACGTCCAACCTAACTTTGGTCAAATTTCATGTAATTTTCTTTCAAGTCGAAAAAAGGCCCAGAATGAATAACCCCAATAAATTATATATCAGAATGCTCGGAATGAAAAATAGGATCTTGTGGAAACTGAAATTTGTCATGGGACTGCTGCCATGTGTAAATAGCACCACCTGAAAGTCTGCTATGGCATAAGTAAGAGAACAAATTTTTTACAATAAAATACCTCAAAATAAAATAACAGCTGTATTCTATAAACACTGAAGTACATACTCGAAGAAATCTTTTCCTAATTCATGAAAGTAATGAAGATTGAGACCAAATGTTATAAGTGGTGTGCTCACTGATTGAAGGCAGACATTTTCATTTGTTTATGTTTTGATTTGAGGAGTTCAACAAAGTTCAACTTGAAGGAGTCTGCCAGAAGAAGTATGGAAGGACAAAAGAGTGTCTCCCAATATAAAGATGTATGTGTCACTGTAGTGGTTTGGAAAGAAACTATGATATTCTCCTATGTAGAATGCACTGCAAAGTCATACATTGTAGTTGAATAAATATATTTACAAACCCCTTGCACTGTAACCCCTTTTATCCCATGCATCAATTTGATAGTGATTAAATTGTTACATTTGTCTGGTTTATCAATAAGTATAATAGCTCTGTTTACTCTTGGACACCAATACACTCATGATATCTGTTGGAGAAGAAATAAGGGTAACTGTAACCTGTTACTGCAATAAACCATCTAATGTACTTAAAAGTACATTGTTATTCAAAACACATCAAATCAACCTTACATAACCATTATTGCATGAACTTTCCGCAAGGAGGCTTATTGGCATATTGAGATCAGAAGGGCACATCCAGAGGGTCTCACATATTTTTTTCAAGAACGCAGTACACAAAAGTAATCCCCAAAAGGTGACAAGTGAGCTCCATTTGACACAAAAAAATTATCGGGTAGGGGGTCTCTATCTTGTATGACTCTACCTCTGGCACTCAAGGCAAATGCCTTTTTCTCAAAGTTTAACTCTTTTTTTCTTTTTGAAGATCCTGGCCACACATGTTCCAAACACTATCAGACAGGTAACCCTCCAAATAAGTGTACCTGCAAAAATCATGTTACACTGCAAAACATTCTTTTTAGACTTTTAGTTCTGGACCTTTCATGCTTCTTACTTCCAACTATAACACTTAATTTATTGATTAATGGGTGAATAGAAAAGTCCTGCCATAATCAACATTTTGAGTTACATAAGCCTTCAAAACCGCTCTGATAAAAGTGTCAAACATCAGATTGGTGGCTTTATACAGAATATTCATTAGGTTGTTGCTTGATAATAGGAACAAAATCTTCACCAGAAATATTTTGTCGCAATACATTTGAGGGTATCAGCAGGCACTTTGCAATAAATTGTAACAAATCAACTAGTTATAAACAAAATTTTCTAACTCAAAAGAGTGAAAAAGCACCACAACTCTGAAAAAAATGTGGGAAGAAACACATGCTACAGCAGCTGCACAGGCATTGTTTCCCCATGATGCTCGATCACAACACCAAATATCCTTCAAAGTGGAGTAGCAATGATTGAGATACAAGGGAATATGTTGGTACATGTAAAGATGGATGGGTAAGAGGACAGAGGTTAGCACTGGCACTGCACGGCCCTAGATGCACCTTTGATTTTCCAACTTCCAGGTCTGGGGCATAATAATCGCAACACACCCACCTTATCAATTCATAATTTCAGTAAAATAAAAGGAATTATCAATTTTAATTAATTTATAGATGATGCTATTAATGGGAAGTATTTGGCTTCTTTCGCCTTCTCGTACTATTAATTACCACAAACAATATCAGTTTGATGCCGACAAACGAAACTGAACGCATGTGGTCTGGTTAAAAAGTCACTCGGCATGGATAATGAAGAAATTGCGAATATTTCGTGTATTTCATTTGTTTAAAAGCCAATTGCAGCTAATTTTGACCGTGGATTCGATAATTCGTTGCGGTTTTGACCACACGACCACGCTGACAGCGGTTATGTTTATTGTGATATGCAAATTGGGAGATAAGTTTCCGGTGAAGGAGATTTGTCACATTTGCCAGTGTAAAACGATGACAAAAGACACTGATCGATGCTTGTGTTAGTATGGTTGGTTGCAAGAAAAAACTAAATTCTCAGCATCGTCCAAGCGCACCTTATTTAAAAGCACGAATGCATCATTTTCAACCCATCTTCAATCGGTCCTTTGCAGACATCAAACACACCCGCCTCAAATTCCATGGTTACTAGGAAGTAAATAACTTCACAACATCGGGGGGAAATCAACACGCTCAATATAGTTCCAGGTCACTTGGAATATACTTCGTGAAAAAGTGATTTCTGAAGCATTCTGCTTACTTTGTTATGAATATTGTCTTACTTTATGTGTATCGTCCCGATTTTATACACTCGGTTAATTTTTTACAAGTGGTTCATATTGTCTTTCTAGTGCGCAATAATTCAGATTTTTTGTCAACAAAAACGTTCAGACGGCCTGTAAACACGAGAGGGAATTTCGAACCATATTTTGCAGTTATGACATTAACAGCTCAAGTATTTGCTGTCACCTGTTTGCAAATCCGCTCATACATTGTCTCGAACAAATAAAGGCCGTGATCACGTCCTTGCATTCTTATGATTGCCCAAATTGAGTATTTCTACAAGTACCACATCGTAATCACATGACCGGAAAAACATCATTGAAACATGACACATCCGGAACATCAAAAATTTGTGTTGGTGTTATTACATTCAAACGTCAACCCCACCAGAGTGTGTGTGTCAAAAAAATGCTTTCTCCGAGTCTGTAGTATGTTATCATTATATTGAGGAGAAGGCTTTCGAATTACCGATTATTTTGTGGTTTTACCGGTTCGTTACTTATGCCATTTGCAAATTAATCTTCAAAATCATAAAATTCACTTTTTTTCCTGAAAAAAATTATATGTACCTTTTCTATGCACTTTACTCATTATTTTGATATATAATTTGCCTTTCCTCACTTCGCTTATCTGTTTCTGAGGCATTGGGAAAAATGTCAAAATATTGACCAAAGTTAGGTTGGACGACCCCTTAAAAGGACATTCAGCAATTCATTTGACAACTATCAACAAAAACAAAACACATTTTAGCACCAACCAAATTTGCGAGGGGAACCTGCGTTATTATTATAGAGTTTCAATGTGTTCTATGTGCCCACAGGTATTGCAACCACTTATGTTATAACAACCACTTTTGTTACAGCTCACCACTTTTGTTACAATACTTGCCCACTTTTGTTACAGCTCACCACTTTTGTTACAAAATCAACCACTTTTGTTACAAAAAGAGCTCATCACTTTTGTTACAATCATCGCCCATTTTTTAACAAAAAAAACTCGCTCACCACTTTTGTTACAACAATCGCCTATTATTGTTACAATTTTTGTCAGTGTGAAAAATGAAGTAATCTGCAAGTAAAGCGAGAAGGTCATGATTATCAGGAGCACGGTTGCTCAGTGGTTAGAGTGTTGGCCTTGAGATAGGAAGGTTGTGAGTTTGATTCCTGGCCGGGGCAACTTGCATTGTGTTCTCGGGCAAGGCACTTAATCCCAATTGCCCGCTTGGGAGCACAGATACGCCACATGCTGAGGCGTGTCGCACATTGATAGCACACATGCCAACAACCAATACTAACCCTGTTCCTATGGATTTAGTATGTGGGAGAGTTGACGGTTATTTGCCACTGCTCAGTGGTACTCTCCGGGTGCTCCAGCTTCCTTCAGATGTAAAACTATCTTAGACTCGAATGACCTCAGCTATTGAAGTGTCATAAAATACAACAACCCAATAATAATTATTAAACCAAACCATTGTTGCGCATGTACAGTGGTAATGCCACACCCTTCCTTGGGTGATTTGCTACCTTGCGACGTCATTGTCATGGCGAAATGTAGTACATTATGTGTATGCACACACGTATATCTGAAAAGGCACGCGCCTATTGGTGCCTGTTATAGAGATTCCAACTCCTTGAGCCTTGGACCTTAGTAGTACGTGATGTTGACTTCTTGCCCTTTTAGCAGGTTCCCATGAAAGTTGTCATCTCACGTCATCATGACCGGAAGGATGGAGTGAGGTTGCCATGGTAGCCCACATGAGCAGCCATCTTGCGACGTCATTTCCATGGTGACATATAGTTCTATTGCGCATGCGCAGCGCGTGTTTGTAATTTGATGCACTCTTCAGCTAGCCATTTTGACTGAGCTCAGCCATTTTAGTTGTTAGGGGTAGCACGTGGTTGCTATGGAGCCCAATGGTCTTCTTGTTAGACAAGGGCATGTTTTGAGGGTGTATTCGATTCAGCGGGAGTACATTGAATCATCACAAACAACCCTCATCTCAGTTCAAGTGATCATTAGTGATCACCTATGGTGATCATTTATGAATGCCTGTGGTAATCATCTCCCTGTGAGGATAAGATGGGTGTGAGGTGAGGCCCAGGTTACTGGGTGGAGGAGGATGTGGCTTCTGGAAGGAGAGGGGGGGTGACTCTGTTGCTCTTGGCCATGGTGTATGGTGCAGGGTCATTTGGAAGGGCCCCCAGGACAGGTCCCCGTGAATGATGAGGGAAGCTAGGGATAGGGTCATTGGAAAGTGTCACTGGTCATACGTGGATGGGATGGTGGACCAAGTGAAGTCTTCTGGTCGAAGTTTCTCCTCTGGGTTTTGGCTGCTGGGGAACTATGTCGCTCGTGGTCGGGATGTGGGAGTAGGGTCCCAGGACAAATCTTCCTTGGAAAGGGTGGTGAGGTCTTGGGTCATATGTGGAAGGCAAGGGCTTCTGGAAGAAGGGCAACTGTGTTGCTCTTGTTCGTCCCGTTGGATCACCTCAGGTGATCATTCTCCCCATATGAGGATAAGAGGGGTGTGAGGTAAGGCCTCACCTCACACCCCTCTTTTCCTCATCTCGGTTCAAGTAATCACTAGTGATTGTCTGTGGTGATCACTAGTGATCATTCTCCCCATATGAGGATAAGAGGGGTGTGAGTTGAGGCCTCTGTTATGAGGTAGTGGCAGTAGTAGCAGCGGGTGCCCCCAGGGGATATATCGTTTCAGGGGACTATAACAAACGTTGCTAAATCCTCTTCATGTATGCGTAAAGATAAGGTAACTGTTGTCATCGAAATTAAAAGAGATAAGGGTTGGACGGTTTATATCACATTGACACTTTGATATTAGGTTGTAACTACTTTGACAATCGACATTCAAAAGCAAGGTTCCGAATTGTCACTGGAACCTTGCTTTACTGTGTATACGCACAAGACAGCCTAAAACCTGTCGACAGTGAATGTCAAACTGGAAACTTTCCAGCCTGGCATTCACAGCAAGAAGTTTTTAGCTTGTTATGTGTGTGAACAGTACTGTAGAGCTGAATTAAAATGTAATGGATTTTGAACATCAAACTAGCTTCAGGTGAACGTTAAGACAACATCAGGGCGATAATAAATCCAGCACTACCTAGAATAGATTTAAACTTCTTATACAAAACCACACAAATATGATTGTCATTGGAACCTGCTCCATGAAAGGGTTTCAATGACTTCCATCATTTTGTTCTTATATTTGAAGGAAAGTGAGACTTATTCCAATATAGGATTTTTTTTAAACAGAAAAGCATTATGGATGAAGGGGTTAAAGTAGGGCTGTCACGATTTTTGAATTTAGGAATCGATATCGTCGTAAATAATCGATTATAATCGATTAATCGTACATAGATGACCCCGTCCCCACATTTCCCTCTCTTTAAGTTGTTAAAAATGAAGTTCAAGTCAGTTGACCTTCCTCAAGTAAACAACGAAGACGATCCTCTTTTAGGTACATTCAAAGGTTTGATGTTCTGAACGTTTGAACCGTCAGTGTAATAATCAAGACCGGTCGTCAGTTGCGAACTTCGCAAGTTCGCAACTGCCGACCGATCTTGATTATTACACTGACGGTTCAAAAGTTCAGAACATCAAAGCTTTGAATGTTCCTAAAAGGCAAATGCTTCTAACGGCTTCTTGAGATTTAACGTCGACGTTCTTGACCCTTTACCTTAAGAAACAATAGTTTTTTCCTTTTTTTTAATTATTAAACGTCTAAAACGGGGTAAAATTTACCGATTCTTCGACAACGAAAAATACTAATCGATTTCGGCGTGATCGATCAGCAATCGATTAATCGAATAATCGTGACAGCCCTAGGTTAAAGAAAATCATTATATTGTGCTGGAGTATAATCAGTGTTCCTATCTCTCACCCACCCACTCCACTCCCGCACTGAACCCCACACTACCACTAGAAGGTTTTCTCACTCGATATCGGCCTACTAGATCTTTATCCATAAATGTGTATCAGACATGGGGGCCAGAAAAGTCAAATATTTAATTACCCAGAGTAAGACTAATACTGTAAAAACAAACGTTACAATTTGTCAAAATAACAATACAAGTCTGAGTCTCATTGGAACAGGGTCTGTGATCTCATTCCATACTTTTATTGTTATGTTAGAGATTTCTAAATAGATTTTTCAAACTTTTACTTCATTTCTAAAATACTGTTATTAATTTATTAGGGTTTAACGACACATTTGACATCCAGGATCATCTCGGGTCAGACAGTTTTACTAGTGGTGGAAGCCAAGTCCCTGGAGAGAACCACTGATCAGTGGTTTGTAACTGTCGGACTGCAGAAGCAGAGTTAGTAGCGGTTGAAGGCATGTGTACCATCAACGTGCTACACGCCTTAGCACACTGTGCCACAGTGATCCCGCTCGAGCAAGTGAGGTTAAGTGTCTTGCTCAATGACACAAAGTGAGTGACTCTAGCGAGATTCAGAATCATGACCTCTCGATCACAAGGTCGACATGCTATCCAATGGGACACCATCCACTCCTAAAATACTCTGGTGACGGGTTATAGAGTATTGACAAAAGGCCCTACGCAACTAAGTCAATTCTATCGATAACAAAAGCAATGCGAAGCACAGCATATGCCCCCTTCACATAAAAAACAGGATCAGTCTTGAACTTTAAGCATAGAGCGGAAACCAATTTCAAGTGTATTTAACATTGAAGGTCACTGTGACCTTGACTTTTGGCACATCATGGTCAAAATAAATAGGCGTCTTCCTCTCATCATACTTAACCCACATATGGTGTTTGGTAAAGGTCCAGTTGGTAGAACTTTTGTTACAGAGCGGAAACCAATTTCAAGTGTAATTAACACTGGAGGTCACTGTGACCTTGACCTTTGGCACATCATGGTAAAAAATAGGCTTCTTCCACACATCATACCTAACCCACATATGAAGATTGGTAAAGATATGGTTGGTAGAACTTTAGTTATAGAGCAGAAACCAATTTCAAGTGTATTTAACACTGGAGGTCACTGTGACCTTGACTTTTGGCACACCATGGTCAAAATGAAAAGGCCCCCTCCACTCATCATTTCTAAACCACATATGAAGTTTGGTAAAGATTCAGTCGGTAGAAGTTTAGTTATAGAGCGGAAACCAATTTCAAGTGTTTTTAACCTTGGATGTCACTGTGACCTTGACCTTTGGCACATTATGGTCAAAATAAATAAGCTTCCTCCACTTATCATACCTAACCTGCATATGAAGTTTGGTAAAGATCCGGTTGGTAGAACTTTAGTTAATTCATGGAATGCGATAAGTTAATGGACGGATGGCAGACGACGGACATGGTGAAAACATAATGCCCTTGAGAAAACTTCTTGGGGGAATAAAAAGGAATAGAAATGGCGAGACATTCAGGAGATTATTGTATAAAGTAAAAAGATGCCTCATCCGAGAAGACTGTGTCCAAAAGCTCGCAAAAGAAACAGCAGTCCCATCGCCCTAAAAGTTAGAATTTTTTTAATGTAGTCAACTTTAGAACTCCTGCACACATGGATATATACAGAGATTATTAACATTATGTGGATGTACAAATATGTATCCGTGTCTCGCTGCAGGTTCTAAGGGTAGATCACGATTAATCATTTTATCTTACACTATATTGGGGATAAGTCAAGAATGTAGACGAATATATAACGAACTATTTATTCGTACGGATGAGCAAAAGGAAAAAAATGGAAATCGCGCAAAAGGAACGTGCTTGTATCCGACCCCCTGATACAAACATCTGTATCAGGGGGTCGGATACACAACATTTGCGGAGTTAATACAGACAAAATACATGTTGATTGTAAGATAAGATGTTGGTACCGGACATACGCCTTAGGTTTAGGTTTTGATAATCATGATTGAACATTATGTCAAAGTACTTACAGATTACTTCATTTTTCACACTGACAATGAAAGTGTCAATGACACTGTAACTTAACTTGTGTGTTGTGTTTGATGAAAAGGATAATATTCAATGTTTATGAAAGGATTATGAAATAAGACAAGAATTGTGATAATTGAGAATATGTTCATTTCTGTTCCCTGTATGCTATGTTTTTGATGAAAATAATATGAGGTGTACCAAAGAGCTGAGGGGTGGGTTAATATGACCTCACAGTTAATGTATGTGCCCCTCACAGTTAACGTATATAAACGAAAGTTACCAGGTTACAGTGAAATTATTCCAAAACGATTCATCCTATCAGTCTACAGGCCATATTTATGAAGGAATTTCAATGTAACTTGATAGGATGAATCGTTTTGGAATAATTTCACTGTAACCTGGTAACCTGGGCCCCTGTAGCCGTCAGTTTCCCAATTGCGTCCAAAGGGGACGTTCTCATCTAGACATTGTATGAAGTCAAACTACCAAGTTACAATGAAATCCCTTCATAAATATGACCTGTAGACTGTGCTAAAGGTTTTTGGGCTTTGGCAGCCATCATGGTTGAATGATCGCAACCAAGAGGGGACATTCTCATCCGGGCATCATCTTGAGTGATCCTACGAAGTTACAATGAAATCCCTTCATAAATATGACCTGTAGGCTGTGCTCAAGGTTTTCGGGCCCCTGAAGCTGTCACAGTTGACCAATCACGACCAAAAGGGGATGACATCATCTAGGCATTATATGGAAACAAGCTAACAGGTTACAATGAAATCCTTCCATAAATTTGACCTATAGACTATACTAAAGGTTTTGGGGTTTTGGGCTCGGGCAGCCATCAAGGCTGAATGATCGCGACCAAAAGGGGACGTTCTCATCTAGACATTATATGAAGTCAACCTACCAAGTTACAATGAAATCCCTTCATAAATATGAACTGAAGATTGTGCTAAAGGTTTTCGGTCTTTGGGCTCGGGCAGCCATCATGGTTGAATGATCGCAACCAAAAGGGGACATTCTCATCTGGGCATCATCTGGAGTGATCTTACGAAGTTACAATGCAATCCCTTCATAAAATTGACCTGTAGACTGTGCTCAAGATTTTCGGGCTTCGGGCACCTGTAGCCATCACATTTGATCAATCACGACCAAAAGAAGATGTCATCATCTAGGCATTATATGGAGTCAACCTAACAAGTTACAATGAAATCCTTCCATAAATACGACCTATAGACTATGCTAAAGGTTTTTGGGCTCGGGCAGCCATCAAGGCTGAATGATCGCGGCCAAAAGAGGACGTTCTCATCTAGACATTATTTGTTGTCATCGTCCCGAGGTACAATGAAATCCCTTAATAAATATCACCTGTAGACTGTGCTAAAGGTTTTCGGGCTTTAGACCCCTGTAGCCGTCACAGTTGCCTAATGGTGTCCAAAAGGGGCTGTTCTCATCTAGACATTATATGAAGTCAACCTACCAAGTTACAATGAAATCCCTTCATAAATATGAACTGAAGATTGTGCTAAAGGTTTTCGGGCTTTGGGCTTGGGCAGCCACCATGGTTGAATGATCGCAACCAAAAGGGGACATTCTCATCTGGGCATCATCTGGAGCGATCTTACGAAGTTACAATGCAATCCCTTCATAAATATGACCTGTAGACTGTGCTCAAGATTTTCGGGCTTCGGGCACCTGTAGCCATCACATTTGATCAATCACGACCAAAAGGGGATGTCATCATCTAGGCATTATATGGAGTCAACCTAACAAGATACAATGAAATCCTTCCATAAATACGACCTATAGACTATGCTAAAGGTTTTTGGGCTCGGGCAGCCATCAAGGCTGAATGATCGCGGCCAAAAGGGGACGTTCTCATCTAGACATTATTTGTTGTCATCGTACCAAGCTACAATGAAATCCTTTCATAATTATGATCTGTAGACTGTTCTAAAGGTTTTCGGGCTTCGGGCACCTGTAGCTGTCACAGCTGCCCAATCGTGTCCAAAAGGGGACATACTCATCTAGATATTATATGAAGTCAAACCTACCAAGTTACAATGAAATCCCTTCATAAATATGACCTGTAGACTATGCTAAAGGTATTCGGGCTCGGGCAGCCATAATGGTTGAATGATCGCAACCAAAAGGGGACATTCTCATTTGGGCATCATCTGGAGTGATCCTACGAAGTTACAATGAAATCCCTTCATAAATATGGCCTGTAGACTGTGCTCAAGATTTTCGATATTCGGGCCCCTGTAGCCATCACAGTTGATCAATCACGACCAAAAGTGGATGTCATCATCTAGGCATTATATGGAGTCAATCTAAAAAGTTAAAATGAAATCCTTCCATAAATACGACCTGAAGACTATGCTAAAGGTCTTTGGGCTCGGGCTGCTATAAAGGCTGAATGATCGCGACCAAAAGGGAATGTTTTCATCTAGACATTATTTGGAGTCATCCTACCAAGCTATAATGAAATCCCTTCATAATTATGACCTGTAGACTGTTCTAAAGGTTTTCGGGCATCGGGCCCCTGTAGTCGTCACAGTTGCCCAATTGTGTCCAAAAGGGGACATTCTCATCTAGGCATTACATGAAGTCAACCTACCAAGTTCCAATGAAATCCCTTCATAAATATGACCTGTAGACTGTGCTAAAGGTTTTCGGGCTTCGGGCTTCAGGCTCGGGCTGCCATCATGGTTGAATGATCGCAAACAAAGGTGACAATCTCATCTGGGCATCAACTGGAGTGATCCTACCAAGTTACACTGAAATCCCTTTATAAATATGACCTGTAGACTGTGCTCAAGGTTTTCGGGCTTCGGCACCTGTAGCCATCAGTTGACCAATCACGACCGAAAGGGGATGTCATCATCTAGGCATTATGTGGAGTCAACCTAACAGGTTACAATGAAATCCTTCCATAAATATGACATTTTGCATATGCTAAAGGTTTTTGGGCTCGGGCACCCATCAAGGCTGAATGATCGCGATCAAAATGGGACGTTCACATCTGGACATTATTTGGAGTCATCCTACCAAGTTACAATAAAATCCCTTCACAAATATGACCTGTAGACTGTGCTAAAGGTTTTCGGGCTTCGGGCCCCTGTAGCCGTCACAGTTGCCCAATCAGGACCAAAAGGGGACTTTCTCATCTAGACATTGTTTGAAGTCAACCCACCAAGTTGCAATGAAATTCCTCAATAAATATGACCTGTAGACAGAGCTAAAGGTTTTCGGGTTTTGGGCTCGCGCTGTCGTCACGGTTGGCAGATCATGCCCAAATGGGGAAATTCTCATCTAGACATCATAAGGAGTCATCTTACCATGTTACAATGAAATCCCTCCAAATTAAACATGACCTGCAGACTGTGCTAAAAGTTTTTGGGTTTCGGGCTTGGGCAGCCATCACGGTTGATAGATCATGCCCAAAAGGGGGCGTTCTCATCTAGGTATTACACAGAGGCATCCTACCAAGTTACAATGAAATCCCTTCATAAATACGACCTGTAGACTGTGCTAATGGTTTTCGGGTTTTGGGCTCGGGCAGCCATACCGGTTGACCGATCGCGACCAAAAGGGGACGTTCTCATCTAGACATGACCCCAAACCTGCATAGGAAATTTCGTGACGATCAGACAAGAACTGTGGGGTGTAGCCCGTGCTAAAGGAAAATGTGAACAGACTCACAGACTAACAGACTTCCGCACGCGTGATGGCAACAGCTTATCTTGACTATGTCAAGTTAAGCTAAAAATTGTAACAAAAATGGACGATTGTTGTAACAAAAGTGTTAAGCGAGTTTTTTTTATTAGAAAAATGGACGCTGGTTGTAACAAAAGTGGTGAGCTCATTTTTTAACAAAAGTGGTTGATTTTGTAACAAAAGTGGTGAGCTGTAACAAAAGTGGGCATGTGTTGTAACAAAAGTGGTGAGCTGTAACAAAAGTGGTTTGTTGCAACAAAAGTGGTTACATTCAAGCTCATACAACACATTGGAACTCAGGGAACGATTTTCAGCTCTCACCAGTGATTCAAATTGTAATTGCGTTGCACAATTTGTAGAAAATTCCAGTGAAATTTCTCTTCTATTTAAAAATAGTCCATGCTTCCGATCCACACATATGTGCGGAACAGATTTTCATTTTCCACATGATTTAGTGTCACTGTAAGTGGGGATTACATAGAACAGGTAATAAATTTCGAACTGTCCTGACTGTCAGAAATATAATAACAAAAATATGTTTTTGAGGGAGGAAGAGGTGGAATGATTATTCTCAGGAGTAAAAAAGTACATTACACTCCAAAGGAAACTAGCCGTCTGCGATGGAAATAACAAGAGAACCACTGAAGTCTAAACCCATTTTTGAGGGTGGTAAAATAACTGCAATCTCTTTCCCATTTAGCCAATGTTGGTGAAAGAGATTCTTAAACTGTCATGCAACTAAACTTTGAACTGTCCTGATTGTCAGATTTATGAAACATAATGAAGTAAACATGGTTTCTGAGGAAGAGATGGAATGATCCCTCTTAGAAAACCAAAAAATAGTTATTTATATTTTAATTACGAAGTTTTAAAAAATAACAGTTGTTGTACATGATACACGATGAAAATTATATGACCAATGAAGAACAGGCCTTCGAAGATGATAGATGGTGCTTGCATCTAAAGGCTTGGTTCGACGTGTTGTTAATCCTTTACCCAACAAAACTGCTGACAAAATTTGATACTTTAAATATTTTTCAAATATTTGACAAAATTTAAACAGAACCGTATCATATGAACCCTCATTGGAACGACCTTGGCAAGCTCGTTCCAATGAGGGAACACATGATTTAGTTTTGATATATTTGGAAAAATAATTTTTTTCAACTGCTCAATTTGTAAATTACATGGGAAAGTGATGCTGATTTATTAGATGAAGCCTTAGTTACTAATTGGTGTTTAAGGTCACATATTTTTGCACAATGGCCCATCATGACTACAACAGTTTTACGAGTGGAGGAAGCCGGAGTACCTGAAGAGAACCACCAAGCAATGACACGCGACTATCAGCTCGCCAACATACTAATTCCACACAAGCAGGGTTAGCATTGGTTGAAGACAAGTGCACCATCGACGTGCAGTAATCTTTAGTACACTGTACCACCATGCCCTGTGGGCAATGGGGGTGAAGTGTCTTGCAGGTGAAGCCTTAACCATGTGCCTCTGAACATCTATTTTTGTAGTATTTATTTATTTATTTATTGGAGTTTAAGGTTACATATTTCTGCACAATGGCTAATTGTAACCGCAACATGGAGATGAAGTCAAGTTTAGTCAATCGTTTATATCAAAGCTGCCCATGCTAGAAAACTTCCACCCCAAGCATTGGCGTCTGTTTTAGCAGTACCACAGTAAACAAGCACAGCTTTACTTCCTGGGGTTCCCACATGAGTATTTTTGAGGTGCACTGTAACACATGCTTTCTCAAGCAATGACATTTATATGGGAAATATGCAACATAGAGCAAATGTATCAAACCACACTGAAAATATTTCAGGAATTAAACATCATGTCTTCGTCAATAATGTTACCCTGTACATACAGTATGTGGAGAGCGTATTATCACTAAATCACCCGCAGAGTGGAGACCCCACCTAAGCAATAATTGCAAATTTGTTGCAAATCATAACAAGCACAAGCAAAGTTTTAGCCAATTGACCTCCGGGTTAAACCCGGAGGTCCATTGGCTGAAACATTGCTTGTGTTTTAGTCAATATATACAAAATTTTAAAGTTATAGATAACACCACTCCACGGGTGATTTAGTTACAATCCACGCTCCACGCACTGTAGTACCACTAAATAGCATCAAAGTAACAAATTCGTTTTCTTGTCTGTACAAACTGAAATGCTCACATTACAGTGCTCAGATCACGAAAAGGAAAAGCAAATTTTCACCCAGTTGACAACTCGATCGAGGCGAACTTTTCTGTTAACTTCATGATCACTGACGAGTAATGTTTCATTAGATGTGAACAAAACACGCTGCTATTACTTCATAATTGCATTTTAAAATTTCTTTCTAGTTCTGCTGATCTGAATCATATACACAATTATATGGTTCAGTGTAGCAATAATCGTGCATGCCAAATTAATTCTAGAGGTGTGGTATACTGCACTTCTAAGTTTTTTCAAATCCAAAGGCCCTTGAAGTATCAATTCTGTGATTATAAACCTTCAGCGAATGCTGATGATCATAAGTAATGAAATGATGCACAAACATGTCTACAGAGTTTCAATATACATAGCAGCATTTGGATAAAAAATGGATTAACCCTTTTACTTAACATAACAGAAATAGCCATACAGCAGTATTCACAAAAATCGACACTCAAATTTTTATTTTTTTTATTTTTTTCCTCTTCAATTTTTGCCTTCAAAATAACAGGTTATGACCCCCCCCCCCCCCCCCCCAGTGGAACAAGCTCATAGAGTTTGTTCCAATGAGAGGGTTATATGGTATATTTTGGGGGCAAAAAACGAATAAGTTTATAAATTATTCCAGACATTTTCTTGTAAGTATCGTCTCCTAGCTGAGTTAGATAAAGGGTGTAACCTATGGATATCATGTGCAACAGTGTTCCATGTGATTATCATTATGTGAAAACATATATAGGTGGGAGATTTCAAGAGATTCCAGCACAGTGTTCTTCTGTTTTTTATACCATGTTTACCTATTCAACTATATATGAAAAGCCTATGACATAAATTTTAGCTTTACACACCAACCGCGGTGAACACGCCAGCAATGGAATTTCAAAAGTTAAAATTTACACCTACAGTGGAACTACATCCAAGTTGACCTTTGGTGACATCGACCTGAATGCGAACTTGTCTAAATTTATCGCACATCGCCTCGCGAAGAGTGAAATGAAAGTTGCAATTATTTATTACGTTTTTAAATGTGTTTACCCTATAAAACGCCAAAAATTAACAAACATGCATTGTCTCGTGTTAATAAAGCATCCATAATTCGAAACAGTATGTTATTAAAATGAAAAAGTACCTGCTTCTTTTTCTCTCTCGTTTTGGTGATAAAATTGACAGCGGAAGTACCACGGCCCGGGGCTCATGTACATGTATACAAAAACAGATTCGCAGGTGCCTGCGTCTGCTGTGCAGTAAAATCGAGAAAAAATAATGGCGACTCTTAATAATCTGATGATCATGGTATAAATAAAATTTATCCAAAGTAGCTTGGTACACCAAATGTTCACCACGAGAGGTGAAGTGGTGTTAACACCACTTCACCACTCGTGGTGAACATTTGGTACACCAAGCTACTATGGGTATATTCTATATGTTTATATATATTATCACTCTCTCATTGCACATTTGAGACAGGCCAACCTCATCTATCAAGAATATTCCAAAACATCCATGATGATAATGGCAAACTACTGCTATCATATGATCGGAGCCTTCTATCGGTTCTCAGAGCACTTTCCAACAGTGTTTACATCACAGCATTTCATTTCCAAAGTCAAAAAAAAGTTTTATCATTATAGTGTACAAGTAATAATGAACTATTTGGAGTATGAGAGTGTCAAAAGTGTACACAAATCCTGTATAAGTTAGCTACGTCTTTTCAATCCACTTTTGTGTAATTTTTTGTGAAAGTCAATTTTGGTGATTAGGTATATGAGGAGAGCCAGTAGCTGCCTCCTTGCCTTTGACAAAGACTAAAATTAGACGAAACCGGTTGGGCTATAGAGAGCGGGTCAACCAAACCATATCGTGTAACCCCTCATTGTCACGAGCTCGCTCCAAAGCGGGGTCACATGATATGGTTTTGTTGAAATTTTTTTAAAAATATTTTTAGCTGCTGATTTTGCATATTACGCGGGTGATTGTGGCCGATTCATTGGGTAAAGGGTTAACCATGTGAAGAATCTGCCATGTGCGCCCATGTAATTAAATACACTTTCAACAAATCCATATCATGTGACTCCCCCCCCCCCCCCCCCCCCCACACACACACACACAATGGAATGAGCTCATTAAGCTGGTTCCAATGATATGGTTTTGTTGAAATTTTTGGAGAAAAAATTAATTAAAATAACAAATTTTGCTATCATGTGCATTAGGTAAGGGGTTCTATTTCATTGTAACAACTTATATGTACCAATATGGCGGCCATCGATTTTGTCATTACGAAATCGGGGACTGGGCCTATTTACAAGGATGGACTCCAAAACTGAACTCTGAAAAGTTGGTAGGTGTGCTTATTTTCAATTATGGGCTTTTTCCCAGAGTCAGTATGGTACATTACAGTACCTCCTCAACTCAATGAAAGAATTTTATGCATTGAGCTGTAATGTTCTAGGTTACTTGCTCTAACACTGGTAATCATAGAGGTATTATTCTACCCTTCTCTTGCTCAAAAAGGCAGAAAAACAGTTGCCTGAAAAAAATGAGGTAACCTGTTTTCAGATTGCCTTAACTGGTAGTGCACAACATTATTTTTCAAAAGTGATTTCTATTGTGAGTATTTTTTTTCAAAAACACCAAGCTACCAGCAAGGGGAGCCTCAGTTTAGCAAGATGTTCCTCATAAATACTTTATTACCATTTAGTGGAGAGTGCCTGTTGGGAACAAAATTTTCATATAAACATTTTCCTTTTCTACTGCTGAGCAAACAACAAGCTAACGTGAACAGTGTAAAGTCTCTATAGTGGCTTTGAGCACTTTTCAATAGAGCCATGATAGTGGCTTCTAGCACCCCCCCCCCCCAGTTAATTATTATTTATTGGTGTTTAAGGTCACATATTTATGTACAATGGCTAATCGTGATAACCACCGAGCATCGACGAGCAACTGTCAGTTCCTCAACATTCTAACTCTGCTCAAGCTCTGCTCAAGCAGGGTTTACAGCAGTTGAAGAATGTGCACCACTGACATGCAGTACGCCTTAGTACACAGGGTCATCGTGCCTCCATGTAGACAACCGGGATAAAGTGCCTTGCCCAAGGACACAACATCGGTCGTCGTCACAGACGGGGATCAAACTCGGGACCTCTAGTATAGAAGTCCAACAGTCTACCACTCTCCAATAAATTGGGACAAAACAATTTTACATAAACATTTTCCTTTTCAAGTTAACGTGTACAATGTAAAGTCACTATAGTGGCTTTGAGCACTTTTCAATAGAGGCATGACAGTGGCTTCTAACATCCCACCAGTTAATAGAGTGCAGGTGCTGTAACTTAAAGGCTCAATATTCTAGGGATGTGCTTCATATTATCTTTGAAGTGAAATTATTTTATCGGTTAGGATTTCCCTTGTTACAATTCATGGGAGACTGGCACTCTCCCATAAATTGTAACAAGGCAAAGATGTACAAAGAAATGTTGAGGACCAAAAATAATTTAGCACTCTACCAGTGTGTGCATTTGGCTATTCACAATTTATGGGAGAGTGCCTGTACTCTCCCATAAATTGTAACAAGTCAAAGGCAAGTGAGCAAATTTTGAGAACTAAAAATAATTCAGGACTCTACCAGTTAATTTTTAATTTGTACAGGCCAGTAAATGAACTCAATTTGTAATATTTACATAAAGAAAAGACATATTCAGACGTGCCTTTCCCCAGATGAATATTTGTACATTTTTATTTTGATAAACGAAAAGAAGAAAGGAAAAATGCCCGCACTGAATTTATTTCATCAATATCAACATACAAAAAGATTTCAAATAATGATAAAAATTTTCATTCAGAATGCCTCTTAGAAACAAATTGATAATATTGTAACTGGGGGTTAAATTCCTCCACAGCATGCAAACTTGTGTACGATTCTCAGAGATAAAATGTGAGGTTTTTATAGCATCAACAGCCAGTCTCATATTTTCTTTGAGATTTCAACAGGTGGGGAAAGCAAAAGAATCCCTTAACAACAGAGAATACTAATACTTTTCTGCTAAGTCACCGGTAAAATGCAAGAGTTCCAAAAAATTTATGGTAAACGGAATATGAAAAGGCAGTAACTCTCTACATTTTTGGGTAATCAACGTAATTTTCAATCTGAACTAAGACAGTGTAAATATATAGCAGCATTTGAAATCTAGTGTTAAATACTTTTCAAGTAATCACAAAAACTTGAAAGTTCAAGTGTAAAACAGAACAAACAAGGGCTGTGCAAAGCGTGGGCCATTACCCCTAATCCATAGGCATGTTCGAAGTAGCCTTAAAGGTAATGTGGGAGAGAAAGATTTTCTAAGTCGAAGAGTAGAAAAGGACTATAACTCATGGAACAATTATGGAATGGAACCCGTTCCTTGTGCATATCCATTCCACCATGTGGGTCTATCAGCATACCAAAGGAGATCCAAATCTGACCGATGGCTTTGAAATTACAATCAAAAACGTACGGACATAGAAAAAATTCTGATGAAGAAATTCTGAACAGTCGGATGGACAGACAGAAAAGTTCCAAAACTGGTCGGAGCAAAACCCAAATTAAAACTTGATCTCATGGAAATAAACACACATACCAAATTAGTTGAAACAGTGAAAAGGGGGCCATAAATCTTGGAAAGATAATTAAACGGAATCCGTTCCTTGTTCATATCCGTTCCCCCATGCTCGTCTATCGGCATAAAAATGGAGATCCAAATACGACCGCCTGCTTTGAAATTACAATCCAAAATGTTTGTGCAGACAGACAGATGGACAGTCAGATGGACGGGGGTCTTCACAAGATACCCCCGGATCCTCCTTTGGAGGTCAGTGGCATAACTAAAGGTAATAACTCTTTTCATTTTCAGGAAGTCAATGTAATTTTTTTAACATGTCCAAAGCACTAATAATAAAAGGCAAGACATCAAAATTTATCGAATTCTAATGTTTACTGTTCAAGTTATTGCATGAATGACAGTTCGAGTAAGATTCAACAAACAAAGGGCAATAACTTTCTCCATTTTATAGAAATCACAGTGGTTTTTGAACTTGACCAAGACAATGCAAATATAAAGCAAATATTTTAACCCTCTACCCAACACAGACGATATCAAAATTTATTACTTTAAATAACATTTTTTTAAATTTTTCAAAAACTTTCAACAAAACCATATCATGTGACCCCTCATTGGAACGAGCTTGATAAGCTCGTTCCAAAGAGGGGTCACATGATATGGTTTTGTTGAAAATTTTTGCTAAAAATAATATTTTTTTTAGCTGCTGAATTTGCATATTACGCGGGCGGATGTGGCCAATTCGATGGGTAAAGGGTTAAAGTTTATTGAAATCTGAGGTTTACTATTCAAGTTATTGAATAAACAATGAAATGTTGGGCGAAATTAAAAAAAAACAAAGACCAATCACTCCATTAATTTTCATTGAATCATGGTGGCTATTGAAAATGTCCAAGGCATTGTTAATGTAATGCAACACACTAAAATTAATTAACCTCTGATTTATTTATTTAGCTATTGGAGTTTAATGATATTTTCAACATCTAGGGTCACCTTGTGTCAGAAAGTTTTACAAGTGGAAGAAGCCGGAGTTCCCAGAAAGGACCACAGAGGAGAGGTGAGAAATTGTCAGACTTCCCAACATACTAACTCCACACAAGCTGGGTTAGCATTGGTTGAAGACAAGTGCACCATCGATGTGCAGTTCGCCTTACTACACATCGGGATTAAGTAACTTGCCCACACAACACAGTTGGGGATACAACCATGGACCTTTTGGTTTAAAGTCCAATACCATAACCATTGAACCACTGCACCCCTATTGACTTCTGATAACGATCATTAAGGTTATTTATTACTTTCCAAAGTGTGATTTACTAGGATCTCTGGATTTGATTATAAACAATAACTTCACAAGTGAATTATGCAATCAACAACTGTGTCATGTATCCATGCACGCAAACGAAGACGCTTTGCCATCGATATGATGGGGACTTCATTGTTTTTTTAACCCTTTACCTAATATGAAAAGCAGACGACACTTGCAAAAAAAAATTCTTGAATAGCTATTATTTTCATTTTTTGTCTCAAAAACATAGGTTATGACCCCTCATTGGAATGAGCTCAACGAGCTCATTCCAATGAGGGGTCATAACCTATGCTTTAGAGACAAAAAATGAAAAAATAATGAAAATTAATTGGTGATTTTTGCGAATAGCTTGGCCGTTACGTTAGGTAAAGGGTTAAACAATATAATTATTGTTAATAAAGAAAAGTAATAAACAGAGTAATCACTTGACTGGACTGGTTACATGAAATAATTCATTCGAGGCTATATTGTAAAACACTTGTGTGCATTCGTGCACTCGTGTTTGTACAACGTCCCTCACCTCTCATGAATTATTTCACGTGACCAGTCAGCCAAGCGATTACTCTCTATTGCATAAACAAACTTCTCGATGGACAGAAAGATGGATGGATGGAGCTCTTTACTATCCCTTCCCTGCAGGTGGAAAACAATTTCACAGCTACTCCCCACCCATTATACAATTTTTCGAACAGCAATCATTCCCGTCTTATAATTTTGAAGGCTCTGTAATTGTCAGCCGAGAATAAACTTCATTTATCTATTATATAAAAAGAAAGTCTGTGATTCAGTCATTCCATCCAGCTAAAATTTGTCATCACGTGGGTGGGACTTCCTGTCCTGGGGGCCCATTATTTAATTATAAATTACATCATTCAAATCTTTAACTTTTCATTGTTGTTAAGTATTAATGAATAAACAGCTGCACCATGAGTGCATGATACGCCCTTTATTAATAACAAGAGGGAAGCACACAATATGAGTATACATGTATTGCCTATATTTTGACGAATAAAGTCCCATAACTCTGGAATGACTAATCGAATGGCGACACCAACCGAAAGGAAGCTTCCTTCCATCAACATAAACCACCTACCAAAAAATCGTGAAAATCTCTCAAAGCGTTCTCGAGTTATCGTACGACGTGTAAAAAATCAACAATTTTCTAAGTAATAAAGTCCCATAACTCTGGAATGACTAATCGAACAGTGACACTAAATGAAAGGGAGCTTCCCTCCATCGATATACACCACCTACCCAAAAACCACGAAAATCTCTCAAAGCGTTCTCGAGTTATCGTACGACGTGTAAAAAATCAAATTTACCCTCTGTGAACCTCAGTCTGAATCAAGGTCTCACGCCTAGCATTACCAAATTTACCCTCTGTGAACCTCAGTCTGAATCAAGGTCTCACGCCTAAAAAGAAAGGGGTACCCAGAGGATAAATTGGGAGACTCTAGCCCACTGTATGGGTTAGCATCAACAAATTCACTCTCTGGGGACCTCATTCTGCAAATGATAAATTGCTTATTTTCAGGCTTGAACACAACAGAATTTTCTCCAATCACTCTCTTTTTCTCTTGTTTAACCATTAAAGGCCCATTTCCGACTTTTACGTCCTCAGAACAGGTACCCTTAATATACAATCATGAGGGGATCCTGCTCAAAATAGACATATTATCCTGGCAGTGGTTTCTAGTCAAGTCTTGGTTGCCTAAGTGGCCAGCTAAGACTCGACCAGAAGTCACTTTTAACTACTGGGAATGCACAGGTGGTGGTCTAGTGGCTATTCAAGAAATTTGTCCAAGTACTTAAGGGTTAACTATGAACTTGACAAATTATATCACTGAGTTCTGTCAAACATGATATAGTTGGTTAAAAACCAATCTGCATTATGGGAAACATTTGTTGCTGAAAACTTTGCCATTTTGACATCATAGTGCAGAGATTTTAATGGTGAGTAACCACCAAGCCAGAAAAAAAGCAGACTATCATCTGTAAAATGAGGTCCCCAGAAGGTGAATTTGGTGATGCTACCCTACACAGCAGGGTAGCATCACTAAATTTACCCTCTATGAACCTCAATCTGAATCAAGGTCTTAAACCTGAACAGAAAGAGGTACCCAGAGGATACATTGGCCCACTGTATGGGATAGCATCAGCAAATTCACCCTCTGAGGACCTCATTTGGCAAATGTCAGATTGCTTATTTTCAGGCTTGGTAACCAACTGGATTGCTGGGACGTCAGTATAAAAACATCACAACTGTCTTTTCAAAAGTGACACACTAAAGACTGAAAGTCTAAGTAAACATTAATTTACTAGTTCTATTTCATTCAGTTTTATTCGGTCTGGTGTAAAATTAATAGCTGAATAATGTGGAAAAAAACATGCTCAAACCAAACTTTCAAGAGCAACTTCATATTTACAACAGATTACATATATACACTTATTGGACTAGGTTGTTATTTTATTCAAAACGTTAATTATTGTTATGCAAGCTTTTGAAGTGGGCGGTAGTTTGAAAAAGTTAATATTAGCTAGTGATGAGACGATAAAAAGAAAGCCCCATCAGACAAATGCTAATGGTTTGAGTACATAATCAGATGATTATCAATGCCAGTGTTGGTGTGTTTCCTTGTTTGAGTATTGGAACTAAATCATAATTCAACCTCTAAACTCCAAATCCCGGAAGTTCTTTTTATCATTTTTATGAAGCGTAATAAAAAAAAAAAGTAATATACATATTGTTTCAAAGCAGTTCATACAACTTCAGGCTGATGTTAGCATGATTCTTTGATACTCGATGAACAAAAAGATGCAGACATGCCATACATATCATTCGGGGTGAACAATGCACATGTCACAATACAAAAATGGAATTTGAGTAATAATTGGCAATTGAGAAGGGATTGATTATGACAGCCTTTATCTTCTGTTGTCTTTCCAACAGAGATGAACAGAATTGGAATTTTTGGTTCAGTATCAGTATCAGTGTTTTTCTGACCATTTACTTCGGTTTCTGTATGGGTATCTACATAAATGAAAGTGTCAATGACACTGTAGCTTAACTTGTCTGTGTGTTGTGTTTGATGAAAAGGATAATGTTCAATGTTTATGAAAGGATTATGAAATATGACAAGAATTGTGATAATTGGGAATAAGTTAATTTCTGTTCCCTGTATGCCATGTTTTCAATAAAAATAATATGAGGTGTAGACTGTACTGAAGAATTGAGGGGTGGGTTAATGTGGCCCTCACAGTTAATGTATGTGGCCCTCACAGTTAATGTATGTCAACGAAAGTTACCAAGTTACAGTGAAATTATTCCAAAACGAGTCATCCTTTCAAGGTACAATGAAATCCTTCATAAATAAGGCCTGTAGACTGTGCTAAAGGTTTTTGGGCTTCGAGCCTGTGTAGCCATTACAGTTGACCGATTGCAACCAAAAGGGGACATCCTCATCTAGGCATTATACTGAGTCATCCTACCAAGTTACAATGAAATCCCTCCAAAAATACGTCCTGTAGACTGTACTAAAGGTTTTCGGGCTTCGGGCCCCTGTAGCCATCACAGTTGACCAAAAGGGGACATTCTCATCTAGACATCATACGGAGTTATCCTACCAAGTTACATTGAAATCCCTCCATATTAAATATGACCTGTGGACTGTGCTAAAAGTTTTTGGGTTTTGGGCAGCCGTCACGGTTGACAGATCATGGCCAAAAGGGGACGTTCTCATCCAGATATTATACAGAGGCATCCTACCAAATTACAATAAAATCCCTTCATAAATACAACCTGCAGACTGTGCTAATGGTTTTCAGGTTTTGGGCTCGAGCAGCCATCACGGTTGACTGATCATGACCAAAAGGGGACGTTCTCATCTGGACATGACCTCAAACCTGCATATGGAATTTCAGTGTAGCCTGTGCTAAAGGAAAATGTGAACAGACTCATGGACTAACAGACTTCCGCACGTGTGATGGCAATAGCTTATCTTGAATTTGTCAAGTTAAGCTAAAAATAGCTTTAATGCACCAAAATTTTATATTTGACCCCCTAATCTCTTACTCAACACAACAACAACAAAAAATTTAGATATTTTTTAAAAATTATATCACTAATGTTGATAGGGAGAGGAGCTTTTATTTTTCTCATTGGAAATAGAAAATCGGATTGTGCTAATAATGTTTACCCTCCCCAAAAAAACACCAAGTATTAACACAGGAACTTGGCTTCAATACATCTGAATATACACAACCTGGAGATACTGAATTCAAGAAACATTTTGTCTGGTGTTTTTGGAAAAGATTTTTCTTTATCTCCCTTGTTAAGTCCCCGAGTGGGTCTGACTGAACCCAAAAATATTTGTTCTCATACCACAGTGATAAATTTATAGTAAACCTTACTGACATAAAAAATCTTCTTCACAGGTTCTGAACGAAAAATGTATTACACACAATTCCTGTAAATATGACTGAATTTTTGGCCGTGCCCAAAAGCACTCGTTACCATCCCATGGTGATAACAAACGTAGTCCTCCTAGAAGTTCTGTACAAAAAACTGACTGCACCTAATTTCAGTATATAATGACCCCAGCAGCCATCTTGAATTTCTGACCGCACCCAAAACACCTGTTCTCATCCCAAGGTGATAACAAAGGTACCCAAGAAGTTTCGTGAAGATCGGTTCATAAATATAGCCCCTAGCCCAAGCCATATTGACATGTGTACTTACTGTGTATAAGTAGCACCAAATAAATCAAAGTTCATCCAATTTGCATAATTTCTGCATGAGAATAAAAACTGTATTATATTATTTATTATTCAAATTAGAACTTTCAAACAGAAGTTCTGTACAAAAAACTGATTGCACTAATTTCTGTACAAAATGGCTGCTGGTGGCCACCTTGAATTTCGGAACTCACCCAAAAACACTCATTCTCATCCCACGGTGATAACAAAGGTACCCAAGATGTTTCGTAAAGATCGGTTCATAAATACAGCCTCTAGCCCGAGCCGTATTGAATTGTTGATGCATGGACAGATGGACAGTTTGACGATGGGCCATGGCATAATCTCAAATTTGACTATGTCAAAGTTGAGCTAAAAAGTTGAGCTAAAAATAGTAAATAAAATAAATTTTGATATTCTCTACAGTGGGTAAAGGATTAATGTCTGGTTATCAACTCCTGAGTTCCTACAGATGGAGAGAAATTGAGCAGATGAAAAAAATTAATTTTTCAAAATTTTTCAACACCATATCATGTGACCTCTCATTGGAACACGTTCATCAAGCTCATTCCAATGAGGGGTCACATGATATGGTTTTGTTGAATTATTTTGAAAAATTAAAAAAAATAGTAATTAAAATAAATTTTTATATTCACTGTGCTGGGTAAGGGTTAATGCCTGGTTAGCAACTCCCGAGTTCCTGTACATTGAGAGAAATTTTCCAAACATCTGTCAGGACCTCGGTTGTCTGAAATTAATTTAATCATACCAAAGTTTATGCATGTATACATATAATCAACAACTCATATACATGTATTCAAAACCAATAATACCTGAACCTAACCATGATCTTTGGAAAGCTCTTGAGAGAGAGTGTCCCAAGGATCAGCATCAGATGCATGTACCGTATTTACTCTATGTATTGGGACAGCTAAAAATAAATATTTTCACAGATGTCCCACATCTTAGAAAATGGGGAAAAAACACAACCTGGTCTTGTTTTGATGCTGAATCAAGTTGTGTGTGATTCGTTTTTCATCACTATATACGAAAATCGCCATCCAATTTTTTTTTTAGATTTTCATTTTTTGCTTCCAAAACATAGCTTATGCCCCTCATTTGAACGAGCGCATTGCGCACGTTCTAATGAGGGGTCATAAGCTATGTTTTGGAAGCAAAAAATGAAAATTTTTAGTTACACAAGAATTCTTTTTATGAGTGTCATCTGCCACTAGCGTTCAGTAAAGGGTTGAAGACTGTCACAATGTAATATTAACTGGCTGAGGGCTAGATTAATTTTGGTGGTCTGAATTTGTTATTCAAAACTTTTTTTATTACAAATTACAACAGGCACTCTCCAATAATTTGTAATAAAACAAATTTATATAAACAAAATATTATTTGTGTTTGACTGAATATATTCCTATAAGCAAGGAAAGTGTTGGCTTTTGCTCTGGTATCCTCATGTTTTGAAAGCCCTGATAGTGGCTTCTAGCACTAAACCAGTTAAATAGTCTTCCTCATGTCAGTCCGGACTGTAAATATTAAAACTTGGGAACAGATTTAAATAAAAACAACACAAATCAGTATGTATTATCAATTTTCTATTGTTTAAAAAGGAAAATTAAACACAAACTTAGCTTTAATATTGAGCATTTTGCACCGTTTTCAGGTGACTGGGCCAACTGGAAACAAGTCTCCTGAGTGTCCCAAACATTGGAGCATAAAAAAAAAAAAATTCTGGAAAAAATGTGTGTCCCAAATTATAGAGTGTCCCAATATATAGAGTAAATATGGTACATGACAAAATTAAGAAGACAATTAATGAATCACACACAACTTTATTCAGCATCAGATCAAGACCAGGCTGTGTTCTTTTCCCATTTTCTAAGAATTGGGACACCTGTGAAAATAATTATTTTTTAGCTGTCCCAATACATAGAGTAAATACGGTACATGTATTCAAAACCAATAATACCTGAACCTAACCATGATCTTTGGAAAGCTCTGAGAGAGTGTCACAAGGATCAGCATTAGATGCATGTATTATTTCAGAGGAGAAAAAAAAATGCAACTCAAACAACAAAGACAGGCATAAACAATAGCTTGAAAATACACATTTCAACTGAAATGATCAATGCAGTAAGGTTATCAAAAAAAAATTCTTGTTTCTTAGGCACTCCCCTTGTCATAGAAAATCTGCCTCATCACCATTTGTTTACCTGGAAATCTCTTCTATGGCACTATTATACACTTAGGCCTAAAAAAATAAAAAATCTGTTTCTCAGGCCCTCCCGCATGGTCCTTTTGGCTGCCGCATGCTTCTTTTTATAACCAATTTAAACTTAAAAAAAATTAAAATTAAATGGTTTATGTCTGATATTTTACCCAAGTTAAAAAAATTGATGAATTTGTCCCTTGAGTGCAAGAAGGCTTTGCAATGCTTTAGCATTGCAAAGTCTTCTTGCACTCAAGGGACGAAATACACCACCACCCATGCTATTCTGTAGATTATGAGGCCTAAAACTTGAACCAAGAACATGAACTTTTGATGGCAAAAAAGTAATTACTGAAATAAAAAATAAAATAAAAAACTGCTCGCCCGCATGCAATTTCACAAATAATGGCCTGAGAAACAGAAGATCTGTGTAGCCTTATAGGATAAATATTTAACCAACTATACCTTGTTTGACAGAGCTCACAGATATAGTTTGGTTTAAATTTTTAACTACATTATGGAAAAGTTTTACTGCTGAAAACATTGGTTTGAGTGTAAGTAGATAAATTTCTGATTCCAACTATTTTCAGAACTTTTTTGTCAATAAAAAAAAAAGAAAGAAAAAAAAAGCCCTCCTTTCCTCATCATAAAATTGAGGAAAATCTACCCCAGTAACATGAAATTATTTTATAAGCCTTATTTAAATAAATTCTTCAAGAATTTTCCATGTCCCTTTCCAATAAAGTACAATTTTCAAGCACATTTAACCCTTTACCCAACGCAGACGATACCAAAAGTTATTATTTTAAATATCATTTTTCAAAAAATTTCAACAAAACCATATCATGTGACCCCTCGTTGGAACGAGCTCGACGAGCTCGTTCCAACGAGGGGTCACATGATATAGCTTTGTTGAAATTTTTTGAAAAATACTATTTTTTCAACTGCTGAATTTGAATATTACGAGGGCGGATGCGAGCGATTTGTTGAGTGAAGGGTTAAAATTTGAAAAAATGATATTTAAAAAAATAAATTTTGATATCATCTGCGTTGGGTAAAGGGTTAAGGACCAAACAATTTTGATTTTAAAATTCAAGCACTTTCAAGAATTTTCAAGGAACTGTAGTAACTTTGCAACTGGCTGCTGCACAACAGGATATCAGCACATACCAGTAGACATGTTAAGTCACACTATTTTACAAAGAGATTATTTTCTAGAATAAATTTTTGGTAAATGAACCCAAAAATTCAGATTTTCAACCGAATCTCTCTATAAAAGTCAATAAATTTTCCTCTTCGAATCACTCTGAGCAATATAAAAATTAAAATCGGACTATTTTTGCTCACAAATCTCACTATTTTGCAATTCAGCCGCTTAACTTGTCTATATACCAGTCATGGTTTCATGTGTGCCAAAGCCTTTTCAAGTCCAAGCATACAGTACAGTTGCCGTGGACTGGTCAATGTCCATGCATTCGTTCACCAGGTAATAAAAAAAATCAACATCTGCAAAATCGTATTAAGTACCCGGTGCTTCATTAATTAAATTTTTGATGATTATTCCTATAATTAGTGTTTCTAATCTAAAATTATTGAATTTGTAGAAATACTGCCCACCCATGAAAAGTGACCAGTCTATGGCGGCTGTAATGTGGGGTCACATATGGTCTTCCCATAAACTCATTTAACCCTTTACCCAACGCAGACGATATCAAAATTTATTATTTTAAATATAATTTTTTTAAATTTTTCAAAAAATTTCAACAAAACCATATCATGTGACCTCTCGTTGGAACGAGCTCGACGAGCTCGTTCCAACGAGGTGTCACATGATATGGTTTTGTTCAAATTGTTTGAAAAATACTACTTTTTCAGCTGCTGAATTTGCATATTACGCGGGCGGATACGGGCAATTTGTTGGGTAAAGGGTTAATAAAGTAATAATAAAACGGTGTGGAGTTACTAAATGGAACATGTCCAGAACATATGGTTGTGTCACGCGTAGCATAAGAACTAGAATGAAATGCATTAATAAAAAAAATGTTCTAATCAAATATACATGATACAAGTAAAAATAGAATATTTGGCAATCAACATGAGGTTCAGGTGGTAAAAATATTGCTGACTCAACATTTATAAATAAATATTTTTTACACAGAAATATTAGAAGCAAGATCTAAATTTTAAAAATATCAAATGTTCATCTAGTCTTGTACTGGAAAATCTCTAGATAATTTGGAACCATCATCTGTTCAATTGTATTTCTGAAAATGTCCTTCTTCTTGCTGAAAAATAAAGAACAACATTGGTGAGAACATATTCTAAACATGTCAATATAATGAAAAGGCCACACAAAGTAGATTTTTTGTTTCTCGGGCCATTATTTGTAAAATTGCATGTGGGCAAGGTTTTTTATTTTTATTTTTTATTTCTGAAATTATTTCTTTGCCATCAAAATTCATGTTCTTGGTTTATGATTTAGGCCTCATAATCATACAGAACAGCATGGGTGTTGGTGTATTTCGTCCCTTGAGAGCAAGAAGGCTTTGCAATGCTAAAGCATTGCAAAGCCTTCTAGCACACAAGGGACAAAACTTATCAATTTTTTTAACTTGGGTAAAATATCAGACATAAACCAATTAATTTTTATTTTTTTAAAGTTTACATTTGTCATAAAAAGAGAGCATGAAGCAGGACCTGAGAAACAATTTTTTAATTTTTTAGGCCAAATATTTATGAGTTACAGAATAAACAGGGTGATCATCAAGTGGGCTTTTTCATGATCTGATCCTGATCAGATTACGATTTGTTCCTGACACACATACACCAGTGGGTCAAGATAGGGCCTTAAGAAGTTTCGAGATTGGATTCGATTTCAAATCATAACCCTTTAGCCAACGAATCGTTCGCATCCGCCCGCATAATATGCAAATTCAGCAGTTGAAAAAATATTATTTTTCAAAACATTTCAACAAAACCATATAGTGTGGCCCCTCATTGGAACGAGCCCGACGAGCACGTTCCAACGAGGGGTCACATGATATGGTTTTGTTGAAATTTTTTGAAAAATTTCAAAAAATGATTTTTAAAGTTAAAAAATTTATAGTAATTTATATATTTTTTATACTTACCAATGACCCAGACTTGGCTGGTGCTAACTCCACAAAAACCAGGGCCAAACACAAATTTTGCCCCCCAATCCCCAAAATTTGCATCCAAAACAAAAAGAAATCATGTCCTAAAGGACCTCCATAGTACGACTCTACTGCGCATGCGCAGTGACGCAGTCGTCCCGAAATTGGCGCCAAATATCATTCTTACTGGCAGTGCCTGGTCAGCGCTATGTACTCAGCGGGGAGGCAAGAGTTCCCAACTCAGGGAGGGCCATCCCCGTCTGGGTCATTGGTAAGTATAAAAAATATATAAATTACTATAAATTTTTTAACATTTTTATACTGTACCAATGACCCAGACTTAGCTGAATAGTAAACAGGCTGGAGGGCCTAGGACATAGAGGAAAATCCAATAAGCTCAATTATAAAATAAAGAGGTAACCCCTTAAGGAGAAAAGGAGTATTAGGCTTTACATGTATCTTTCTTATTTAATATTTAAATTAGAAAGATACACTACCCTTAATAATTGAGCACAATAACATTCATGTTCTCTATTAACATCCAGTATAACCCTTATACTAATTATTTTTAAAGCAAGCCAATAAATAAAGTAGTCCAGAGAATTGAGACTCTTTATAGTCATTTAAAAGTGTCCGAGTATTGTATATTAAAGCCCGTTTGACACTTGACATATACAAATGCTTCACACCGAGCTACACTTTAAAAATAAGACATGAATGAAATTAAACATTAATATTACACTTTAAAACCATCCCGGAAGCGACTCAGAAATACTGTCTTGGAGGAGGCATTCCCTTGCTTTTCACTATAAAGCAGGTGACCTAAGGGAACACCCGCCCCCCCCCCCCCCCTTCCCCTTGCCCTGGGTCAAATAGCCCAGAGCGAAGAGGGCAGTCGGACGGAGTCACTGCCGGAACAGAAAGCCTGCATAACTATAGTTGCAACTGTTTAGTGGACGACATTCTGAGCAACAGATAACGGACCTAAACAATGCAGGTCTCCAGAAATGGACTCAATATTTCTGAGATAAAAATTCGTAAATGTGGATGGCTGAGACCAATAAGCAGCCTTCATTAAATCTGTAATAGCAACACTATTAGCATAAGCCCAGGAAGTAGAAAGAGCTCTTACTTCATGAGCAGAAATCTTAAGCACAGACTGCTGAGAAGAAGATAAATCTTCATACGCAGTACGGATAGTTAACTGAATCCATCTAGCAATAGAATGGACTGAAATGTCCTTTCTATTAGGCATCAAAGACAGAAAGAAACGTTTCCGTCCCTTTCTGATGAACTGAGATCTCTGTTTATAGATACGTAGTGCTCTAACAGGACAGAGTAAAGGCCTACGCCCGTCTGAAGACGGAAGAGCCTTAATAACAATAGGTTCCGGATATTTATTAGGAGCCTGATTCTTAGCTAAAAAAACGACATTAGTAGTGAAGGTGATAGTGTTCCCAACACTACGATAATGAGAATCATCCACCGATAGTGCATGAAGCTCACTGACTCTTCTGGCAGAAGAGAAAGCTAAGAGAAAAGCTGTCTTATAAGATAAGAATTTGAAATCTACTGTCCCAAGAGGTTCAAATGGCTTTTCCTTCAATTTAAGGAGAACCCAAGCTAAATTCCACTTAGGAATTAATCTAAGAGTTCTGGGTCTATTTATCGAAAAGTTTCTAACCAATTTCGATAAAGAGACATTAGATCCAATTTGTAAACTATCATGATGTGCATAGGTATCAGATAACATAGATCTATAACCCTTTATAGTAACAGGCTGCAGTTTGATTTCGTCAAACAAGTATACTAGAAAGTTAGCAATGTCTGGTATAGAGGGATCAAATATATCTACAGAATGATCCCTACACCAACGACGGAAAACCTTCCACTTAGCCGCATAGTTTAGCGAAGAGGAGGTCCTCCTACAGTTAGAAATCGCGTCCACTGCTCGTCCTGTAAAGTGCTTGCCATGCAAGAAGGACCGCACAACGGAAAAACGTGAAGGTTGAGACCTTGCGGGTTGTGATGTAGTTGGCGCGATTTCCCCTGCCAAAGAAGATCCTCTCGTGGAGGGAGCTTCCGCGGTAGGTCCCACAACAGACACCTGAGTAGATTTATCCACGGTCTCTGTGGCGACAGAGATGCTACCAACAGAATCTTGCATTGAGATTGTTTTATCTTTAGCAATACTTGTTGAATTAACGGCGCTGGAGGATACGCATATCCTATCATTCCGTCCCAAGGGATCGACAGAGCGTCTACTGCAAATGCTCTTGGATCCGGACACGGGGACACATACGTTTGCAACTGATTGTTGAGATGTGTCGCAAATAAGTCTATCATTGGCCGTTCCCATTGGTAGCAAATCTGATTGAATACTTGTTTGTTGAGAGTCCACTCCGACGGCAACAAGCGACCCTTTCGTGAAAGGGAGTCTGCTAGCACATTCAGACGACCCGGTATGTGACGGACCGAAAGAAGAACGTGATGTTCCAACGCAAACAGAAGGATTCTTTCCGTTAGATTGAACAACGGAACTAAATGAGTGCCTCCCTGATTCCGTATATACGCCACTACTGTCGTATTGTCGGATAGGATTTGGACATGAGCATCGTGAATAATGTCCATCCAGTGACGTAACGCAAGCCAAATTGACATCATTTCCTTGATGTTTATGTGCTTGCACAGGAATTGCGGATCCCAAAGACCCTGGCATCTCGAATCCGCCTGTTTGACTGGCATCCGTCATAATGGTAAAACTCGGATCCGGCAACTGCAGCGGAACTCCTTGAGTTAACCACTGAATGTTTGCCCAAGTCTGAATCTCTTGTTTCACTTGATCTGACAAGAGAACGTCTACATCGAGCGAATGAATTTTCACACTCCAATTCTGAGTCAGGAAAATTTGAAGAGGCCGTGTGCGTAGCCGTCCCATCGGAATGAGATCCGCGGCGGCTCCGCACAGACCTATCAGTCTCATAAATTCTCTCGCCGTGACTTTGTCTGTATTCAGACAATAGCGAGCGTAACAACTGACTAATTTCGCTCTGGTTAACGGCAGACGAACGAGATTGTTGTGCGTCTCGAAGCTCATTCCCAGATGAGTGAATGACTTGGACGGCACCAGATCCGACTTCTCCTCGTTTACTATGAAACCGAGACGTCGGAGCAATAGAAGAAGATTCTGAACATCGTTCTGAAGCGTTAACTCGTTGCCGTACCTCTGAAGAATGTCGTCCAGGTAGGCCGACGTTACCGCAACGAATGAGCTCGGAAGTAGATCATTACCGAGTTCATTACCCGAGTGAAAGCCCAGGGTGCTAGATTCAATCCGAAGCACATCGCCCGGAATTGATACACCACTCCTAGGACTGCGAAGCGTAGATACTTTCGGAATGTCGGATGTACCATGACGTGAAAGTACGCATCTTTGAGATCTATGCTCGTTGCATAATCGTTCACCCGAATACTCGCTCTGACCGATCGAATCGTCTCCATATAAAACTTCGGAGCGACGATCAGCTTGTTTATCCAGCTCAAATCTATAACTGGACGGAACAAGCCGTCTGGTTTCGGAACCAGAAACAGATGGCTGTAGAATCCCAGCGATTCCTGGTTTTCTACGACCTCTACTGCGTTCTTCATTAAAAGAGACTGCACCTCTGATAGCAGAGCGTCTCTTTTCTGAGGATTTGACGGAAGATGAGTCCATTTTGGACTTCGAGTTAATGGAGGCTTTCGTTTGAAGGATATCTTTAGACCTTCCGAAGTCACTCCTCTCACCCACGGGTCGTCCGTAATCGACGCCCACTCTTGAGAAAAACTCGACAACCTTCCGCCAACCGGAACGCGATAGAGGTTTAAGCCATCACCTCCTGGATCTGCGAGGCCTGCGGTAGGAGAAACCACGTCTTCCACGACCCGCACCTCGCCTCGTCGACCTCGGGGCGTCCGACCGATTGTCCCGGCCTGAAGGACGTCCCGAACGAGAGTCACTATCCTGACGGTCTCTCGAATAAGAGCTAGAGGACGCACCGGAACCTCTATAGGAACCTCTCTTGGGCGGATAAGACCCAGAAGTGCCCGCCTTATTCGTGTCTGCTGTATCCGACCTTTTAGGAGCGGATCTAAACAACAGAGAATCACTAGCTTTCTTTTTAATATTATCATAAATAGCGGAAAGCTTGCCGTCAAAGAGAAGATCTCCTGAGACCGAAGCGACTCTAAGAGAGTTCTTCACCTTAGAATCCACTAGTGTGGATGTAGCTAGGGCTGCGTCACGTCTAACCAACTCCAGATTTGCCACTGAAAGGGCGGAGTTACACGTGGAATAAGCTACTGCCCTTGAAAGAAGTCTTAAGGAGGATTGTATATCCTGAAACTCTTCCCCTTGAAGACGCAGTGATAACGCCTTAGTAAGGTGATCTGCGTAAGATAAGGCATCTAAATTGGCTCTGTTAGACGCAATAGCTGTTTCCAACACTGCGGTTGGAATAGAAGCTGACGACGGTAATGATAGCTCTAAGTCTTCCGCCTCGTCGTCCATACGCAGAGGAACTCTCGGTATACCCTGACCTGCCGTGTCGAATTTATTCCTTGCATTAATGAAAGGCAGGTTGAGAGTATTTGCGGACAAGAAACTTGCTTTCCCCGTCCTGGAAGCAAGTTTAAAAATAGCATCGTTCAATAATTCAAATGTTCTTGCAACATTATTGGACTGCGACGGAAACTCGGGAGCGATGTCCCTGAACCGCTCGAAAAAATCAGAGTCCAATGACGCTATAATTCTCCTGTCCGGAAGCGCAGCAGTCTGGCCCGACGGAACAACTTGAGGAAGAAAGTGCCGGATGAAGTCCACGGCAGCTTTGTGTTGTTCCGAAAGGGATAGCTCCAATTCATCCGTATCCCTTTCACCATCCGGTCGGACCTCCCGATGTTCCCGGTCGTCCGCCCCCGATGCTTCGGCGGAGCGTACCGACCCAGCGCCGTCGGATAATTCTCGATCCGACACCGTTTCTGTCGGCTGCTGGGATGCTGCGATAAGCTGTGCTATCTGCACTAGAATGTCCGACGTCGAGACCTGCGGAGGAGCGGTCTTTCGCTGCTTCGCCGAGGGCAGCTCCGCATCAGATGGCTCCCGCATACTTTTCCTATGCGAACGTCCGGAGTCCATCGGTCTCGAATCCCTGGCTGCCGGATGGTGTGACCTGGTCGCCGAAGAATCCTTCATCGGTGAAGCTGGCAAAATATCGGAGGTCACGCAGCCAAGGTGCGGTCGTGTGCGCCGACGAGAAGAAGAAGCCTTAACAGTCTCTGCGGACTGCTTATACAACGGAGCGTCCCGAGCGACGGACGTATGCTCCGCTAAAGACACATTTTGTACCACAACATCTGGTCCCAGATGTTGTTGTACGAGAGAGGGGCCTCTCTCGCTCGCGGCCCGGCTGGACCTGGACGAGCTAGGAACCGGACTAAAAGGCTTCCTCCGTTCTCGTTCACTATCCGCCGTCACTGGGTGTGCATCTATTATTTTTATAGTGCTCGCATCACCCAAAATTTCCTCTTGGACCGCATTGGACGAACCCGGCTGCCGAACCATTCGGTGAATGGACGCTACACCGGGCGAGCTAGCGGACGACATTTGTCTAATCTCCATGGGCACTTTTGCCGCTAGCTCTGTATTTATTTGTGACGACGGACGCACACTTGAAGAAGATAACATGGAAACATCACCCTGTTCTGGTTCCTCTGAAATAGAAACTGAGAGAGTAGAGTGACCTTGTGGAGAAAGAGCCGGCATCGCTCTTTCTCCAGAAACAACATATCGTGACACACGTTTCCAATGTTTCTCATCCCAATGTTCACATACAGGACAGGGATTAAAGCGAGAACACTGACTACAATTAATACAATAATCATGAAAGTCAGAGGAAGATTTCTTCCTATTACAATTTGAACAAAGTCCCTTCATTGTGAAAGAACAACAATAAGTCCTAGTTACTCGCAAAAACCCCTGACACAAAGATACATAATAACATGATCCATTAATAAATGAAAAAACAATTGCAAAACAAAATAATTTTGAAAAAATATTTTTTCAGAGAAGCCCAAGTTGCTGAAAAGTAACGTTCAGCCCCGATGGATCCGATGGCAAAGTGTGGTCAAAAATTTTAAAATTATATAAAATAATTAATGAGACACTTTCGGATAATATAAATGTATCTTATAATGAGATAAACTACCACAAAGGCAAACAGCCCCCCTCAAAAAAGGCTGTTGCCAATGAAAACAAACAGTGTAAACACAGTAGAAAACATGACTCCAGGCACTGAAAAAACTGGCCCGGAATCAGTCATCAATTACACTCTATCTGATGCAAAACAGAGACTCCCAGGGGAGAATCTGCAGAACATCAGATGGAAGATGCAGAACACAAACGTTATACACCCATGGGTGAAAACGTAACTATGGGGAAAATAACAGAAAACATTCTGTAACCAAGCAACTCTCCCAGGGAATTTTAGAAATGAAACTGCTCAAAAATATGCCAAAAGCATGGGAGAATTGCAAGGGGGGACTTTAGAAGGCTAGGGGAGAGGAAACACTGAATAAGCAGTGCAACAATTAGCAAGAATGACAACAAGAGGCCCATGCCTCGAAAATAGGCAACTTAACATAATTTCAACAAAAAATTTTAAGTACAGCCCTGATTATTTTTTGCCACTTCTTTTTTCCTCTCCTCCTTCTATCCTCCTTAGAATCACATTTTCTCCAAGAATTACGTGTCTGGCATCCTTTAAACTGAGATTTACAAGCACAAAGATCAGTGAGATGTTGACTGATGAAGGGCCAAACAGAGAATGATATTTGGCGCCAATTTCGGGACGACTGCGTCACTGCGCATGCGCAGTAGAGTCGTACTATGGAGGTCCTTTAGGACATGATTTCTTTTTGTTTTGGATGCAAATTTTGGGGATTGGGGGGCAAAATTTGTGTTTGGCCCTGGTTTTTGTGGAGTTAGCACCAGCCAAGTCTGGGTCATTGGTACAGTATAAAAATATAATAAATTTTGATATCGTGTGCATTGGGAAAGGGTTAAGTAGATATTAAATTCAGTTCAAAATCAGCTGCCTGATTCGTTTCCTCTCGAATCTTTTCCCTAAGAATATAGCTTGGGATCAGTCATCTTCATCGTTTCACAAAACGTATAGTTCACATGGAAATCATACATAAATGATGTTGAAACAAAAGATTGAGTGTAACTTCCACTACATTAACATAAATAACATCTTACTTACGCCACCAGCCATGCTAATTCCAATATCACTAGTCCATACCACTGTTAAATACAAATTTAAGGTTTTCAAGCAAAGTTGGTGGTCAATGATAATCCTTACTGTGTAATATTCTACCTACATCATAAAGGCACGCCTTTGATGAAGGCATGCCTTGATGACGTAGGTGGATTATTTTATCAGTCGGGACTTGAGCCATCTAAGTCGTAACAAATCAGGTTTATAGCACCCCAACCCCCTCGGTCATCTTCAAGAAGCAACTGATTCAATTCGTGGTTCCATTCAATTTCGAACAATAGACACGATTCATTTCAAATCGAAAATGTGTGATTCGCAGGGTGTAAAAGGAATGGAAGTCCGTAGGAACGTTAGTCCCTCTGGACTATTATTCCGTGGAATTATAGTCCTAGGTCTAACATTTCTAGGAATAGTAGTCCGGTGGACTACTATTCCTAGAAATGTTAGACCTAGGACTATAATTCCGCGGAATAATAGTCCAGAGGGATTAATTTTCCTACGGACTTCCATTCCTGTCACAAGGGCCCTATGTCAAGATTTCCGGAATAAAACAATCCAACAAAGAGTGAGACTGCTGGAGTACTAAACATGTTACATGGACATATTTTTAATAATACCCTATATGAAATAACGATAAATAACATTTATTTAAGCAAATGCATTAATTTTACCATAAGATATGTTCTCCAAAGTGAAGGTACAAGCATGCCAAAAATTATTTGACTCCAACAAACGGAAGCTGAGCTACAGCAGCAAATATGTTGTTGGATGGACACATTCTTCAAGAAGGTAGAGGGACACATTTTTAATAATCACCTATGTGAAACAAGGAAAAATAACTCTCTACAAAGTTAAAGCAGGGTTCTTTATTTAGCCCTAGGATTAGTTCCTCCATGATTATGTAGATACATGCCAAAAATAATTTTATCCAACCACGAGTGATGGAACTAGTTTAGCAAACATGTTGGACGGACATAATCCATAACATATAAACTGATGAACATTTCCAACTCTTTACTATATACTCTATCAGGAGGGGAGGGTGAATAATAATGTGAACTCATGACCACAAACTGATGTACATTTCCAACTCTTTAATATATCTACTAGTACTCAAACGATTAGTCGACTAGTCGATGTCGACTCTGGGCAAACCAGTAGTCGACTCTCAATTGTGCAGTCGACTAGTCGGATGAGTTCAAGCTTTTAGGTAAATAGTATCCCTTCTGTGCCACTGTCAGACAGTTTGAACAGCAATATTGGGCAATCAATGTATACATCTATTGCCATCTAATAGTAGTGACAGTAGTTTGTTTTAACTGGTACTAGTAGAGTGCTGAATTATTTTGGGCTATCAGGATATGTTATTAATTTGCCTTGTTGCAATTTATGGGAGAGTGCCTATAGGCACTCTCCCATAAATCGCAACAAGGCAAATTAAATAAGACTATATAATTTCACTCTCAGCATAATTAGAAGCACATTAACAGAATAATGTTCCAGTAAGTTGCTGTATATGAATGCCCAAGTGAAGCCAAATTTGGACTTTCAGCACTCTACCGGAACACCAACACTGTTATAAGGAGATAAGTTATCACCAATGATTAGTCGAAGTCGACTTGACTTTTGAGTATTGACTAGTCGACTTTGGAATTCACTAGTAGTTTGAGCACTAATATCTACCCTATTAGGAGGGTGATTAATAACGTGAAATCACGACCACAAACTGAGGTAATTTCCAACTCTTTAATATATACCCTATCAGGAGGGTGAAAAATAATGTGAAATCACGACCACCGCAAGAAAAACAAATAAAAATCGCAGCTGAGATTTAATGTTTACACATTTCTTAATCAGTAGGTGATATTCTGCAGTGTTGAAGGAGAGTGAACAGCTAAAAATGCTGGATTGCGACTAGGTCGCAATCCTGTTGAGGTTGTCTGCTTTTGTGATTTCATTACTGCAGTACTTAGCCACCTATTCAGCAGATATTTACTTATTCCTTAACTTGTGAGTGAAAAGGAAACTTGAGGCTAACACCAGTTAAATATACTACTCAAAGTTTGCTAAGCACCACATATTTGACACATCATTGTGAAATTTTCTTGCGACACATTTGCGATCTCTTTGGTGGATATGACTGAGGAATGTATTGAGATGGTCCCCAATGTTTACATTAGCTCTCTTGACAGGCAGACATTTCGTGACAGTCATGGAAAGCATGTACCCCTTGATTTTCATGATGTTTTCGTGTACTGTCTACATGTACATGAGATGTGTAGGGTATTCAGTCTTCATTTCAACACAAACCCTTGTGATTTAATGATTGAATATGGCGAATGCAAATGTAAGAAGACATTTGGCTGAATCAGAAATGTGGCAGGCTGTCAGGATGGGGGAACAAGGGGCTACCCATCACCAGGTTGGTGAAGCCCTAGGTGTGCACCATACGGAGATCACCAGAGTCTGGGCAAGATTTCAGCAGTATGGCACACCAGTTAGACGACATGGTGGTGGCAGAGACAGGGCAACTTCTGTAGCTGAAGAACGTTTTTTGATCATTCAGGCCCATATGAACAGCTCTGACACAGCAACCTAGGCTTTGCAGTGACCTTCAGAATGCAACCGGGGTAAATGATTCGACGCAGACCATCCGGGCAAGGTTGCACGAAGGTGGTCTCCGATCGAGAAGACCATGTATTCGCATTCAGCTGTCCCAGAACCACCAACAGGCACGATATGAATGGGCCATGGATCACGTTGGATGGACCAGAGAAGATTGGTAACCTGTCTTTTTACAGATGAGTCAAAGTACTGCCTGGACAATACAGATAGGCGTTCTAGGGTATGGAGAAGACCAGGAGAGCGATTCCATGCAGCCAACATTACTGAGCATGACCGCTATGGTGGAGGGTCAGTAATGGTCTGGGGCGGCATCAGCTCGGATGGACGTGCAGAGCGCTGTGTCCTTGACATGGTACACTGACTACACAGCGGTATATTGATGAGATCCTGGATGCCCATGTCAGGTTGTATGCAGGTGCAGTGGGTGATAGATTCATTCTGATGGATGATAATGTCTGTCCTCATGTTGCCCATGCTGTCTGGGAGTACCGACAGAGGGAGGGGATTGAGCATATTGACTGGGCAGCAAGATCCACTGACCTCAATCCAGTCCAGGAGCTTGGTGCCATGCTGGCCCAAGAATGGAACAGCATCCCACAAAGGACCATCTGGAACCTGATTGGGAGCATGAGAAGGCTTTGTCAAGCTGTAATTAACAATAATGGGTCTCATACTCGATATTGAACCCATATCAGTTCGCTCCATCAATTTTTTGGCAAATTTGAAAAATTTCCTCTTTTACCAATAATATCCATTTTGCATGGTTATCGTATTCAAAAGCTAAAAAATAATGTCAAACACAAACAAAATCTTAATTTCTGTGCTTAAATCATTTAAGATATAATTAAATAAAAAATATACACACTTTTCATAACAATATTTCAACTAAAACGTAAAACAGGTAGTTGGATATACTTGGTACTTAGCAAACTTCGAGTAGTATATAAGCTATCCAGTAGAATAACAACTATAAATCTGCTTGTAAATCTGATTTCCACGGAATTACCAGGCAGAGTACTTTTATTTATTTATTTATTTTTAATTTATTTTTTTTATTGATGTTTAAGGTCACATATTTCTAAACAATGGCCAATCAGTCTATGGATTTAGTGATTACAGTACTGTATGGATTTAGTGATTACAGTGCTGTATGGATTTAGTGATTACAGTACTGTATGGATTTAGTGATTACAGTACTGTATGAATTTAGTGATTACAGTACTCTATGGATTTAGTGATTACAGCACTGTATGGATTTAGTGATTACAGTGCTGTATGGATTTAGTGATTACAGTACTGTATGGATTTAGTGATTACAGTACTGTATGAATTTAGTGATTACAGTACTCTATGGATTTAGTGATTACAGCACTGTATGAATTTAGTGATTACAATACTGAATGGATTTAGTGATTACAGTACTGTATGAATTTAGTGATTACAGTACTCTGGATTTAGTGATTACAGTACTGTATGGATTTAGTGATTACAGTACTCTATGGATTTAGTGATTACAGTACTGTATGGATTTAGTGATTACAGTGCTGTATGAATTTAGTGATTACAGTACTCTGGATTTAGTGATTACAGTACTGTATGGATTTAGTGATTACAGTACTGTATGGATTTAGTGATTACAGTGCTGTATGGATTTAGTGATTACAGTACTGTATGGATTTAGTGATTACAGTACTGTATGAATTTAGTGATTACAGTACTCTGGATTTAGTGATTACAGTACTGTATGGATTTAGTGATTACAGTACTGTATGGATTTAGTGATTACAGTGCTGTATGGATTTAGTGATTACAGTACTGTATGGATTTAGTGATTACAGTACTGTATGAATTTAGTGATTACAGTACTCTATGGATTTAGTGATTACAGCACTGTATGAATTTAGTGATTACAGTACTCTATGGATTTAGTGATTACAGTACTGTATGGATTTAGTGATTACAGTGCTGTATGGATTTAGTGATTACAGTACTGTATGGATTTAGTGATTACAGTACTGTATGAATTTAGTGATTACAGTACTCTATGGATTTAGTGATTACAGCACTGTATGAATTTAGTGATTACAATACTGAATGGATTTAGTGATTACAGTACTGTATGAATTTAGTGATTACAGTACTCTGGATTTAGTGATTACAGTACTGTATGGATTTAGTGATTACAGTACTCTATGGATTTAGTGATTACAGTACTGTATGGATTTAGTGATTACAGTACTGTGTGGATTTAGTAATTACAGTACTGTATGGATTTAGTGATATACCAAATATCAGAAGATTCTAATTGATGGTTCAGAAGATTTTTTTTAATTTGGGAAAACAATTTATGGGTGCTATCAGAGTAATGCCCCTTGAAGCACCCCCTTTGGAAGTGACAACTTTGTTTAAATGAACTTGAATTGCCATATGATAAGGAACATGCGTATCAAATTTGGTCCAGTGGTTCATGATGAGAAATTGATAGTGTAAAGTTCAAGCTGGATGGATGGACAACAGATGATGCACAGACAGACGGACGAAGGACAGAAAGTGATCAGTTAAGCTCCCCCTGACTTTCCATCAGGTGAGCTAAAAATATCAAGAATATCCACTGAGTATAAAGCCTTTTTGTACAAGTAGTACCTTCACTTCAGAACAAAGCCCAAATATGGGCTTCCAGTACTCTACCAGTTAATTGTTTTCATCACACAATCTGGAAAAACAGAATCAGTGGGAAGAATATAACTGTGAGAGAAAAACCAGATCACAAAGTCTGCTTTCCTCCCCCATCCCTATTAACTCACACTCAGCATTCAGCAGTGCCGAGGAAAATGCTGGGGAAACTAAAAATATCCACAGCAAAAATACTGCTGAGGATGTCTTCTTCAGAAAGTCTTGTGGTGGCAGAAATTGCACAACTTTCGGGTTTCACAAGGAATCAAATCATGTGGTTTGCACGAAGCTGTATTGCTAATCTTAAAATTACAGTACAAGTTGCTGCAGAACCACAAGAAACTATGTGTTCTGCTTCTATGTTGATAACTCCAGAATCCAACATCAGTTTCTGGAAAGCTATTACAGAGCTTTCCAGAAAATGATGTCAGATTCTGGTGTTATTAGCATAGAAGCAGTGATTTTCACTCATACTATACATATTGAGCAAGTTGCCTGCTTATGTCCCAGGTTTTTTCTCAGCATTCACATGGTTCATGATATTAGCATGATTTAATTGAGTGAAAGATTCTGCACATTGATTGTAATTATATACACATGTATCTCCAACTACTTTCACATGTTAAAGTTACTTGAAGTTTTCACTTCACCGCATATTATATATACATGGAAATTAAGACTATACCCTGCCCCTTGATGATTTTTACACAATCGTCATTATCGAACAGGCTTCACGGCAATTGCCATAGAAGCACCAATTTGTTTTTTTTACAATTGTTAGGGAGACGACTTACATAAGCTTTAAGCTTCCTGTCGAATCTCTCTTTTACAGAGTAATTAATTTCCTTGCCTTTACTTGTTTCGTGTATAATACTAGTACTGTATCTTGTGTTGTTCTGATTTTTGTTACTCAACTGTTATTGTGAAATGTATTTGCTTATCAACTATTGAATAAATAATGTTTAAACTAATTTGTTTTGTCGAGGAAACAAGACTGAATTACCAGGACTGCTCCCCTTGTTACTGTTGAATCTCAACTATCAAAAAAGAATATGTAAAATACATTGCATCTCAGAAGCTATCTTCACTTGTTTTTCTTTATTTATTACTTTCCAAAGTGTGATTTACTGGGATTTCCTGGTTTGATTAAAAACGATAACTTCACAAGTGAATTATGCAAACAACAATTGTGTCATGAATCTGTGCACGCAAACGAGGACGCTTTGCTGTGGGTGTAATGGGGACTTCATTGTTTTGTTTTCTTTAACCTTTTACCTAACCTGAAAAGCAGACGACACTTGCAAACAAAATTCTTGAATAACTAATTTTTGTCTCAAAAACATAGGTTATGACCCCTCATTGGATCAAGCTCGTCGAGCTCATTCCAATAAGGGGTCATAACCTATGTTTTAGAGACAAAAAATGAAAAAATAATGAAAGTTAAAAAATTTATAGTAATTTATATATTTTTTATACTTACCAATGACCCAGACTTAGCTGGTGCTAACTCTAACAAAACCAGGGCCAAACACAAATTTTGCCCCCCAATCCCCAAAATTTGCATCCAAAACAAAAAGAAATCATGTCCTAAAGGACCTCCATACTACGCCTCTACTGCGCATGCGCAGTGACGCAGTCGTCCCGAAATTGGCGCCAATTATCATTCTTACTGGCAGTGCCTGGTCAGCGCTATGTACTCAGCGGGGAGGCAAGAGTTCCCAACTCCAGGGAGGGCCATCCCCGTCTGGGTCATTGGTAAGTATAAAAAATATATAAATTACTATAAATTTTTTAACATTTTTATACTGTACCAATGACCCAGACTTAGCTGAATAGTAAACAGGCTGGAGGGCCTAGGACATAGAGGAAAATCCAATAAGCTCAACTATATAGTAAAGAGGTAACCCCTTAAGGAGAAAAGGAGTATTAGGCTTTACATGTATCTTTCTTATTTAATATTAAATTAGAAAGATACACTACCCTTAATAATTGAGCACAATAACATTCATGTTCTCTATTAACATCCAGTATAACCCTTATACTAATTATTTTTAAAGCAAGCCAATAAATAAAGTAGTCCAGAGAATTGAGACTCTTTATAATCATTTAAAAGTGTCCGAGTATTGTATATTAAAGCCCGTTTGACACTTGACATATACAAATGCTTCACACCGAGCTACACTTTAAAAATAAGACATGAATGAATTTAAACATTAATATTACACTTTAAAACCATCCCGGAAGCGACTCAGAAATACTGACTTGGAGGAGGCATTCCCTTGCTTTTCACTATAAAGCAGGTGACCTAAGGGAACACCCGCCCCCCCCCTCCCCCCCCTTCCCCTTGCCCTGGGTCAAAAAGCCCAGAGCGAAGAGGGCAGCCGGACGGAGTCACTGCCGGAACAGAAAGCCTGCATAACTATAGTTGCAACTGTTTAGTGGACGACATTCTGAGCAACAGATAACGGACCTAAACAATGCAGGTCTCCAGAAATGGACTCAATATTTCTGAGATAAAAATTCGTAAATGTGGATGGCTGAGACCAATAAGCAGCCTTCATTAAATCTGTAATAGCAACACTATTAGCATAAGCCCAGGAAGTAGAAAGAGCTCTTACTTCATGAGCAGAAATCTTAAGCACAGACTGCTGAGAAGAAGATAAATCTTCATAAGCAGTACGGATAGTTAACTGAATCCATCTAGCAATAGAATGGACTGAAATGTCCTTTCTATTAGGCATCAAAGACAGAAAGAAATGTTTCCGTCCCTTTCTGATAAACTGAGATCTCTGTTTATAGATACGTAGTGCTCTAACAGGACAGAGTAAAGGCCTACGCCCGTCTGAAAACGGAAGAGCCTTAATAACAATAGGTTCCGGATATTTATTAGGAGCCTGATTCTTAGCTAAAAAACCCACATTAGTAGTGAAGGTGATAGTGTTCCCAACACTACGATAATGAGAATCATCCACCGATAGTGCATGAAGCTCACTGACTCTTTTGGCAGAAGAGAAAGCTAAGAGAAAAGCTGTCTTATAAGATAAGAATTTGAAATCTACTGTCCCAAGAGGTTCAAATGGCTTTTCCTTCAATTTAAGGAGAACCCAAGCTAAATTCCACTTAGGAATTAATCTAAGAGTTCTGGGTCTATTTATCGAAAAGTTTCTAACCAACTTCGATAAAGAGACATTAGATCCAATTTGTAAACTATCATGATGTGCATAGGTATCAGATAACATAGATCTATAACCCTTTATAGTAACAGGCTGCAGTTTGATTTCGTCAAACAAGTATACTAGAAAGTTTGCAATGTCTGGTATAGAGGGATCAAATATATCTACAGAATGATCCCTACACCAACGACGAAAAACCTTCCACTTAGCCGCATAGTTTAGCAAAGAGGAGGTCCTCCTACAGTTAGAAATCGCGTCCACTGCTCGTCCTGTAAAGTGCTTGCCATGCAAGAAGGACCGCACAACGGAAAAACGTGAAGGTTGAGACCTTGCGGGTTGTGATGGAGTTGGCGCGATTTCCCCTGCGAAAGAAGATCCTCTCGTGGAGGAAGCTTCCGCGGTAGGTCCCACAACAGACACCTGAGTAGATTTATCCACGGTCTCTGTGGCGACAGAGATGCTACCAACAGAATCTTGCATTGAGATTGTTTTATCTTTAGCAATACTTGTTGAATTAACGGCGCTGGAGGATACGCATATCCTATCATTCCGTCCCAAGGGATCGACAGAGCGTCTACTGCAAATGCTCTTGGATCCGGACACGGAGACACATACGTCTGCAACTGATTGTTGAGATGTGTCGCAAATAAGTCTATCATTGGCCGTTCCCATTGGTAGCAAATCTGATTGAATACTTGTTTGTTGAGAGTCCACTCCGACGGCAACAAGCGACCCTTTCGTGAAAGAGAGTCTGCTAGCACATTCAGACGACCCAGTATGTGACGGACCGAAAGAAGAACGTGATGTTCTAACGCAAACAGAAGGATTCTTTCCGTTAGATTGAACAACGGAACTGAATGAGTGCCTCCCTGATTCCGTATATACGCCACTACTGTCGTATTGTCGGATAGGATTTGGATATGAGCATCGTGAATAATGTCCATCCAGTGACGTAACGCAAGCCAAATTGACATCATTTCCTTGATGTTTATGTGCTTGCACAGGAATTGCGGATCCCAAAGACCCTGGCATCTCGAATCCGTTGGGATTAATGATGCACCCCAACCTGTTTGACTGGCATCCGTCATAACGGTAAAACTCGGATCCGGCAACTGCAGCGGAACTCCTTGAGTTAACCACTGAATGTTTGCCCAAGTCTGAATCTCTTGTTTCACTTGATCTGACAAGAGAACGTCTACATCGAGCAAATGAATTTTCACACTCCAATTCTGAGTCAGGAAAATTTGAAGAGGACGTGTGCGTAGCCGCCCCATCGGAATGAGATCCGCGGCGGCTCCGCACAGACCTATCAGTCTCATAAATTCTCTCGCCGTCACTTTGTCTGCGTGCAGACAATAGCGAGCGTAACAACTGACTAATTTCGCTCTGGTTAACGGCAGACGAACGAGATTGTTGTGCGTCTCGAAGCTCATTCCCAGATGAGTGAATGACTTGGACGGCACCAGATCCGACTTCTCCTCGTTTACTATAAAACCGAGACGTCGGAGCAATAGAAGAAGATTCTGAACATCGTTCTGAAGCGTTAACTCGTTGCCGTACCTCTGAAGAATGTCGTCCAGGTAGGCCGACGTTACCGCAGACAAATGAGCTCGGAAGTAGATCATTACCGAGTTCATTACCCGAGTGAAAGCCCAGGGTGCTAGATTCAATCCGAAGCACATCGCCCGGAATTGATACACCACTCCCAGGACTGCAAAGCGTAGATACTTTCGGAATGTCGGATGTACCATGACGTGAAAGTACGCATCTTTGAGATCTATGCTCGTTGCATAATCGTTCACCCGAATACTCGCTCTGACCGATCGAATCGTCTCCATATAAAACTTCGGAGCGACGATCAGCTTGTTTATCCAGCTCAAATCTATGACTGGACGGAACGAGCCGTCTGGTTTCGGAACCAGAAACAGATGGCTGTAGAATCCCAGAGATTCCTGGTTTTCTACGACCTCTACCGCGTTCTTCATTAAAAGAGACTGCACCTCTGATAACAGAGCGTCTCTTTTCTGTGGATTTGACGGAAGATGAGTCCACTTTGGACTTCGAGTTAATGGAGGCTTTCGTTTGAAGGATATCTTTAGACCTTCCGAAGTCACTCCTCTCACCCAAGGGTCGTCCGTAATCGACGCCCACTCTTGTGAAAAACTCGACAACCTTCCGCCAACCGGAACGCGATAGAGGTTTAAGCCATCACCTCCTGGACCTGCGAGGCCTGCGGTAGGAGAAACCACGTCTTCCACGACCCGCACCTCGCCTCGTCGACCTCGGGGCGTCCGACCGATTGTCCCGGCCTGAAGGACGTCCCGAACGAGAGTCGCTATCCTGACGGTCTCTCGAATAAGACCAAGAGGACGCACCGGAACCTCTATAGGAACCTCTCTTGGGCGCATTAGACCCAGAAGTGCCTGTCTTATTCGTGTCTGCTGTATCCGACTTCTTAGGAGCCGATCTGAACAACAGAGAATCATTAGCTTTCTTTTTAATTTTATCATAAATAGCGGAAAGCTTGCCATCAAAGAGAAGTCCTCCTGAGACCGAAGCGACTCTAAGAGAGTTCTTCACCTTAGAATCCACTAGTGTGGATGTAGCTAGGGCTGCGTCACGTCTAACCAACTCCAGATTTGCCACTGAAAGGGCGGAGTTACACGTGGAATAAGCTACTGCCCTTGAAAGAAGTCTTAAAGAGGATTGTATATCCTGAAACTCTTCCCCTTGAAGGCGCAGTGATAACGCCTTAGTAAGGTGATCTGCGTAAGATAAGGCATCTAAATTGGCTCTGTTAGACGCAATAGCTGTTTCCAACACCGCGGTTGGAATAGAAGCTGACGACGGTAATGATAGCTCTAAGTCTTCTGCCTCGTCGTCCATACGCAGAGGAACTCTCGGTATACCCTGTCCTGCCGTATCGAATTTATTCCTTGCATTAATGAAAGGCAGGTTGAGAGTATTAGCGGACAAGAAACCTGCTTTCCCCGTCCTGGAAGCAAGTTTAAATATAGCGTCGTTCAATAATTCAAATGTTCTAGCAACATTATTGGACTGCGACGGAAACTCGGGAGCGATTTCCCTGAACCGCTCAAAAAATTCAGAGTCCAATGACGCTATAATTCTCTTGTCCGGAAGCGCAGCAGTCTGGCCCGACGGAACAACTTGAGGGAGAAAGTGCCGGATGAAGTCCACGGCAGCTTTATGTTGTTCCGAAAGGGATAGCTTCAAGTCATCCGTATCCCTTTCACCATCCGGTCGGACCTCACGATGTTCCCGGTCGTCCGCCCCCGATGCTTCGGCGGAGCGTACCGACCCAGCGCCGTCGGATAATTCTCGATCCGACACCGTTTCTATCGGCTGCTGGGATGCTGCGATAAGCTGTGCTATCTGCACAAGAATTCCGGCATCGAGACCTGCGGAGGCGCAGTCTTTCGCTGCTTCACCGAGGGCAGCTCCGCATCAGATGGCTCCCGCATACTTTTTCTATGCGAACGTCCGGAGTCCATCGGTCTCGAATCCCTGGCTGCCGGATGGTGTGACCTGGTCGCCGAAGAATCCTTCATCGGCGAAGCTGGTAATATATCGGCGGTCACGCAGCCAAGGTGCGGTCGTGTGCGCTGACGAGAAGAGGAAGCCTTAACAGTCTCTGCGGACTGCTTATACAACGGAGCGTCCCGAGCGATGGACGTATGCTCCGCTAAAGACACATTTTGTACCACAACATCTGGTCCCAGATGTTGTTGTACGAGAGAGGGACCTCTCTCGCTCGCGGCCCGGCTGGACCTGGACGAGCTAGGAACCGGACTAAAAGGCTTCCTCCGTTCTCGCTTACTATCCGCCGTCACTGGGTGTGCATCTATTATGTTTATAGTGCTCGCATCACCCAAAATTTCCTCTTGGACCGCATCGGACGAACCCGGCTGCCGAACCATTCGGTGAATGGACGCTACACCGTGCGAGCTAGCGGACGACATTTGTCTAATCTCCATGAGCACTTTTGCCGCTAGCTCTGAATTCATTTGTGACGACGGACGCACACTTGAAGAAGATAACATGGAAACATCACCCTGTTCTGGTTCCTCTGAAATAGAAACTGAGAGAGTAGAGTGACCTTGCGGAGAAAGAGCCGGCATCGCTCTTTCTCCAGAAACAACACATAGTGACACACGTTTCCAATGTTTCTCATCCCAATGTTCACATATAGGACAGGGATTAATGCGAGAACACTGACTACAATTAATACAATGATCATAAAAGTCAGAGGAAGATTTCTTCCTATTACAATTTGAACAACGTCCCTTCATTGTGAAAGAACAACAATAAGTCCTAGTTACTCGCAAAAACCCCTGACACAAAGATACATAATAACATGATCCATTAATAAATGAAAAAACAATTGCAAAACAAAATAATTTTGAAAAAATATTTTTTTCAGAGAAGCCCAAGTTGCTGAAAAGTAACGTTGAGCCCCGATGGATCCGATGGCAAAGTGTGGTCAAAAATTTTAAATTTATATAAAATAATTAATGAGACACTTTCGGATAATATAAATGTATCTTATAATGAGATAAACTACCACAAAGGCAAACAGCCCCCCTCAAAAAAGGCTGTTGCCAATGAAAACAAACAGTGTAAACACACTAGAAAACATGACTCCAGGCACTGAAAAAACTGGCCCGGAATCAGTCATCAATTACACTCTATCTGATGCAAAACAGAGACTCCCAGGGGAGAATCTGTAGAACATCAGATGGAAGATGCAGAACACAAACGTTATACACCCATGGGTGAAAACGTAACTATGGGGAAAATAACAGAAAACATTCTGTAACCAAGCAACTCTCCCAGGAAATTTTAGAAATGAAATTTCTCAAAAATATGCCAAAAGCATGGGAGAATTGCCAGGGGGACTTTAGAAGGCTAGGGGAGAGGAAACACTGAATAAGCAGTGCAACAATTAGCAAGAATGACAACAAGAGGCCCATGCCTCGAAAATAGGCAACTTAACATAATTTCATCAAAAAATTTTAAGTACAGCCCTGATTATTTTTTGCCACTTCTTTTTCCTCTCCTCCTTCTATCCTCCTTAGAATCACATTTTCTCCAAAAATTACGTGTCTGGCATCCTTTAAACTGAGATTTACAAGCACAAAGATCAGTGAGATGTTGACTGATGAAGGGCCAAACAGAGAATGATAATTGGCGCCAATTTCGGGACGACTGCGTCACTGCGCATGCGCAGTAGAGGCGTAGTATGGAGGTCCTTTAGGACATGATTTCTTTTTGTTTTGGATGCAAATTTTGGGGATTGGGGGGCAAAATTTGTGTTTGGCCCTGGTTTTGTTAGAGTTAGCACCAGCTAAGTCTGGGTCATTGGTACAGTATAAAAATATTGGCGATTTTTTAGAATAGTGCTGGTCGGTTTTGACCGTTATGTTAGGTAAAGGGTTAAATAATATAATTAGCGTTAATAATGAAAAGTAATAAAGAGAGTAATAACTTGACTGGACTGGTTACATGAAATAATTCATTCGAGGCGAGGGACTATATTGTAAAACACTCGTGCGCATTCGTGCACTCATGTTTGTACAACGCCCCTCACCTCTCATGAATTATTTCACGTGACCAGTCCAGTCAAGCGATTACTCTCTATGTCATCTAAATTTTGCAACAGTTTCTTGATGAAATATCATTTGACTGGTGAAATGCAGTGCTGTCGATTTGAGGAGCGTTATCGCACTTTTTCACGCTTATAAATTGGAAACAAGAAGCTCTCTTTTTCGCACTTCCCTAATTTTCAAGAAAATAGATTAAATTACAGGTCAAAGATTGAGATACCATTACACTGATTAAAACACACAAATGAGGTGTAAACATTATAGCGCTATTCTCAAAAATCGCCAATTAATTTTCATTATTTTTTCATTTTTGCCTCAAAAACATACGTTATGACCCCCTTTAGAACGAGCTATTAATTATTCAAAAATTTTGTTTGCAAGTGTCATCTGCTTTTCATGTTAGGTAAAGGGCTAATGTCTGTTTCACTTTAATTGGTATCAGGTGGCTATCAAATTATAACGAATGAATTTGTGCCTCACCAAAACAAAACAACATGTCTCAGTACAGTGGAACTTTACAAAAAAAAAAATTGTTCAATTAACAAGAGTATACAATACACATGGATTGTGCCACTTTCCTGTGCTCTGGAGATAAACTTAGCATTTATTCTATTATATCTTGTTTGACAGAGTTTCATGAGCTCTGTCAAACAAGATACAATAGATTAAATGTCTGTATTGGATGTACTGAGGCCAAACAGGTCTATAAACAAAGAAAAACAGGGGCACAACAGGATACGAGATTTTTTACTCAATTAACAAGAGTTTACTCTATAACCTATATATATTCAATTAACAGGTCAAATTTGTACTGGAGGTATGGTAAATGGTTTTGTGATGGGAAATTACATTCAATTAAAAGTGTTATTCAGTTAAGAGGTATCCACTGTACTCATTTTTCACTGCCAATAGCCACTAATGGTGTGATCACTAAAAACCTTGTACTTTAACATTATTTATTTACAGCTGTAGCACAAGGTTTGTATGTCTCACTATCAAGCCTGAAAATAAGCAGACTGTCATCTGCAAAATGAGGTCCCCAGAGGGGGAATTTGGTGATGATAACTTGCACAGCAGGGTTGCATCACAAAATTTACCCTCTGTGAACCTCAGTCTGAATCAAGGTCCCCCGCTAAAACAGAAAGATGTACCTAGAGGATAAATTGGCCCTCTGTATGGGATAGCATCAGAAAATTCACCCTCTGGGGACCTCACTTTGCAAATGACAGGTTGCTTAGGCCTCACAAAGTAGATCTTCTGTTTCTCAGGCCATTATTTGTGAAATTGCATGCGGGCGAGCGTTTTTTCATTTTATTTTTTATTTCTGTAATTATTTCTTTGCCATAAAAAGTTCACGTTCTTGGTTTATGTTTTAGGCCTCATAATCTACAGAATAGCATGGATGGTGGTGTATTTTGTCCCTTGAGAGCAAGAAGGCTTTGCAAAGCTAAAGCATTGCAAAGCCTTCTTGCACTCAAGGGATAAAGTTATCAATTTTATTAACTCGGATAAAATAGCAGACATAAACCATTTGATTTTTTTTTTTTTTCAAGTTTACATTGGTTATAAAAAGAGAGCATGCGGCAGCCAAAAAGACCATGCGGGAGGGCCTGAGAAACAGATTTTTAATTTTTTTAGGCCTTATATTCAGGCTTGCTCACTACAGTTTTCAGTAAATAGAACAAATACAATTCTATAAATAAAATTTTAATGAAGGCGAAATGTAATGAACAGTTCCACATTTTCTTCACTACAAATCATTTATTCAATTTATCACTTACAATTCATTCAGTCTTGTATAAATGAGTTTATAAAATGACTTTTAGCAACATAAAAAAAATTCTACAAACTTTCTTGTTAGTTTGTCAAGTGGTAGAACTTCCTGCATGTAGGCATGCATGCAAAAAAACACAAATTCCAACAGCAAATGATCAAAGTAACATTAACAAATGAATTGTTAAAAAGGGCAGGAATTATTTTTTTGGTTATTATAAAGTAAAACTACCCGAGACATAGCATTTTCAAGGCATGCTGCATGCCTAGTTCCTGGTTAAACATTTTCCACAAGGGCAATTTTTAACATGCCTCCAAATCGTGCATACTCTTCAGCAACAGCCTTCACCACAATTATATGCTGGAGAAGCCACAATTCAGTTCCCATTGTCAGCAACAGCCTTCACCACAATTAAAGGCTGGAGAAGCCACAATTCAATTCCAATTGTCAGCAACAGCCTTCACCACAATTAAAGGCCTGAGAAGTCACAATTTAATTCCAATTGTCAGCAACAGCCTTCACCACAATTAAAGGCTTGATAAGCCATGATTCATTTCCAATTGTCAGCAACAGCCTTCACAAAAACTGAAGGCTGGAGAAATCACAATTCATTTCCAGTTGTCAGCAACAGACTTCACAACTAAAGGCTGGATAAGCCACAATCCAATTCCAATTATCAACAACAGCCTTCACCACAACTGAAGGCTGGAGAAGTCACAATTCAAATCCAATTGTCAGCAAAAGCCTTCACCACAATTAAAGGCTAGAGAAGCCATGATTCAGTTCCAATTGTTAGCAACAGCCTTCACCACAATTAAAGGTTGGAGAAGCCACATTTCAATTCCAATTGTCAACAACAGCCTTCAACACAATTAAAGGCTGGAGAAGCCATGATTCATTTCCAATTATCAGCAACAGCCTTCACCAAAACTGAAGGGTGAACATGCCACAATTCAGTTCCAATTGTCAACAACAGCCTTCACCAAAAATGAAGGCTGGATAAGCCACAATTCAATTTCAATTGTCAGCAACAACCTCACCAGAACTGAGGGCTGGAGAAGCCACGATTCATTTTCCATTGTCAGCAACAGCTTTCACTACAATTGAAGTCTGGAGAACATACAATTTAATTCCATGATGTCACATCATAATAGCAAACACAGAATTTGCTCTACCAATTGAGAAACTAACCATCATGAGTCATTTAGGCTTCCAACATTACAGAGCCTGTCAAATGTCAAGTTAATCATAAAATAGACTGTCCAGTCATTATTCTGGCTAAAGTGGAGTCCATGTTGGTTTCTTGAGTGTCTGGCTCTGTAAGTCTCTTGTGAGAATTTAGCAAACTAAACAGGCTACCAGTTACTAGCTAACTGCTGAGTGGTTTTCTCTGGATCTCAAGCTTCTTCCATCCATGCCTGACGCAATATAATCTTGGCTGCCGATAGTGTCATTTAACCTCAATAAATCAGCAAACAAACTCGTGTCACTTATAAATTTATTTAAACAAACAAATAATTAACTCTCTGCCAAACAATTTAGACAAATCCAAGCAGTGCCATACACAAAACTTGACAGAGCAAATATCATTTTTTTCATCTGTTTTCTCTTCCAGCTCATGCCACCTAAATGAAATAAGCTAAATGAAGGGGCATCATCAGTTAATAAGTTAAATTAGAGGATGTAAGTTGTGGTTTGAAAAACCAAATAATTTTCAGTAACTTAATCCCCTTAACCCTTTACCCAACGAATCGCCCGCATCCGCCCATGTAATATGCAAATTCAGCAGCTGAAAAAATATTATTTTTCGAAATATTTCAACAAAACCATATCATGTGACCTCTCTTTGGAACGAACTCGTCGAGATCATTCCAAAGAGGGGTCACATGATATGGTTTTGTTGAAATTTTTTTAAAATTTTTTAAAAATGATATTTAAAATAATAAATTTTGAAATCGTCTGCATTGGGTAAAGAGTTAACCCTTTACGCAATGCACACAATCTCAGAATTTCCTTATTTTAGGCCTAAAAAAATAAAAAATATGTTTCTCAGGCCCTCCCGCATGGTCCTTTTGGATGCCGCATGCTCTCTTTTTATAACCAATTTAAACTTAAAAAAAATAAAAATTAAATGGTTTATGTCTGATATTTTACCCAAGTTAAAAAAATTGATGAATTTGTCCCTTGAGTGCAAGAAGGCTTTGCAATGTTTTAGCATTGCAAAGCCTTCTTGCACTCAAGGGATGAAGTACATCACCACCCATGCTATTCTGTATATTATGAGGCCTAAAACTTGAACCAAGAACATGAACTTTTGATGGCAAAGAAGAAATTACTGAAATAAAAACTAAAATAAAAAACCGCTCGCACGCATGCAATTTCACACATAATGGCCTGAGAAACAGAAGATCTACTTTGTGTGGCCTTAATTATTTGTTTTTAAATTTTTCAAAATATTCTACAAAACCATATCATATGGCCCCAGATTGGAATGAGCTTGGTGCGCACATTCCAATGAGGGGTCACATGATATGGCTTTCGGCACTTCACAATAGAGCCATGCTGATAGTGGCTTCTAGTACTCCAACAGTTGATTGAATATTTTTTGTAATTTTCTTTTATATGAAACAAGTACCTGTTTACAACAGTATTCGCCATTAGCAACATATTTTAACAGCTTTGAACTTGGGAGATTAAAAATTACTGACAATGGCTTAACAAATTTAGACATAAAATCAGGCTGCTTTAACTAAATTACACAATTTATTCGTGGAGTCCAAAAATGTATAGAATGGTCTGATAATCGAGTCTACATGTTTTCAGATCCTACAGGAAGCAACTGCACCCCCCCCCCCCCCCCAAAAAAAAAAAAAATACACAACAAGCCAGGGTTATGAACACACATAATATATTATAGAATCAACTTTACCTAACATCTAAATCTGAAAGGTATTACATAAAAGTAATATTACATTCAATTACAACACAAAACAAACTGATATCAACATGTAAAGTGAAAGTGACCATTAAATATTTTTTGCTAAAATATTAAATGAAAGTGTTAATGACACTGCAGCTCAACTTGACCAAGAAGGGACTGAACTAAGTAGAATGTTCCAGTAATGCCATGTAATTCACTCAAGTTTCTAGAAAAAAAATACATCACACCAAATCTACGTATGAAATCTGAAAAAGATCGGGTGAGTGATGCAGACTAAAGGGTACGGTAATGATATTATTATTTATATGCCAAATCCAAGATGACTGCTGGTGGCCATGTTTTTCAACTAAATTCAGAAATTAAACTCCCATCTAGACATCACACCAAAGCCACATATAAAACTGGAAATTGATTAGATGAGAGATACGGACAATAGGGTGTGCTAAAGGAATTGTGGATGGACGGATGTTTGGGCAGATGATGGATTGCAGCCTATATCAATAGCTCAAACCTGACATTGTCATCTTGAGCTAAAAAGCATGCAGTGCTGAACATCCTTTGATGGGAATGGCAGAAAAGGAAATTTCTCATTTTTCAAATGATAAAAAAAAATATGATCCTTTGCAGAAAGTTTTTGCAGTTTTAAAATTTGCAGCTGCAGCAATTGTGCAGGAACTTGATTTTCCACATATTTATTATTACATAAAAAATAAACATATAGTATTTTCAAGTAAAAAATTATTCTATGAGTAGGATTAAGAATGAAACTGACGAGCCTTTCCTACGAGTAGAATAAATTTTTTACTTGAAAACATTATATGTTTATTTTGTTTATCACATAAATCATTTACAGGGCAGCCGTAGTGACAATGTGCTGTTACTCGCTGCAAAACAGTGCGAGAAGTGAGGAGCACATTGGTTCAATCCAATCGACAAGCAAAACTGCCAAAAATAAACAAGTGGTACATTTCTGTGAAATTTGCTTGTGACATATTTTCGATATTTTTGGTGGATATGATTGAGGAATGTATTGAGATGGTCCCCAGTGTTTACATTAGCTCTCTTGACAGGCAGACTTTTCGTGACAGTCATGGAAAGCATGTCCCCCTTGATTTCCATGATGTTGTCGGGTACTGTCTACATGTACATGACATGTGTAGGGTATTCAATCTTCATTTCAACACAAACCCTTGTGATTTAATGATTGAATATGGCAAATGCAAATGTAAGAAGACATTTGTCTGAAGCAGAAATATGGCGAGCTGAAGGGAGGGTGGAGCAATGGACTACCCACCGGCAGGTTGGTGAAGCCCTTGGTGAGCACCATACGGTAATCACCAGAGCCTGGGCAAGATTTCAGCAGTATGGCACACCAGTAAGATGGCATGGTGGTGGAAGAGACAGGGCAACATCTGCAGCTGAAGACCGGTTTTTGATCATTCAATCCTGTAGAAACTGCTTTGTCACAGCAATCCAGCTTCACAGTGACCTTCAGAATGCATCCGGAGTAAATGTTTCAACGCAGACTAATCCAGGCAAGGCTGCACGAAGGTGGTCTCCGATCGAGAAGACCATGTATTCGCATTCCACTGCCCCAGAATCGTCGCCAGGCACGATTTCAATGGGCCATGGACCATGTTGGATGGACCAGAGAAGATTGGTGACCTGTCTTTTTACAGATGAGTCAAGGTACTGCCTAGACCACACAGATAGGCATTCTAGGGTACAGATAAGACCAGGAGAGCGATTCCATGCAGCCAACATTGCTGAGCATGACCGCTATGGTGGAGGGTCAATCATGGTCTGGGGCGGCATCAGCAGGGATGGACGTATAGAGCTCTGTGTCCTTGAACCTGGTACATTGACTACACAGCAGTATATTGATGAGATCCTGGATGTCCACATCAGATTGTATACAGGTGCAGTGGGTGATAGATTCATTTTGATGGATGATAATGCCAGTCCTCATGTTGCCCATGCTGTCAGGGAGTACCGACAGAGGGAGGAGATTGAGCGTATGGACTGGCCAGCAAGATCCCCTGACCTCAATCCAATCAAACATGTCTGGAATGAGTTGCAGCTTGCAATTTCAACCCATCCAGAGAAGTGTCCGGGAACTTGGTGCCATGCTGGTCCAAGAATGGAACAACATCCCACAAAGGACCACCAGGAGGAACCTGATTGGGAGCATGAGAAGGCATTGTCAAGCTGTAATTAACAGTAATGGGTCTCATACTCGATATTGAACCTTTTCCAGTTCACTCCGTCAACATTTGGCAAATTGAAAAAATTCCTCTTTTACTACTAATATCCATTTTCCAAGGTTATCGTATTCAAAAGCCACAAAATAATGTCAAACACAAACAAAATCTTAATTTCTGTACTTAAATCATTAAAGATATAATTAAATAACAAGAAGAATGTTACTAAGGTAACACATCCCCCCCCCACTTGTGACCTTCACCTTGCAGATGCAGCGGAAACTATTATACACAACACACCTTCTGACTGTCCTTAACATTTGTAAAAAGTTTAACAATTGTACTATGATTCGTTTCTGAGTTATGGCTGAGACACGAATATTAACCGATTTTTATGTGACCTTGAAATGTGACCTTGACCGTAAAGGTACAAACCCGGCTATGGTGTGGGACACATCCTCCAATGGTCCTTTATAATTGTGTGAAGTTTGATGACTGTAGCCCTAATAGTTTTGGAGTTATGCTTGAGACACTATTTGTGACCCTGAACATATGAAGGACAATTGTGACCTTCACATTGCAGATGCGGCGGAAACTATTATACGCGACACACCTTCTGACTGTCCTTAACATTTGTAAAAAGTTTAACAATTGTACTATGATTTGTTTCTGAGTTATGACCGAGACACGAATATTGACCAATTTTTAGTGTGACCTTGAAATGTGACCTTGACCTTGAAGGTGCAAACCCCACACGCACACTTCAATCACTATTTGCCACCCGACTTAAGTCGGGGGACATAAAAATTTCCTTCTGTGGACCTCCTGGTCCTTTCAAACCCTCTGGGTTTAACTTAGTGTGTTTTTTTCATGAAATCACTGAGAATACTCAAAACGCAGAAAAAATTAAAATTTTTTTTTAAAATTTCCCCATGGGACCCTACCCACCACCAGGCAAACATATAGAAATTTTTTTTTTCTTATAAAAGTCACTTCAAATCCTTTCAAATCCCTTTAAAGAAGGAGAAAAAAAAATTCGCCCCCACAGACCCCAACCCCCCATCTCACTTACATCAGCCCTCCACACTATGAGAGCAGCCAACCATAACCAAAATACTACAATCTCATCTACTCAACACTGAGACACCGAGCCAAATTTCAAGAAAATTGATTCATAAAAGCGGCCTCCAACCTGTAATGAAAGAATGCCGCTCAGGATCACCGATCCAATGTCGAGTTGTGACAACAGTTCCTCGCACCAAGGCCAACACACCTATGAAGTTTCATGACTCTAGGTTGAACCACTATCAAGTTCTCATCCGGAAACCAATTGTTGCGATATACTATGTTCAAGGTCACTGTGACCTTGACCTTTGACCTGGTGAGTCCAACATCAATAGGGTTCTTCCTCGCACCAAGGCCAACACGCCTGTAAAGTTTCATGACTCTAGGTTAAACCACTATCAAGTTATCATCCGGAAACCAATTGTTGCGATATACTATGTTCAAGGTCACTGTGACCTTGACCTTTGACCTGGTGAGTCCAAGATCAATAGGGTTCTTCCTCGCACCAAGGCCAACACACCTATGAAGTTTCATGACTCTAGGTTGAATCACTATCAAGTTATCATCCGGAAACCAACTGCTGCGATATACTATGTTAAAGGTCACTGTGACCTTGACCTTTGATCTGGTGAGTCCAAGATCAATAGAGTTCTTCCTCGCACCAAGGCCAACCCACCTATGAAGTTTCATGAATGTAGGTTGAACTACTATCAAGTTATCATCCGGAAAGGAATTGTTGCGATTTACTATGTTCAAGGTCATGTTGACCTTGACCTTTGACGTAGCGAGTCCAAAATCAATAGGGTTCTTCCCCTCACCAAGGCCAATCTACCTATGAAGTTTCATGAATGTGAGTTGAACCATTATCAAGTTATCATCCAGAAACCAATTGTTTAAGATTTACTACGTTCAAGGTCACTGTGACCTTGACCTTCGACGTAGCATGTCCAAAATCAATAGGGTTCTTCTTCCCACCAAGACCAACCTATGTATGAAGTTTAATGAATGTGAGTTGAACCACTATCAAGTTATCATCCGGAAACCAATTGTTTACGCCCGCCCGCCCGCCAGCCCGTCCGCCCGCCCGCCCGCCCGCCATTCACCAAACTATAAGTCGAATTTGACATCGTCACAACACGACTAAAAATACAAAATGGCTGTTGTGGTGGCCATTATTGGTAACTGACAGTGACCAAAATAGAACGTTCTGATCTCTACATTACCCTGAACATGATTACCAAATTTTGTAAAGACCAGACAAGAACTACATCCTCCAGCTCATCCCATACAAATTTTGGAGACATCCAAGATGGCTGCTGTGATGGCCATTTTAGGCAGCTGACCCTGGTCAAAATAGACATTCTCATCTAGACATCAACCCTAACTTGCATATGAAATATGGTGATCATCAGATAAGAACTACAGCCTGTAGCCTGTGCCATACAAATTGTGGTCAGACGGACAGACTAAGACTTCTGCATGCCCAATGACAAGAGCTTAGTTCGACTTTGTCAAGATAAGCTAAAAAACAAAATGTGGAATGGATATCAATGAAACGTCATTTCAAGTTTGAAATTTTACAAATATTTTTTTCTGAAACACACATTGATAAGGTTACATTTTCTGTACAATCCCATGGAATTATAACAAGTGGAAAATATGCATTAGAATATTGAAAACAACATACAGGTACTCAACAAAAATCATTTTTAGCACAAATTGAAAATTGAATTTTATGTGAATAGTTTTTTCAATGACTTACACTTTCCTCTCATTTGTCACCAAACCACAAAGTTAATTGAATCAAGCTATTGACCAATGAAAGACATTTTCTTTTTGTTAAACACCAATTCTGGGTATGACTGCAACAACTGCTTTATGGTTAGACCATGGACATTCTATAATAGTTGTTTCCACATCAGTAATGTTTTGTGAATATCAAGTCAATTCTGGAAGCAGTGTCAGGTGTTTGGTAAGTATCTTCAGCAATGATCTGTTGGCACTGAAATGTTTCCTCCATGAAATCTAGAAAGGTTTCATTCTTATTTTAAAAATATATGGTTGCAGCAGGCATGCTACAATTGGCTGATTTGAAGCCAAACATTATGAAAAAATAGACATGGTCAAAGCTAAACCTACATATGAAATTTTGTTGAAATAGGAGGAAAAAATACATGGCTGCAGCAACCATGCTACCACTGACTGATTTAAAGCCAAACATTATGAAAAGTAGTCATGGTCAAAGCTGAACTCGTATATAAAATTTTGTAAAAATCGGAGAAAAAATACATGGCTGCAGCAGCCATGCTACCATTGGCTGATTTGAAGCCAAGCATTATGAAAAGAGGTCATGGTCAAAGCTAAACCTGCATATGAAATTTTGTTAAAATCGGAGAAAAAATACATGGCTGCAGTAGCCATGCTACCATTGGCTGATTTGAAGTCAAAAATTACGAAAAGTAGTCATGGTCAAAGCTATAAAACCTGCAAATGAAATTTCATCAATTGGAGAAAATAAATACACATTTAGAATGTACTTACTGATCTCAAACACACACAGTTGATGACAGTGTCCCACATGCCTGAGATATCATATTACATTCACACAAAGACAATTTTATTCAGTGCTTTATTGGGTTTTTTCACTCAATGTAGTAGAAGAGAAAACAAGCCAAAACAATTTCACCCCTCAATTCCCACACCCCAGGGGCAGCCACCATGACCAAAATAGGAAGGTTTCATCTACTCATCAGTCTAGGACAATCTGCCAAATTTCAAGAAAATTGGTTAAGATAAAAAAAAAATTTAAAATCACCCCACACTGCTGCAGCAGCGACTGTGAAGCCAGCTGTGACCAAAATAGGAAGTTCTCATCTAGACATCAACCCAAACATGCATATGAAATTTGGTGATGATCAGATGAGAACTACAGCCTATTTTTTCAAGTGTCATCTGCTCTTGAGGTTAGGTAGGGGGTTATCTGAGTTAACCCTGTTGATGACAAATAGGATCACTTATAAATACTACAAACTAGTATTATTGAAGTAAACTTAACCCTTTACCCAACGAATCGGCCGCATCCGCCCGCATAATATGCAAATTCAGCAGTTGAAAAAATATTATTTTTCAAAAAATTTCAACAAAACCATATCATGTGACCCCTCGTTGGAACGAGCTCGTCGAGCTCGTTCCAACGAGGGGTCACATGATATGGTTTTGTTGAAATTTTTTGAAAAATTTCAAAAAATGATATTTAAAATAATAAATTTTGATATCGTCTGCGTTGGGTAAAGGGTTAAGGTGAATAAAATGAGTATGACACTTACTTCTGGTGACATGGAAGAATTTATTGGTTTTTCATATGTATCATCATCATCATCTGAACTATCCTCCCCTGAATCATCATCTGGAACTACTCCAGTCGGTTCAGCAATGTCTGAAAGTTAAAAAATTTATAGTAATTTATATATTTTTTATACTTACCAATGACCCAGACTTAGCTGGTGCTTACTCCACAAAAACCAGGGCCAAACACAAATTTTGCCCCCCAATCCCCAAAATTTGCATCCAAAACAAAAAGAAATCATGTCCTAAAGGACCTCCATAGTACGACTCTACTGCGCATGCGCAGTGACGCAGTCGTCCCGAAATTGGCGCCAAATATCATTCTTACTGGCAGTGCCTGGTCAGCGCTATGTACTCAGCGGGGAGGCAAGAGTTCCCAACTCAGGGAGGGCCATCCCCGTCTGGGTCATTGGTAAGTATAAAAAATATATAAATTACTATAAATTTTTTAACATTTTTATACTGTACCAATGACCCAGACTTAGCTGAATAGTAAACAGGCTGGAGGGCCTAGGACATAGAGGAAAAACCAATAAGCTCAATTATAAAATAAAGAGGTAACCCCTTAAGGAGAAAAGGAGTATTAGGCTTTACATGTATCTTTCTTATTTAATATTTAAATTAGAAAGATACACTACCCTTAATAATTGAGCACAATAACATTCATGTTCTCAATTAACATCCAGTATAACCTTTATACTAATTATTTTTAAAACAAGCCAATAAATAAAGTAGTCCAGAGAATTGAGACTCTTTATAATCATTTAAAAGTGTCCGAGTATTGTATATTAAAGCCCGTTTGACACTTGACATATACAAATGCTTCACACCAAGCTACACTTTAAAAATAAGACATGAATGAAATTAAACATTAATATTACACTTTAAAACCATCCCGGAAGCGACTCAGAAATACTGTCTTGGAGGAGGCATTCCCTTGCTTTTCACTATAAAGCAGGTGACCTAAGGGAACACCCGCCCCCCCCCCCCCCCCCCCCCCCTTCCCCTTGCCCTGGGTCAAATAGCCCAGAGCGAAGAGGGCAGCCGGACGGAGTCACTGCCGGAACAGAAAGCCTGCATAACTATAGTTGCAACTGTTTAGTGGACGACATTCTGAGCAACAGATAACGGACCTAAACAATGCAGGTCTCCAGAAATGGACTCAATATTTCTGAGATAAAAATTAGTAAATGTGGATGGCTGAGACCAATAAGCAGCCTTCATTAAATCTGTAATAGCAACACTATTAGCATAAGCCCAGGAAGTAGAAAGAGCTCTTACTTCATGAGCAGAAATCTTAAGCACAGACTGCTGAGAAGAAGATAAATCTTCATACGCAGTACGGATAGTTAACTGAATCCATCTAGCAATAGAATGGACTGAAATGTCCTTTCTATTAGGCATCAAAGACAGAAAGAAACGTTTCCGTCCCTTTCTGATGAACTGAGATCTCTGTTTATAGATACGTAGTGCTCTAACAGGACAGAGTAAAGGCCTACGCCCGTCTGAAGACGGAAGAGCCTTAATAACAATAGGTTCCGGATATTTATTAGGAGCCTGATTCTTAGCTAAAAAACCGACGTTAGTAGTGAAGGTGATAGTGTTCCCAACACTACGATAATGAGAATCATCCACCGATAGTGCATGAAGCTCACTGACTCTTCTGGCAGAAGAGAAAGCTAAGAGAAAAGCTGTCTTATAAGATAAGAATTTGAAATCTACTGTCCCAAGAGGTTCAAATGGCTTTTCCTTCAATTTAAGGAGAACCCAAGCTAAATTCCACTTAGGAATTAATCTAAGAGTTCTGGGTCTATTTATCGAAAAGTTTCTAACCAATTTCGATAAAGAGACATTAGATCCAATTTGTAAACTATCATGATGTGCATAGGTATCAGATAACATAGATCTATAACCCTTTATAGTAACCGGTTGCAGTTTGATTTCGTCAAACAAGTATACTAGAAAGTTAGCAATGTCTGGTATAGAGGGATCAAATATATCAACAGAATGATCCCTACACCAACGACGGAAAACCTTCCACTTAGCTGCATAGTTTAGCGAAGAGGAGGTCCTCCTACAGTTAGAAATCGCGTCCACTGCTCGTCCTGTAAAGTGCTTGCCATGCAAGAAGGACCGCACAACGGAAAAACGTGAAGGTTGAGACCTTGCGGGTTGTGATGCAGTTGGCGCGATTTCCCCTGCCAAAGAAGATCCTCTCGTGGAGGGAGCTTCCGCGGTAGGTCCCACAACAGACACCTGAGTAGATTTATCCACGGTCTCTGTGGCGACAGAGATGCTACCAACAGAATCTTGCATTGAGATTGTTTTATCTTTAGCAATACTTGTTGAATTAACGGCGCTGGAGGATACGCATATCCTATCATTCCGTCCCAAGGGATCGATAGAGCGTCTACAGCAAATGCTCTTGGATCCGGACACGGGGACACATACGTCTGCAACTGATTGTTGAGATGTGTCGCAAATAAGTCTATCATTGGCCGTTCCCATTGGTAGCAAATCTGATTGAATACTTGTTTGTTGAGAGTCCACTCCGACGGCAACAAGCGACCCTTTCGAGAAAGGGAGTCTGCTAGCACATTCAGACGACCCGGTATGTGACGGACCGAAAGAAGAACGTGATGTTCCAACGCAAACAGAAGGATTCTTTCCGTTAGATTGAACAACGGAACTGAATGAGTGCCTCCCTGATTCCGTATATACGCCACTACTGTCGTATTGTCGGATAGGATTTGGACATGAGCATCGTGAATAATGTCCATCCAGTGACGTAACGCAAGCCAAATTGACATCATTTCCTTGATGTTTATGTGCTTGCACAGGAATTGCGGATCCCAAAGACCCTGGCATCTCGAATCCGTTGGGATTAATGATGCACCCCAACCTGTTTGACTGGCATCCGTCATAATGGTAAAACTCGGATCCGGCAACTGCAGCGGAACTCCTTGAGTTAACCACTGAATGTTTGCCCAAGTCTGAATCTCTTGTTTCACTTGATCTGACAAGAGAACGTCTACATCGAGCGAATGAATTTTCACACTCCAATTCTGAGTCAAGAAAATTTGAAGAGGCCGTGTGCGTAGCCGTCCCATCGGAATGAGATCCGCAGCGGCTCCGCACAGACCTATCAGTCTCATAAATTCTCTCGCTGTGACTTTGTCTGTATTTAGACAATAGCGAGCGTAACAACTGACTAATTTCGCTCTGGTTAACGGCAGACGAACGAGATTGTTGTGCGTCTCGAAGCTCATTCCCAGATGAGTGAATGACTTGGACGGCACCAGATCCGACTTCTCCTCGTTTACTATGAAACCGAGACGTCGGAGCAATAGAAGAAGATTCTGAACATCGTTCTGAAGCGTTAACTCGTTGCCGTACCTCTGAAGAATGTCGTCCAGGTAGGCCGACGTTACCGCAGACGAATGAGCTCGGAAGTAAATCATTACCGAGTTCATTACCCGAGTGAAAGCCCAGGGTGCTAGATTCAATCCGAAGCACATGGCCCGGAACTGATACACCACTCCTAGGACTGCGAAGCGTAGATACTTTCGGAATGTCGGATGTACCATGACGTGAAAGTACGCATCTTTGAGATCTATGCTCGTTGCATAATCGTTCACCCGAATACTCGCTCTGACCGATCGAATCGTCTCCATATAAAACTTCGGAGCGATGATCAGCTTGTTTATCCAGCTCAAATCTATGACTGGACGGAACGAGCCGTCTGGTTTCGGAACCAGAAACAGATGGCTGTAGAATCCCAGCGATTCCTGGTTTTCTACGACCTCTACCGCGTTCTTCATTAAAAGAGACTGCACCTCTGATAGCAGAGCGTCTCTTTTCTGAGGGTTTGACGGAAGATGAGTCCACTTTGGACTTCGAGTTAATGGAGGCTTTCGTTTGAAGGATATCTTTAGACCTTCCGAAGTCACTCCTCTCACCCACGGATCGTCCGTAATCGACGCCCACTCTTGAGAAAAACTCGACAACCTTCCGCCAACCGGAACGCGATAGAGGTTTGAGCCATCACCTCCTGGATCTGCGAGGCCTGCGGTAGGAGAAACCACGTCTTCCACGACCCGCACCTCGCCTCGTCGACCTCGGGGCGTCCGACCGATTGTCCCGGCCTGAAGGACGTCCCGAACGAGAGTCGCTATCCTGACGGTCTCTCGAATAAGAGCTAGAGGACGCACCGGAACCTCTATAGGAACCTCTCTTGGGCGGATAAGACCCAGAAGTGCCCGCCTTATTCGTGTCTGCTGAATCCGACCTTTTAGGAGCGGATCTAAACAACAGAGAATCACTAGCTTTCTTTTTAATATTATCATAAATAGCGGAAAGCTTGCCGTCAAAGAGAAGATCTCCTGAGACCGAAGCGACTCTAAGAGAGTTCTTCACCTTAGAATCCACTAGTGTGGACGTAGACAGGGCTGCGTCACGTCTAACCAACTCCAGATTTGCCACTGAAAGGGCGGAGTTACACGTGGAATAAGCTACTGCCCTTGAAAGAAGTCTTAAGGAGGATTGTATATCCTGAAACTCTTCCCCTTGAAGACGCAGTGATAACGCCTTCGTAAGGTGATCTGCGTAAGATAAGGCATCTAAATTGGCTCTGTTAGACGCAATAGCTGTTTCCAACACTGCGGTTGGAATAGAAGCTGACGACGGTAATGATAGCTCTAAGTCTTCCGCCTCGTCGTCCATACGCAGAGGAACTCTCGGTATACCCTGACCTGCCGTGTCGAATTTATTCCTTGCATTAATGAAAGGCAGGTTGAGAGTATTTGCGGACAAGAAGCCTGCTTTCCCTGTCCTGGAAGCAAGTTTAAAAATAGCGTCGTTCAATAATTCAAATGTTCTTGCAACATTATTGGACTGCGACGGAAACTCGGGAGCGATGTCCCTGAACCGCTCGAAAAAATCAGAGTCCAATGACGCTATAATTCTCCTGTCCGGAAGCGCAGCAGTCTGGCCCGACGGAACAACTTGAGGAAGAAAGTGCCGGATGAAGTCTACGGCAGCTTTGTGTTGTTCCGAAAGGGATAGCTCCAATTCATCCGTATCCCTTTCACCATCCGGTCGGACCTCCCGATGTTCCCGGTCGTCCGCCCCCGATGCTTCGGCGGAGCGTACCGACCCAGCGCCGTCGGATAATTCTCGATCCGACACCGTCTCTGTCGGCTGCTGGGATGCTGCGATAAGCTGTGCTATCTGCACTAGAATGTCCGACGTCGAGACCTGCGGAGGAGCGGTCTTTCGCTGCTTTGCCGAGGGCAGCTCCGCATCAGATGGCTCCCGCATACTTTTCCTATGCGAACGTCCGGAGTCCATCGGTCTCGAATCCCTGGCTGCCGGATGGTGTGACCTGGTCGCCGAATAATCCTTCATCGGCGAAGCTGGCAAGATATCGGAGGTCACGCAGCCAAGGTGCGGTCGTGTGCGCCGGCGAGAAGAGGAAGCCTTAACAGTCTCTGCGGACTGCTTATACAACGGAGCGTCCCGAGCGACGGACGTATGCTCCGCTAAAGACACATTTTGTACCACAACATCTGGTCCCAGATGTTGTTGTACGAGAGAGGGGCCTCTCTCGCTCGCGGCCCGGCTGGACCTGGACGAGCTAGGAACCGGACTAAAAGGCTTCCTCCGTTCTCGTTCACTATCCGCCGTCACTGGGTGTGCATCTATTATTTTTATAGTGCTCGCATCACCCAAAATTTCCTCTTGGACCGCATCGGACGAACCCGGCTGCCGAACCATTCGGTGAATGGACGCTACACCGGGCGAGCTAGCGGACGATATTTGTCTAATCTCCATGAGCACTTTTGCCGCTAGCTCTGTATTTAATTGTGACGACGGACGCACACTTGAAGAAGATAACCTGGAAACATCACCCTGTTCTGGTTCCTCTGAAATAGAAACTGAGAGAGTAGAGTGACCTAGTGGAGAAAGAGCCGGCATCGCTCTTTCTCCAGAAACAACATATCGTGACACACGTTTCCAATGTTTCTCATCCCAATGTTCACATACAGGACAGGGATTAATGCGAGAACACTGACTACAATTTATGCAATAATCATGAAAGTCAGAGGAAGATTTCTTCCTATTACAATTTGAACAAGTTCCTTTCATTGTGAAGGAACAACAATAAGTCCTAGTTACTCGCAAAAACCCCTGACACAAAGATACATAATAACATGATCCATTAATAAATGAAAAAACAATTGCAAAACAAAATAATTTTGAAAAAATACTTTTTCAGAGAAGCCCAAGTTGCTGAAAAGTAACGTTGAGCCCCGATGGATCCGATGGCAAAGTGCGGTCAAAAATTTTAAAATTATATAAAATAATTAATGAGACACTTTCGGATAATATAAATGTATCTTATAATGAGATAAACTACCTCAAAGGCAAACAGCCCCTCTCAAAAAAGGCTGTTGCCAATGAAAACAAACAGTGTAAACACAGAAGAAAACATGACTCCAGGCACTGAAAAAACTGGCCCGGAATCAGTCCTCAATTACACTCTATCTGATGCAAAACAGAGACTCCCAGGGGAGAATCTGCAGAACATCAGATGGAAGATGCAGAACACAAACGTTATACACCCATGGGTGAAAACGTAACTATGGGGAAAATAACAGAAAACATTCTGTAACCAAGCAACTCTCCCAGGGAAATTTTAGAAATGAAACTTCTCAAAAGTTAAAAAATTTATAGTAATTTATATATTTTTTATACTTACCAATGACCCAGACTTAGCTGGTGCTAACTCCACAAAAACCAGGGCCAAACACAAATTTTGCCCCCCAATCCCCAAAATTTGCATCCAAAACAAAAAGAAATCATGTCCTAAAGGACCTCCATAGTACGACTCTACTGCGCATGCGCAGTGACGCAGTCGTCCCGAAATTGGCGCCAAATATCATTCTTACTGGCAGTGCCTGGTCAGCGCTATGTACTCAGCGGGGAGGCAAGAGTTCCCAACTCAGGGAGGGCCATCCCCGTCTGGGTCATTGGTAAGTATAAAAAATATATAAATTACTATAAATTTTTTAACATTTTTATACTGTACCAATGACCCAGACTTAGCTGAATAGTAAACAGGCTGGAGGGCCTAGGACATAGAGGAAAATCCAATAAGCTCAATTATAAAATAAAGAGATAACCCCTTAAGGAGAAAAGGAGTATTAGGCTTTACATGTATCTTTCTTATTTAATGTTTAAATTAGAAAGATACACTACCCTTAATAATTGAGCACAATAACATTCATGTTCTCTATTAATATCCAGTATAACCTTTATACTAATTATTATTAAAACAAGCCAATAAATAAAGTAGTCCAGAGAATTGAGACTCTTTATAATCATTTAAAAGTGTCCGAGTATTGTATATTAAAGCCCGTTTGACACTTGACATATACAAATGCTTCACACCGAGCTACACTTTAAAAATAAGACATGAATGAAATTAAACATTAATATTACACTTTAAAACCATCCCGGAAGCGACTCAGAAATACTGTCTTGGAGGAGGCATTCCCTTGCTTTTCACTATAAAGCAGGTGACCTAAGGGAACACCCGCCCCCCCCCCCCTTCCCCTTGCCCTGGGTCAAATAGCCCAGAGCGAAGAGGGCAGCCGGACGGAGTCACTGCCGGAACAGAAAGCCTGCATAACTATAGTTGCAACTGTTTAGTGGACGACATTCTGAGCAACAGATAACGGACCTAAACAATGCAGGTCTCCAGAAATGGACTCAATATTTCTGAGATAAAAATTAGTAAATGTGGATGGCTGAGACCAATAAGCAGCCTTCATTAAATCTGTAATAGCAACACTATTAGCATAAGCCCAGGAAGTAGAAAGAGCTCTTACTTCATGAGCAGAAATCTTAAGCACAGACTGCTGAGAAGAAGATAAATCTTCATACGCAGTACGGATAGTTAACTGAATCCATCTAGCAATAGAATGGACTGAAATGTCCTTTCTATTAGGCATCAAAGACAGAAAGAAACGTTTCCGTCCCTTTCTGATGAACTGAGATCTCTGTTTATAGATACGTAGTGCTCTAACAGGACAGAGTAAAGGCCTACGCCCGTCTGAAGACGGAAGAGCCTTAATAACAATAGGTTCCGGATATTTATTAGGAGCCTGATTCTTAGCTAAAAAACCGACGTTAGTAGTGAAGGTGATAGTGTTCCCAACACTACGATAATGAGAATCATCCACCGATAGTGCATGAAGCTCACTGACTCTTCTGGCAGAAGAGAAAGCTAAGAGAAAAGCTGTCTTATAAGATAAGAATTTGAAATCTACTGTCCCAAGAGGTTCAAATGGCTTTTCCTTCAATTTAAGGAGAACCCAAGCTAAATTCCACTTAGGAATTAATCTAAGAGTTCTGGGTCTATTTATCGAAAAGTTTCTAACCAATTTCGATAAAGAGACATTAGATCCAATTTGTAAACTATCATGATGTGCATAGGTATCAGATAACATAGATCTATAACCCTTTATAGTAACCGGTTGCAGTTTGATTTCGTCAAACAAGTATACTAGAAAGTTAGCAATGTCTGGTATAGAGGGATCAAATATATCAACAGAATGATCCCTACACCAACGACGGAAAACCTTCCACTTAGCCGCATAGTTTAGCGAAGAGGAGGTCCTCCTACAGTTAGAAATCGCGTCCACTGCTCGTCCTGTAAAGTGCTTGCCATGCAAGAAGGACCGCACAACGGAAAAACGTGAAGGTTGAGACCTTGCGGGTTGTGATGCAGTTGGCGCGATTTCCCCTGCCAAAGAAGATCCTCTCGTGGAGGGAGCTTCCGCGGTAGGTCCCACAACAGACACCTGAGTAGATTTATCCACGGTCTCTGTGGCGACAGAGATGCTACCAACAGAATCTTGCATTGAGATTGTTTTATCTTTAGCAATACTTGTTGAATTAACGGCGCTGGAGGATACGCATATCCTATCATTCCGTCCCAAGGGATCGATAGAGCGTCTACAGCAAATGCTCTTGGATCCGGACACGGGGACACATACGTCTGCAACTGATTGTTGAGATGTGTCGCAAATAAGTCTATCATTGGCCGTTCCCATTGGTAGCAAATCTGATTGAATACTTGTTTGTTGAGAGTCCACTCCGACGGCAACAAGCGACCCTTTCGAGAAAGGGAGTCTGCTAGCACATTCAGACGACCCGGTATGTGACGGACCGAAAGAAGAACGTGATGTTCCAACGCAAACAGAAGGATTCTTTCCGTTAGATTGAACAACGGAACTGAATGAGTGCCTCCCTGATTCCGTATATACGCCACTACTGTCGTATTGTCGGATAGGATTTGGACATGAGCATCGTGAATAATGTCCATCCAGTGACGTAACGCAAGCCAAATTGACATCATTTCCTTGATGTTTATGTGCTTGCACAGGAATTGCGGATCCCAAAGACCCTGGCATCTCGAATCCGTTGGGATTAATGATGCACCCCAACCTGTTTGACTGGCATCCGTCATAATGGTAAAACTCGGATCCGGCAACTGCAGCGGAACTCCTTGAGTTAACCACTGAATGTTTGCCCAAGTCTGAATCTCTTGTTTCACTTGATCTGACAAGAGAATGTCTACATCGAGCGAATGAATTTTCACACTCCAATTCTGAGTCAAGAAAATTTGAAGAGGCCGTGTGCGTAGCCGTCCCATCGGAATGAGATCCGCAGCGGCTCCGCACAGACCTATCAGTCTCATAAATTCTCTCGCTGTGACTTTGTCTGTATTTAGACAATAGCGAGCGTAACAACTGACTAATTTCGCTCTGGTTAACGGCAGACGAACGAGATTGTTGTGCGTCTCGAAGCTCATTCCCAGATGAGTGAATGACTTGGACGGCACCAGATCCGACTTCTCCTCGTTTACTATGAAACCGAGACGTCGGAGCAATAGAAGAAGATTCTGAACATCGTTCTGAAGCGTTAACTCGTTGCCGTACCTCTGAAGAATGTCGTCCAGGTAGGCCGACGTTACCGCAGACGAATGAGCTCGGAAGTAAATCATTACCGAGTTCATTACTCGAGTGAAAGCCCAGGGTGCTAGATTCAATCCGAAGCACATGGCCCGGAACTGATACACCACTCCTAGGACTGCGAAGCGTAGATACTTTCGGAATGTCGGATGTACCATGACGTGAAAGTACGCATCTTTGAGATCTATGCTCGTTGCATAATCGTTCACCCGAATACTCGCTCTGACCGATCGAATCGTCTCCATATAAAACTTCGGAGCGATGATCAGCTTGTTTATCCAGCTCAAATCTATGACTGGACGGAACGAGCCGTCTGGTTTCGGAACCAGAAACAGATGGCTGTAGAATCCCAGCGATTCCTGGTTTTCTACGACCTCTACCGCGTTCTTCATTAAAAGAGACTGCACCTCTGATAGCAGAGCGTCTCTTTTTTGAGGGTTTGACGGAAGATGAGTCCACTTTGGACTTCGAGTTAATGGAGGCTTTCGTTTGAAGGATATCTTTAGACCTTCCGAAGTCACTCCTCTCACCCAAGGGTCGTCCGTAATCGACGCCCACTCTTGAGAAAAACTCGACAACCTTCCGCCAACCGGAACGCGATAGAGGTTTGAGCCATCACCTCCTGGATCTGCGAGGCCTGCGGTAGGAGAAACCACGTCTTCCACGACCCGCACCTCGCCTCGTCGACCTCGGGGCGTCCGACCGATTGTCCCGGCCTGAAGGACGTCCCGAACGAGAGTCGCTATCATGACGGTCTCTCGAATAAGAGCTAGAGGACGCACCGGAACCTCTATAGGAACCTCTCTTGGGCGGATAAGACCCAGAAGTGCCCGCCTTATTCGTGTCTGCTGAATCCGACCTTTTAGGAGCGGATCTAAACAACAGAGAATCACTAGCTTTCTTTTTAATATTATCATAAATAGCGGAAAGCTTGCCGTCAAAGAGAAGATCTCCTGAGACCGAAGCGACTCTAAGAGAGTTCTTCACCTTAGAATCCACTAGTGTGGATGTAGACAGGGCTGCGTCACGTCTAACCAACTCCAGATTAGCCACTGAAAGGGCGGAGTTACACGTGGAATAAGCTACTGCCCTTGAAAGAAGTCTTAAGGAGGATTGTATATCCTGAAACTCTTCCCCTTGAAGACGCAGTGATAACGCCTTCGTAAGGTGATCTGCGTAAGATAAGGCATCTAAATTGGCTCTGTTAGACGCAATAGCTGTTTCCAACACTGCGGTTGGAATAGAAGCTGACGACGGTAATGATAGCTCTAAGTCTTCCGCCTCGTCGTCCATACGCAGAGGAACTCTCGGTATACCCTGACCTGCCGTGTCGAATTTATTCCTTGCATTAATGAAAGGCAGGTTGAGAGTATTTGCGGACAAGAAGCCTGCTTTCCCTGTCCTGGAAGCAAGTTTAAAAATAGCGTCGTTCAATAATTCAAATGTTCTTGCAACATTATTGGACTGCGACGGAAACTCGGGAGCGATGTCCCTGAACCGCTCGAAAAAATCAGAGTCCAATGACGCTATAATTCTCCTGTCCGGAAGCGCAGCAGTCTGGCCCGACGGAACAACTTGAGGAAGAAAGTGCCGGATGAAGTCTACGGCAGCTTTGTGTTGTTCCGAAAGGGATAGCTCCAATTCATCCGTATCCCTTTCACCATCCGGTCGGACCTCCCGATGTTCCCGGTCGTCCGCCCCCGATGCTTCGGCGGAGCGTACCGACCCAGCGCCGTCGGATAATTCTCGATCCGACACCGTCTCTGTCGGCTGCTGGGATGCTGCGATAAGCTGTGCTATCTGCACTAGAATGTCCGACGTCGAGACCTGCGGAGGAGCGGTCTTTCGCTGCTTTGCCGAGGGCAGCTCCGCATCGGATGGCTCCCGCATACTTTTCCTATGCGAACGTCCGGAGTCCATCGGTCTCGAGTCCCTGGCTGCCGGATGGTGTGACCTGGTCGCCGAATAATCCTTCCTCGGCGAAGCTGGCAAGATATCGGAGGTCACGCAGCCAAGGTGCGGTCGTGTGCGCCGGCGAGAAGAGGAAGCCTTAACAGTCTCTGCGGACTGCTTATACAACGGAGCGTCCCGAGCGACGGACGTATGCTCCGCTAAAGACACATTTTGTACCACAACATCTGGTCCCAGATGTTGTTGTACGAGAGAGGGGCCTCTCTCGCTCGCGGCCCGGCTGGACCTGGACGAGCTAGGAACCGGACTAAAAGGCTTCCTCCGTTCTCGTTCACTATCCGCCGTCACTGGGTGTGCATCTATTATTTTTATAGTGCTCGCATCACCCAAAATTTCCTCTTGGACCGCATCGGACGAACCCGGCTGCCGAACCATTCGGTGAATGGACGCTACACCGGGCGAGCTAGCGGACGACATTTGTCTAATCTCCATGAGCACTTTTGCCGCTAGCTCTGTATTTAATTGTGACGACGGACGCACACTTGAAGAAGATAACATGGAAACATCACCCTGTTCTGGTTCCTCTGAAATAGAAACTGAGAGAGTAGAGTGACCTTGTGGAGAAAGAGCCAGCATCGCTCTTTCTCCAGAAACAACATATCGTGACACACGTTTCCAATGTTTCTCATCCCAATGTTCACATACAGGACAGGGATTAATGCGAGAACACTGACTACAATTTATGCAATAATCATGAAAGTCAGAGGAAGATTTCTTCCTATTACAATTTGAACAAGTTCCTTTCATTGTGAAGGAACAACAATAAGTCCTAGTTACTCGCAAAAACCCCTGACACAAAGATACATAATAACATGATCCATTAATAAATGAAAAAACAATTGCAAAACAAAATAATTTTGAAAAAATATTTTTTCAGAGAAGCCCAAGTTGCTGAAAAGTAACGTTGAGCCCCGATGGATCCGATGGCAAAGTGTGGTCAAAAATTTTAAAATTATATAAAATAATTAATGAGACACTTTCGGATAATATAAATGTATCTTATAATGAGATAAACTACCTCAAAGGCAAACAGCCCCCCTCAAAAAAGGCTGTTGCCAATGAAAACAAACAGTGTAAACACAGAAGAAAACATGACTCCAGGCACTGAAAAAACTGGCCCGGAATCAGTCCTCAATTACACTCTATCTGATGCAAAACAGAGACTCCCAGGGGAGAATCTGCAGAACATCAGATGGAAGATGCAGAACACAAACGTTATACACCCATGGGTGAAAACGTAACTATGGGGAAAATAACAGAAAACATTCTGTAACCAAGCAACTCTCCCAGGGAAATTTTAGAAATGAAACTTCTCAAAAATATGCCAAAAGCATGGGAGAATTGCAAGGGGGGACTTTAGAAGGTTAGGGGAGAGGAAACACTGAATAAGCAGTGCAACAATTAGCAAGAATGACAACAAGAGGCGTTTGCCTCGAAAATAGGCAACTTAACATAATTTTAACAAAAAATTTTAAGTACAGCCCTGATTATTTTTTGCCACTTCTTTTTTCCTCTCCTCCTTCTATCCTCCTTAGAATCACATTTTCTCCAAGAATTACGTGTCTGGCATCCTTTAAACTGAGATTTACAAGCACAAAGATCAGTGAGATGTTGACTGATGAAGGGCCAAACAGAGAAATGATATTTGGCGCCAATTTCGGGACGACTGCGTCACTGCGCATGCGCAGTAGAGTCGTACTATGGAGGTCCTTTAGGACATGATTTCTTTTTGTTTTGGATGCAAATTTTGGGGATTGGGGGGCAAAATTTGTGTTTGGCCCTGGTTTTTGTGGAGTTAGCACCAGCTAAGTCTGGGTCATTGGTACAGTATAAAAATATATGCCAAAAGCATGGGAGAATTGCAAGGGGGGACTTTAGAAGGTTAGGGGAGAGGAAACACTGAATAAGCAGTGCAACAATTAGCAAGAATGACAACAAGAGGCGTTTGCCTCGAAAATAGGCAACTTAACATAATTTTAACAAAAAATTTTAAGTACAGCCCTGATTATTTTTTGCCACTTCTTTTTTCCTCTCCTCCTTCTATCCTCCTTAGAATCACATTTTCTCCAAAAATTACGTGTCTGGCATCCTTTAAACTGAGATTTACAAGCACAAAGATCAGTGAGATGTTGACTGATGAAGGGCCAAACAGAGAATGATATTTGGCGCCAATTTCGGGACGACTGCGTCACTGCGCATGCGCAGTAGAGTCGTACTATGGAGGTCCTTTAGGACATGATTTCTTTTTGTTTTGGATGCAAATTTTGGGAATTGGGGGGCAAAATTTGTGTTTGGCCCTGGTTTTTGTGGAGTTAGCACCAGCTAAGTCTGGGTCATTGGTACAGTATAAAAATATGAACAAGATTACATCACAAATATTAGATTTAACTTTAAAGTTTATACATACATGCAAGCCTGGAAATAAACAGAGATATCTGCAGAATGAGGTCCCCAGAGGGTGAATTTGGGGTTGCTACCCTGCACAATATGGCAGCATCACTAAATTTACCCTCCAAAAATCTCAATCTAAATTAAGGTCTCCAGCCTAAACTGGAAGAAGTACTCAGAGGATAAACCGGCCTACTGTAAGTGACAGCATCAGCAAATTCAGCCTTTGGGGACCTGATGAGAAACCTGAAGGTGAAAGACGAACTCTCACCTTCATTTAACCTTTTATCTTAATGGCTAGAAGAGGAAAGTTGCAAAAAACTTTTCTTGAATAAACTAAAATAAATTAATTTTTGTCTCAAAACCATAGCTTAATCATTAGGAGCTTGGAGATTTTTAGTAATTTTTTGCTAGTCATTGTAAATTTACACCTTGTGACTCTGCAGTTGTTTCTATGCAAACCTTGGCTCCCTGTTTAGGTAGACAATACTAGACTAGAAAAATCTGCCAAGGTATTTAGAATATAACTTCCGAGTTTACCAGGGAATGCACGTTGTGGCATGTGCGATGTTGCAGTAAAGTGATCAAAGTTGGAGTTAGGCCTTTAACCTTTTACCCAACAAATCGGCCGCATCCGCCCACGTAATATGCAAATTCAGCAGCTGAAAAAATATTATATTTCAAAAAATTTCAACAAAACCATATCATGTGACCCCTCGTTGGAACGAGCTAGTCAAGCTCATTCCAACGAGGGGTCACATGATATGGTTTTGTTGAAATGTTTTGAAAATTTTGAAAAAATTATATTTAAAATAATAAATTTTGATATCGTCCGCGTTGGGTAAAGGGTTAACCCTTTCCCCAATTAATTACTGCTTTTTAAATTTTTTCAGAAAAGTTAAAAAATTTATAGTAATTTCTATATTTTTTATACTTACCAATGACCCAGACATAGCTGGTGCTAACTCTTAAAATATAGGGCCAAACACAAATTTTGCCCCCCAATCCCCAAAATTTGCATCTAAAACCAAAGAAAACATGTCCTGAATGGCCCTCCACACTTCACCTCTACTGCGCATGCGCAGTGTCAAGGACGTTCCGAAATTGGCGCCATTAACCATTCTTATAACCAGTGCCTGGTAAGCGCTATGTACTCAGCGGGGAGGTATGAGTTCCCAACTCCTGGGAGGGCCATCCCCGTCTGGGTCATTGGTAAGTATAAAAAATATATAAATTACTATAAATTTTTTAACATTTTTATACTGTACCAATGACCCAGACATAGCTGAATAGTAAAAAGGCTGGAGGGCCAAGGACATAGAGCAAGTTGGAATACGCTCAATATATAAAATAGAGTCATCCCCTCTAGGGAAAAAGAAGTATTAGGCCTTACATGTATCTTTCATATTTATGATAAATCAGAAAGATACAACACCTTCCAAAATTGAGCATCCTACATCCATGTACTCTATTAATATCTAGTATAATCCTTATACTAATAATTTTTAAAGTAAGCCAATAAATAAAGTAAGTCTAGAGAATAGAGACTCTTTATACTTCTTAAAAGTGTCTGAGGATTGTATAATAACGACCGTTGACACGTGCTATATTCAAAAGCTATACTTTAAAAACTAAGACTTGAATGAATTATTAAAACATAAACTTCTCACTAAACAACCATCCCAATAACAGCTCAGAATTACTAACTCCGGAGGAGGTATCCCCTTGTTGTCATAGTAAAACAGGTGACCCAAGGGAACACCCTCCCCCCCCCCCCCCCCATTTTTCTTGCCCTGGGTCAAATAGCCCAGAGCGAAGAGGGCAGCAGAACGGAGTCACTGCCAAAACAGACAGCCTACCTAGCTATAGTAGCAACTGTTAAGTGAATGACATTCTGAGCAGTAGATGATAGACCTAACAATAGAGGCCTCCAGAAATGGACTCGATATTTCTGAGATAAAAATTCATGAATGTGGATGGCTGAGCGCAATGAGCAGCCTTCAAAAATCTATAATAGCGACACTATTAATGTAAGCCCAAGATGTAGAAGAACTCTTACTTCATGAGCCGAAATCTTAAGCACAACTGCTGAGTCAATGAAATACAATAAGCAGTACCGATAGTTAATTGAATCCATTAGCAATAGAATGGAGCGTAACGTCCTTCTATTAGGCATCAAAGACAGAAGAAGCTTACGCCCGTAGTAATAAACAGATATCTGTTTATAAATACATAAACTCTAACCGGACAGAGTAAAGGCCTATGCCCGTACGAAGACGGAAGGACCTTAATAACAATAGGTTCCGGATATTAGGAGCCTAGCTCTTATGCAAAAATCCAACCTAAATAGTAAAGGAAGTAGTGATTCCGAAACTACGAAAGTGGAAATCATCCATCGATAGTGCATGAAACTCACTGACTCTTCAGAAAAAGAGAAGCCAACAGAATTACTGTCTAAAAGGTCAGAATTTGAAAACTACTGTTTCCAGAGGCTCAAATGATTACTTAGCTAAATAAGAACCGAAGTTAAATTCCATATAGGAATTTAATCTAAAGATTCTAAGTCTATTTATCAAAAAGTTACTAACTGACTTAGATAAAGAGACATAAGACTCAATTGTAAACTATCATAGAGTGCATAGGTATGAGGTAACATAAACCTATAACCTTAATAATAACAGGCTGCAGTAGATCTTGTCAAACAAGTATACTAAAAAGTTGCAATGAGTAGTATGGAGGGATCAACAATATGAACATAGTGATCCCTACACCAATGACGGAAGAGCCTCCACTTTAGCCGCATAGAATAGCGAAGAAGAGGATCTCCTATAGTAAGAAATCGCGTCCAAAGCTCGCCCAGTACAATGCTTACAATGCAAGACGGACCACACAACGGAATATGTGAAGGTTGCGACCTTGCGGGTTGTGAAAAAGATGACACGATTTACCCAGCGAAAAGAGATCCTCTCATTGAGGAAGATTTCGCGTTAAGTCCCACAGTAGACATCAGAGTAAATTACCCACTGTCTCTGTGAAGACAGAGATGCTATCAACAGAAATGTATTGTGGTTGTTTATCTTAGCAATACCTGCTGAAACAACAACGCCGGAGGATACGCGTATCCTATCATTCCGTCCTATTAGATCAATAGAGCGTAAACAACATTAGCTCAGAGATCCGGACAAGCCAACACATACGTCTGCAATTGATTAGCAAGCTGTGTCGTAAATAAATTATCATTGGGCGCTCCCATAGATAGCAAATCTGATTGAATACTTGTTTGTTGAGAGTCCATTCTGATGGCAACAAGCGACCCCTAAGTGAACGGGAGTCCGGTAAAACAATCAGACGACCCAGAATATGACGGACCGAAACAGAACTTGGTGTACTATAACCAACAGACGGATTCTTTCCATTAAATTGAATAACGGAAACGAATGAGTGCCTCCCTGGTTCCGGAGATACGCCACTACTGTCGAATTAACGGACAGGATTTGGACATGCGTTTCTGAATAATGTTCATGCAATGACATAAAGCAAGCCTAAACATTATTCCGCGGAAGATAATTGCTTGCTTAGAGACTGCGGAACCCAAAGACCCTGGCACTTCGAATCCGTTGGGATCAATAGTATATCCCAATCTGTTTGACTGGCAACCGTCATAACTATAACACTCGGATCCGGCAACTGCAGTGGCACTCTCTGAGTCAACCACCGAATGTTTGCCCCAGTCTGAATCTCTTGTAACACTAGATAGACAAGAGAACGTGTAAATCGAGCAATTCATGGATTGCTGAAAAGTTGCCGTCGAAGAGAGGCTTCTCCGAGAATGAAGCGACTCTGAGAGAGTTCTTCAACTTACTATCCACGTGCGTGGATGTAGCTAGGGCTGCGTCACGTCTAACCAACTCCAATCAGCCACTGAAGGGCGAAGTTATACGTGAACAAACTACTGCCCTCAAAAGAAATCACATTGAGAATAATATCCTGTAAATCTTTTCTTGAAGACGTAATGATAACACCTCAGTAAGGTGGATTACGTATGATAAAGCGTCTAAGTTAAGTCTACTAGACATCATTGTCGTTTCCAACATTGTGGTTGGAAAAGACATAGACGGCGAAAAAGAATATTTCCAGTCTTTAACCACGCCGTCTAGACGCATATGAACTCTCGGTATGCCCTGCTCTGCCAAAATAAATTATTCGTATAAATGATAAAACGGCAGAAATGAGCATTGCGGACAAGAAACTAAACTATCATGCTTGGTAGCAGGCTTATATGCATATATAACGTCGAAAAATAAAACACATGTTGTAATGACATTATTGGACTGTGTCGGTAAGTCAGGGACAATGTCCCTGAACCGATCCAAAATTCTGTGTCCAATGACGCTATAAGTCTCTTATCCAACATCGCAGCAATGTAGTCTGAAATAACAATCACTGGAAGATAATGCCAGAAGATGTGAATGGCAGCTTCCGATGCTACGAAAGGGAAAACTCGAAATCTTTCGAATCCCTTTCGCCATCCTGTCGGACCCTATAAAGCGTTCGGTCGTCCGTACCTGATGCAACCGCGGACCGCACCGACCCAGCGCCGTCAGATAATTCCTGATTCGAGTAAGAAACTGTCGATTGCTGGGATGCTGCGAAACAACTGTGCTAACTCGGATAGCACGTCCGTCACTGAGGCCTGAGGAGAAGCGGTCCTACCATCCATTGCCGCTGGAAGCTCAGTGATCGTTACCCCGTGCATACTACCAATATGCGAGCGAACGGAGTGTATAGGCCTCGTGTCCCTTGGCTACCGGATGGCGTGACCTATGCGCCGTGGAATCACTGAATGACGAAACTGATCGGATACTCGAGGTCACGTAGCCAATGTGCGGTCGTGTGCCCTGCTGTGAGGATGAGGAAGCATTATCGACAGTCTCTCGGACTGTCAATATAACGGAGCGTCCCGACCGAAAGACATATGCTCCGAATGTAAAATATCTGAACCACAACATGCGGTCCCCTATGTTGTTGGACGAGAGAGGGACCTCTCTCGCTCACAGCCCGGACGGACCGGGACAAGCCAGGAACCGGACTAACAGGCTTCCTCCGATCTGTCCTCAATCCGCCGTCACTGGGTGAGTACTAAAGTAATTATAGTGCTCGCATCACCCAAATCTCCTTCCTAGACCGCAACGGACGAACCCGGCAGCCGAACCATTTGATGAATGTACGCTACACCGGGTGAGCTAGCGAATATCACTCCACCGATCCTACAAGGGATCTCTTAGGCGATAGACATATTCCATGAGCACTTATTGCCGCTAGCTCTTCATTAACTATGACGACAGAGGCACACTTTTGAAAGACATCTCCGTAACTCTGCAAACAAGAAACCAGAAATGCTTGGTTATAGCAAGCATATAATAATAATATATATAGCGTCGTTCAATAATTCGAAAGTTTGTGTGACATTACTGGACTATGTCGGAACTGAGGGACGATGTCCCTGAACCGAACCAAAAATTTCTAAGTCCACCGACGCTATCAGTTTCTTATCCGGCATCGCAGCATTCTGGTCCGACGAAAGAAGCTGTAGAAGATCAAGTCAGATGACATACACAACAGCATATGTTGTTCCGAAAGGGAAAGCTCGAAATCCTCCAAATCCCTTTCGGTATCCCGTCGGACCGGATGAAATTTTCGGACGTCCGTACCCGCTTCCGCGGAGCGTCCCGACCCAGCATCGTCGGATAAAAAATATGCGACACATTCAGTTGATGCTGGGATGCTGCGATAAACTGTGCTATTTAGGAAAGCACATCCGTTCCCGAGGCCTGTGCAGTAGCGGTCTTACGATGCATTGCCGCCGGAAGCTCCGTGTACGTTGACTCCCGCACACTTTCCTATGCGAACATCCGGAGTCTGCAGGCCTCGTGTCCCTGGCTACCGGATGGTGTGACCTGGTCGCCGATGATTCTCTGACTGGCGAAGCTGACTGGATATCCGAGGTCACGTAGCCAAGAGCAGTCATGTGCGCTACCATGAGAATGAGGAAGCCTTATTGACAGTCTACTCCGGACTGACTATTTGTCAGAGTGTCCCGAGCGACGGACGTATGCTCCGAATGCGAAACATTTTGTACCACAACATCTGGGGCCAGATGTTGTTGTACGAGAGAGGGGCCTCTCTCGCTCGCCGTCCGGATGGACCAGAACGAGCTATGAACCGGACTAAAAGGCTTCCTCCGTTCTCCCTCTAATCCGCCGTCACTGGGTGTGCATTTGGTTGATTTATAGTGCTCGCATCACCCCAAAACTCCTTCTAGACCGCAACGGACGAACCCGGCTGCCGAACCATTCGATGAATGGACGCTACACCAGGCGAGCTAGCGGACGTCAAAGGCCGTCGAACCTACTAGGGTCCTCTTAGGCAATTGGCGTATTTACATGAGCACTTTTCCGCTAGCCCTTCATTAATTGTGATGACGGAGGCACACTGTTGGAAGACATCACAGATACATCACCCTAATCTTGATCGTCTGAAATAGAAATTGATAAAGTAGAGTGACCCTGCGGGGAAAGGACCGGAGTGTCCAATTCCCCACTAACATACCGTGACATACGCTTCCCATGTTGTCATCGAAATCATACGATACAGAACAGGTGTTAATGCGAGTACACTGACCACATATAGAATGATTATAAAAGTCAGAGGAAGACTTCCTCTTATTACAATTGAACAAAATCCTTTCAATGTGAAAAGAAAACAAGTCCTGTATACTCGCACCAACCCCTGGCAATCAAAATACATAATAATAATATGATCCATTAATATAGAAAAAATAATTGAAATCAAAATATTTTGAAAAAATATTTTTTCAGAACAGCCCAAGTTTCTGAAAAGTAACATTGAGCCCCAATGGATCCCAAGCCTAAGTGTGGACAAAAATTTTAAAAATTGTAAATGTAAACAATGAGTGTAAAAACACTAAAATAAGACTCCAGGCACCCAGGCCCGAAATCAGTTACCAAAAATACACTATCTGATGCAAAACAGAGACTTCCAGGGAAGAAACTGCAGAACATCAGATGGTAGATGCAGAACACAACGCCTAACCACCCGTAGGTGAAGACGTAAACATGGGGAAAGAACAGAATTCATTCTGTTATTCAGCTAAAACTCCCAAGAAAATTTAGTAATAATAATTACAGAAACTATGCCAAAAGCATGGGAGAATAGCAAGGGGGACTTAAAGGAAAGGGAGAGAGGAAAACACTGAAAAATCAGTGTAACTAAATAATCAGAATGACAACAAAATGGCTGCTGCCTCGAAAGTTAAAAAATTTATAGTAATTTATATATTTTTTATACTTACCAATGACCCAGACATAGCTGGTGCTAACTCTTAAAATATAGGGCCAAACACAAATTTTCCCCCCCAATCCCCAAAATTTGCATCTAAAACTAAAGAAAACATGTCCTGAAAGGCCCTCCACACTTTGCCCCTACTGCGCATGCGCAGTGTCAAGGACGTTCCGAAATTGGCGCCATTAATCATTCTAATAACCAGTGCCTGGTAAGCGCTATGTACTCAGCGGGGAGGCAAGAGTTCCCAACTCCTGGGAGGGCCATCCCCGTCTGGGTCATTGGTAAGTATAAAAAATATATAAATTACTATAAATTTTTTAACATTTTTATACTGTACCAATGACCCAGACATAGCTGAATAGTAAAAAGGCTGGAGGGCCAAGGACATAGAGCAAAATGGAATACGCTCAATAAAATAAAATAGAGTCATCCCCTGTAGGGAAAAAGAAGTAATAGGCCTTACATGTATCTTTCATATTTATGATAAATTAGAAAGATACAACACCTTCCAAAATTGAGCTTCATACATCCATGTACTCTATTAATATCCAATATAATCCTTATACTAATAATTTTTAAAGTAAGCCAATAAATAAAGTAAGTCTAGAGAATAGAGACTCTTATACTCCTAAAAGTGTCTGAGGATTGCATAATCATGTCCGTAGACATATGCAATATTCAAAAGCTATACTTTAAAAACTAAGACTTGAATGAATTTTAAAAACCTAAACTTCTCACTAAACAACCATCCCAATAACAGCTCAGAATTACTAACTCCGGAGGAGGTATCCCCTTGTTTTCATAGTAAAACAGGTGACCCAAGGGAACACCCTCCCCCCCCCCCCCTTTTTCTTGCCCTGGGTCAAATAGCCCAGAGCGAAGAGGGCAGCCGAACGGAGACACTGCCGAAACAGACAGCCTACCTAGCTATAGTAGCAACTGTTAAGTGAATGACATTCTGAGCAGTAGATAATAGACCTAACAATAGAGGCCTCCAGAAATGGACTCGATATTTCTAAGATAAAATTCATGAATGTGGATGGCTGAGCGCAATGAGCGGCCTTCAAAAATCTATAATAGCGACACTATTAAAGTAAGCCCAAGAAGTAGAAGAACTCTTACTTCATGAGCCGAAATCTTAAGCACAACTGCTAAGTCAATGATATACCATAAGCAGTACCGATAGTTAATAGAATCCATTAACAATAAAATGGAGCGTAACGTCCTTCTACTAGACATCAAAGACAGAAGAAGCTTACGCCCTTTGTAATAAACAGATATCTGTTTATAAATACATAAACTGTACCCGGAAAGAGTAAAGGCCTATGCCCATACGAAGACGGAAGGACCTTAAAATAATAGGTTCCGGATAATAGGAGCCTAACTCTTATGCAACAATCCAACCTAAATAGTAACGGAAGTATTGATTCCGAAACTATGAAAGTGAAAATCATCCATCGATAGTGCATGAAACTCACTGACTCTACAGTAAAAGAGAAACCAACAGAATTACTGTCTAAAAGGTCAGAATTTGAAAACTACTGTTTCCAGAGGCTCAAATGATTACTTAGCTAAATAAGAACCGAAGTTAAAATCCGTATAGGAATTTAATCTAAAGATTCTAAGTCTATTTATCAAAAAGTTACTAACTGACTTAGATAAAGAGACAAAAGACTCAATTGTAAACTATCGTAGAGTGCATAGGTATGAGGTAACATAAACCTATAACCTAAATAATAACAGGCTGCAGTAGATCTTGTGAAACAAGTATACTAAAAAATAGCAATGAGTAGTATGGAGGGATCAACAATATGAACATAATGATCCCTACACCACGACGGAAGAGCCTCCACTTTAGCCGCATAGAATAGCGAAGAAGAGGATCTCCTATAGTAAGAAATCGCGTCCAAAGCTCGTCCAGTACAGTGCTTACAATGCAATACGGACCACACAACGGAATACATGAAGGTTGCGACCTTGCTGGTTGTGATAAAGATGACACGATTTACCCAGTGAAAAAGATCCTCACATAGAGGAAGATTTCACGTTAAGACCCACAGTAGACAAGAGAGTAAATTACTCATGATCTCTGTGAAGATAGAGATGCATGCTATCAACAGAAATGTATTGTGGTTGTTTATCTTAGCAATACCTGCTAAAACAACAGCGCCGGAGGATACGCGTATCCTATCATTCCGTCCTATAGATCAATAGAGCGTTAACAATATTAGCTCAGAGATCTGGACAAGCCAACACATACGTCTGCAATTGATTAGCAAGCTGTGTCATAAATAAATCATCATTGGGCGCTCCCATAGATAGCAAATCTGATTGAATACTTGTTTGTTGAGAGTCCATTCTGACAGCAACAAGCGACCCGTAAGAGAACGGGAGTCCGATAAAACAATCAGACGACCCGGAATATGACGGGCCAAAACTGAACTTGGTGTACTATAACCAACAGACGGATTCTTTCCATTAAATTGAATAACGGAAACGAAAGAGTGCCTCCCTGGTTCCGGAGATACGCCACTACTGTCGAATTAAAGGACAGGAATTTGGGCCTGCGTTTCTGAATAATGTTCATGCAATGACATAAAGCAAGCCTAAAAAACATTATTCCGCGGAAGTTAAACTGATTGCTAAAAGACTGCGGAACCCAAAGACCCTGGCACTTCGAATCCGTAGGGATCAGTATTATATCCCAATCTGTTTGACTGGCAACCGTCATAACAGCCACACTCGGGTCCGGCAACTGCGGCGGCACTCTCTGAGTCAACCACCGAATGTTTGCCCCAGTCTGAATCTCTTGTAACACTAGATAGACAAGAGAACGTATAAATCGAGCAATTCATGGATTGCCGAAAAGTTGCCGTCGAAGAGAAGCTCCTCCTAGAACGAAGCGACTCTGAGAGAGTTCTTAACCTTACTATCCACACGTGTGGATGTAGCTAGGGCTACGTCACGTCTAACTAACTCCAATCAGCCAATGAAGGGCGGAGTTATACGTGAACAAACTACTGCCCTCAAAAGAAATTACATTGAGAATAATATCCCGTAAATCTTTTCTTGAAGACGTAATGATAACGCCTCAGTAAGGCGGATTACGTATAATAAAGCGTCTAAGTTAAGTCTACTATACATAATGTCGTTCCCAACATTGAAATTGGAAAAGACATAAATGGCGAAAAAGAATATATGCAGTCTTTAATCACACCGTCTAGACGCATATGAACTCTCGGTATGCCCTGCTCTGCCAAAATAAACTATTTGTATAAATGATAAAATGGCAGAAATGAGCAACGCGGACAAGAAACTAAACTATCATGCTTAGTAGCAGGCTTGTATATATATATATATATAGCGTCGAAAAATAAAACACATGTTGTAATGATAATATTGGACTGCGTCGGTAAGTCAGGGACAATGTCCCTGAACCGATCGAAAAATCCGAGTCCAATGACGCTATAAGTCTCTTATCCAAGATCGCAGCAATGAAGTCCGAAATAATAATCACTGGAAGATAATGCCAGAAGATATGAAAGGCATCTTCCGATACTACTAAAGGGAAAACTCGAAATCTTTCGAATCCCTTTCGCCATCCTGTCGGACCCTATAAAGCGTTCGGTCGTCCGTAGCTGATGCAACCGCGGACCGCACCGACCCAGCGCCGTCGGATAATTCCTGATTCGACCGAGAAACTGTCAATTGCTGGGATGCTGCGAAACAACTGTGCTAACTCGGATAGCACGTCCGTCACTGAGGCCTGAGGAGAAGCGGTCTTACGATGCATTGCCGCTGGAAGCTCCGTGATCGTTACCCCGTGCATACTTCCAATATGCGAGCGAACGGAGTGTATAGGCCTCGTGTCCCTTGGCTACCGGATGGCGCGACCTATTCGCCGAGGAATCACTGAATGCCGAAACTGATCGGATACTCGAGGTCACGTAGCCAATGTGCGGTCGTGTGCCCTGCTGTGAGGATGAGGAAGCATTAAAGACAGTCTCTCGGACTGTCAATATAACGGAGCGTCCCGACCAACGGACATATGCTCCGAATGTAAAATATCTGAACCACAACATGCGGTCCCCTATGTTGTTGGGCGAGAGAGGGACCTCTCTCGCTCACAGCCCGGACGGACCTGGACAAGCCAGGAACCGGACTAACAGGCTTCCTCCGATCTGTCCTCAATCTGCCGTCACTGGGTGAGTACTAAAGTAATTAAAGTGCTCGCATCACCCAAATCTCCTTCCTAGACCGCAACGGACGAACCCGGCAGCCGAACCATTCGATGAATGTACGCTACACCGGGTGAGCTAGCGAATGTCACTCCGTAGGCGATAGACATATTCCATGAGCACTTATTGCCGCTAACTCTTCGTTAACTATGACGACAGAGGCACACTTTTGAAAGACATCTCCATAACTCTTCGAACAAGAAACCAGAAATGCTTGGATAGCAAGCATAAAATAATAATATATATAGCGTCGTTCAATAATTTGAAAGTTTGTGTGACATTATTGGACTATGTCGGAACTGAGGGACGATGTCCCTGAACCGAACCAAAAATTTCTAAGTCCACCGACGCTATCAGTTTCTTATCCGGCATCGCAGCATTCTGGTCCGACGAAAGAAGCTGTAGAAGACCAAGTCAGATGACATACACAACAGCATATGTTGTTCCGAAAGGGAAAGCTCGAAATCCTCCGAATCCCTTTCAGTATCCCGTCGGACCGGATGAAACTTTCGGACGTCCGTACCCGCTTCCGCGGAGCGTCCCGACCCAGCATCGTCGGATAAAATATATGCGACAGATTCAGTTGATGCTGGGATGCTGCGATAAACTGTGCTATTAAGGAAAGCACGTCCGTTCCCGAGGCCTGTGCAGTAGCGGTCTTACGATGCATTGCCGCCGGAAGCTCCGTGTACGTTGACTCCCGCACACTTCCTATGCGAACGTCCGGAGTCTGCAGGCCTCGTGTCCCTGGCTACCAGATGGTGTGACCTGGTCGCCAAAGAATCCTTGATCGGCGAAGCTGGTAATATATCGGCGGTCACGCAGCCAAGGTGCGGTCGTGTGCGCTGACGAGAAGAGGAAGCCTAAGCAGTCTCAGCGGACTGCCTATACAACGGAGCGTCCCGAGCGACGGACGTATGCTCCGCTTGCGACACATTTTGTACCACAACATCTGGGGCCAGATGTTGTTGAACGAGAGAGGGGCCTCTCTCGCTTGCTGTCCGGATGGACCGGAACGAGCTATGAACCGGACTAAAAGGCTTCCTGCGTTCTCCCTCCGATCCGCCGTCACTGGGTGTGCATTAAGTTAATTTATAGTGCTCGCATCACCCCAAAATTCCTTCTAGACCGCAACGGACGAACCCGGCTGCCGAACCATTCGGTGAATGGACGCTACACCGGGCGAGCTAGCGGACGTCAAAGGCCGTCGAACCTACTAGGGTCCTCTTAGGCAATTGGCGTATTTACATAAGCACTTTTCCGCTAGCCCTTCATTAATTGTGACGACGGAGGCACACTGTTGGAAGACATCACAGATACATCACCCTAATCTTGATCGTCTGAAATAGAAATTGATAAAGTAGAGTGACCCTGCGGGGAAAGGACCGGAGTGTCCAAATCCCCAACAACATACCGTGACATACGCTTCCCATATTGTCATCGAAATCATACGATACAGAACAGGAGTTAATGCGAGTACACTGACCACATATAGAATGATAATAAAGTCAGAGGAAGACTTCCTCTTAAAACAATTGATCAATATCCTTTCAATGTGAAAAGAAAACAAGTCCTGGTACTCGCACTAACCCCTGGCAATCAAAATACATAATAATAATATGATCCATTAATATAGAAAAAATAATTGAAATCAAAATATTTTGAAAAAATATTTTTTCAGAACAGCCCAAGTTTCTGAAAAGTAACGTTGAGCCCCAATGGATCCCAAGCCTAAGTGTGGACAAAAATTTTAAAAATATTTTAAACAATTTATTCAACACTTACGAACAATAATAATGTATCTAGTTATGATTAAAATAACATAAAGATATTATTTTTTAGAAATCCCCCCCTCACACAGAGGGCTGTTGTAAATGTAAACAATGAGTGTAAAAACACTAAAATAAGACTCCAGGCACCCAGGCCCGAAATCAGTTACCAAAAATACACTATCTGATGCAAAACAGAGACTTCCAGGGAAGAAACTGCAGAACATCAGATGGTAGATGCAGAACACAATGCCTAACCACCTGTAGGTGAAGACGTAAACATGGGGAAAGAACAGAATTCATTCTGTTATACAGCTAAAACTCCCAAGAAATTTTAGTAATAATAATTACAGAAAATATGCCAAAAGCATGGGAGAATAGCAAGGGGGAACTTAAAGGACAGGGAGAGAGGAAAACACTTAAAAAAACAGTGTAACTAAATAATCAGAATGACAACAAAATGGCTGCTGCCTTGAAAATAGGTAACTTAACATAATTTCATTAAAAAATTTTAAGTTACAGCCCTGATAATATTCTGTCACACATTCTTTTCCTCTCCTCCTTCTCTATCCTCCTTAGAATCACCATTTCACTAATATTTATGTGTCTGGCATCATTTAAACTGAGATTTAAAAGCACAAAGATCAGTCAGATGTTAACTGATGAAGGGCCAAACTTAGAATGATTAATGGCGCCAATTTCGGAACGTCCTTGACACTGCGCATGCGCAGTAGGGGCGAAGTGTGGAGGGCCTTTCAGGACATGTTTTCTTTAGTTTTAGATGCAAATTTTGGGGATTGGGGGGCAAAATTTGTGTTTGGCCCTATATTTTAAGAGTTAGCACCAGCTATGTCTGGGTCATTGGTACAGTATAAAAATACACCCTGTATACTGTGCTAAAGGTTTTTGGGCTTTGGGCTCGGGCAGTCATCATGGTTGAATGGTTGCAACCAAAAGGGGACATTCTTATCTGGGCATCATATGGAGTGATCCTACGATGTTACAATGAAATCCCTTCATAAATATGACCTGTAGATTGTGCTCAAGGTTTTCGGGCTTCTGACCCCTGAAGCCGTCACAGTTGACCAATCATGACCAAAAGGGGATGTCATCATCTAGGCATTATATGGAGTCAAACTAACAGGCTACAATAAAATCCTTCCCTAAATATGACCTATAGACTGTGCTAAAGGTTTTGGGCTCAGGCAGCCATCAAGGCTGAATGATCGCCGAAAAGGGAATGTTCTCATCTAGACATTATTTGGAGTCAACCTACCAAGGTACAATGAAATCCCTTCATAAATATTACCTGTAGACTGTGCTAATGGTTTTCGGGCTTCAGGCCCCTGTAGTCATCACAGTTGTCTAATGGTGTCCAAAAGGAGCTGTTCTCATCTAGACATTATATGAAGTCAACCTACCAAGTTCCAATGAAATACCTTCATAAATATGAACTGAAGACTGTGCTAAAGAGTTTTGGGCTTTGGGCTTTGGGCTCAGGCAGCCATCATGGTTGAATGATCGCAACCAAAAGGGGACATTCTCACCTGGGCATCATCTGGAGTGATCCAACGAAGTTACAATGAAATCCCTTCATAAATATGACCTGTAGACTGTGCTCAAGATTTTCAGGCTTCGGGCAGCTGTAGCCATCACAGTTGACCAATCACGACCAAAAGGGGATGTCATCATCTAGGCATTATATGGAGTCAACCTAACAAGTTACAATGAAATCCTTCCATAAATACGAACTATAGACTATGCTAAAGGTTTTTGGGCTCGGGCAGCCATTAAGGCTGAATGATCGTGACCAAAAGGGGACGTTCTAATCTAGACATTATTTGGAGTCATCCTACCAAGCTACAATGAAATCCCTTCATAGTTATGACCTGTAGACTGTTCTAAAGGTTTTCGGGCTTCAGGCCTCTGTAGCTGTCACAGTTGACCAATCGTGTCCAAAAGGGGACGTTCTCATCTAGACATTATATGAAGTCAACCTACCAAGTTACAATGAAAGCCCTTCATAAATATGACCTGTAGACTGTGCTAAAGGTTTTTGGGCTTTGGGCTCGGGCAGCCATCATGGTTGAATGATCGAAACCAAAGGGGACAATCTCATCTGGGCATCATCTGGAGTGATCCTACGAAGTTACAATGAAATCCCTTCATAAATATGACCTGTAGACTGTGCTCAAGGTTTTGGGGCTTCGGGCACCAGTAGCCATCACAGTTGACCAATCATGACCAAAAGGGGACGTCATCATCTAGGCATTATATGGAGGCAACCTAACAGGTTACAATAAAATCCTTCCATAAATATGACCTTTTGCATATGCTAAAGGTTTTTGGGCTCGGTCACCCATCAAGGCTGAATGATCGCGATCAAAATGGGATGCTCTCATCTAGACATTATTTGGAGTCATCCTACCAAGTTACAATGAAATCCCTTCATAAATATGACCCGTAGACAATGTTAAAGGTGCTTCGGGCCCCTGTAGCCATCACAATTGCCCAATCACGTCCAAAAGGGGACTTTCTCATCTAGACATTATATGAAGTCAACCCACCAAGTTACAATGAAATTCCTCAATAAATATGACCTGTAGACTGTGCTAAAGGTTTTCGGCTCGGGCAGTCGTCACGGTTGGCAGATCACACCCAAACGGGGAAATTCTTATCTAGACATCATAAGGAGTCATCCTACCAAGTTACAATGAAATCCCTCCATATTAAACATGACCTGCAGACTGTGCTAAAAGTTTTTGGGTTTTGGGCTTCGTCAGCCATCATGGTTGACAGATCATGCCCAAAAGGGGACGTTCTCATCTAGGCATTATACAGAGGCATCCTACCAAGTTACAATGAAATCCCTTCATAAATACGACCTGTAGACTGTGCTAATGGTTTTCGGGTTTTGGGCTCGGGCAGCCATACTGGTTGACGGATCGCGACCAAAAGGGGACGTTCTCATCCAGACATGACCCCAAACCTGTATATGAAATTTTGAGACAATCAGACAAGAACTGCCGGGTGTAGCCCGTGCTAAAGGAAAATGTAAACAGACTCACAGACAAACAGACTTCCGCACGCGTGATGGCAAGAGCTTATCTTGACTTTGTCAAGTTAAGCTAAAAATTAAAAAATCTACAAGAAGAGGATCGTACATCTACATGGCGAGTTGTGTGCCTTGAAAGCATTTTTAACAGATTTTTGTTTCTAGTATACTAATATTATCATCCAGAAACTAAAGATAAGCAGACTGTCATCTGCAAAATGAGGTCCCCAGAGAGTGAATTTGGTGATGCTACCCTGCACAGCAGGGTAGCATCACAAAATTTACCCACTGTGAATCTGTCTGAATCAAGGTCTCAAGCCAAAACAGAAAGGTGTACCTAGAGGATAAATTGGCCCACTGCATGGGATATCATAAAGAAATTCACCCTCTGGGGACACCATTTTACAAATGAAAGGTTGTTAATATTCAGGCTTGGACAGAGATATTTTCAGTAAAAAGGACCTTGATCTTTTGTCGACAAACCAGAAAATTTTTCTCCTTCCTTATCACACTATGTCACCATACATCCAATCAATAAGGTTCTTGAACTTCCATGAGGGTAGTAACCCTGCTGGTCTCCATTATGTGAAACAGAAGTTATTGCATGGAAACCAGTTTATGACCAAGTTCTTTTAATAGTAACAGTCCCAAGACCTTTGAATTAGGGTTACAGACAGCAAAAATGATGGATTCTTTCCTTCCCATAAGGGCATAATCTGAAAGTCTGGTCAATATGTGACATACAAAACAAAAGTTCCATTTACAATATTCCCGTGACCCAGTGGCATAGAATCCCAAATAATACAATCTTTGAAAGCCAAAAAGAAGATGTTTATGGCCTTTTTGGATGTTAAAAAGTATTGTCCCTATATCCCGATAAATTGTGTCTTCTGACTGGTCAGAATGCCTAGGACAAATAGCCATGGCAAAAGGTGCACCCAACATCCAAGGTATATGAGAACGTGCATCCTGGGTATAGGGGCAAGCAAAACATCAGGGGTATATGGTTTAAATGAAAGCTTTTTGCATTCGCTCGCCTCGATATAAAAATCGAACCAAAAAACTTTAAAATAATCACAAATATCATCAGGTTTCTGACAATTTGATCATATTTTGCTGTTATAAATTAAATAGTTGAATAATTAAATGAAACAACTTGAGAAAAATAAAATAAGCGCAAATTTGTCAACAAATATTTAGCTTCTGATATGTTTACGTTTCCAATAACAATCTAAGGGATTAACTCTATTTGTTGTCTGTACAATTGTAAAAACAAAACAATTATTCATGAGTTTGGTTCAACAGACTGTGGAGCATGAGAAACGTGTCCACAAATTTGTTTCCACTATGTTTCTATTGTGTTTCAAACAGGAGAAAAAAGTATCTCTGCAACATGTGTGGTATATGGAGAATTAATACCTGGATGTCTCATTTAAACACCTCGCCTGTGGCTCGGTGATTAACCCTTTACCCAACGCAGACGATATTATTATTTTAAATATAATTTTTTTAATTTTTTCAAAAAATTTCAACAAAACCATATCATGTGACCCCTCATTGGAATGAGCTCAATGAGCTCGTTCCAATGAGGGGTCACATGATATGGTTTTGTTAAAATATTTTGAAAAATTAAATTTTTTTCAACTGCTCAATTTGCATATTACGCGGGCGGATGCGGGCGATTCGTTGGGAAAAGGGTTAAAAACTGACATCCAGGTATTAAATCTCCAGAGATAACCTATAATATGATGGAGTATGAAGGGAATGTATGTGGCATAAGCTTGATGCCTTGGGCCAGGGATATGAGTTTGTTGAAATTCTGAAAGCATAAAATAACGATGTACAAAGTGAACTATGCCTGGATAACATAACAACAAAACATGTGCCTTTGGAGATAATCCTAAAGCAGGGGTGTATCCATTCACCAATTCTTTTTGCATCCAAGATTTAGGAGATGAACTTCTGCATAGCAACAAGAGGGTAGCAGTTGGGGACCTTAAGATCCCAGGCCATTCTTTATAGAAGATATAGTACTGGTGTCAGAAATCAAAGAGGGGTTAGGCCACACAAAGCAGATCTTGTTTCTCAGGCCATTATTTGTAAAATTACATGCGGGCGAGCAGTTTTTTATTTTATATTTTATTTCGGTAATTACTTCTTTGCCATCAAAAGTTTATGATCTTACTTCAAGTTTTAGGTCTCATAATCTACAGAATAGCATGGGTGGTGGTGTATTTCATCCCTTGAGTGCAAGAAGGCTTTGCAATGTTAAAGCACTGCAAATCCTTCTTGCACTCAAGGGACAAATTCATCAATTTTTTTAACTTGGGTAAAATATCAGACATAAACCATTTAATTATTATTTTTTTCAAGTTTAAATTGGTTATAAAAAGAGAGCATGCGGCAGCCAAAGGGACAATGCGGGAGGGCCTGAGAAACAAATTTTTTATTTTTTAGGCCTTACAGAAAATGCTGGCAATTGTTGGGAGATATGGGAAATAATTCAGATTCAAACTAAATGAAAAGACTAGAAAAACTGTGAGCACTGCTCACTAAATGATACCACCCACTCCCACCAAGAAACATTTTACAACAGTAAAAGTGTGTTTAATGTAGAGAGCACAAACACTGACAACCCCCCCCCCCCCCCCCCAAAAAAAAAAAAAAAAAAATACCTGAAAGCAGAATAGAAGGTGCACATCTATAATGTATATAAAAGAATGTCTGAGAGTTTCAATGAAATTCGCCCACTGGTATAAGAGGAGTAGTGGATAGCAGGAGTGTACCCCCCTAAAGCATCACAACAATTTGGCTAAGTTCATTTCGCCCTTTGGGAAAGAGTAAAAAATAAAAATACCTGAAAGCAAAATAGGAGGTGCACATCTATAATGTATAGAAAAGAATGCCTGTAAGTTTCAATGAAATCCACCCACTGGTTTAAGAGGAGTAGCGGATAGCAGATGTGTACCCCCAAAGCGTCACGGACGTACGGAAGTACGGACACCATGAATGCTATATACCGCCCACTTTTCAAGTGGGTGGTATAAAAAGCTTGTGGCGAGATGTGGGGGAACAAATGGAGACTCAAACTAAATTAAAAGAAAAGCCAAGTCATAACTGAGGGGTCATAAAGTGGAACCTACTCGAACGTGGAGAGTGGAGGATTTCTGCATTCCAGAATGTAACAGCAAACTTCTTAGTGCAGGAGAGACAGGTGACTATGAGTATTTGGGGGTAAATATGAACAATATGGGGAGAGGCATCTACCAAAACCACACGAATAAACTAACTGTGAAGAGGGAACTGAATTCTTGATCATATGAAACTTATAGGGAGAAACAACTTCAATAAGGTTTACGCAGGGAAAACCATATGGGAAATGGTGGGTGTACCAAGTATAACATAGGATACAGAAGTGATACCTCTAAACCGAACAGGCTGTAAAGAGCTTTGAAACCTGCAGAATGAGGCAGACTGATGGATAACAGGGTCGAGTAATACAGTAGAATCCTCTTAATTGAATATCCATTTTGCCAGTGAAAATTATTCAATTAACAGGAGTATACAATTAACAGGGATTTGGTTAGTTTCCTGTGTTCTGGAGGAAAACTGAGCATTTATTCTATTATATCTTGTTTGACCAAGCTCATAGAGCTCTGTCAAACAATTTATCATAGAATAAATGCCTGTATTGGATGTAGTGAGGCCAAAAAGGTTGATAAATAAGGGGAATTTGGTGCGTGTCACAGTAATTTTTTCGACATATTACAAAAATTTATATACAATTAACAGGAGTTTACTCTACAACCCATATGCAATTAACAGATCAAATTTGTACTGAAGGTATGGTAAATGGTTTTGTGTTTGAAAATTATATTCAATTAACAGGGATATACAATTAAGAGATATCCAATTAAGTGGGCTCCACTGTACCACAGCATGAGAAGCAATCAGGGGTGAGCTTGGGTGGATGAGGAACAATGACAGGATAGATCTAATGAAACTCTGTTACCTTAATTATTTGGTAAATGGCCCCAGCAGTATTGATGAAGCAAAATAAATTTCTAGAATATGTGGTTTTCAAATACAAAGACAGGGTGGATAGACCAAGTAAGGGAGTTAACACAGAACTATTCAATGAAGTCTTCAGATTTAGAAGTGGAGACGGGAGCGCGGTGGCTCAGTAGGTAGAGGTGCAGGCTGCAAGCCGAGAGGTCCTCGGTTCGAATCTCACCTGCGGCAACCGCATTGTGTCCGAGGGTAAGACACTTCATCTCCATTGCCTGCGTGGGGGCACGATGACACCGTGTACTAAGGCGAACTGCACGTCGATGGTACGCATGTCTTCAACCAATCTAACCCTGCCTGTCCTGCAGTGCAGAGTTACGATGTTGGGGAGCTGGCAGCTGCTTGTCGTTGCTCGGTGGTTCTTTCCGGCTTCCTCCACCCATAAAACTGTCACGGTCAAGGTTAGCTACTGTGCATAAATATGTGACCTTAAACACCAATAAATAAATAAATAATTACAAGTGGAGACAACCCAGGGAAAAGAACCATCAGAGAAAGAGTCACGGTGGATTGTAACCAGAATTGGTTATTTATTTATTGATGTTTAAGGTCACATATTTATGGACAGTGGCTAACCTTGACCGTGACAATTTTACGGGTGGAGGAAGCTGGAGTACATGGAGAGAACCACCAAGCAACGACGAGCAACTGCCAGCTCCCCAACATCGTAACTCCACACTGTAGCACAGGCAGGGTTAGATTGGTTGAAGACATGCGTACCATCGACGTGCAGTACGCCTTAGTACACGGCGTCATCGTGCCCAAGGACACAACGCAGTTGCCGCAGGTGGGATTCGAACCGAGGACCTCTCGGCTTGCAGCCTGCACCTCTACCAACTGAGCCACCGCACTCCCAAACCAGAATTGGTGAGAGGAGGGGTCAAAGCAAAGAGTTGAAGAGTAACTTGATGTGCAACTTTGGGGAGGGGGGGGGGGCACTGCTGTTCAAGCTGAGGTCATGATCACTGGAGCTTAGCAGATGAACTCAGAAAGACAGTGAAAGGGAATGCCAAATGCTTGCAAATAAAAATAACTGAAATAACAAATTAAATTTTGATAGCGTTGTACATTGGGTAAAGGTTTACAGGGACTGCCAGGAAAGGAGAGTGATCGCCCTCACTCGCAATCACTCTCCTAAACTTTTCACTAGGGGGGCAATTAATCCTCACCTTCATGATGTATGTGGAAATTATATCTAAATATCAAGTTATATATTTGCATTTCAAGCACCCGCTACCTGGCCCTACTAGGAGACGATACTTCTAAAACATTATCTCACATGACAAAAATCTTTCATATTTTGCTTAAAACATAGCTTATGGCCCCTCATTGGAATGAGCTTGATGAGTCATTCCAATGAGGGGCAATAAGCTATGTTTTTATAGCAAAAATGAAAAAATAACAAAATTTGTATCGCCATTTTCATGAAAAGTACTGGTCAGGTTGGGCTGTCATCATTGGTAAGGGGTTAAAATCACTCTCCTGAATTTTTCACTCTTGCAAAATCAAAATGAGGAGAGTGATCATACACTTGTCAGCATATTCTTCCCAGCAGTCACCGAGTTTAACAGACAAGAATCAGAATAACATTCCCAGTAATCTATCAGTGATTTTAGTCAAATAGCCCCAAAAGTGTAAGAACAAACTACAGTACAAATCAAAATGAGTTGTAGGATACCCACTATAAACTCTGTATCTTTCTTTTCCTACACTGATAAAACCAGAAGTTTACATCATTTTCTGGAAAGCTCTCATTGAGAGCTTTCCAGAAAATGATATCAGATTCTGATCTTTTCAGTGCAGGAGCAGCAGTATAGTTAGTTTATTGTGGTTATGCTACAACTTATGTTGACTTGTACCGTACCTTACAAGGCATTTTTGCACAGAATGATAGTCTACAAAAGTACATACTTGGTTTGCTGCCTTGAGCACTCAACTTATTAAAGCACGTGAGGCACACTCGCAAAGGTTTAGAAGACTGTTCTGGTAACATCCACCGTTTACTTGTACAGGAGTTGCAAGCGACAATACCACATTTCCTACAATGATGCTGCAATAAAACAGAATATACTTAATACTGCGTGTAAATTCAAGAGATTACATGTTTGAACTCTTGATTCTCTATATTATTCATTCAATGTTCCACTAAGACTAAAATCCTCGACCTCAGATGGGATGAAAGCTCACTTAGTTTTTTCTATGTTTACAGCTCCTGTGGCATATGTTATTGATTGATGTCACCAAGTGAAATATTTGAAAGGACGATAACAATAGGAGGAGATTCAAAGTGCATACTGCCTATAAAATCGTATTTTTCAAGGCCAATGATTAATTACTCTATGAATGTATACTCACAGCCACATTTAAAAATGTTGAGGTTACTCCATCTCGGTTCAAATCATGATTTGAACTGAGATGGAGTAACCTCAACCTTTATCGAAGTTACAGATTTTTTGTTGTCCAATGGCATCATGGGATAGACGAGAATTCTATTTACTAAATTTGTTATCGTCAAAGTTGCCTTGTTCACTGAAGTTGCCTTGTTCATTTCACAATGTAAGTTTTGGGCTTTGGGTAGGGTCTTATTGGACCATATACGTTATTGCGATGGTAACATGGTCTGAGGTTTCAACATAAGCTCCGAGCTACAAACCTCGGCCCATGTTACCATCAATTCATCACAATAACTTATAATGTTAGACTCCAGATTGAGATGCATTAGTCAGAGTGGATGTATCCAGCTTACCAAGTAATCGTCAAGATTTGAGTCACAAATGTTCTAAGCAATTTTTTCATTTGTGCATTGAACCTTTTTTCCTCAAAGGTGCATTTTGAGTGAAATGTTTCAATGATCCATGTCAATGAAAATTATTAGAATTATTAAAATTAAATTAAAAGGGATATTCAGTTACCTTACAGAGTGTTTGGTTACTTTTTGGTGTTAAATATTTGGTCATTTAGATTCGTTTTGTTGCAATTTATTGGAGAGTGCATTGCAACACTTGTCAATACATTATAATAAGACAAATTTACAGAAAAGCCCTATTAGAGAGTATGAAGTTTATCCACAAAATATATAGAGGATATGGAATGAGTGTTTTTCTCATATAATATTTATGAAACAAGTCTAAGAATTTTCCGTTTTGGCGATACTCTGGCGAGCTCAAACGGAAAATTCGGACGAGTTTTATAAATATTATATGAGACTAGACTTTATGATTCTGGAGAATCATGGCTTTTCCCGATGAGATTCCTTGATTTTTCATGCCCCCACAGTGTCTGATGAATTGTTCTTAACTGTCTCACTGAAGTTCCTTCATTGATGTTATGAGAAAGGTGATCTCAAATGACTCAGTTTGATAAAAAAAATTGTTTAGGTAAAACCATCATTACCGGTGGAGTGGGTTAATATTAATATCGTCGTCCCACAAGTTAATGGCCGACAAAAGAAGTTATGTTTGTTTGACACATACGCACTGAGTGCTCTGTCTATTTGAAAATGGTCCATTTTATCTCAAATGTATCCAAAATATTGATGTCTGGCAGTTTGTAGAGGGTTAACATGTGCTAACAGGAATATTTATTCATGCAACTTGCAATTCCAAACCCAAAAGTGCGAATGGCCATTTTTACTAAAAATCTACAAGATGTTTTCAGAGAAAGCCTTGCGCATACGCTCTTTTCGAATTCGACGTGACGAAATGCGAAATTCGTATCGCTCTTATTATTTATTTATTTATTGGTGTTTAAGGTCACATATTTCTGCACAATGGTTAATCATGACCGTGACAGTTTTACGGGTGGAGGAAGCCGGAGTACCCGGAGAGAACCACCGAGCAACGGCGAGCAACTGTCAGCTCCCCAACATACCAACTCCAAACAAGCAGGGTTAGCATTGGTTGAAGACAGGTGCACCATCGACGTGCAGTACGCCTTAGTACCGTGCCCCCACGTGGGCAATGGGAGTGAAGTGTCTTGCCCAAGGACACAACGCGGTTGCCACAGGTGGGATTCGAACCGAGGACCTCTCGGCTTGCAGCCTGCACCTCTACCTACTGAGCCACCGCGCCCCCTCGTATCGCCCTTCATGGAAAGTGATGCCGCAACTATCCATGAACATTGAGTGAAAATTTCATGGAAATCTGCCTAGAATTGGCTGGGATATAGCGTTTTGAAAAGAGGAGGTAACTGTTTGAATTTGGTCCTTCCTTTTCAAGCCAGTTCGAAAAAAGATGTCGTGAATGGGCGCAGACTCCTTTAGTGCCCCCCCCCCCCCCCCCCCTCTCTGGAGTAAGTCCACTTAAATGTTACAATTGTGTGTGACTGGTGGAGAGTTGGCTGTAAATGGAAGTTGCTTCTTTAAGACCGCCACCCAGGGATCCAAACACAACCTTTAAACCAAAGAGAATCGTCATTAGTTTAAAGTGAAAAGAAATTGGCGGTGATTGGGTTTCTGGTATTGGACATTAAAATAGCACTTCTGACATACACAAACTGTGTCCAGACCGCTGGAGGCAGCGACTTGAAATTTTCAGAACTTGTTCGACGAACCCTGGCCGACATTTTGGGATCTGTTAGTTTAAACATATTTATTTGCCAACAAAAGCATAGCAAAAGGATTGGAGGACAAGTGCTCAACACTTAGCAAACCCTCCTCTCCATTACATATAACATTTAATAATATAATTATTGTAATAATGGTAGCAATTAAATAATGTACAAAACTTTACTAATAGATTTACACTTATATTTTCTGCCAAATAAAAATAGGCAAGAGAGAGAGAGAGAGAGAGAGAGGAGAGAGAGAGAGAGAGAGAGAGAGAGAGAGAGAGAGAGAGAGAGAGAAGAAGAAGAAAAAAGAAGAAGTAAGGCTCACAGTGAAGGGGCAGAGATTTCCACTGATAAATGTTGCTCAAACTCCTACGGAAGTGTTCCATTACAATGGCTAAACAAGAGGGATCTGTTTGGAGCGTCCGGACCGCCTGGAAAACACCACGCATCGCTTGGAATGTGAGAGTACTATTCGTCCCGACTCTGTCAGTTTAGAATGGACATGGGCAGTGTTGTAGGCGACTGTAGAGCTGCGATTGAGCATAACGTCCCAGGTTTCGGTGCCTCATTGCCTTACCGACTCCAAGGTATGATTGTTTGTCTCAATATCGTCCTTACTACTTGTAGTTTATACCGTTGCCATACTTTAATGTAGCCTCTTGCCGTTTTCGAGACTTTCGACCCAGAACGCCGCCAAGGTGGGGAAGTGCGGGGGAGGGGGGGGGCTGCAGCGGTGGGGGAGGGGGGGGGGGGGGAGGTTGTATCCTGACACTATCTTTAAACCTTAGATAATCCGCAGAAGTTGAAGTGAAAAGAAATCGACAGTGAGTATGTTTTTTGGCGGGAAACGATTAACAAAAATTTGCCAGTTAGACATTCAAATTGCACTTCACACAAACACGAACCGTGTCCAGACCGCTGAAGGCAGCGACTTCTGATTTTCAGAACTTGTTCTACGCACCCTGGCCGACATTTTGGCATCTGTTGCAAGTGTCGATACCGCGTGGAGAACACCATGCATCGCGTGGAAAGTGAGAGTACTATTCGTCCCGACTCTATCAGTTTGGAAAGGAATTGGGCACTATTGTAGACTACTGTAGAGCAGCGATTAAGTATAAAGCCGGAGTTTTTTTGTGCCAAATTGCCTAACCGGCTCCAAGGTACGATCTTTCGTCTGTACATCGCCCAGATCGCCTGTAGTTTATAGCGTTACCATACGCTGAAGTAGCCTTTTGTTATTTTCGCCACTTTCTACCGAGATTTGAGGGTACCTTCCTTCAACCCCAATTTACAGCGAAATCTAGCCATGCTCACAACCACGCCCTCTCCCCGTCGGCCCGGGTGCTTCTAAAGATAGAAAGGTCAATGGGGAGGGGCAGGTGTACTTGGTGTAAAAACAGCAGGGGGGGGGGGGGGCACGTGTCCTAGGTAAAAGAGACAGCAGGGGACAGGTGTCCTAGGTAAAATAAACAGCGGGGAGGGGGGGGGGGAGGGGGGGGGGGAGAAGGGCAGATGCCCCCGCTAATTAATTTTAATAGCAGGCAGTTGTTCATGGGGCAGGTGTCCAATCCTATTGCACAGGTTCCAAATTTTCTATGGTACTTGGCCTTGACGGAAACAACATTTCAACAAGAAACAACGGGAAACCTATTTGTAGTAAAGCTGCAAATATAAACCTGATTTTAGGACCATTCCATGGACAGTTTAAAGCCTACTGCGATATCAGCGTTTCTTACTCTCCGCAGTATTTCACCCGAGTCGAGTGCTGACGTCATGCAAGTTTGACGGACACGCTTTCAATTTTGTTATTGACAACAACATATTTATAATTTCGTGATTACTGATCGGAATTTTGAAAACTACACACACAATCGCGAAAGAGTTTTCTGAAAAACACGATTCTGCAAAAGGTTTTAGTGAAATTTGATTATTTTCTTTTATTTTCAACTTCGATGGCTCTTGTCGAAAAGGTGCTAATCACTGATCGTCCCAAACGAGATCAAAGACTGACGCCGTATATTAATAACATACAGAGAATCTTCTAAGAATATACACGCGCAATTCTAAAATGCAATAAATCAAGTCTTTTTTCAGGTTTTACGAGAGAAATATGTCCAATTGTATCATTGAATCATGTTTAGGTATATGTGGGCGAGACATTTTCTATACGGACAAAATACAGATTAAATAAAATATTTGCCATTATTTTCCGCAGACGTATTTTTGTCTTTGCTTCTTAGGGAAATCCATGCTGCTAAATACAACGAAGAAGTGTTATCTAATGAGGTCAGAACCGTCAGGTGGTCGATCCGACACCGCACCTCGAAGAAGATTTAGTGGGGGTGTCGATTTTACAAGTAATGTAGGCAGCGTACACGGCATGGGCTGTCTGTCTTTAATCCTATAAACAGGGTTAAGGATTGATTTTTTGAATACCCTTATTTATTTATTTATTTATTTATTTATTTATTTATTTATTTATTTATTTATTGGTGTTTAAGGTCACATACTTATGCACAATGGCTAATCGTGACCGTGACAGTTTTTTTGGTGGAGGAAGCCGGAGTACCCGTAGAGAACCACCAAGCATCGATGAGCAAATGTCAGCTCCTCAACATTCTAACTCTGTTCAAGCTCCGCTCAAGCAGAGTTACAGAGGTTGAAGACATATGTACCATCGACGTTCAGTATGCCTTAGTACACGGCGTCATCGTGCCCCCATGTCGGCAAACGGGCTACTTAACGCCAATTATCCAAATGGGAGCACGATGCAGCCGTGTACAAAGGCGTACTGCACGTCAATGGTACACATGTCTTCAACCAATATAACCCTGCCTGTGCTGCAGTGCGGAGTTACGATGTTGGGGAGCTGGCAGCTGCTCGTCGTTGACTGGTGGTTCTCTCCGGGTACTCCGGCTTCCTCCATCTGTAGAACTGTCACGGTCATGATTGGCCGTTGTGCAAATATTATCATGCACTGTAGTGTGGAATATGAAGTGAGACGTACCTTTCAATGTGTGTTTGGTTGGAGAAAGAGAGAGGGGAAGGGGTGGGGGGTGGTAAGATCGGTAATATTGTTGGGATAAATCTACCGATGGCGTTGGACACCATTGAATTGACAGCCCATTTTCTGAAAATGTCTATGCTTGGCAGCCTCTGGAGGGTTAGCAAATGCTTACCGAAATATTTTGTCCATGCAACTTGTAATGTCACTCCAAGACCTGCGAATGCAAACTTTTTGTTGAAAATCTTTTTGAGAAATCTACAGAAAACTGGAATTTTAAGCTTTTAGGGGTATATCTCCTTAACTAGCCAAAAATGGGTTAAGACCTTGATTTTTGAATACACTTACTACTTACAAAAATGTTTCCCTGGCAGCTTTGCGTCCGGTAAAAGAAGTTATTTTTCTCTGTTGCCTTCTCATTTGATGTTGTTGGTGTCCAAAAATGGACTATTTTTTCAGAATTTTGACTTTTAGCAGTTCATAAAGGGTTAACCAATGCTTACCAGAATAATTTATCCATTCAAGTGGTAATGTGACACCAAGACCTATCAATGGCCATTTTTTGTTGAAAACCCTACCAGATGTTTGTAAAGAAATCCAGGGAAAACATAAATTTTTAAGCCTTTGATGGGTATCACTATTAACAACAACAAAAGGGGTTAACGCTTGGTTTTTTGAATACCCTTATTACTTACAAAAATGGTCCTTGGTGAATTCCACTTCCGACAAAGGAGATTAAGTTTATTTCTCAGGTACACGTCGGGAGCTGTGGGTGTCCGAAAACAGCCCATTTCAACAAAATTACGACGTTTGATAGCCTGCAGAGGGTTAATAAACGCTCACCGGAATATTTTGTCCATGCAGCTTGTAATGTCACACTAAGACCTGCGAGTAGTCATTTTTTCTTGAAAACCTACAGGATATTTTTAGCTAAATCCACAGAAAATGGGAATTTTAAGATTTTAAGGGGTCTCTCTCTTTAGCTTTGCCAAAATGGGTTAAGACTTCGACTTTTGAATACCCTTACTACTTACAAAAATGTTTCCATATAGATTGTGCGCTCGATAAAAGAAAGCACTTTTCTTTGTGGCGTACCCGTTGGGTGCTGTTGGCATCCAAAAACAGCCCATTTTATCACAATTTTGACTTTCAGCAGCCCGTGGAGGGTTAACAAATGCTCACCGCAGTATTTTGTCCATGCAGCATCTATTGTCACATCAAGGCCTGGGAGTGACAATTTTTTCTTGAAAATCTACAAGACTCATTTAGAGAAATCCACGGAAAACCTGAATTTTTTAGCTTTATGGGGGTATTGCTGTTTAACCAGCCCAAAACGGGTTAACGCTTGCTTTTTTGAACACCCTTATTACTTACAAAAATGATCTCCGGTGAATTCCACTTCCAATAAAGGAAGTTATGTTTATCTCTCGTGTATCGTTTGGGTGTTCTGGGGGCCTGAAACCGGCCCATTTCATCAAAATTTCGATGTTTGGCAGCCTGTGGACGGTTACCATATGCATCGCCAAATATGTCGTGTGTATCAAAGGTTATGTCATAGGTAGGTCTAGTAATGATGGATGTTTAAAAAAAAATCCTAAAGACGTGTTTCGAGAAAGTGCCGATAAACCCCAATTTTGGCAGTTTTTTGCCAATTCTGGCGAAATAAGGGTTAAATCGAAAATTCCGCTTTGGTACATTTTTAGATTTGTTGCCCCTCTATGCGTGTGCAAAATTTCGTGAAAATCGGTTCGAAAATGGCTTCTGAATCGTACGGACAAAATGTGTGGAAAAAAAAAAAAAAAAACAAAAACAAAAAAAACCCAAAAAAAAACCCCCCCAAAAAAAAAAAAAAAAAAATAATAATCCGTAGAAAAACAATAGTCTTTTCCAGAGGGAAAAGCCTAAAAAACACTCATTTCACATTCTATTTATCATATGACACACACACACACAAATTAGCCACTTTGTAGGACTTTTTACCCCATCACCTAACTGGCGTTGCAGACGGCACTTGGAAAAAAATCCTTGTTTAACTAAAAATTTTCATTTTTTGCTTCCAAAACATAGGTTATGACCCCTCCTTGGAACGAGCTCGATGAGCTCGTTCCAAGGAGGGGTCATAACCTATGTTTTGGAAGCAAAAAGTGAAAATATAAAAAAAAAATGAATGGCATTTTTCTTGTAGGTAAAAGATTAATACAATATTACCCACCCTGCATAGGACAGATAATGTAAATTCTCCCTACTGAAATTATGCAAATGCGACCCAGTTGTATTTTGTTTAGCCAATCAAATTGTCCAGTTTTGAAATTAACCAATGAAAGCTCCCAACTCTAATTATGCAAATTATGAAAATGTGGCCCAGTTGTATTTTGTTCAGCCAATCAAACTGTCTAGTTTTGAAATTGACCAATGAAATTGATGGAAGGCTTTATTTATCACTGATTAATATGAAAACAAAATATCGAATGTTTTTGTTTTAAAGTGAACAAAACGGACGAGTCATATGATATAAAATGTTTCAAGTGCAGTGGCAGTATGTATATTACCAGAAGGATATATCTATCAGTGGCAGTATGTATATTACCAGAAGGATATATCTATCAGTGGCAGTATGTATATTACCAGAAGGATATATCTATCAGTGGCAGTATGTATATTACCAGAAGGATATATCTATCAGTGGCAGTATGTATATTACCAGAAGGATATATCTATTAGTGGCAGTATGTATACTACCAGAAGGATATATCTATTAGTGGCAGTATGTATACTACCAGAAGGATATATCTATTAGTGGCAGTATGTATACTACCAGAAGGATATATCTATTAGTGGCAGTATGTATATTACCAGAAGGATATATCTATCAGTGGCAGTATGTATATTACCAGAAGGAGGATATATCTATCAGTGGCAGTATGTATATTACCAGAAGGGTATATCTATTAGTGGCAGTATGTATACTACCAGAAGGATATATCTATTAGTGGCAGTATGTATACTACCAGAAGGATATATCTATTAGTGGCAGTATGTATACTACCAGAAGGATATATCTATTAGTGGCAGTATGTATACTACCAGAAGGATATATCTATTAGTGGCAGTATGTATATTACCAGAAGGATATATCTATCAGTGGCAGTATGTATATTACCAGAAGGAGGATATATCTATCAGTGGCAGTATGTATATTACCAGAAGGATATATCTATTAGTGGCTGTATGTATATTACCAGAAGGATATATCTATCAGTGGTAGTATGTATATTACCAGAAGGATATATCTATTAGTGGCAGTATGTTTCAGTAGAGTCCAAACATGGACTTCTTGGACTTCAGCAACTAACCAGACTTTTTTCGGGGGGCAACAAACACAGTTTATTGTAACTGATTGCCTTCAATGCATTCCACGGAGAACACACACAATTTAATTGGCTTTTAGACGTTTGTGCAGTAAACAATGAAATATAGTTCAGGAGAGTAATTTGCTTGCTTAACCCTTTACCCAACGTAACGGCCAAAACCGGCCAGCGCTATTCTCAAAAATCGTCAGTTAATTTTCATTATTTTTTCATTTTTTGTCTCAAAAACATAGGTTATGACCCCTCGTTGGAATGAGCTCGTCGAGCTCGTTCCAACGAGGGGTCATAACCTATGTTTTTGAGACAAAAAATGAAAAAAATTAGTTATTCAAGAATTTTTTTTGCAAGTGTCGTCTGCTTTTCATGTTAGGTAAAGGGTTAAATAGCTCACATGTGATCAATCTTTTGCCACCATAGATTTTTCTAACAGCAAAAATTAGTGATTGGAAGTTATATGCAAAACAGAGTAATTCAATTTAGAAATATCCAAGTAAGTGAGATCTACAGTACAACCATATGTAGGTGTTCCTTGAAGAAACTCATAATACTTGTTCTTAATGTCCCTATAAGAACACAAGCAGTGTTTCAGCTGATGGAATTCTTACAATCTATTAGTTTAAATTTTGTTTGTGCTCTCACAAAGGCCTGGTGATTCTGGCTCATTACTCCTCAGTCAGTCATACGAACCAATGTGATGACAGAAAATAGGTGCTATTATTTCACAGCTATAAAAATGAACCAAAAAGGTAGTACAGTAGATTAACTGAAATAGCTGAACCCCTAACACATATAATAAACTTCTCATTCTCGTCTGGAGTAATACCTGATCAAATGAAAATAACAAAGGTCGTTCCTATTTACAAAAACGGAGACGCCAGAACTTTTAGTAATTACAGACCTATAAGCATTCTTCCAGTATTCTCCAAAGTTCTGGAAAGTTAAAAAATTTATAGTAATTTATATATTTTTTATACTTACCAATGACCCAGACATAGCTGGTGCTAACTCTTAAAATATAGGGCCAAACACAAATTTTGCCCCCCAATCCCCAAAATTTGCATCTAAAACTAAAGAAAACATGTCCTGAAAGGCCCTCCACACTTCGCCCCTACTGCGCATGCGCAGTGTCAAGGACGTTCCGAAATTGGCGCCATTAATCATTCTAATAACCAGTGCCTGGTAAGCGCTATGTACTCAGCGGGGAGGCAAGAGTTCCCAACTCCTGGGAGGGCCATCCCCGTCTGGGTCATTGGTAAGTATAAAAAATATATAAATTACTATAAATTTTTTAACATTTTTATACTGTACCAATGACCCAGACATAGCTGAATAGTAAAAAGGCTGGAGGGCCAAGGACATAGAGCAAAATGGAATACGCTCAATAAAATAAAATAGAGTCATCCCCTGTAAGGAAAAAGAAGTAATAGGCCTTACATGTATCTTTCTTATTTATGATAAATTAGAAAGATACAACACCTTCCAAAATTGAGCTTCATACATCCATGTACTCTATTAATATCCAATATAATCCTTATACTAATAATTTTTAAAGTAAGCCAATAAATAAAGTAAGTCTAGAGAATAGAGACTCTTATACTCCTAAAAGTGTCTGAGGATTGCATAATCATGTCCGTTGACATATGCAATATTCACAAGCTATACTTTAAAAACTAAGACTTGAATGAATTTCAAAAACCTAAACTTCTCACTAAACAACCATCCCAATAACAGCTCAGAATTACTAACTCCGGAGGAGGTATCCCCTTGTTTTCATAGTAAAACAGGTGACCCAAGGGAACACCCTCCCCCCCCCCCCTTTTTCTTGCCCTGGGTCAAATAGCCCAGAGCGAAGAGGGCAGCCGAACGGAGACACTGCCGAAACAGACAGCCTACCTAGCTATAGTAGCAACTGTTAAGTGAATGACATTCTGAGCAGTAGATAATAGACCTAACAATAGAGGCCTCCAGAAATGGACTCGATACTTCTAAGATAAAATTCATGAATGTGGATGGCTGAGCGCAATGAGCGGCCTTCAAAAATCTATAATAGCGACACTATTAATGTAAGCCCAAGAAGTAGAAGAACTCTTACTTCATGAGCCGAAAACTTAAGCACAACTGCTAAGTCAATGATATACCATAAGCAGTACCGATAGTTAATAGAATCCATTAACAATAAAATGGAGCGTAACGTCCTTCTATTAGACATCAAAGACAGAAGAAGCTTACGCCCTTTGTAATAAACAGATATCTGTTTATAAATACATAAACTGTACCCGGAAAGAGTAAAGGCCTATGCCCATACGAAGACGGAAGGACCTTAAAATAATAGGTTCCGGATAATAGGAGCCTAACTCTTATGCAACAATCCAACCTAAATAGTAACGGAAGTATTGATTCCGAAACTATGAAAGTGAAAATCATCCATCGATAGTGCATGAAACTCACTGACTCTACAGTAAAAGAGAAACCAACAGAATTACTGTCTAAAAGGTCAGAATTTGAAAACTACTGTTTCCAGAGGCTCAAATGATTACTTAGCTAAATAAGAACCGAAGTTAAAATCCGTATAGGAATTTAATCTAAAGATTCTAAGTCTATTTATCAAAAAGTTACTAACTGACTTAGATAAAGAGACAAAAGACTCAATTGTAAACTATCGTAGAGTGCATAGGTATGAGGTAACATAAACCTATAACCTAAATAATAACAGGCTGCAGTAGATCTTGTGAAACAAGTATACTAAAAAATAGCAATGAGTAGTATGGAGGGATCAACAATATGAACATAATGATCCCTACACCACGACGGAAGAGCCTCCACTTTAGCCGCATAGAATAGCGAAGAAGAGGATCTCCTATAGTAAGAAATCGCGTCCAAAGCTCGTCCAGTACAGTGCTTACAATGCAATACGGACCACACAACGGAATACATGAAGGTTGCGACCTTGCTGGTTGTGATAAAGATGACACGATTTACCCAGTGAAAAAGATCCTCACATAGAGGAAGATTTCACGTTAAGACCCACAGTAGACAAGAGAGTAAATTACTCATGATCTCTGTGAAGATAGAGATGCTATCAACAGAAATGTATTGTGGTTGTTTATCTTAGCAATACCTGCTAAAACAACAGCGCCGGAGGATACGCGTATCCTATCATTCCGTCCTATAGATCAATAGAGCGTTAACAATATTAGCTCAGAGATCTGGACAAGCCAACACATACGTCTGCAATTGATTAGCAAGCTGTGTCATAAATAAATCATCATTGGGCGCTCCCATAGATAGCAAATCTGATTGAATACTTGTTTGTTGAGAGTCCATTCTGACAGCAACAAGCGACCCGTAAGAGAACGGGAGTCCGATAAAACAATCAGACGACCCGGAATATGACGGACCAAAACTGAACTTGGTGTACTATAACCAACAGACGGATTCTTTCCATTAAATTGAATAACGGAAACGAAAGAGTGCCTCCCTGGTTCCGGAGATACGCCACTACTGTTGAATTAAAGGACAGGAATTTGGGCATGCGTTTCTGAATAATGTTCATGCAATGACATAAAGCAAGCCTAAAAAACATTATTCCGCGGAAGTTAAACTGATTGCTAAAAGACTGCGGAACCCAAAGACCCTGGCACTTCGAATCCGTAGGGATCAGTATTATATCCCAATCTGTTTGACTGGCAACCGTCATAACAGCCACACTCGGGTCCGGCAATTGCGGCGGCACTCTCTGAGTCAACCACCGAATGTTTGCCCCAGTCTGAATCTCTTGTAACACTAGATAGACAAGAGAACGTATAAATCGAGCAATTCATGGATTGCCGAAAAGTTGTCGTCGAAGAGAAGCTCCTCCGAGAACGAAGCGACTCTGAGAGAGTTCTTAACCTTACTATCCACGCGTGTGGATGTAGCTAGGGCTGCGTCACGTCTAACTAACTCCAATCAGCCACTGAAGGGCGGAGTTATACGTGAACAAACTACTGCCCTCAAAAGAAATTACATTGAGAATAATATCCCGTAAATCTTTTCTTGAAGACGTAATGATAACGCCTCAGTAAGGCGGATTACGTATAATAAAGCGTCTAAGTTAAGTCTACTATACATAATGTCGTTCCCAACATTGAAATTGGAAAAGACATAAACGGTGAAAAAGAATATATGCAGTCTTTAATCACACCGTCTAGACGCATATGAACTCTCGGTATGCCCTGCTCTGCCAAAATAAACTATTTGTATAAATGATAAAATGGCAGAAATGAGCAACGCGGACAAGAAACTAAACTATCATGCTTAGTAGCAGGCTTGTATATATATATATATATATAGCGTCGAAAAATAAAACACATGTTGTAATGACAATATTGGACTGCGTCGGTAAGTCAGGGACAATGTCCCTGAACCGATCGAAAAATCCGAGTCCAATGACGCTATAAGTCTCTTATCCAAGATCGCAGCAATGAAGTCCGAAGTAATAATCACTGGAAGATAATGCCAGAAGATATGAAAGGCATCTTCCGATACTACTAAAGGGAAAACTCGAAATCTTTCGAATCCCTTTCGCCATCCTGTCGGACCCTATAAAGCGTTCGGTCGTCCGTAGCTGATGCAACCGCGGACCGCACCGACCCAGCGCCGTTGGATAATTCCTGATTCGACCGAGAAACTGTCAATTGCTGGGATGCTGCGAAACAACTGTGCTAACTCGGATAGCACGTCCGTCACTGAGGCCTGAGGAGAAGCGGTCTTACGATGCATTGCCGCTGGAAGCTCCGTGATCGTTACCCCGTGCATACTTCCAATATGCGAGCGAACGGAGTGTATAGGCCTCGTGTCCCTTGGCTACCGGATGGCACGACCTATTCGCCGTGGAATCACTGAATGCCGAAACTGATCGGATACTCGAGGTCACATAGCCAATGTGCGGTCGTGTGCCCTGCTGTGAGGATGAGGAAGCATTAAAGACAGTCTCTCGGACTGTCAATATAACGGAGCGTCCCGACCAACGGACATATGCTCCGAATGTAAAATATCTGAACCACAACATGCGGTCCCCTATGTTGTTGGGCGAGAGAGGGACCTCTCTCGCTCACAGCCCGGACGGACCTGGACAAGCCAGGAACCGGACTAACAGGCTTCCTCCGATCTGTCCTCAATCTGCCGTCACTGGGTGAGTACTAAAGTAATTAAAGTGCTCGCATCACCCAAATCTCCTTCCTAGACCGCAACGGACGAACCCGGCAGCCGAACCATTCGATGAATGTTCGCTACACCGGGTGAGCTAGCGAATGTTACTCCGTAGGCGATAGACATATTCCATGAGCACTTATTGCCGCTAACTCTTCATTAACTATGACGACAGAGGCACAATTTTGAAAGACATCTCCATAACTCTTCGAACAAGAAACCAGAAATGCTTGGATAGCAAGCATAAAAAAATAATATATATAGCGTCGTTCAATAATTCGAAAGTTTGTGTGACATTATTGGACTATGTCGGAACTGAGGGACGATGTCCCTGAACCGAACCAAAAATTTCTAAGTTCACCGACGCTATCAGTTTCTTATCCGGCATCGCAGCATCCTGGTCCGACGAAAGAAGCTGTAGAAGACCAAGTCAGATGACATACACAACAGCATATGTTGTTCCGAAAGGGAAAGCTCGAAATCCTCCGAATCCCTTTCGGTATCCCGTCGGACCGGATGAAACTTTCGGACGTCCGTACCCGCTTCCGCGGAGCGTCCCGACCCAGCATCGTCGGATAAAATATATGCGACAGATTCACTTGATGCTGGGATGCTGCGATAAACTGTGCTATTAAGGAAAGCACGTCCGTTCCCGAGGCCTGTGCAGTAGCGGTCTTACGATGCATTGCCGCCGGAAGCTCCACGTACGTTGACTCCCGCACACTTCCTATGCGAACGTCCGGAGTCTGCAGGCCTCGTGTCCCTGGCTACCGGATGGTGTGACCTGGTCGCCGAAGAATCCTTGATCGGCGAAGCTGGTAATATATCGGCGGTCACGCAGCCAAGGTGCGGTCGTGTGCGCTGACGAGAAGAGGAAGCCTTAGCAGTCTCAGCGGACTGCCTATACAACGGAGCGTCCCGAGCGACGGACGTATGCTCCGCTTGCGACACACTTTGTACCACAACATCTGGGGCCAGATGTTGTTGAACGAGAGAGGGGCCTCTCTCGCTTGCCGTCCGGATGGACCGGAACGAGCTATGAACCGGACTAAAAGGCTTCCTGCGTTCTCCCTCCGATCCGCCGTCACTGGGTGTGCATTAAGTTAATTTATAGTGCTCGCATCACCCCAAAATTCCTTCTAGACCGCAACGGACGAACCCGGCTGCCGAACCATTCGGTGAATGGACGCTACACCGGGCGAGCTAGCGGACGTCAAAGGCCGTCGAACCTACTAGGGTCCTCTTAGGCAATTGGCGTATTTACATGAGCACTTTTCCGCTAGCCCTTCATTAATTGTGACGACGGAGGCACACTGTTGGAAGACATCACAGATACATCACCCTAATCTTGATCGTCTGAAATAGAAATTGATAAAGTAGAGTGACCCTGCGGGGAAAGGACCGAAGTGTCCAAATCCCCAACAACATACCGTGACATACGCTTCCCATATTGTCATCGAAATCATACGATACAGAACAGGAGTTAATGCGAGTACACTGACCACATATAGAATGATAATAAAGTCAGAGGAAGACTTCCTCTTAAAACAATTGATCAATATCCTTTCAATGTGAAAAGAAAACAAGTCCTGGTACTCGCACTAACCCCTGGCAATCAAAATACATAATAATAATATGATCCATTATATAGAAAAAATAATTGAAATCAAAATATTTTGAAAAAATATTTTTTCAGAACAGCCCAAGTTTCTGAAAAGTAACGTTGAGCCCCAATGGATCCCAAGCCTAAGTGTGGACAAAAATTTTAAAAATATTTTAAACAATTTATTCAACACTTACGAACAATAATAATGTATCTAGTTATGATTAAAATAACATAAAGATATTATTTTTTAGAAATCCCCCCCTCACACAGAGGGCTGTTGTAAATGTAAACAATGAGTGTAAAAACACTAAAATAAGACTCCAGGCACCCAGGCCCGAAATCAGTTACCAAAAATACACTATCTGATGCAAAACAGAGACTTCCAGGGAAGAAACTGCAGAACATCAGATGGTAGATGCAGAACACAACGCCTAACCACCCGTAGGTGAAGACGTAAACATGGGGAAAGAACAGAATTCATTCTGTTATTCAGCTAAAACTCCCAAGAAATTTTAGTAATAATAATTACAGAAAATATGCCAAAAGCATGGGAGAATAGCAAGGGGGAACTTAAAGGACAGGGAGAGAGGAAAACACTTAAAAAAACAGTGTAACTAAATAATCAGAATGACAACAAAATGGCTGCTGCCTTGAAAATAGGTAACTTAACATAATTTCATTAAAAAATTTTAAGTTACAGCCCTGATAATATTCTGTCACACATTCTTTTCCTCTCCTCCTTCTCTATCCTCCTTAGAATCACCATTTCACTAATATTTATGTGTCTGGCATCATTTAAACTGAGATTTAAAAGCACAAAGATCAGTCAGATGTTAACTGATGAAGGGCCAAACTTAGAATGATTAATGGCGCCAATTTCGGAACGTCCTTGACACTGCGCATGCGCAGTAGGGGCGAAGTGTGGAGGGCCTTTCAGGACATGTTTTCTTTAGTTTTAGATGCAAATTTTGGGGATTGGGGGGCAAAATTTGTGTTTGGCCCTATATTTTAAGAGTTAGCACCAGCTATGTCTGGGTCATTGGTACAGTATAAAAATATATAATGTATGATCGTTTATCTTGCTTCTTAGCTAAAAATGACATTCTATACCAGTTTCAGTTTGGATTCAGAAAAAAACACTCCTCTTTACACTCAATAATACAACTTATTCATGATGTTGCTTTAAGCAATGACAAACCTACCAAGGATCGAATAATGTCAGTATTCCTTGATTTTTCTAAAACGTTTGACACATTTAACCATTCTATACTCTTAAGTAAACTGTAGTGCTATGGTATAAGAGGAATGCCCAATTCATGGTTTAGGAGTTATCCAACCGGAAGAAAGCACTATGTCCAGAACAAGGACTGTATGTCAGCCTTCGCAAACATAACATGTGGGGTACCTCAAGGTTCAATTCTAGGACCCTTTCTTTTTTTTTTGTATGTCAATGATATCAATAAATCTACAACTTTAAACCTCTTATCATTTGCCGATGATACTACAACCTATGCGGCAAATCCTAGCTTGAATATATTGACAGAAAAAATAAATAAGGAACTAGCCAAAATTACAGAGTGGTGGCTTCGCTAATAAATTATCACTTAATGCCACTAAAACCAAATGCATGATGCTACACCCCCCCCCCCCCCCCCACCCCCACCCCCGAATGGCACATGCAAGTTGGATAATAATTCCATAACTGTGAACAACAAACGTGTAATACATGTTGGCAATTCCCACGTAGCCAGAACGGCAGTCAATTCTTAGGTGTTGATTTAGATGAAAACCTAAACTTCAAGCATCACATCCCGAATGTTAGTTAAAAAATAGAAAAGTCCATTCGGGTCATTAATAGAGCAAAAACATGTTTACCTCTCAATGCCTTAAAAATTCTGTATTTTACGTTAGTGCAAAGCCATTTAATGTACGCAATACACATTTGGGGTCATGCACCGGCCACTAACAAAATAAGTACCTTACAAAAGCGAGCCATACGAATAATCAACAATAAAAAGTTTAACCCCCGGACCGAACAGCTATTTAAGATGAATAAAATCCTTAAATTCAAAGATCTATACAAGCTAAATATTCTGTTTTTTTATGCAAGACTGGGTCAATAAAAAATTACCACTCTTTAGATAGCCTTTACATTATCAGCACAAACGAATCGGACAGACTCACTAGACAAAGAGGCTTAATAAAGTTCACTTCAAGTCTTCTCCTGCATACTTTTCCAAAAATGTGCAATGATATTGACCCAGAGGTTCAAATTAAAGATACCAAAGAAAACACTTTAAAAAGAATATGATTAATATGTTTCTAGCCTCATATAAAGCGTCTATCAGATGTAGTTACAAAATATGTCCTGAATGTGGGGAAAGTTAAAAAATTTATAGTAATTTATATATTTTTTATACTTTCCAATGACCCAGACATAGCTGGTGCTAACTCTTAAAATATAGGGCCAAACACAAATTTTGCCCCCCAATCCCCAAAATTTGCATCTAAAACTAAAGAAAACATGTCCTGAAAGGCCCTCCACACTTCGCCCCTACTGCGCATGCGCAGTGTCAAGGACGTTCCGAAATTGGCACCATTAATCATTCTAATAACCAGTGCCTGGTAAGCGCTATGTACTTAGCGGGGAGGCAAGAGTTCCCAACTCCTGGGAGGGCCATCCCCGTCTGGGTCATTGGTAAGTATAAAAAATATATAAATTACTATAAATTTTTTAACATTTTTATACTGTACCAATGACCCAGACATAGCTGAATAGTAAAAAGGCTGGAGGGCCAAGGACATAGAGCAAAATGGAATACGCTCAATAAAATAAAATAGAGTCATCCCCTGTAGGGAAAAAGAAGTAATAGGCCTTACATGTATCTTTCTTATTTATGATAAATTAGAAAGATAAAAAACCTTCCAAAATTGAGCTTCATACATCCATGTACTCTATTAATATCCAATATAATCCTTATATTAATAATTTTTAAAGTAAGCCAATAAATAAAGTAAGTCTAGAGAATAGAGACTCTTATACTCCTAAAAGTGTCTGAGGATTGCATAATCATGTCCGTTGACATATGCAATATTCAAAAGCTATACTTTAAAAACTAAGACTTGAATGAATTTTAAAAACCTAAACTTCTCACTAAACAACCATCCCAATAACAGCTCAGAATTACTAACTCCGGAGGAGGTATCCCCTTGTTTTCATAGTAAAACAGGTGACCCAAGGGAACACCCCCCCCCCCCTTTTTCTTGCCCTGGGTCAAATAGCCCAGAGCGAAGAGGGCAGCCGAACGGAGACACTGCCGAAACAGACAGCCTACCTAGCTATAGTAGCAACTGTTAAGTGAATGACATTCTGAGCAGTAGATAATAGACCTAACAATAAAGGCCTCCAGAAATGGACTCGATATTTCTAAGATAAAATTCATGAATGTGGATGGCTGAGCGCAATGAGCGGCCTTCAAAAATCTATAATAGCGACACTATTAATGTAAGCCCAAGAAGTAGAAGAACTCTTACTTCATGAGCCGAAATCTTAAGCACAACTGCTAAGTCAATGATATACCATAAGCAGTACCGATAGTTAATAGAATCCATTAACAATAAAATGGAGCGTAACGTCCTTCTACTAGACATCAAAGACAGAAGAAGCTTACGCCCTTTGTAATAAACAGATATCTGTTTATAAATACATAAACTGTACCCGGAAAGAGTAAAGGCCTATGCCCATACGAAGACGGAAGGACCTTAAAATAATAGGTTCCGGATAAAAGGAGCCTAACTCTTATGCAACGATCCAACCTAAATAGTAACGGAAGTATTGATTCCGAAACTATGAAAGTGAAAATCATCCATCGATAGTGCATGAAACTCACTGACTCTACAGTAAAAGAGAAACCAACAGAATTACTGTCTAAAAGGTCAGAATTTGAAAACTACTGTTTCCAGAGGCTCAAATGATTACTTAGCTAAATAAGAACCGAAGTTAAAATCCGTATAGGAATTTAATCTAAAGATTCTAAGTCTATTTATCAAAAAGTTACTAACTGACTTAGATAAAGAGACAAAAGACTCAATTGTAAACTATCGTAGAGTGCATAGGTATGAGGTAACATAAACCTATAACCTAAATAATAACAGGCTGCAGTAGATCTTGTGAAACAAGTATACTAAAAAATAACAATGAGTAGTATGGAGGGATCAACAATATGAACATAATGATCCCTACACCACGACGGAAGAGCCTCCACTTTAGCCGCATAGAATAGCGAAGAAGAGGATCTCCTATAGTAAGAAATCGCGTCCAAAGCTCGTCCAGTACAGTGCTTACAATGCAATACGGACCACACAACGGAATACGTGAAGGTTGCGACCTTGCTGGTTGTGATAAAGATGACACGATTTACCCAGTGAAAAAGATCCTCACATAGAGGAAGATTTCACGTTAAGACCCACAGTAGACAAGAGAGTAAATTACTCATGATCTCTGTGAAGATAGAGATGCTATCAACAGAAATGTATTGTGGTTGTTTATCTTAGCAATACCTGCTAAAACAACAGCGCCGGAGGATACGCGTATCCTATCATTCCGTCCTATAGATCAATAGAGCGTTAACAATATTAGCTCAGAGATCTGGACAAGCCAACACATACGTCTGCAATTGATTAGCAAGCTGTGTCATAAATAAATCATCATTGGGCGCTCCCATAGATAGCAAATCTGATTGAATACTTGTTTGTTGAGAGTCCATTCTGACAGCAACAAGCGACCCGTAAGAGAACGGGAGTCCGATAAAACAATCAGACGACCCGGAATATGACGGACCAAAACTGAACTTGGTGTACTATAACCAACAGACGGATTCTTTCCATTAAATTGAATAACGGAAACGAAAGAGTGCCTCCCTGGTTCCGGAGATACGCCACTACTGTCGAATTAAAGGACAGGAATTTGGGCATGCGTTTCTGAATAATGTTCATGCAATGACATAAAGCAAGCCTAAAAAACATTATTCCGCGGAAGTTAAACTGATTGCTAAAAGACTGCGGAACCCAAAGACCCTGGCACTTCGAATCCGTAGGGATCAGTATTATATCCCAATCTGTTTGACTGGCAACCGTCATAACAGCCACACTCGGGTCCGGCAACTGCGGCGGCACTCTCTGAGTCAACCACCGAATGTTTGCCCCAGTCTGAATCTCTTGTAACACTAGATAGACAAGAGAACGTGTAAATCGAGCAATTCATGGATTGCCGAAAAGTTGCCGTCGAAGAGAAGCTCCTCCGAGAACGAAGCGACTCTGAGAGAGTTCTTAACCTTACTATCCACGCGTGTGGATGTAGCTAGGGCTGCGTCACGTCTAACTAACTCCAATCAGCCACTGAAGGGCGGAGTTATACGTGAACAAACTACTGCCCTCAAAAGAAATTACATTGAGAATAATATCCCGTAAATCTTTTCTTGAAGACGTAATGATAACGTCTCAGTAAGGCGGATTACGTATAATAAAGCGTCTAAGTTAAGTCGGTAAGTCAGGGACAATATCCCTGATCCGATCAAAAAATCCGAGTCCAATGACGCTATAAGTCTCTTATCCAAGATCGCAGCAATGAAGTCCGAAATAATAATCACTGGAAGATAATGCCAGAAGATATGAAAGGCATCTTCCGATACTACTAAAGGGAAAACTCGAAATCTTTCGAATCCCTTTCGCCATCCTGTCGGACCCTATAAAGCGTTCGGTCGTCCGTAGCTGATGCAACCGCGGACCGCACCGACCCAGCGCCGTCGGATAATTCCTGATTCGACCGAGAAACTGTCAATTGCTGGGATGCTGCGAAACAACTGTGCTAACTCGGATAGCACGTCCGTCACTGAGGCCTGAGGAGAAGCGGTCTTACGATGCATTGCCGCTGGAAGCTCCGTGATTGTTACCCCGTGCATACTACCAATATGCGAGCGAACGGAGTGTATAGGCCTCGTGTCCCTTGGCTACCGGATGGCGCGACCTATTCGCCGTGGAATCACTGAATGCCGAAACTGATCGGATACTCGAGGTCACGTAGCCAATGTGCGGTCGTGTGCCCTGCTGTGAGGATGAGGAAGCATTAAAGACAGTCTCTCGGACTGTCAATATAACGGAGCGTCCCGACCAACGGACATATGCTCCGAATGTAAAATATCTGAACCACAACATGCGGTCCCCTATGTTGTTGGGCGAGAGAGGGACCTCTCTCGCTCACAGCCTGGACGGACCTGGACAAGCCAGGAACCGGACTAACAGGCTTCCTCCGATCTGTCCTCAATCTGCCGTCACTGGGTGAGTACTAAAGTAATTAAAGTGCTCGCATCACCCAAATCTCCTTCCTAGACCGCAACGGACGAACCCGGCAGCCGAACCATTCGATGAATGTACGCTACACCGGGTGAGCTAGCGAATGTCACTCCGTAGGCGATAGACATATTCCATGAGCACTTATTGCCGCTAACTCTTCATTAACTATGACAACAGAGGCACACTTTTGAAAGACATCTCCATAACTCTTCGAACAAGAAACCAGAAATGCTTGGTTAGCAAGCATAAAATAATAATATATATAGCGTCGTTCAATAATTCGAAAGTTTGTGTGACATTATTGGACTATGTCGGAACTGAGGGACGATGTCCCTGAACCGAACCAAAAATTTCTAAGTCCACCGACGCTATCAGTTTCTTATCCGGCATCGCAGCATTCTGGTCCGACAAAAGAAGCTGTAGAAGACCAAGTCAGATGACATACACAACAGCATATGTTGTTCCGAAAGGGAAAGCTCGAAATCCTCCGAATCCCTTTCGGTATCCCGTCGGGCCGGATGAAACTTTCGGACGTCCGTACCCGCTTCCGCGGAGCGTCCCGACCCAGCATCGTCGGATAAAATATATGCGACAGATTCACTTGATGCTGGGATGCTGCGATAAACTGTGCTATTAAGGAAAGCACGTCCGTTCCCGAGGCCTGTGCAGTAGCGGTCTTACGATGCATTGCCGCCGGAAGCTCCGTGTACGTTGACTCCCGCACACTTCCTATGCGAACGTCCGGAGTCTGCAGGCCTCGTGTCCCTGGCTACCGGATGGTGTGACCTGGTCGCCGAAGAATCCTTGATCGGCGAAGCTGGTAATATATCGGCGGTCACGCAGCCAAGGTGCGGTCGTGTGCGCTGACGAGAAGAGGAAGCCTTAGCAGTCTCAGCGGACTGCCTATACAACGGAGCGTCCCGAGCGACGGACGTATGCTCCGCTTGCGACACATTTTGTACCACAACATCTGGGGCCAGATGTTGTTGAACGAGAGAGGGGCCTCTCTCGCTTGCCGTCCGGATGGACCGGAACGAGCTATGAACCGGACTAAAAGGCTTCCTGCGTTCTCCCTCCGATCCGCCGTCACTGGGTGTGCATTAGGTTAATTTATAGTGCTCGCATCACCCCAAAATTCCTTCTAGACCGCAACGGACGAACCCGGCTGCCGAATCATTCGGTGAATGGACGCTACACCGGGCGAGCTAACGGACGTCAAAGGCCGTCGAACCTACTAGGGTCCTCTTAGGCAATTGGCGTATTTACATGAGCACTTTTCCGCTAGCCCTTCATTAATTGTGACGACGGAGGCACACTGTTGGAAGACATCACAGATACATCACCCTAATCTTGATCGTCTGAAATAGAAATTGATAAAGTAGAGTGACCCTGCGGGGAAAGGACCGGAGTGTCCAAATCCCCAACAACATACCGTGACATACGCTTCCCATATTGTCATCAAAATCATACGATACAGAACAGGAGTTAATGTGAGTACACTGACCACATATAGAATGACAATAAAGTCAGAGGAAGACTTCCTCTTAAAACAATTGATCAATATCCTTTCAATGTGAAAAGAAAACAAGTCCTGGTACTCGCACTAACCCCTGGCAATCAAAATACATAATAATAATATGATCCATTAATATAGAAAAAATAATTGAAATCAAAATATTTTGAAAAAATATTTTTTCAGAACAGCCCAAGTTTCTGAAAAGTAACGTTGAGCCCCAATGGATCCCAAGCCTAAGTGTGGACAAAAATTTTAAAAATATTTTAAACAATTTATTCAACACTTACGAACAATAATAATGTATCTAGTTATGATTAAAATAACATCAAGATATTATTTTTTAGAAATCCCCCCCTCACACAGAGGGCTGTTGTAAATGTAAACAATGAGTGTAAAAACACTAAAATAAGACTCCAGGCACCCAGGCCCGAAATCAGTTACCCAAAATACACTATCTGATGCAAAACAGAGACTTCCAGGGAAGAAACTGCAGAACATCAGATGGTAGATGCAGAACACAACGCCTAACCACCCATAGGTGAAGACGTAAACATGGGGAAAGAACAGAATTCATTCTGTTATTCAGCTAAAACTCCCAAGAAAATTTAGTAATAATAATTACAAAAACTATGCCAAAAGCATGGGAGAATAGCAAGGGGGAACTTAAAGGACAGGGAGAGAGGAAAACACTTAAAAAACAGTGTAACTAAATAATCAGAATGACAACAAAATGGCTGCTGCCTTGAAAATAGGTAACTTAACATAATTTCATTAAAAAATTTTAAGTTTCAGCCCTGATAATATTCTGTCACACATTCTTTTCCTCTCCTCCTTCTCTATCCTCCTTAGAATCACCATTTCACTAATATTTATGTGTCTGGCATCATTTAAACTGAGATTTATAAGCACAAAGATCAGTCAGATGTTAACTGATGAAGGGCCAAACTTAGAATGATTAATGGCGCCAATTTCGGAACGTCCTTGACACTGCGCATGCGCAGTAGGGGCGAAGTGTGGAGGGCCTTTCAGGACATGTTTTCTTTAGTTTTAGATGCAAATTTTGGGGATTGGGGGGCAAAATTTGTGTTTGGCCCTATATTTTAAGAGTTAGCACCAGCTATGTCTGGGTCATTGGTACAGTATAAAAATATGACTGGTCATAACCATTTCTGCAAGCCTTGTGTTCTTAACTGTTTGTAAAACCCAGAATACATATTTTTACTGACCTCCTTAAAACACTTTTTAATATTTTTTCTTTTTTTTTCCCCAACTAAACTGGCTCTGATGACATCTCACATCTTATAACTCCCAATATAATTATTTTCAGAGCAAGAAATCAATCACAGGACAAGTCATCATAATTCCTGCCTATCCTAAGTGTAATACAAATTATTCCAAATCAAATTCATTACTTAAGAGCTTTTGCACTTCCCTCTCTTCTCCTTTCCCCAAACTCCTTCTCTTCACTATTTTTTCCCATTCCAACTTTTAACCCTAAAGCCCCCATATAGCCCCAAATCGCCACTTTTATATTGCACTGAAGCAGGTGCTCCCTTGTGTAATCTTTTTTATTACTCTTGTATGAAGACTGAATTTTCCCTGGCAGTGGTTCTACATCACTGCTGGCTGCCTGTATAGGCAGCCAGCAGTGATGTAGAACCACTGCCAAGTCATCAATAACTATGTAAGCAGAAAAAGGCCATAAATAATTTAAAATTAATCTGAGGACTTAAGGGTTAAGGTGCGTGACAAAAAAATGGCCAGTTGGCTATGTCACCCCCATGCAGAAAACAAAGGGTACATAGAGAGTAATCGCTGGACTGGACTTGTTACGTGAAAATAATTCATGAGAGGTGAGGGACATTGTACAAACACGAGTGCACGAATGCGCCCGTGTGTTTTACAATATAGTTCCTTGCCTCAAATGAATTATTTCATGTAACCAGTCCAGTCAAGTGATTACTCTGTTTATTACTTTTCATTATTAACAATAATTATATTATTTAACCCTTTACCCAATGTAATGGCCAGCGCTATTCTCAAAAATTACCAATTAATTTTCATTATTTTTCGGCGAGCTCGTTCCAATGAGGGGTCATAACCTATGTTTTTGAGACAAAAAATTAAAATAATACCTATTCCATAATTTTTTTGCAAGTCTTGTCTGCTTTTCATATTAGCTAAAGTGTTAAAAAAACAAAAAAGTCCCCATTACATCCACGGCAAAGCGTCTTCGTTTGCACGCACGGATACATGACACAATTGTTGATTGCATAATTCACTTGTGACATTATCGTTTATAATCAAACCCGAAAATCCCAGTAAATCACACTTTGGAAAGTAATAAAAAAATCTGTAATTACTGGATGTATAAGCCAATGCATTGTATTTAATGTTATTAATAGATACTTGTATTCTATGGTTTTTTGCAAAATAAAGTTAAGTTATTCATACTGAAACTGACTGTAATGTAAATTCTACTTACCCGCCTGTTAAGTACACTAAACTGTGATTTACGACAATGCATACATGTATGAGCTTGTGCATCTGGAACCCATACAGGTGAGTCATCCTGAGTCTTTTGTGTAACGCCTCCTATAAAAATGATATACAATGATACATCAAAATCACACTTAATAAATGCTCAAACATAAGAGTGTAAGTCAGCATCTATACAACAATAACATGATTTTGGAGGACATTGTAGTTTATTAACTGGCAGAGTGCTGAATTATTTTACAAAGGTGATTTGTAATGTGTACTTTTTAACAGATTCTGTTGCTATCAGCAAGGAGAGACTTAGTATCGCAAGATCTTCTTGATAATTTATTTGTTACAATTTATTGGAGAGTGCCAATTGGCACTCTCCAATAAATTATAACAATTCAATTTCATGTAAACATTTTTTGTTCTCCTGCTGAGCAAACATCAAGTAATGCATGTAAAACCACTAAAATGGCTTTCAGCACTTTTCAGTAGAGTCATGATAGTTGCTTCTAGCACTCAACAGATTAACAGCTCAACAGAAATGATTAACCCTTTACCCAATGCAGACGATATCAAAATTTATTATTTTCAATAGAATTTTTTAAAAATTTTCAAAAAATTTCAACAATACCATATGATGTGACCCCTTCTTGGAACGAGCTCAATGAGCTTGTTCCACTGAGGGGTCACATGATATAGTTTTGTTGAAATATTTTGAAAAATTTAATTTTTTCAACTGCTCAATTTGCATATTACACGGGCAGATGCAGGCGATTCGTTAGGTAAAGGGTTAACATCATGGCAGCTTATTAGTGGCCATCAATTGCATCTCAGGTGGTTATCTCCCAAAACTTAGACATCCCATAACTTAGACATCCCATAACTTACACACCCAGTAAAAGCAGTTAATTGTGTTCACCCACTATTACAATGGAATAGCCTGAGATTGCTGCTTTTCATGCGGTTACAAGTGAATTTCCAGATCCAGAGGTGAAAAGTTGTTTTTTTTCCATTTCTGTCATGTCATTTGGCACAAAACCCAAGAGCTTGGCTTGTCTGCACAATACAGGGAAGACACAGCTATCTAGTCCTGGATAACAAGAGCCGCTGGACTTGCTCTTCTTCCAGCAACCATTGTCCAAGAAACTTGGATAGAGGCCATAGAGTCAACTCCAGAAGTACCTAGAACAATGACTATATGGTCACAACATGGGTTGATGATGATGCAAGATTCCATATCCCTCTTTGGAATCATCATCAGACAACGGGGCCCAGGACAAACAACCATCTAGAAGGGTTTCACAATCGCCTGAATGGGACCTTGCCTCACAGACACCCAAATATCTACAGGTTTGTGGAAGTAATAAAGAAAATTGAAAATGCTGACAGAGCAAAAATTGCACAAATACATTTCGGTGCAGCTCAACAGGAAAAGGGTCTACAGGGACTTTGAAAAGCGACTTCAACATCTAAAGCAAATGATGGTTGAAGGACAAAAATCACCTCTTGAATTTCTAGATGCAGCAGAACATCTTCTAAGACTAGCTTAACCCTTTACCCAAAGAGGACAACACACGACACTTGCAAGAAAATTTCTTGAATAATAGAACATTTTAATTTTCTGTCTTAAAAACATAGCTGATGACCCCTCATTGGAATGTGTTCAATGACCTCGGTCCAGTGGGAGGTCATAAGCTATGCTTTTAAGGCAAAAATTGAAAATGCACAATTTAAATTTTTTGGGAAATAATGCAGGCCATTTTGGCCATTTTGTTGGGTAAAGGGATAAAAGAGTGAACTATTGTAAAGTATTATCTGTATTATGTTTGTGTATTTTGTGTATACATGCTTTTGAAGTTTCTATTTTATGTAAATTTCTTGCAATGCAAAAAATCGCCTATAGATTAGAGTTTTTATGTTTCTGTAATGTGTTTGTCAGGCCTTGACAATTCCATATTTTGATTAACTCATTAACAGGTTACCCGTTTAGTTGTTCATTAACCTATTCTGAAGGTTAAGTAAATTTGTTTCATTAACCTGTTAACTAAAAAATCCAAACACGATATGCCAAAGGCATATCCTGAAAGCGGTAAGCCTGTGCTGGTGGGAAGGTTTGGGAGGGAAATGTAGAGTTATGCCCCTTCTGTTGGCAACATGTGATGTCTTCAGACGATAAAAATATCAATGAAACAGAAATACGCAATCACAAGAATTGTGCCTCTTCTGTTGGCAGCATTGCATGCAAGAGTTGTGCATCTTCTATTGGCAGCATTCCATATAACAGTGAATAGGTCCAGAATTGAATTGGCTGTGGCCCCATCATACATCTGGCTGCAGTGCATTTCAAATTCAATAAACTGTAACAACATGTTTCTAATTATGCTTACAGTAGTCCAAACGAGTCAGTAATATAATTTTTTGGTTTGGTACATCCTTTCAAGGACGTATCAAATCCAAAAATTATATTACAGACTTTCAGGCCATGTTTGGACTATGCTTACAGCTGAATAATAAGCACAAATTTAATATTTGGATGTGTACTACTTTCTGTCCAGGCATCTAATATGCCGATCGTAGAAAAGTTGGTTAACCGATAGATCCTTTTGGTTAACCAATAGTTCGTTCACCTCAATCTTTGTGTGCGTAACCTCCTGGGGAATGGAACGATCGTTTGCCTGAATTGTCGAGGCCTGGTTTGTGCATTGTGTATATTTTTATATGCTTTTAAAAATTTGTATTTCATGTAATTTCTTGTTGTCTTAGTTTGTTACCTAATTTTGATATGTTTTATTGTGCATTTTTCACAGATTAGTCCATTAAAATAATGGGTAACTAACAGGGGATTAGCTGTACACTAAAGTGTGAATGTTGTTGTTTTAAGCTGTCTGAGATAAGGGATGTCTAAGTTTTGGGAGGATACCTCTCAGGCTGCTAATAAGCTGGAGTGTCATTAATCATTTCTGGTTGGCTATTAATAAATCATAATGCCTGACAAAGTCATGTAACTTATTACTATTATTACCATTGCTACCAGTAAAACAATAAGTAACTAAAAGTGGACTGAAATGGAATTGTCAAATCAGATGAGACGCCATTTGGTCCTACAAAGTAGATCTTCTCTTTCTCGGGCCATTTTTTTGTAAAATTGCATGTGGGTTTGTTTTATGTTTTAAGCCTCATAATCTGAAGAATAGCATGGGTGGAGGTGTATTTCATCCCTTGAATACAAGAAGGCATTGCAGTTCTAAAGCATTGCCAAGCCTTGTTGCACTTAAGGGACAAATTTATCAAATTTTATTAACTTGGGTAAAATATCAGACATAAACCATTTAATTTTTTTTTTTAAGTTTGCATTGGTTAAAAAAAAGAGAGCATGTGGCAGCCAAAAGGACCATGCGGGTGGAACTGAGAAACAGATTTTAAACTTTTTAGGCCTTATTTTTGATAACCTAAAGTATGAATACCAAACATTGGTTAAGTTGTCTGAATCACAAGGGCAGCCACTATGTTCTGGCTGCTGAACTACAACTATCACCTACCTTGTTGTCAAACAGAAGTCGAGTCTTCAGAGAATTTAGGAAACTTTCAAGTGGTCAAACAATAGTTGGAACACATAGTTTAAGAGGCTATAATTATGTCTACCATAATCTCTGTACATTATGTCTCCTTGAAATAGAGCATGTGGCATCCAAAAGGACCACGCGGGAGGAACTGAGAAACAGATTTTTAACTTTTTTAAGCCTTATTTTTGGTAACCTAAAATATGAATACCAAACATAGGTTCAGCTGTCTGAATGTAGAAGCTGGATCACCTGGGAAGCCAGTATGTTCTGTCTGCTAAACTACTGCTATCACTGCTTTGTTGTCAAACAGAAGTCGAATGGTCATGTAGCTATCAGCTGTCTGGTCTTCAGAGAATTTAGGAAGGTTTCAAGTGGTCAAACAGCAGTTGGAACATGTAGTTTAACCCTTTACCCAACGTAATGGTCTAAACCGGCCAGTGCTATCCACAAAAATCGCCAATTAATTTTCATTATATTTTCATTTTTTGTCTCAACTAGAGGTACTGTGAGCAAGCTCACAAAGTAATACCCCCCGTGCCTGAAATGTATAAGTTAGATTATCTCCCCTTGGAAATGTCAGAATGGAATGATATTGCTTCATGCACATCTTCATATGGAGTTCTTCCATTGTGTAAAGTTTCATGAAAATTCTTCAAACGGTTTAGGAGGAGTTGCGCTTATAAGGATGGACAGATGTATAAGTTAGATTATCTCCCCTTGGAAATGTTAGAACGGAATTATATTGCTTCATGCACATCTTCATATGGAGTTCTTCCATTGTGTAAAGTTTCATGAAAATTCTTCAAATGGCTTAGGAGGAGATGCGCTTATAAGGATGGACAGATGGACAGACGGACGGATGGACAGACAGGGTGATTCCTATATACCCCCCCCCCCCCAAACTTTGTTTGTGGGGGGGATAAAAACAGAGGTTATGACACCTCATTGGAACGAGCTCGATGAGCTCGTTCCATTGAGGGGGTCATAACCGAGATAAAAAATGAAAAATATTAGTTATTGAAGAATTTTGTTTGTAAGTGTTGTCTGCTTTTCATGTTAGGTAAAGGGTTAAAAGGCAATAATTCTGTCTACCTTATTCTCTGTACATTATGTCGCCTTGACATAATGAAAATACTCCGAAATGGAACTTGTTTACACAATTCAGGGTGAATCAGATTTCAAGCGTAGAGAATGCTGGGAACTATCTCTCGAATGGCAGTTCACATTGAGATCAAATTACTAAGTTGATACAAAATGCTGAGACACAGGGACAGAGAAGCTCAACCCAGTACATCCTTTCCCAAACACATGATAAGATAACTGAAGTTTTTGGGTGAAATAAAAACTAATCTTTTTGTAAATCTAAGAAGTTTGAATAACAAATGTACAAAGTGAAGATCATGACATAGAAATTGTCTTAACACTGTCATGAATATCGAAAAATGTCAAAAGAAAGAGTTGATCAAAACTGAAATTATAAAAAAAAAACAATTACTGATATTTGTGAGTGAAATAAGGGAAGTTGCCCTATAAACAAAACTGCAGAAAATTAAAAAACTGATAGCACTCTTATTAATGTATATAGTGCACAATTTACTATAAAAATACATACACAGTGGACCTCCAGTCCAAATTATACTTACAGTTCTGTGAAAAAAGCATGAAAAGCACAAGCAAAAATTTAGCTGATAGATCTTCAGGCTAAATCTGGAGGTCTATTAGCTGAAATTTTCTTTGTTCTTTCCATGTTTGTTTTTAACCTTCAACAAAACTTTCAACAACTTGATAAGTTATCAGATTTTTCAAAATACTAACAGATTACATTCTAAGCATGAGCTTCATTTCTCTAGTTGATTACATTTTCGCCATCAACATGCAACTTACAATAGCACATATCAGTATGCTTCAATCCTAGTCATGGTCAAGTTAGTGAACAACTTGGTAAAGTTGGCATGCTGATCACAATGCCAGAATCCCTGTCAATTTATCAAGAATAATAAGCTATATATTCCACCTGGGTCACAGTATGATTTAATAAATTTAAACTTCTTTTGATATTTGCTGAGTCAGTCAGTGGGGTTGGTTATAATATAGTTAAGGTGAGCGGATACAATTGTTATTGGCTTTTTCCAATACCAATATCTACCATTGTAGATATAGGCCGATACTGATACTGCTGACTTGGGAATAAGCACATTTGAAACCAAGAAGGCAAAAGTACATAGCATGTCTAACAGTGTTTTCTAGGCACCGATAAGTAAGAAGTTTTGTAGCAGATCATGTCAAACTTAACCCCCTTCACTCTGATGTCAAAATACCAAAATTTCAGGAAGCTATTTTTTCCCGTAATGCATCTAGAAATTCCACCAATTCAATCTCGTTTGACAGAGCTCAATGAGCTCTGTCAAACGAGATTGAATTGGTTAAATTTCTAGTTGCATTGTGGGAATTTTTTTCTGCCTGAAATTTAGATATTTTGACATCAGTGTGCAGGGGGTTAAAGAGAAACACAGGATTTCTAGTTGCATTATGAGAAATTTTTTCTGCCTGAAATGTTAAAAAATTTATAGTAATTTATATATTTTTTATGCTTACCAATGACCCAGACATAGCTGGTGCTAACTCTCAAAAATCTAGGGCCAAACACAAATTTTGCCCCCCAATCCCCAAAATTTGCATCTAAAACCAAAAAAATCATGTCCTAAATGGTCCTCCATACTTTCCCTCCACTGCGCATGCGCAGTGTCAAGGAGGTCTCGAAATTGGTGCCAATTATCATTCTTACAAGCAGTGCCTGGTCAGCGCTATGTACTCAGCGGGGAGGTATGAGTTCCCAACTCCTGGGAGGGCCATCCCCGTCTGGGTCATTGGTAAGTATAAAAAATATATAAATTACTATAAATTTTTTAACATTTTTATACTGTACTAATGACCCAGACATAGCTGAATAGTAAAAAGGCTGGAGGGCCAAGGATATAGAGGAAAATACAATAAGCTCAACTATATAAAATAGAGTCATCCCCTCGAGGAGAAAAGGAGTATTAGGCTTTACATGTATCTTTCTTATTTATGATAAATTAGAAAGACACAACACCCTCCATAATTGAGCATAATAACATTCATGTTCTCTATTAACATCCAGTATAACCCTTTGTACTAATTATTTTTAAAGTAAGCCAATAAATAAAGTTAGTCCAGAGAATTGAGACTCTTTATACTCTTTAAAAGTGTCCGAGGATTGTAAATTAACCCCCATTTGACACGTGACATATACAAATGCTTCACACCGAGCTACACTTTAAAAAAATGACATGAATGAATTTTTAAACATTAACTTTACACTTTAAAACCATCCCGGTAACGACTCAGAATTACTGACTCCGGAGGAGGTATCCCCTTGCTTTTCACTATAAAGCAGGTGACCTAAGGGAACACCCTCCCCCCCCCCTTCCCCTTGCCCTGGGTCAAATAGCCCAGAGCGAAGAGGGCAGCAGGACGGAGTCACTGCCAGAACAGAAAGCCTGCATAACTATAGTTGCAACTGTTTAGTGGACGACATTCTGAGCAACAAATAACGGACCTAAACAATGCAGGTCTCCAGAAAAGGACTCAATATTTCTGAGATAAAAATTCGTGAATGTGGATGGCTGAGTCCAATATGCAGCCTTCACTAAATCTGTAATAGCAACACTATTTGCGTAAGCCCAAGATGTAGAAAGAGCTCTTACTTCATGAGCAGAAATCTTAAGCAGACTGCTGAGTTGAAGATAGATTATCATAAGCAGTACGGATAGTTAATTGAATCCATCTAGCAATAGAATGGACCGTAATGTCCTTTCTATTAGGCATCAGAGACAGAAAGAAGCGTTTTCGTCCCTTTCTGATAAACTGAGATCTTCGTTTATAAATACGTAAAGCTCTAACCGGACAGAGTAAAGGCCTATGCCCATCTGAAGACGGAAGGGCCTTAATAACAATAGGTTCCGGATATTTATTAGGAGCCTGATTCTTAGCCAAAAATCCAACATTGCTAGTAAAGGTAATAGTGTTCCCGACACTACGATAGTGAGAATCGTCCACAGATAGTGCATGAATCTCAATTTCTCTTCTAGCAGAAGAGAAAGCTAAGAGAAATGCTGTCTTATAAGACAAGAATTTGAAGTCTACTGTCTCAAGAGGCTCAAATGGCTTTTCTTTTAGTTTAAGAAGAACCCAAGCTAAATTCCATTTAGGAATTAATCTAAGGGTTCTAGGTCTATTTATCGAGAAGTTTCTAACTAATTTAGATAAAGAGACATTAGATCCAATTTGTAAACTATCATGGTGTGCATAGGTATCAGATAACATAGACCTATAACCTTTAATAGTATCAGGCTGCAGTTTGATCTCGTCAAACAAGTATACTAGAAAGTTTGCAATGTCTGGTATGGAGGGATCAAAAATATCAACAGAATGATCCCTACACCAACGACGAAAGACCTTCCACTTAGCCGCATAGTTTAGCGAAGAGGAGGTCCTCCTACAGTTAGAAATCACGTCCACTGGTCGTCCTGTAAAATGCTTGCCGTGCAAGAAGGACCGCACAACGGAAATACGTGAAGGTTGAGACCTTGCGGGTTGTGATGTAGTTGATGCGATTTCCCCTGCGAAAGAAGATCCTCTCGTGGAGGAAGTTTTCACAGTAAGTCCCACAGCAGATACCTGAGTAGATTTATCCACAGTCTCTGTGGAGACAGAGATGCTACCAATAGAATTTTGCATTGAGATTGTTTTATCTTTAGCAATATCTGCTGAATCAATGGCGCTGGAGGATACACATATCCTATCATTCCGTCCCACGAGATCGATAGAGCGTCTACTGCATATGCTCGGGGATCTGGACATGGAGACACATACGTCTGCAACTGATTGTTGAGTTGTGTCCAAATAAGTCTATCATTGGCCGCTCCCATTGGTAGCAAATCTGATTGAATACCTGTTTGTTGAGAGTCCATTCTGACAGCAACAAGCGACCCTGCTGTGGAAGGGAGTCTGCTAATACATTCAGACGACCCGGAATATGACGGACCGAAAGTAGAACTTGGTGTTCTAGAACAAACAGAAGGATTCTTTCCGTTAAATTGAATAACGGAACGGAATGAGTGCCTCCCTGGTTCCGAATATACGCTACTACTGACATATTGTCGGACAGGATTTGGACATGTGCTTTCTGAATAATACTCATCCAATGATGTAGTGCTAGCCAAATTGACATCATTTCCTTGATGTTTATGTGCTTGCCTAGGAACTGCGGATCCCAAAGACCCTGGCACTTCGAATCCGTTGGGATCAATGTTGCACCCCAACCTGTTTGACTGGCATCCGTCATAATCGTAAAACTCGGATCCGGCAACTGCAGTGGGACTCCCTGAGTCAGCCACTGAATGTTTGCCCAAGTCTGAATCTCTTGTTTCACTTGATTTGACAAGAGAACGTCTACATCGAGCGAATGAATCTTTACACTCCAATTCTGAGTCAAGAAAATTTGGAGAGGACGAGTGCGTAACCGCCCCATCGGAATGAGATCCGCAGCGGCTCCGCACAGAGTCTCATGAACTCTCTCGCTGTGACTTTGTCTGAGTGAAGACAATAGCGAGTGTAACAACTGATTAATTTCGCTCTGGTTAACGGCAGATGAACGAGATTGTTGTGCATCTCGAAGCTCATTCCCAGATGAGTGAATGACTTGGACGGCACCAGATCTGACTTCTCCTCGTTTATTATAAAACCGAGACGTCGGAGTAATAGAAGCAGATTCTGCACATCGTTCTGAAGCGTTAACTCGTTGCCGTACCTCTGAAGAATGTCATCCAGGTAGGCTGACATTACTGCAGACGAATGAGCTCGGAAATATATCATTACCGAATTCATTATTCGAGTGAAAGCCCAGGGCGCTAGGTTCAAACTGAAGCACATCGCTCGGAACTGATATACAACTCCTAGGACTGCGAAGCGTAGATACTTTCTGAATGTCGAATGTACCATGACGTGAAAGTACGCATCCTTGAGATCTATGCTTGTAGCATAGTCGTTCACCCGAATACTCGCTCTGACTGATCGAATTGTCTCCATATAGAACTTCGGAGCGACGATCAGCTTGTTTATCCAGCTCAGATCTATGACTGGACGGAACGAGCCGTCTGGTTTCGGAACCAGAAACAGATGGCTGAAGAAACCCAGTGATTCCTGGTCTTCTACGACCTCTACCGCGTTCTTCTTTAGAAGAGACTGTACTTCTGATAAAAGAGCGTTTCTTTTCTGCGGATTCGACGGAAGCTGAGTCCATTTTGGACTTTGAGTTAATGGAGGCTTTCGTTTGAAGGATATTCTTAGTCCTTCCGAAATCACCCCTCGAACCCAGGGGACATCCGTAATTGACGCCCACTCGTTTAAAAAACTCGATAATCTTCCGCCTACCGGAACACGATAGAGGTTCAAACCATCACCTCCTGGACCTGCGAGGCTTGCGGAAGGAGAAACTACATCCTCCACGACCCAAACCTCGCCCCGTCGACCTAGGGACGTCTGACCAGTAATCTCGGCCAGAAGAACGTCCCGCACGAGAGTCGCTGCCTTGACGGTCTCTAGAATAAGACCTAGAGGACGCATAGGAACCTCTATAGGAACTTCTCTTGGGCGTACTTGTCCCAGAAGTGCTTGTCTTACTCTTTTCTGCTGTATCCGGCTTTTTGGAAGCGGATTTGAAAAGCAGAGAATCCGAAGCTTTCTTAGTTATCTTATCATAGATTGCTGAAAGCTTGCCGTCGAAGAGAAGCTCTCCGGAGACCGAATCGACTCTGAGAGAGTTCTTCACCTTACCATCCACGCGCGTGGGTGTAGCTAGGGCTGCGTCACGTCTAACCAACTCTAGGTTTGCCACTGAAAGGGCGGAGTTATACGTGGAATAAGCTACTGCCCTTGAAAGAAGTCTTAATGAGGATTGTATATCCTGGACTTCTTTCCCTTGCAGACGTAATGATAACGCCTTAGTAAGGTGATCTGCGTATGATAAGGCGTCTAAGTTAACTCTGTTAGACATTATTGTCGTTTCCAACGTCGTGGTTGGAATTGACATAGACGACGGTATAGACAATTCCAAGTCTTCAGCCTCGTCGTCTAGACGCAGAGGAACTCTCGGTATGCCCTGTCCTGCCATTTCAAATTTATTCCTTGAATTGATGAAAGGCAGATTTAGGGCATTTGCGGATAAGAAACCAGACTTGCCCGCTTTGGTAGCAAGCTTATAAATAGCGTCGATCAATAATTCAAATGTTCTTGTGACCTTATTGGACTGTGTCGGAAACTCAGGGACGATGTCCCTGAACCGATCAAAAAATTTTGTGTCCAATGACGCTATCAGTCTCTTATCGGGCATCGCAGCATTCTGGTCCGACGGAACAACTTCTGGAAGGTAATGCCGGATAAAATCTACGGCTGCTTTATGTTGTTCCGAAAGGGAAAGCTCCAAATCCTCCGAATCCCTTTCGCCATCCTGTCGGACCCTATGAAGATCTCGGTCGTCCGTACCCAATGCTTCGGTGGAGCGTACCGACCCAGCGTCGTTGGATAATTCCTGATCCGACAGAGATTCTGTCATTTGCTGGGATGCTGCGATAAGTTGTGCTATTTGGGACAGCACATCCGTCACTGAGGCCTGTGGAGTAGCGGTCTTACGTTGCTTTGCCGCTGGAAGCTCCGTGTACGTTGACTCCTGCATACTTCTTTTATGCGAACATCCGGAGTCTACAGGCCTCGTGTCCCTGGCTACCGGATGGCGTGACCTGGTCGCCGTGGAATCCCTGATCGGCGAAGCTGGCTGGATATCCGTGGTCACGTAGCCAAGGTGCGGTCGAGTGCGCTGCCGTGAGGATGAGGAAGCCTCATCGACAGTCTCTCCGGACTGTCTATATAACGGAGCGTCCCGAGCGGCGGACGTATGCTCCGAATGCGAAACGTTTGTACCACAACATCTGGTCCCAGATGTTGTTGTACGAGAGAGGGACCTCTCTCGCTCGCAGCCTGGATGGACCTGGACGAGCTAGGAACCGGACTAATAGGATTCCTCCATTCTCTCCTCTGATCCGTTGTCACTGGGTGTGCACTTTGTCTTATTATAGTGCTCGCATCACCCAAATCTCCTTTCTGGACCGCAACGGACAAACCCGGCTGCCGAGCCATTCGATGAATGGTCACTACACCGGGCGAGCTAGCGGACGCCAATGCCGTCGATCCTACTAGGGACCTCTTAGGCAATTGACGTATTTCCATGAGCACTTTTGCCGCTAGCTCTTCATTTAACTGTGACGACGGAGGCACACTTTTGGAAGACATCACGGAAACATCACCCTGTTCTTGTTCCTCTGAAATAGAGATTGATAAACTAGAGTGGCCCTGCGGAGAAAGGACCGGCATGGCCTTTTCCCCGCTAACAACATACCATGACACACGTTTGCAATGTTTGTCATCCCAATTGATACATACTGAACAGGAGTTAGTGCGAGTACACTGACTACAATTAATACAATGATTATGAAAGTCAGAGGAAGATTTCCTCTTATTACAATTTGAACAATATCTTTTCATTGTGAAAAGAACACAAAAAGTCCTAGTACTCGCACCAACCCCTGAAAACAAAGATACATAATAACATGATCCATTAATATAGAAAAAATACTTGAAATCAAAAAAAATTTTTGAAAAAATATTTTTTCAGAAAAGCCCAAGTTTCTGAAAGTAACGTTGAGCCCCAATGGATCCCAAAAAGCCTAAGTGTGGACAAAATTTTTTAAAATATTACAAAAAAATTAATGCAACACTTACGTATAATAATAATGTATCTTGTTATGATTAAGCTAGTACAAAGGCAAGAAAATCCCTCTCAACAGAACCCTTGTCAATGTAAACAAGAAGTGTATAAACACCAGAAACATGACTCCAGGCACTGATAACCATGGCCCGAAATCAGTTACCAATAACACACTATCTGATGCAAAACAGAGACTTCCAGGGAAGAAACTGCAGAACATCAGATGGCAGATGCAGAACACTACGCCTAAACACCCATGGATGAGGACGTAAACATGGGGAAAAGAACAGAATTCATTCTGTTACCCAGCTAAAACTCCCAAGAAATTTTAGTAATAATATTACAGAAAATATGCCAAAAGCATGGGAGAATAGCAAGGGGGGACTTAAAGGAAAGGGAGAGAGGAAACACTGAACAAGCAGTGTAACTTTATAGCAAGAATGACAACAACAGGCCCATGCCTCGAAATTAGGCAACATAACATAATTTCGTAAAAAAAAATTTTAAGTTACAGCCCTGATTATTTCCTGCCACTCATTTTTCCTCTCCTCCTTCTATTTCCTCTTTAGATCCACCATTTCTCTAATATTTATGTGTCTGGCATCATTTAAACTGAGACTTACAAGCACAAATATCAGTCAGATGTGAACTGATGAAGGGCCAAACAAAGAATGATAATTGGCGCCAATTTCGAGACCTCCTTGACACTGCGCGGTGCGCAGTGGAGGGAAAGTATGGAGGACCATTTAGGACATGATTTTTTCAGTTTTAGATGCAAATTTTGGGGATTGGGGGGCAAAATTTGTGTTTGGCCCTAGATTTTTGAGAGTTAGCACCAGCTATGTCTGGGTCATTGGTACAGTGTAAAAATTTAGATATTCTGACATCAGTGTGCAGGGGGTTAAAGAGAAACACAGGGAATATTACATACCACAGAGTATATTAAAAGAATTTAAATGGGTGATAATGAATAAGGAGAACACTAAGGACCCACAAAATTGATCTTCTGTTTCTCAGGCCATTTCTTGTAAAATTGTATTTTTTAATTTTGTAATTATTTCTTTGCCACCAAAAGTTCATGTTCTTGGTTTGTTTTATGTTTTAGGCCTCATAATCTACAGAATAGCATGGGTGGTGCTGTATTTTGTCCCTGAAGCATTGCAAAGCCTTGTTGCACTCAAGGTACAAATTTATGTTTTATTAACTTGGGTAAAATATCAGACATAAACCTTTATTTTTATTTTTTCAAGTTTGCATTGGTTATAAAAAGAGAACATGCAGCATCCAAAAGGACCAAGCAGAGGGGGGGGGGGGGGGGGGGGAGGGGGGGGGACCTGAGAAACAGATTTTTAACTTTTTTTTATGCCTAATGTGAATGATGAACCTAGAGATCCAAGAAGATAATTAGTGAGTTAGCAGCCTAGTACTGCTAGAGCATATATTTTTTTATTTTTTTGTAATTATTTTTGTTTGTTTTATGTTTTAGGCCTCATAATCTACAGAATAGCATGGGTGGTGGTGTATTTCGTCCCTTGAGTGCTAAAGCATTGCAAAGCCTTGTTGCACTCAAGGGTACAAATTTATCGGTTTTATTAACTTGGGAAAAATATCAGACATAAACTATTTAATTATTATTTTTTTAAGTTACAGGTGCCTTGGAAGTGGTTTTTAGTGAAATGTTCACTGGACACCACTTCTAAGTAAAAATGTTACTTTATTATAAGGGAGCAAAAAACAAGAAAAAAATTTCAGGCCTTTAGGCCCCACAAAGTAGATATTCTGTTTCTCAGGACAATTTTTTTGTAAAATTGCATGTGGGTGGGCATCTTTTTTATTTTATATTTTATTTTTGTCCATGTTTTTGTAATTATTTCTTTGCCATCAAAATTTTGTTTTATGTTTTAGGCCTCATAATCTACAGAATAGCATGGGTGGTGGTGTATTTCATCCCTTGAGTGGTAAAAGGACTCAGTATTTGATTTAACCAGAATCGAATATTCACAAGGCTCTAGCTAAAAGGACATCTTACCCACATTATTCCATACCAAAGTGTGATTACAGGACCCTAGCTGGAATGACATCTCATCGCTGTTAATGCATCTGAGTCCAGAGATTGAGACTCTTTATACTCATTTAAAAGTGTCCGAGGATTGTATATTAATGCCCATTTGACACGTAACATATACAAATGCTTCACAGTGAGCTACACTTTAAAAACAACACATAAATGAGACATAGTATTTGCTTCACACCGAGCTACACATTAGAACCATCCCAGCACCGACTCCGGACTACTGACACCAGAGGAGGTCTTCTCTTGCTTTTCACTATAAAGCAAGACGGTCATAAGGGAAAAAACCATCCCCCCCCCCCCTTCCCCTTGTTCTGAGGTAAATATCCTCAGAACGAAGAGGGCAGCGGAACAGTGTCAAAGCTGGAACGGACAGCCTAAATACCAAGAGATGTAACCATTAATGGACAACATTCTGAGCAACAGAAAGAGGACCCAAAGATCTAAGGTCACCGGAGATGGACTCTAAATTTCACAGGTAAAACTTGGTAAATGAAGAGGAATGATAGCCGTAAGCCGTCCGAGACTACACTTCTCACCCACTGATCTTCCGTGACTGCTATCCAGTTTCTCGCAAAGTTTGATAACCTTCCACCAACTGGCCAACAATAGAGGTCTTGACATCACCTGTATGACCTGCGAGGCTTACGGGAGGAGAAACTACGTCCTCCCCATGAAGAACCTCCCCTATCCCGAGTCACTCCAGTGACGACCTCAGGAGTAATTGTATGAGGGCTTCCTGTACCATCGCGAGGAGTTCCCTTTTGATGTTTTAGATTTGGAACGTCCTGCTTTACTCCTGTCTGCTGAAGCGGGTTGTTGAGACACTGACTTCAATAGCAGAGCACTGGACATTTTCTTAGTAGCTTGTTCGTATACTAACAAAGCTTGTCGTCAAAAATAGTATGTCCAGAGACCGGATTGACCCGGAGAGAGCTTTTCACCTTGTCATGTATAAGTGATAATGACGCAAGGGCAGCATCACGTCTAATTAACTCCAGATTAGCCACTGTCAGGGCGGAGTTATAGATGGTATACATAATTGCCCTGGAAAGAACTCTAAGAGAGGTACGCACGTCCTCAAATTCCTTCCCATTGAGACACTGCACCACAGCTCTAGTAAGGCGATCTGCGTAGGACATTGCGTCCAAATTCACTCTATTTGATGAAATAGCAGTTTCCATTACATCTGAGCAAATACCGAATGATGCAGGTAAGGATATATCTAAATCCCCGGCCTGCTCATCCAAACGCAGTGGAGCTCTCTGAACATCTTCTCCAACCGTTTTAAATGAACGTGGTCCAAGGAACAGTAAGTATATCTATGGAAGATGTTGACAAGAAACAGCCTTTTTTCCTCGCCCTCGAGAGGTTGAATATGGCGTCGTCTACATGGCCAAAGGCCTGAAACACCTGTCTAGACTGAATCGAAAAAGAAAGTACTTCTTCCTATCTCTGAATAAAGTCTGCGTCTAGCAATGTCAGCGGTTTCTCTCTTGATGTCGCAGCATTCTGATTTGGTGGAACAAATTCAGGGTAGTATTGAAGGATGAAATCCATCGTAACCATGCGCTGTTCCGAAAGGGAAGGGTAATCCTCTTCCTTATCCTTTTCACCATCCAAGTGAATCAGTTGCGAATCTCGGTCCATTACATCTGCATGAACAGATGACTGGACCGACCCAGCATCATCCGACAGCTCAGGTTCTGAGGGAGGCTGCTCCTGCACTTGCTGGGATGCTCGGATCAGCTGCACATTCTGCAACAGCAAGTCCGTCATCGAGGCCTGAGGAGCAGTGGTTTTCTGTTTTTAGCCGCTTGCTGCTCCTGGGACGGCATTCCAGAGATGGATCTCTTCTCCGAACGTCCCGATGATCGAGGCCTCGTCTCCTTAGCTACCGGATGGTCCGACTTCACGGTTGAAGAGAGGTCTCTTTTTCGCACAGCAGGCTGGATATCCAAAGTTGGGTAGCTAGGATGCAGTCGCGTATGCCTTATAATCGTAGTGGAAGAAGCCATCACTGTACCCGAGGCCGGCTGCAGTCTAGATGGAGCCTCCCGAATGGCAGGTGTGGACGTATGCTCCGGCCCGTGTAAGTTTTTCATAACAACATCTGGCCCCAGATGTTGCTGGGTTAGAGAGGGCCTCTCCCGCTCCCTTTCAGACCTCGCCGAGCCTCCCGACAAAAAATTTGCTGGCTTCTTCCCTAGTTCCGTCATCAATGGGTGAGCTTGTTTTGTTTTTAAGATGCTCGCTCTACCCACTACACTTCCTTTGACCGCAACGAACATACCCGGTGTCATGGCTCCCACGGACGGAATGACTGCTTCATCGGTCGAGCTAGCTGCTGGTAAAGGATTAAAACCACCGCCCAGTGGCTATATCCCTTGCCTAATACTCAGGAGCACCTTAGCAGCTAGCTCTGTTTGCTCATCAGAACGCGACGACGGTAGTACACTTTTGGTAGGTGTCACATAACCATCACCATGTTCTTGGTCCTCTGAAAAAGAAACTGAAAAACTTGAAAGACCCTGCGGCAAGAGAACCAGCATTGGCCTCTCACCACTAACAACATACCGTGACACCCGTGTCCAACGTTTGTCATCCCAATCAGCACATGTAGGACAAGAATTCGTGGGAGTACATCGACTATAGGCAAGGCAACATGCATGTAAAACTGAGGAAGACTTCCGCGCCTTACATTTTGAGCAATAAGCTTTCATAATAAATCAAAACAAAGTCGATCTGACTCCCACAAACTCCACAATAAATATATGATAAAGATACATAATAAATCACAATCAAAACTGAAAAATTAATTTCAAAAAATCTTTCGAAAAAATTTTGACAAAAGCCCAAGTTCCCAAAGGGGACATGAAGAGCCCAAGGGTATCCCGATAGAGCCTAACTGTGGACAAAATTCTCAAAATTATTGCTACACTACCAGAATATTAAAACATGTTTCTTACAACACTCCTACAGTAATAATAAGTACATACTATATTTAAGGACGTTGCCAATGTAAACAACATCAAAGAAAAAACGGAAACAAGACATCAGGCACAGAATAAAAAGGCTCAAAGTCAGTAACAGATTTTAAAGCTACCAGATGTAAAGCAAGATCTTCAGATGAAGAAAAAACGATACATCAGTTAGAAGATGCATGACCCAAACAACCCAACACCTCTAAGGTGAGGACATAACCATGGGGATAAACAGAATAAAAGTTAAAAAATTTATAGTAATTATATATATATTTTTTATACTTACCAATGACCCAGACATAGCTGGTGCTAACTCTTAAAATATAGGGCCAAACACAAATTTTGCCCCCCAATCCCCCAAATTTGCATCTAAAACCAAAGAAAACATGTCCTGAATGGCCCTCCACACTTCACATCTACTGCGCATGCGCAGTGTCAAGGACGTTCCGAAATTGGCGCCATTAATCATTCTAATAACCAGTGCCTGGTAAGCGCTATGTACTCAGCGGGGAGGTAAGAGTTCCCAACTCCTGGGAGGGCCATCCCCGTCTGGGTCATTGGTAAGTATAAAAAATATATAAATTACCATAAATTTTTTAACATTTTTATACCGTACCAATGACCCAGATATAGCTGAATAGTAAAAAGGCTGGAGGGCCAAGGACATAGAGCAAGATGGAATACGCTCAATTATATAAAATAGAGTCATCCCCTCTAGGGAAAAAGAAGTATTAGGCCTTACATGTATCTTTCTTATTTATGATAAATTAGAAAGATACAACACCTTCGAAAATTGAGCATCATACATCCATGTACTCTATTAATATCTAGTATAATCCTTATACTAATAATTTTTAAAGTAAGCCAATAAATAAAGTAAGTCTAGAGAATAGAGACTCTTTATACTCCTTAAAAGTGTCTGAGGATTGTATAATAATGTCCGTTGACACGTGCTATATTCAAAAGCTATACTTTAAAAACTAAGACCTGAATGAGTTTTTAAAACATAAACTTCTCACTAAACAACCATCCCAAAAACAGCTCAGAATTACTAACTCCGGAGGAGGTATCCCATTGTTTTCATAGTAAAACAGGTGACCCAAGAGAACACCCTCCCCCCCCCCCCCCCCCCTTTTTCTTGCCCTGGGTCAAATAGCCCAAAGCGAAGAGGGCAGCAGAACGGAGTCACTGCCGAAACAGACAGCCTACCTAGCTATAGTAGCAACTGTTAAGTGAATGACATTCTGAGCAGTAGATAATAGACCTAACAATAGAGGCCTCCAGAAATGGACTCAATATTTCTGAGATAAAAATTCATGAATGAGGATGGCTGAGCGCAATGAGCAGCCTTCAAAAATCTATAATAGCGACACTATTAATGTAAGCCCAAGATGTAGAAGAACTCTTACTTCATGAGCCGAAATCTCAAACACAACTGCTGAGTCAATGATATACCATAAGCAGTATCGATAGTTAATTGAATCCATAAGCAATAGAATGGAGCGTAACGTCCTTCTATTAGGCATCAAAGACAGAAGAAGCTTACACCCGTAGTAATAAACAGATATCTGTTTATAAATACATAAACTCTAACCGGACAGAGTAAAGGCCTATGCCCGTACGAAGACGGAAGGACCTTAATAACAATAGGTTCCGGATATTAATTAGGAGCCTGACTCTTATGCAAAAATCCAACCTAAATAGTAAAGGAAGTAGTGATTCCGAAACTACGAAGGTGAAAATCATCCACCGATAGTGCATGAAACTCACTGACTCTTCAGTAAAAGAGAAGCCAACAGAATTACTGTCTAAAAGGTCAGAATTTGAAAACTACTGTTTCCAGAGGCTCAAATGATTACTTAGCTAAATAAGAACCGAAGTTAAATTCCATATAGGAATTTAATCTAATGATTCTAAGTCTATTTATCGAAAAGTTACTAACTGACTTAGATAAAGCGACATAAGACTCAATTGTAAACTATCATAGAGTGCATAGGTATGAGGTAACATAAACCTATAACCTTAATAATAACAGACTGCAGTAGATCTTGTCAAACAAGTATACTAAAAAGTTGCAATGACTAGTATGGAGGGATCAACAATATTAACATAGCGATCCCTACACCAACGACGGAAGAGCCTCCACTTTAGCCGCATAGTATAGCGAAGAAGAGGTTCACCTATAGTAAGAAATCGCATTCAAAGCTCGTCCAGTACAATGCTTACAATGCAATAAGGACCACTCAACGGAATACGTGAAGGTTGAAACCTTGCGGGTTGTGATAAAGATGACACGATTTTACCCAGCGAAAAAAGATCCTCTCATGGAGGAAGATTTCACGTTAAGTCCCACAGTAGACATCAGAGTAAATTTACCCACGGTCTCTGTGAAGACATAGATGCTATCAACAGAAATGTATTGTGGTTGTTTATCTTAGCAATACTTGCTGAAACAACAGCACAGGAGGATACGCATATCCTATCATTCCGTCCTATTAGATCAATAGAGCGTTAACAACATAAGCTCAGACATCCGGACAAGCTAACACATACGTCTGCAATTGACAAGCAAGTTGTGTCGTAAATAAATTATCATTGGGCGCTCCCATTGATAGCAAATCTGATTGAATACTTGTTTGTTGAGAGTCCATTCTGATGGCAACAAGCGACCCATAAGTGAACGGGATTCCGGTAATACAATCAGACGACCCGGAATATGACGGACCGAAGCAGAACTTGGTGTACTATAACAAACAGAAGGATTCTTTCCATTAAATTGACAGAAACGAATGAGTGCCTCCCTGGTTCCGGAGATACGCCACTACTGTCGAATTAATGGACAGGATTTGGACATGCGTTTCTGAATAATGTTCATCCAATGACATAAAGCAAGCCTAAAAAAACATTATTCCGTGGAAGATAAGTGCTTGCTTAGAGACTGCGGAACCCAAAGACCCTGGCACTTCGAATCCGTTGGGATCAATATTATATCCCAACCTGTTTGACTGGCAACCGTCATAATTATAAAACTCGGATCCGGCAACTGCAGTGGCACTCTCTGAGTCAACCACCGAATGTTTGCCCCAGTCTGAATCTCTTGCTACACTAGATAGACAAGAGAACGTGTAAATCGAGCAATTCTTGGATTGCTGAAAAGTTGCCATAGAAGGGAAGCTTCTCCGAGAACGAAGCGACTCGGAGAGAGTTCTTCACCTTACTATCCACGCGCGTAGATGTAGCTAGGGCTGCGTCACGTCTAACCAACTCCAAGCAGCCACTGAAGGGCGGAGTTATACGTGAACAAACTACTGCCCTCCAAAGAAATCACATTGAGGATTATATCCCGGAATTCTTTCTCTTGAAGACGTAATGATAACGCCTCAGTAAGGTGGATTACGTATGATAAAGCGTCTAAGTTAAGTCTATTAGACATCATTGTCGTTTCCAACATTGTGGTTGGAAAAGACATAGACGGCGAAAAAGATTATTTCCAGTCTTTAACCACGCCGTCTAGACGCATATGAACTCTCGATATGCTCTGTTCTACCAAAATAAATTATTCGTATAAATGATAAAAGGCAGAAATGAGCATTGCGGACAAGAAACTAAACTATTATGCTTGGTAGCAGGCTTATATATATATATAGCGTCGATAAATAATACTCATGTTCTAATGACATTATTGGACTGTGTCGGTAAGTCAGGGACAATGTCCCTGAACCGATCCAAAATTCCGTGTCCAATGACGCTATAAGTCTCTTATCCAACATCACAGCAATGTAGTCCGAAATAACAATCACTGGAAGATAATGCCGGAAGATATGTATGGCAGCTTCCGATGTTACGAAAGGGAAAACTCGAAATCTTTCGAATCCCTTTCGCCATCCTGTCGGACCCTATAAAGCGTTCGGTCGTCCGTACCTGATGCAACCGCGGACCGCACCGACCCAGCGCCGTCAGATAATTCCTGATTCGACCAAGAAACTGTCGATTGCTGGGATGCTGCGAAACAACTGTGCTAACTCGGATAGCCCGTCCGTCACTGAGGCCTGTGGAGAAGCGGTCCTACGATGCATTGCCGCTGGAAGCTCCGTGATCGTTACCCCGTGCATACTACTAATATGCGAGCGAACGGAGTGTATAGGCCTCGTGTCCCTTGGCTACCGGATGGCGTGACCTGTTCGCCGTGGAATCACTGAATGACGAAACTGATCGGATACTCGAGGTCACGTAGCCAATGTGCAGTCGTGTGCACTGCTGTGAGGATGAGGAAGCATTATCGACAGTCTCTCGGACTGTCAATATAACGGAGCGTCCCGAGCGACGGACATATGCTCCGAATGTAAAATATCTGAACCACAACATGTGGTCCCCTATGTTGTTGGACGAGAGAGGGACCTCTCTCGCTCACAGCCCGGACGGACCTGGACAAGCCAGGAACCGGACTAACAGGCTTCCTCCGATCTGTCCTCAATCTGCCGTCACTGGGTGAGTACTAAAGTAATTATAGTGCTCGCATCACCCAAATCTCCTTCCTAGACCGCAACGGACGAACCCGGCAGCCGAACCATTCGATGAATGTACGCTACACCGGGTGAGCTAGCGAATGTCACTCCGTCGATCCTACAAGGGACCTCTTAGGCGAAAGACATATTCCATGAGCACTTATTGCCGCTAGCTCTTCATTAACTATGACGACAGAGGCACACTTTTGAAAGACATCTCCGTAACTTTGCGAACAAGAAACCAGAAATGCTTGGTAATAGCAAGCATATAATAATAAATATATAGCGTCGTTCAATAATTCGAAAGTTTGTGTGACATTATTGGACTATGTCGGAACTGAGGGACGAAGTCCCTGAACCGAACCAAAAATTTCTAAGTCCACCGACGCTATCAGTTTCTTATCCGGCATCGCAGCATTCTGGTCCGACGAAAGAACCTGTAGAAGATCAAGTCAGATGACATACAGAACAGCATATGTTGTTCCGAAAGGGAAAGCTCGAAATCCTCCGAATCCCTTTCGGTATCCCGTCGGACCGGATGAAATTTTCAGACGTCCGTACCCGCTTCCGCGGAGCGTCCCAACCCAGCATCGTCGGATAAAACATTATGCGACAGATTCAGTTGTTGCTGGGATGCTGCGATAAGCTGTGCTATTTAGGATAGCACATCCGTCCCCGAGGCCTGTGCAGTAGCGGTCTTACGATGCATTGCCGCCGGAAGCTCCGTGTACGTTGACTCCCGCACACTTTCCTATGCGAACGTCCAGAGTCTGCAGGCCTCGTGTCCCTGGCTACCGGATGGTGTGACCCGGTCGCCGATGATTCTCTGACTGGCGAAGCTGACTGGATATCCAAGGTCACGTAGCCAAGAGCGGTCGTGTGCGCTACCATGAGAATGAGGAAGCCTTATTGACAGTCTCTCCGGACTGACTCAGAGACCAGCCTAGAGGGGAATTTTAGGGAGACTTCAAGTCTCCCTCCAGAAAAAATAGGGAGACTGCAGAGTCATGTAGGGAGACTTCATAGGCAAGTGAGGAAAATTAAGAATATTCATGTACCACTCCTGCCGCCCCTTCATATTTTCAATTTGTGGTCCTCCATTAACATCCAAATAATCCAGGTCCAGTTATCTATGATGCATCTGTGCCAGGTTAAAAAATCACTAAGTAATTATTGACTAAAAATCCCCTCACTGCTACCCTCTCCTTTATGACCCCTCCCCTCTTCTTCCTGCTAATCCCCCAGCACCCTCCTGTGGTTGCCTTTCACCAAAGTCTACTAAGCTAATAATTTCCTAAGTCTGAAAGTGTGAACAGGACCAGATGTAAGAAGGTTGCTTGGGAGGTACTTTGTTAGTTAATAAACAAAATACATTCTGGGGTCGAGAATTTTGTAAAAGAAATGTCATTCCGCATCATTTTTATGGCATTTCGGTGTCATTCCGCATCATTTCGTGTCATTCCGGTGTTTAGGAGGACCCTTTTTCAAGATCGTCCACATGCACACTTGTGTCCTGTACAAAGCTTTTCTTGTCATCACTAAAGCCTTTTTTCATGTGTTTCAATTCCATTTGTGTTTTTCTGGGAATAGACAGCCCAACAGTTAATAGTTGTCAGCAAAACGAAATGAAAATACTGTGTTATAAAATACGTCCGTTGTGTATACATTTTCGGCATCCTAAGCGACGTAACCTACTTTCAAACTGGGTTATTTTGTTGAGTCGCGTGAGTCACCTATTTTTGTTTCGACACTTGAAGCTCCGACGGAAACGCAACAAAATAGAAATAAAAAAATCCGCCAAAAGCGACAATGGACAATTGATTGTCGTGTGATTTCAAATAAATGGACGTTTATTTGTCGAATTAAAATGCCAATTTATCACACTCGAGCACATTCGATTTTTGAAAATAATCGTTTTCATGTAAACCTCGCATCACTCAGTTCAGCCTTCCCTCATTTTGGCCAATTTTTAGAGGGCGACTTGTAATCGCCCCAACCATTTTTCTAGGCGACTTTGGGCTTAGAAGGGCGACATAATCGCCCTAGTCGCCCTCACGGCTGGTCCCTGGACTGACTATATGTCGGAGCGTCCCGAGCGGCGGACGTATGCTCCGAATGCGAAACATTTTATACCACAACATCTGGGGCCAGATGTTGTTGTACGAGAGAGGGGCCTCTCTCGCTCGCCGTCCGGATGGACCAGAACGAGCTATGAACCGCACTAAAAGGCTTCCTCCGTTCTCCCTCTAATCCGCCATCACTGGGTGTGCATTTGGTTGATTTATAGTGCTCGCATCACCCCAAAACTCCTTCTAGACCACAACGGACGAACCCGGCTGCCGAACCATTTGATGAATGGACGCTACACCGGGCGAGCTAGCGGACGTCAAAGGCCGTCGAACCTACTAGGGTCCTCTTAGGCAATTGGCGTATTTACATGAGCACTTTCCCGCTAGCCCTTCATTAATTGTGACGACGGAGGCACACTGTTGGAAGACATCACAGATACATCACCCTAATCTTGATCGTCTGAAATAGAAATTGATAAAGTAGAGTGACCCTGCGGGGAAAGGACCGGAATGTCCAATTCCCCACTAACATACCGTGACATACGCTTCCCATGTTGTCATCGAAATCATCAGATACAGAACAGGAGTTAATGCGAGTACACTGACCACATATAGAATGATTATAAAAGTCAGAGGAAGACTTCCTCTTATTACAATTGATCAAAATCCTTTCAATGTGAAAAGAAAACAAAGTCCTGGTACTCGCACCAACCCCTGACAATCAAAATACATAATAATAATATGATCCATTAACATAGAAAAAATAATTGAAATCAAAATATTATAACAGCCCAAGTTTCTGAAAAGTAACGTTGAGCCCCAATGGATCCCAAGCCTAAGTGTGGACAAAAAATTTAAAAATATTTTAAACAATTTATGCAACACTTACGAACAATAATAATGTATCTAGTTATGATTAAATTAACATCAAAATATACCAAAAATACACTATCTGATGCAAAACAGAGACTTCCAGGGAAGAAACTGCAGAACATCAGATGGTAGATGCAGAACACAACGCCTAACCACCCATAGGTGAAGACGTAAACATGGGGAAAACAACAGAATTCATTCTGTTATTCAGCTAAAACTCCCAAGAAATTTTAGTAATAATAATTACAGAAACTATGCCAAAAGCATGGGAGAATAGCAAGAGGGGACTTAAAGGAAAGGGAGAGAGGAAAACACTGAAAAATCAGTGTAACTAAATAACAAGAATGACAACAAAATGGCTGCTGCCTCGAAAATAGGTAACTTAACATAATTTCATTAAAAAATTTTAAGTTACAGCCCTGATAATATTCTGTCACACATTTTTCCTCTCCTCCTTCTCTATTCTCCTTCGAATCACCATTTCACTAATATTTATGTGTCTGGCATCATTTAAACTGAGATTTACAAGCACAAAGATCAGTCAGATGTTAACTGATGAAGGGCCAAACTTAGAATGATTAATGGCGCCAATTTCGGAACGTCCTTGACACTGCGCATGTGCAGTAGAGGTGAAGTGTGGAGGGCCATTCACGACATGTTTTCTTTGGTTTTAGATGCAAATTTTGGGGATTGGGGGGCAAAATTTGTGTTTGGCCCTATATTTTAAGAGTTAGCACCAGCTATGTCTGGGTCATTGGTACAGTATAAAAATATTCTGTTATACACTCTAAACTCCCAAGAAATTTAATAAAAAATTTCGATAAAAATAATCCAAAAAACTTGGGAGTTTAACAGTAGTGCTTCAAGGAAGGATAGGAACACTTAACAAACAGTGGATAAATAATTAGCAAGAATGATGACGTCAGGCACATATCCTAAAATTGGGAAACATGAAATAATTTTGATAAAAACAAGAGCTGGACTTTTGTCCGGTGCATACCCCCACACGGTGAACCACCTAGTGTGGGCATACCTATGACCAACAAATATTATTTATGAATATTCTTGTATGGACTGACGGACAGATGCGCAGATGGACATACGCAATCCAGTATAATCCCTCCCCTCTCCCCCCATTTTCTCCGAAAGTTTCAACAATTTCAAAGTCAAAAGGTATGGTAAATTGTTTGGTGTTTGGAAGTTTTATGCAATGAGGCAGAAGCCTTTGTCATAGGCAAACTGCATGCCATATTTTATTGAAATATGATAACTCCAATCCAGTATACCACCCCCCCCCCCCCCATTTTCTTCTAAAGTTTTCAACAATTTCCAACAATTTCTAAGTAAAAAGGTGTGGTAAATTGTTTGGTATTTGGAAGTTTTATGCAATGAGGCAGATGCATTTGTCATAGGCAAACTCCTTGCCATATTTCAATGAAATCTGATAACCCATACCTGAGATACAGGCTGAACAGACAAATAATGTCTATTTCCTCAAATTCTAAGTCAAAAAAGGGGGATAACTCTAAAAAGGGAGAATGTGAGGAATATGGTTGAATCCTTTTTTTAAAGCCTATACCATAAGCAGTGTTCATGGCAAATTTCATTGCAATAGAACATTCAATACCTGAGATACAGGCTGAACAGACAAAATTTGGCTCGGACAGATACAATTTCTAAGTGAACAAGTAAAAAAAAAAAAAAAAAATAACTAGTGTGGCCATACCAATGACCAACAAATATTATAGAAAATAATAATTTACTTAAAGTTATGAATAATCTCGGCCGGACTCACACACGGACGCACAGATGGATGGATGGACGCACGGATGCCTGTAATCCAGTATAGCCCCATTTTCTGCGAGAGTGGGGGTATAATTATAAAGTTACAGCCCTGAACATTCCAAAACACCTTAGTTCCTTTCCATCATCCATTTATGTCCTTAGATCCACCAATTTTACCATTGATTTGTGTCTGGCATCCACAAAATTGAGATTTTAAAGCACAGAAGTCAGTTGAATGTTGCTGACTTTAGGGCCAAACAAAGAATGATAGTTTGCGCCAATTTCGGTTCCTTCCTGAATACTGTGCATGCGCAGATCTAAAAAGTATGGAGGACCATACAGGACATCAATTTTTGGTTTTGCATGCAAATTTGGGGGATTGGGGGGCAAAATTTATGTTTGGCCCTGGATTAATTCTTGAGTTAGCACCAGCTAGTCTGGGCCATTGGTTGTTGTATAAAAATATATCGACATCAGTTTGGATATCCCCTACTTTTTTTGAATAGTATACAATGACATCACACTCACATCATTCAATACCAAAGTGTGATTACAGGACCCTAGCTAAAATGACACCTCACCCACATCATTCAATACCAAAGTGTGATTACAGGACCCTAGCTAAAATGACACCTCACCCACATCAGCCAATACCAAAGTGTGATTATAGGATCCTATCTACAATGACATCTCACCCACATCATTCAACACTAAAGTGTGATTACAGGACCCTACCTACAATGACATCTAGCCCACATCATACCATACCAAAGTGTGATTACAGGACCCTACCTACAATGACATCTAGCCCACATCATACCATACCAAAGTGTGATTACAGGACCCTATCTACAATGACATCTAGCCCACATCATACCATACCAAAGTGTGATTACAGGACCCTATCTACAATGACATCTAGTCCACATCATACCATACCAAAGTGTGATTACAGGACCCTACCTACAATGACATCTAGCCCACATCATACCATACCAAAGTGTGATTACAGGACCCTACCTACAATGACATCTAGCCCACATCATACCATACCAAAGTGTGATTACAGGACCCTATCTACAATGACATCTAGCCCACATCATACCATACCAAAGTGTGATTACAGGACCCTATCTACAATGACATCTAGTCCACATCATACCATATCAAAGTGTGATTACAGGACCCTATCTACAATGACATCTAGCCCACATCATACCATATCAAAGTGTGATTACAGGACCCTACCTACAATGACATCTAGCCCACATCATACCATACCAAAGTGTGATTACAGGACCCTATCTACAATGACATCTAGCCCACATCATACCATACCAAAGTGTGATTACAGGACCCTATCTACAATGACATCTAGTCCACATCATACCATATCAAAGTGTGATTACAGGACCCTATCTACAATGACATCTAGCCCACATCATACCATATCAAAGTGTGATTACAGGACCCTATCTACAAGGACATCTAGTCCACATCATACCATATCAAAGTGTGATTACAAGACCCTACCTACAATGACATCTAGCCCACATCATACCATACCAAAGTGTGATTACAGGACCCTATCTACAATGACATCTAGTCCACATCATACCATATCAAAGTGTGATTACAGGACCCTATCTACAATGACATCTAGCCCACATCATACCATATCAAAGTGTGATTACAGGACCCTATCTACAAGGATATCTAGTCCACATCATACCATATCAAAGTGTGATTACAGGACCCTACCTACAATGACATCTAGCCCACATCATACCATACCAAAGTGTGATTACAGGACCCTATCTACAATGACATCTAGTCCACATCATACCATATCAAAGTGTGATTACAGGACCATACCTACAATGACATCTAGTCCACATCATACCATATCAAAGTGTGATTACAGGACCCTATCTACAATGACATCTAGCCCACATCATACCATACCAAAGTGTGATTACAGGACCCTATCTACAATGACATCTAGCCCACATCATACCATACCAAAGTGTGATTACAGGACCCTACCTACAATGACATCTAGCCCACATCATACCATATCAAAGTGTGATTACAGGACCCTATCTACAATGACATCTAGCCCACATCATACCATACCAAAGTGTGATTACAGGACCCTACCTACAATGACATCTAGCCCACATCATACCATACCAAAGTGTGATTACAGGACCCTACCTACAATGACATCTAGCCCACATCATACCATATCAAAGTGTGATTACAGGACCCTACCTACAATGACATCTAGCCCACATCATACCATACCAAAGTGTGATTACAGGACCCTACCTACAATGACATCTAGCCCACATCATACCATATCAAAGTGTGATTACAGGACCCTACCTACAATGACATCTAGCCCACATTATACCATACCAAAGTGTGATTACAGGACCCTACCTACAATGACATCTAGCCCACATCATACCATATCAAAGTGTGATTACAGGACCCTACCTACAATGACATCTAGCCCACATCATACCATATCAAAGTGTGATTACAGGACCCTACCTACAATGACATCTCACCCACATCATTCAACACTAAAGTGTGATTACAGGACCCTATCTACAATGACATCTAGCCCACATCATACCATACCAGTGTGATTACAGAACCCTATCTACAAGGACACCTAGCCCACATCATCCCATACCAAAGTGTGATTACAGGACCCTACCTACAATGACATCTAGCCCACATCATACCATACCAAAGTGTGATTACAGGACCCTACCTACAATGACATCTAGCCCACATCATACCATACCAAAGTGTGATTACAAGACCCTACCTACAATGACATCTAGCCCACATCATACCATATCAAAGTGTGATTACAGGACCCTACCTACAATGACATCTAGCCCACATCATACCATACCAAAGTGTGATTACAAGACCCTACCTACAATGACATCTAGCCCACATCATACCATACCAAAGTGTGATTACAGAACCCTATCTACAAGGACACCTAGCCCACATCATCCCATACCAAAGTGTGATTACAGGACCCTACCTACAATGACATCTAGCCCACATCATTCAACACCAAAGTGTGGTTACAGGATCCTATCTACAATGACATCTCACCCACATCATTCAACACTAAAGTGTGATTACAGGACCCTACCTACAATGACATCTAGCCCACATCATACCATATCAAAGTGTGATTACAGGACCCTACCTACAATGACATCTAGCCCACATCATACCATATCAAAGTGTGATTACAGGACCCTACCTACAATGACATCTAGCCCACATCATACCATACCAAAGTGTGATTACAGGACCCTACCTACAATGACATCTAGCCCACATCATACCATATCAAAGTGTGATTACAGGACCCTACCTACAATGACATCTAGCCCACATTATACCATACCAAAGTGTGATTACAGGACCCTACCTACAATGACATCTAGCCCACATCATACCATATCAAAGTGTGATTACAGGACCCTACCTACAATGACATCTAGCCCACATCATACCATATCAAAGTGTGATTACAGGACCCTACCTACAATGACATCTCACCCACATCATTCAACACTAAAGTGTGATTACAGGACCCTATCTACAATGACATCTAGCCCACATCATACCATACCAGTGTGATTACAGAACCCTATCTACAAGGACACCTAGCCCACATCATCCCATACCAAAGTGTGATTACAGGACCCTACCTACAATGACATCTAGCCCACATCATACCATACCAAAGTGTGATTACAGGACCCTACCTACAATGACATCTAGCCCACATCATACCATACCAAAGTGTGATTACAAGACCCTACCTACAATGACATCTAGCCCACATCATACCATATCAAAGTGTGATTACAGGACCCTACCTACAATGACATCTAGCCCACATCATACCATACCAAAGTGTGATTACAAGACCCTACCTACAATGACATCTAGCCCACATCATACCATACCAAAGTGTGATTACAGAACCCTATCTACAAGGACACCTAGCCCACATCATCCCATACCAAAGTGTGATTACAGGACCCTACCTACAATGACATCTAGCCCACATCATTCAACACCAAAGTGTGGTTACAGGATCCTATCTACAATGACATCTCACCCACATCATTCAACACTAAAGTGTGATTACAGGACCCTACCTACAATGACATCTAGCCCACATCATACCATATCAAAGTGTGATTACAGGACCCTACCTACAATGACATCTAGCCCACATCATACCATACCAAAGTGTGATTACAGGACCCTACCTACAATGACATCTAGCCCACATCATACCATATCAAAGTGTGATTACAGGACCCTACCTACAATGACATCTAGCCCACATCATACCACACCAAAGTGTGATTACAGGACCCTACCTACAATGACATCTAGCCCACATCATACCATATCAAAGTGTGATTACAGGACCCTACCTACAATGACATCTAGCCCACATCATACCATATCAAAGTGTGATTACAGGACCCTACCTACAATGACATCTAGCCCACATCATACCATACCAAAGTGTGATTACAGGACCATACCTACAATGACAACTAGCCCACATCATACCATACCAGTGTGATTACAGAACCCTATCTACAAGGACACCTAGCCCACATCATCCCATACTAAAGTGTGATTACAGGACCCTACCTACAATGACATCTAGCCCACATCATACCATACCAAAGTGTGATTACAAGACCCTATCTACAATGACATCTAGCCCACATCATACCATACCAAAGTGTGATTACAGGACCCTACCTACAATGACATCTAGCCCACATCATACCATATCAAAGTGTGATTACAGGATCCTATCTACAATGACATCTAGCCCACATCATTCAACACTAAAGTGTGATTACAGGATCCTATCTACAATGACATCTAGCCCACATCATACCATATCAAAGTGTGATTACAGGACCCTACCTACAATGACATCTAGCCCACATCATACCATATCAAAGTGTGATTACAGGATCCTATCTACAATGACATCTAGCCCACATCATACCATACCAAAGTGTGATTACAGGACCCTACCTACAATGACATCTAGCCCACATCATACCATATCAAAGTGTGATTACAGGACCCTACCTACAAGGACACCTAGCCCACATCATACCATACCAAAGTGTGATTACAGAACCCTATCTACAATGACATCTAGCCCACATCATACCATACCAAAGTGTGATTACAGAACCCTATCTACAAGGACACCTAGCCCACATCATCCCATACCAAAGTGTGATTACAGGACCCTACCTACAATGACATCTAGCCCACATCATTCAACACCAAAGTGTGGTTACAGGATCCTATCTACAATGACATCTCACCCACATCATTCAACACTAAAGTGTGATTACAGGACCCTACCTACAATGACATCTAGCCCACATCATACCATATCAAAGTGTGATTACAGGACCCTACCTACAATGACATCTAGCCCACATCATACCATATCAAAGTGTGATTACAGGACCCTACCTACAATGACATCTAGCCCACATCATACCATATCAAAGTGTGATTACAGGACCCTACCTACAATGACATCTAGCCCACATCATACCATATCAAAGTGTGATTACAGGACCCTACCTACAATGACATCTAGCCCACATCATCCCATACCAAAGTGTGATTACAGAACCCTATCTACAAGGACATCTAGCCCACACCATTGAACACCAAAGTGTGATTACAGGACCCTGGCTACGACATCTCACCCACGTCATTCAATATCAGTGTGATTACAGGACCCTAGCTAGTGACATCTCACCCACATCATACCATACCAAAGTGTGATTACAGAACCCTATCTACAAGGACATCTAGCCCAATTCATCCATACCAAAGTGTGATTACAGGGCCCTATCAGCAATGACATCTCACACAAGTCATTCAGTATCAGTGTGATTACAGGATCCTACTAACAGTGACATCTCACCCACATCATACCATACGAAAGTGTGATTACATGACCCTATCTACAGTGACATCTCACCCACATCATTCAATACAAAAGTGTGAGTACAGGACCCTACCTAGTGATATCTCACCAAAATCATTCAATACCAAAGTGTGATTATAGAACCCTGGCTACGATATCCCACTCACATTGTTCCAACCAATGTGTGATTACAGGACCCTGTCTACAATTACATCTCACCCATGTCATTCCATACCAAAGTGTGATTACAGGACCCTAGCTACAATAACGTCACCCACGTTATTCCATACCAAGGTGATTACAGGATCCTATCTACAATGATATCTCACCCACATCATTCAATACAAAAGAGTGATTGAATTAACCCTTTACCCAACGAATCGGCTGCACCCGCCCACGTAATATGCAAATTCAGCAGTTGAAAAGATATTATTTTTCAAAAAATTTCAACAAAACCATATCATGTGTCCCCTCATTGGAACGAGCTTGTCGAGCTCGTTCTAACGAGGGGTCACATGAAATGGTTTTGTTGAAATTTTTTGAAAAATTTCAAAAAATGATATCTAAAATAATAAATTTTGATATCATCTGTGCTGGGTAAACGGTTAACTTTATGCCTGAATTAAAAATGTGCAGACTAAAATTTCTTACTTTTTGCTACAAGATCACTGACACATTTTCTTATATGTGCTATCCATTCTGATTTCTCTGTTGTTGTAGCTGCATAGACAACAAATGATTTACTAGGGCTGATAATTTTCCATCCATTTTTTAAACCTAAAAGAAGACAACAAAGATATCACACCTATGAGCTGACATTTTTTGCACTGTACATTTTCCACTCACATCATGTATGAAATTGTATTGTGAATTACAGGCTGACTGGACAGGCCTTTAAATTCTTCCCAACTAACGACGGTAAACGCTGTGCCCAAATAAGATAATTGCACCCAAATTATGCGGAGTTCGAAACTTTTTTCCAAACTTTTGCAGTGTTTTGGCAAAATATAGTTTGGCCAGGTTTCCCTGATGCTTGTAATATAGCTTAGAGCTTACCTTCAAATCGAACAATGCAACAGATAAATAACATTTTTAAAAAAATCACCGAGTTCACCACAGAAAAGCAATTGTCATTGACAGTGTCGTATACGACACTGTCGACGGCGATTGCTTTTCTGTGGTGAATTCTATATGATCATGCACTTAAAGCTTGAGATCAATTATATTCATGTTTGTGGCATTTTTCAGTGAACGCCATGCGTAATTTAGCTTACATTCAAATAGGCCTTTGGCTTGACACTGGGAAACTAAGAAGCCTTCTCGAGTAAGTTGAGTAAACTTACGTCAAAGGGTGATGGGAACCAGTGATAATGGTGAAGACCTATAACAAATGGTTGTAAACTATCATTTTAAGACGGTGACGTCAAACCTAAATCAGACGCCAAGAAGAAGGAAATACCAGTGCTTTTTCTCCTACCATACAGGCCACATCCATATCTGCTGTTGTGTCCAAATTACACTGATCTGAAGGTCTGCGATTGGAACACTAGCTTCCAGTTTTTTCCATGATAAGCAATTCAATTTATTTCCTAACATCTCTATGGTAACCCGTTTTAATATTACAATATAAACTATGCACCAATTCATAGCTTCACAGGAACATCCATGGATTGTAGATTTGATTTTGTGATACGGATATGCACATTCAATGATACACATTTTGGGCCATGCAAAACTGCACAAGCAAATTACAAATAATACACTGTATTAACTGATTGAGTGCTAGAAGCAACTATCATGGCTCTACAGAAAAGTGCTGAAAGTCACTATAGTGGCTTTGAACTAAATGACTCAGCTTGTTGTTTGCTCAGCAGTAGGAAAATGGAAGTGTCAATGATGCTGTAGCTTAACTTGACTCGTTTGTTGTGTTTGATGAAAAGGATGAAAAGGTTCAACGTTTATAAAAGGATTATGAAATAAGACAAGAATTGTGATAATTGGGAATATGTTAATTTCTGTTCCCTGTATGCTGTTTTCAATAAAAATAATATGAGGTGTAGACTGTACTAAAGAATTGAGGGGTGGGTTAACGTGGCCTCACAGTTAATGTTTGTCAACCACAGTAACCAAGTTAAAGTGTGATTATTCCAAAACGAGTCATCCTACCAAGTTACAATGAAATCCCTCCATATTAAATATGACCTGTAGACTGTGCTAAAAGTTTTGGGGTTTCGGGCTTGAGCAGCCATCACGGTTGACAGATCATGACCAAAAGGAGGCATTCTCATCTAGATATTATACAGAGTCATCCTTCCAAGTTACCATGAAATCCCTTCATAAATACGACCTGTAGACTGTGCTAAATGTTTTTGGGTTTGGGCTCGGTCAGCCATCATGGTTAACCGATCGCGGCCAAAAGGGGATGTCCTCATCTAGACATTATACTGAGTCATCCTACCAAGTTACAATGAAATCCCTTCATAAATACGACCTGTAGACTGTGCTAAAGGTTTTTGGGCTTCGGGCCCATGTAGCTGTCACAGTAGCCGCGTGGCGACCAAAAAGGGACGTTCTCATCTAGACATTATATGGAGTCATCCTAGCAAGTTACAATGAAATCCCTCCATAAATATGACCTGTAGACTGTGCTAAAGGTTTTCGAGGTTTGGGCTCGTGCAGTCATCACGGTTGACAGATCGTGACCAAATGGGGAAATTCTCATCTAGACATCATACGGAGTCATCCTACCAAGTTACAATGAAATCCCTCCATATTCAATATGATCTGTAGACTGTGCAAAAAGTTTTTGGGTTTCGGGCTCGTGCAGCCATCATGGTTGACCGATCGCAGCCAAAAGGGAACGTTCCCATCTAGACATGACCTCAAACCTGCATATGAAATTTCGTGATGATCGGACAAGAACTACGAGGTATAGCCTGTGTTAAAAGAAAATGTGAACAGTCTCACAGACTTCCGCACGCATGCTGCCAATAGCTTATCTTGACTTTGTTTTCAGCAGCAAGTATTTCCCATAATGCAGTTTGATATTTAACCAAATATACCTTGTTTGACAGAGCTTAGTGAGCTCTGTCAAACAAGATATAATTGGTTAAATTTATAGTTAAATAAGAGAAAGACAGAGTGATTGGAGAAAATTCTGTTGCACTATCAGTGTGCTAGAGGTTAAATTCAGATTTGCTAGTACATACATGCATTGATTTGAATACTCCTCATGAAGAGAACTGAAAATATTTTACACAGAGTTGTTTATAAGTATTTCTTTTTTATTAGTTGTTTTTTTAGGAAAGTGTATTTATATATTTAGTTTGTGTGTGTGAAATAAGGAAATTTAAGTGAAAGGTTTTCCCGAGTTTGCTGCATTTATTTATGTTAGTTGCCTTTTTTCGTGTGTTTGGTGTTTTGCTGATTTTGGTCATTAGGTCCTATAATATTTATAAACATGAACGGTAAGTGCTTGATGGCTGTCCAGACAGAGTCAGAGATACGTATGGTTATTAAAGGGGTCAGGGAGAGGTGAGTCGAGGGGTGCAGGTTGGGGAGATTGAGGATACAGAGGCATGCAGACAGTGTGATATGAGGTATGGTTAGTGGGGTGTGTGCAAACTGCAGGGATATTTTACAGTTGTTGGAGAAGTGTGTTGGATTCAAGAGGGAAATTGCGAAGCTGAATGGGAGGTTGGGGAGAGCTGGTGTATCTGGAGTGACACCAATGAAGGTTACCTATGATGGTGAGGTGGAAGGTGGATGGAAGGTCATTGTGGACTCAAGGAGGAAACTGAGAGGGAGGTAATGTGAGGGAAGAATGCTTGATGTGGGGGTGTAACTGATGAGGGGAGATCTAGCTGGAAAATTTGGAAGGTGGCATCAGGACAGGGCTGCGTAGAGTCCAGCCAGAGTCGGTGTAAGGCTGCCAAGGTTGTTAGGCGGTGTTTAGAGAACAGGTTTAGTGTTTTAGATTCCGATACCCCTGGGGATGAGAGTAAGGGGGACATTGAGGTGGGAGAGGTGGTTGCTAATGTTGATAGGCCAGATGGGGTAAGGAGGGCGGTGAAGAGAAAGAGGGAGCCAATAGCATGCAAAATGAGGCAAGTTGTAGATGATATGATGGCTGCCCGAGCCCAAAACCCAAAAAACTTTAGCACAGTCTACAGGTCATATTTATGGAGGGATTTCATTGTAACTTGGTAGGTTGACTTCATATAATGTCTAGATGAGAACATCCCCTTTTGGACGTGGTTGGGCAACTGTGACAGCTACAGGGTCTGAAAACCTTTAGCACAGTCTACAGGTCATATTTAGCTAAAGGTTTTCCGGTTTTGGGATCAGGCAGTCGTCAAGGTTGACAGATCGCGACCAAATGGGGAAGTTCTCATCTAGACATTATACAGAGGCATCCTACCAAGTTACAATGAAATCCCTTCATAAATACGACCTGTCGACTGTGCTAATGGTTTTCAGGTTTTGGGCTCGGGCAGCCATACCGGTTGACCGATCGCAACCAAAAGGGGACGTTCTCATCTAGACATGACCCCAAACCTGCATATGAAATTTCGTGACGATCAGACAAGAACCACGTGGTGTAGCCTGAGCTAAAGGAAAGTGTGAACAGACTCACAGACAAACAGACTTCCGCATGAGTGATGGCAATAGCTTATCTTGACTTTGTCAAGTTAAGCTAAAAAGGGGGAGAGGAACTCTGGGGAAGCCTAAATGCCCTATTCAATTTAGCCATAGAAAAACAAGAGGTCCCTAAAGAGCGGAGAGAAAGTCCCTAAAGAGCAGAGAGAAAGCAAACTGACATTTATTCACAAAAAGGGAGAAAAGGACGTTTTGGATAATTAACGAGGGAGCGCTGTCAGTAGCAACATTGGAAAAGTTTTCTGTAAAGTCTTGTATGGGAGATTAGAGGAGGTGATTGGGGAGAAGGGTTTTTGGGAGAGATTCAAATGGCTTCAGGAAGGGAAGGAGAGTAACTGACCATCTTTTCACTCTATCCCAAATGATAGAATCTGCGAAAGCAAAAAAGAAAAAGATGTTTATGGCCTTTTTGGATGTTAAAAAGGCATACAATAGAGTATGGAGGGAGGGTATGTGGTGAAAGCTTGAGGCTCTGGGCTTGGGAGGAGAGTTTGTTGGAATTCTGAAAGCATTATATAATGATGTACAGAGTGAACTTAGCCTGGTAACACAATAACAAAATGTGTGCCTATGGAGATAGGCCTAAAACAGGGGTGTATCCTTTCGCCAATTCTTTTTGCATTGTACATCAAAGGTTTAGGAGATGAACTCCTGCATAGCGATGAAGGGGTAGCAGTTGGGGACTTGAAGATCCCAGGGCTATTTTTTGTAGATGATATGGTGCTAGTGTCAGAAAGCAAAGAGGGGCTAGTGAAAATGCTGGGAATTGTTAGGCAATAGGAGCAAATGGAGACTTGAACTTGATGAAAGCAAGAGCAAAGTTATACCTGTGGCCCACAAAGTGGACCCCACTCAAAAGTGGAGAGTGGGGGAGTTCTGTATTCCAGAAGGTAGCAGCAAACTTCTTAGTGTAGGAGAGACAGGTGACTACGAGTATCTGGGGGGTAAATATAAACATCACAGGAAGAGGCATCTACCAAAACCACACAAATAAATTGATTCTGAAGGGAGAACGAATCCTTAACCAAATGAAACTTATAGGAAACTTATAGTTTCAATGAGTGCATCCGAGAAATTTGAAAAAGACAAGTGTCGCTGATTTCTTCTGAGGTGCAGTTCGTAGAATTAAGTATTTAGATGCAACTATTTGATGAATAATTAAATAATTGAGTATTCTGTGTGTTCTGTACTGGCCTCGTATATACTTGGTTAACTAGCATTTCCTTTATGGGGTCTCTCGGTGGCCGAGTGGTGTGCATGGTTCAGTATAGTTTTGCTAGGCAGTTGGTGCCGAAGGAAACTCTCTCGGCGTGGGTTCGAACCCCCGCCATGCCACTGTAAACAAAACCAGCGTCCTTTCTTAATTCTATGGCATCCCAGAAATTTGAAAAAGACAAGTGTCACTGATTTCTTCTGAGGTGTAGTTTGTAAAATTAAGTACTTAGATGCAACTATCTGATGAATAATTAAATAATTGAGTATTCCGTGTGTTCTGTTCTGGCCTCGTATATACTTGGTTAACTAGCATTCCCTTTATGGGGTCTCTCGGTGGCCGAGTGGTGTGCGTGGTTCAGTATAGTTTTGCTAGGCGGTTGGTGCCGAAGGAAACTCACTCGGCGTGGGTTCGAACCCCCGCCATGCCAATGTAAACAAAACCAGCATCCTTTCTTAATTCTATAGCATCCAAGAAATTTGAAAAAGACAAGTGTCACTGATTTCTTCTGAGGTGCAGTTCGTAGAATTAAGTACTTAGATGCAATTATCTGATGAATAATTAAATAATTGAGTATTCCGTGTGTTCTGTACTGGCCTCGTATATACTTGGTTAACTAGCATTCCCTTTATGGGGTCTGTCGGTGGCCGAGTGGTGTGCGTGGTTCAGTATAGTTTCGCTAGGCGGTTGGTGCCGAAGGAAACTCACTCGGCATGGGTTCGAACCCCCGCCCTGCCAATGTAAACAAAACCAGCATCCTTTCTTAATTCTATGGCATCCAAGAAATTTGAAAAAGACAAGTGTCACCGATTTCTTCTGAGGTGCAGTTCGTAGAATTAAGTACTTAGATGCAACTATCTGATGAATAATTAAATAATTGAGTATTCCGTGTGTTCTGTACTGGCCTCGTATATACTTGGTTAACTAGCATTCCCTTTATGGGGTCTCTCGGTGGCCGAGTGGTGTGCGTGGTTCAGTATAGTTTTGCTAGGCGGTTGGTGCCGAAGGAAACTCACTCGGCGTGGGTTCGAACCCCCGCCATGCCAATGTAAACAAAACCAGCATCCTTTCTTAATTCTATAGCATCCAAGAAATTTGAAAAAGACAAGTGTCACTGATTTCTTCTGAGGTGCAGTTCGTAGAATTAAGTACTTAGATGCAACTATCTGATGAATAATTAAATAATTGAGTATTCCGTGTGTTCTGTACTGGCCTCGTATATACTTGGTTAACTAGCATTCCCTTTATGGGGTCTGTCGGTGGCCGAGTGGTGTGCGTGGTTCAGTATAGTTTCGCTAGGCGGTTGGTGCCGAAGGAAACTCACTCGGCATGGGTTCGAACCCCCGCCCTGCCAATGTAAACAAAACCAGCATCCTTTCTTAATTCTATGGCATCCAAGAAATTTGAAAAAGACAAGTGTCACCGATTTCTTCTGAGGTGCAGTTCGTAGAATTAAGTACTTAGATGCAACTATCTGATGAATAATTAAATAATTGAGTATTCCGTGTGTTCTGTACTGGCCTCGTATATACTTGGTTAACTAGCATTCCCTTTATGGGGTCTCTCGGTGACCGAGTGGTGTGCGTGGTTCAGTATAGTTTCGCTAGGTGGTTGGTGCCGAAGGAAACTCACTCAGCGTGGGTTCAAACCTCCACCATGCCAATGTAAACAAAACCAGCGTCCTTTCTTAATTCTATGGCATCCGAGAAATTTGAAAAAGACAAGTGTCGCTGATTTCTTCTGAGGTGTAGTTCGTAGAATTAAATACTTAGATGCAACTATCTGATGAGTTTCAATAAGGTTTTAATTTTTTGGCCCGTGTTCGCCATATTTATTTTGGAGGCAAAATTCCACCAAAGTATAAAACCATCACAGGGTGGTGTTTTGAAGAATGTTTTAGCAATGTTTATCACTCAAGGGAAGTTACTCTGGTCTCAGACATCACAGGAACACTTGCTATATATATAACTGATGTTGATTTCCATGCCAGATCAGCTGTATTGAATCAAGTTTACACCTATAAACAAGATATTTATTGGGAAATTGGGAATTATTGGGATATAAATTAGAATAATTTAATAGTTCGTTAATAAATGATAATAGTGTGATATTCAGAAAAATGCAACTTATTTCTGGGAAATTCCAAGTAAATTAAAATTTGGGAACCGCGAGGTTGTGAAACGATCAAGGATTGATTTTGTGATAGCGCTCTGTAAAATGGAAAAAAATATAACAAGAGAATTATTTATTTTAAAAAAAAACTCTAATTATTTTTCATCTCCATTTTAGTTTTTCAATGTTGATTTGTTTTGTATGATTACTGTTACAAGTGGCTGAAGTAAGCCTAAAACGCTCACCTGGGTTAAGTTGTGAGAAGAGATGTGTTGGTAAGTGATGGGCAGCAAGAGCAATTTTTTGATTTGCCATGACAAAACCAAAGGCAATTTTGGGGGGCAGTCCATTTCTGGTGGTCCCTAGCTTTCCTAGGCAAAACAAAGCTCTGTTCTGTAAAGTCTCAAAAAAAAGTATTAACCCTAGCTCTCGATTTGAACAAACTTGAATCTGTTCCCCCTAGGGATGTTGTATACCAAATATGAAACCATTCGATTGGTGGATCTGGAGAAGATTTTTAAAGAAATTAGCTCATATTGCACTAAGTTAAAATATACATTGAGCCCAAATATTAAATCAGGGACTCGATTTGAACAAACTTGAATCTGACCCCCCTAGAGATGTTGTATACCAAATATTAAAAGAATCTGACTGGTGGATCTGAAGAAGAAGATTAACCCAGGGGCCTGATTTAAACAAACTTGAATTTGACCCCCCCCCCCCCCCCCCCCCCCCCCCCCTCCAGAGATGTTGTATACCAAACATGAAAGGATTCTGACTGGTGGATCTGAAGAACATTTTTTAAAGAAATTTCCTCATATTGCACTAATTTAAAATTCCTGCTCACATAGGAAACCCAAATATCAACCTAGGCACTTTAAATTGAACAAACTGGAATTTTAACCCCTAAGAGATGTTGTATACCAAATATGAAAGGATTCTGACCTGTGGATCTGAGGGAGAAGATTTTTAAAGACATTTCCTCATATTGCACTAAATTAAAATTTGGGCTGCAATGGAGAGCCCATATATCAATCCAGGGACCAGATTTCAACAAACTTGAATCTGACCTCCCTAGAGATGTTGAATACCAAATATGAAAGGATTCTGACAGGTGGATCTGAAGAAGAATATTTTTAAAGAAATTTCATCATATTGCACTAAGTTGAAAGTTGGGCTACAATAGAGACCCGATTTAAACAAACTTGAATCTGACCCCCCCCCCCCCCCCCCCCCCCCCCCCACTCCCACAGAGATGTTATATACCATACTTGAAAGCATTCTGACTCATGGCTCTGAAGAAGAAGATTTTTTAAGATTATTCCCCATATTGTCCTGAGTTAAAAAATTTGGGTACATGTATTGAGCCCAAATATGAACCAGGGGGCTTCATTTTAACAAACTTATAACCCCCCCCCCCCCCCCCCCCCCCCCCTGGATGCTGTATACCAAATATACTCAGCAATTTTTTGATGCCTGCAAGAGAACACCCTCATACAACCAATGGCAATTTTTTTTACCATTCAGTTCTATGGGTCCTAAGGATGCTTCATATCAAATAACAGTTCACTGTTCTGTGTGGTTTTGGATATATTGGTGTCTGAAAATATTTCTAATTTAGCTCCTGTGGTTCCCATGGAGACAGAGGAAAATTTTTTTGGCATGAATCAAGTACCCAATAATATCACAAAACCATATTTGGTTCAAATCGGACCAATGGTTCAGATAATAGAAATTTTGGGCAGGGCAAAAAATCTTGCCCCCTCCCATTACAAAGGTAAATATTGCTTCACAATCTTCGTTTGAACAAACTTGAATCTATACCTCAAAAGGAAGCTCCATACCATATATCAAGTCAATGTACCATTGGTTCATGAGAAGATTGTTTTTAAATTTTGGAGCATTTTCCCCCACCCACTCCCTATGGAGCTGGGCATGTTGAGTTGAACCAAAATGCAATGCTCCCTGAGCACCATCACTCACACAAGCTTTCACTTGAATTGCAGGCCTGAAAATAAGCTGTCTGACATTTACAGAATGAGGTTCCCACAGGGTGAATTTGATGATGCTATCCCATACAGTGGGCAAATTTATCCTCTGGGAACCTCTTTCTGTTTAGTTTTGAGACCCTGATTCAGATTGAGGTTCACAGAGGGTAAATTTAGTGATGCTACCCTGCTATGCAGGGTAGCATCACTAAATTCACCCTCTGGAGACCTCATTTTGCAGATGTCAGTCTGCTTATTTTCTGGCTTGTTGAATTGGCCCAGTGGTTTTAGAGAAGAAGCCCAGACCATGGTGTTGTCGGACGACGGACAGGGAGTGATTAGATAAGCTCAGCTTGACTTCGCCAAGGTGAGCTAAAAAAGAAAATGAACAAGAGGCCCCAGGGGGCCTGAGGGCGCTCACCTGACATGGTAGTCTAAATATCAAACCAGGGACTAGATGAAGCAGTTGTGCCCACACAATACACAGAATTTTGCTTCTATTTTCAGTTCCTGCACTTTTACGTCCCAAAATTGAGATAAACGCATAAAAAGTTAAAAAATTTATAGTAATTTATATATTTTTTATACTTACCAATGACCCAGACATAGCTGGTGCTAACTCTTAAAATATAGGGCCAAACACAAATTTTGCCCCCCAATCCCCAAAATTTGCATCTAAAACTAAAGAAAACATGTCCTGAGAGGCCCTCCACACTTCGCCCCTACTGCGCATGTGCAGTGTCAAGGACGTTCCGAAATTGGCGCCATTTATCATTCTAATAACCAGTGCCTGGTAAGCGCTATGTACTCAGCGGGGAGGCAAGAGTTCCCAACTCCTGGGAGGGCCATCCCCGTCTGGGTCATTGGTAAGTATAAAAAATATATAAATTACTATAAATTTTTTAACATTTTTATACTGTACCAATGACCCAGACATAGCTGAATAGTAAAAAGGCTGGAGGGCCAAGGACATAGAGCAAAATGGAATACGCTCAATAAAATAAAATAGAGTCATCCCCTGTAGGGAAAAGAAGTAATAGGCCTTACATGTATCTTTCTTATTTATGATAAATTAGAAAGATACAACACCTTCCAAAAATTGAGCTTCATACATCCATGTACTCTATTAATATCCAATAATCCTTATACTAATAATTTTTAAAGTAAGCCAATAATAAAGTAAGTCTAGAGAATAGAGACTCTTATACTCCTAAAAGTGTGTGAGAATTGCATAATCATGTCCGTTGACATATGCAATATTCAAAAGCTATACTTTAAAAACTAAGACTTGAATGAATTTTATAAACTTAAACTTCTCACTAAACAACCATCCCAATAACAGCTCAGAATTACTAACTCCGGAGGAGGTATCCCCTTGTTTTCATAGTAAAGACAGGTGACCCAAGGGAACACCCTCCCCCCCCCCCCCCTTTTTCTTGCCCTGGGTCAAATAGCCCAGAGCGAAGAGGGCAGCCGAACGGAGACACTGCCGAAACAGACAGCCTACCTAGCTATAGTAGCAACTGTTAAGTGAATGACATTCTGAGCAGTAGATAATAGACCTAACAATAGAGGCCTCCAGAAATGGATTCGATATTTCTGAGATAAAATTCATGAATGGATGGCTGAGCGCAATGAGCAGCCTTCAAAAATCTATAATAGCAACACTATTAATGTAAGCCCAAGAAGTAGAAGAACTCTTACTTCATGAGCCGAAATCTTAAGCACAACTGCTAAGCCAATGATATACCATAAGCAGTACGCTAGTTAATATAATCCATTAACAATAAAATGGAGCGTAACGTCCTTCTACTAGACATCAAAGACAGAAGAAGCTTACGCCCTTGTAATAAACAGATATCTGTTTATAAATACATAAACTGTACCCGGAAAGAGTAAAGGCCTATGCCCATACGAAGACGGAAGGACCTTAAAATAATAGGTTCCGGATAATAGGAGCCTAACTCTTATGCAACAATCCAAACTAAATAGTAACGGAAGTATTGATTCCGAAACTATGAAAGTGAAAATCATCCATCGATAGTGCATGAAACTCACTGACTCTACAGTAAAAGAGAAACCAACAGAATTACTGTCTAAAAGGTCAGAATTTGAAAACTACTGTTTCCAGAGGCTCAAATGATTACTTAGCTAAATAAGAACCTGAAGTTAAAATCCGTATAGGAATTTAATCTAAAGATTCTAAGTCTATTTATCAAAAAGTTACTAACTGACTTAGAAAAAGAGACAAAAGACTCAATTGTAAACTATCGTAGAGTGCATAGGTATGAGGTAACATAAACCTATAACCTAAATAACAACAGGCTGCAGTAGATCTTGTGAAACAAGTATACTAAAAAATAGCAATGAGTAGTATGGAGGGATCAACCATATGAACATAATGATCCCTACACCACGACGGAAGAGCCTCCACTTTAGTCGCATAGAATAGCGAAGAAGAGGATCTCCTATAGTAAGAAATCGCGTCCAAAGCTCGTCCAGTACAGTGCTTACAATGCAATACGGACCACACAACGGAATACATGAAGGTTGCGACCTTGCTGGTTGTGATAAAGATGACACGATTTACCCAGTGAAAAAAGATCCTCACATAGAGGAAGATTTCACGTTAAGATCCACAGTAGACAAGAGAGTAAATTACTCATGATCTCTGTGAAGATAGAGATGCTATCAACAGAAATGTATTGTGGTTGTTTATCTTAGCAATACCTGCTAAAAACAACAGCGCCGGAGGATACGCGTATCCTATCATTCCGTCCTATAGATCAATAGAGCGTTAACAGTATTAGCTCAGAGATCTGGACAAGCCAACACATACGTCTGCAATTGATTAGCCAGCTGTGTCATAAATAAAACATCATTGGGCGCTCCCATAGATAGCAAATCTGATTGAATACTTGTTTGTTGAGAGTCCATTCTGACAGCAACAAGCGACCCGTAAGAGAACGGGAGTCTGATAAAACAATCAGACGACCCAGAATATGACGGACCAAAACTGAACTTGGTGTACTATAACCAACAGACGGATTCTTTCCATTAAATTGAATAACGGAAACGAAAGAGTGCCTCCCTGGTTCCGGAGATACGCCACTACTGTCGAATTAAAGGACAGGAATTTGGGCATGCGTTTCTGAATAATGTTCATGCAATGACATAAAGCAAGCCTAAAAAACATTATTCCGCGGAAGTTAACTGATAGCTAAAAGACTGCGGAACCCAAAGACCCTGGCACTTCGAATCCGTAGGGATCAGTATATATCCCAATCTGTTTGACTGGCAACCGTCATAACAGCCACACTCGGGTCCGGCAACTGCGGCGGCACTCTCTGAGTCAACCACCGAATGTTTGCCCCAGTCTGAATCTCTTGTAACACTAGATAGACAAGAGAATGTATAAATCAAGCAATTCATGGATTGCCGGAAAGTTGCCGTCGAAGAGAAGCTCCTCCGAGAACGAAGCGACTCTGAGAGAGTTCTTAACCTACTATCCACGCGTGGATGTAGCTAGGGCTGCATCACGTCTAACCAACTCCAATCAGCCACTGAAGGGCGGAGTTATACGTGAACAAACTACTGCCCTCAAAAGAAATTACATTGAGAATAATATCCCGTAAATCTTTTCTTGAAGACGTAATGATAACGCCTCAGTAAGGCGGATTACATATAATAAAGCGTCTAAGTTAAGTCTACTATACATAATGTCGTTCCCAACATTGAAATTGGAAAAGACATAAACGGTGAAAAAGAATATATGCAGTCTTTAATCACACCGTCTAGACGCATATGAACTCTCGGTATGCCCTGCTCTGCCAAAATAAACTATATGTAAAAAAGATAAAATGGCAGAAATGAGCCACGCGGACAAGAAACTAAACTATCATGCTTAGTAGCAGGCTTGTATATATATATAAATATATAGCGTCGAAAAATAAAACACATGTTGTAATGACAATATTGGACTGCGTCGGTAAGTCAGGGACAAAGTCCCTGTACCGATCGAAAAATCCGAGTCCAATGACGCTATAAGTCTCTTATCCAAGATCGCAGCAATGAAGTCCGAAAAATAATCACTGGAAGAAATGCCAGAAGATATGAAAGGCATCTTCCGATACTACTAAAGGGAAAACTCGAAATCTTTCGAATCCCTTTCGCCATCCTGTCGGACCCTATAAAGCATTCGGTCGTCCGTAGCTTGATGCAACCGCGGACCGCACCGACCCAGCGCCGTCGGATAATTCCTGATTCGACCGAGAAACCGTCAATTGCTGGGATGCTGCGAAACAACTGTGCTAACTCGGATAGCACGTCCGTCACTGAGGCCTGAGGAGCAGCGGTCTTACGATGCATTGCCGCAGGAAGCTCCGAGATCGTTACCCCGTGCATACTTCCAATATGCGAGCGAACGGAGTGTATAGGCCTCGTGTCCCTTGGCTACCGGATGGCGCGACCTATTCGCTGTGGAATCACTGAATGCCGAAACTGATCGGATACTCGAGGTCACGTAGCCAATGTGCGGTCGTGTGCCCTGCTGTGAGGATGAGGAAGCATTAAAGACAGTCTCTCGGACTGTCAATATAACGGAGCGTCCCGAGCAACGTACATATGCTCCGAATGTAAAATATCTGAACCACAACATGCGGTCCCCTATGTTGTTGGCTTCCTCCGATCTGTCCTCAATCTGCCGTCACTGGGTGAGTACTAAAGTAATTAAAGTGCTCGCATCACCCAAATCTCCTTCCTAGACCGCAACGGACGAACCCGGCAGCCGAACCATTTGATGAATGTACGCTACACCGGGTGAGCTAGCGAATGTCACTCCGTAAGCGATAGACATATTCCATGAGCACTTATTGCCGCTAACTCTTCATTAACTATGACGACAGAGGCACACTTTTGAAAGACATCTCCATAACTCTTCGAACAAGAAACCAGAAATGCTTGGATAGCAAGCATAAAACAATAATATATATAGCGTCGTTCAATAATTCGAAAGTTTGTGTGACATTATTGGACTATGTCGGAACTGAGGGACGATGTCCCTGAACCGAACCAAAAATTTCTAAGTCCACCGACGCTATCAGTTTCTTATCCGGCATCGCAGCATATGTTGTTCCGAAAGGGAAAGCTTGAAATCCACCGAATCCCTTTCGGTATCCCGTCGGACCGGATGAAACTTTCGGACGTCCGTACCCGCTTCCGCAGAGCGTCCCGACCCAGCATCGTCGGATAAAATATATGCGACAGATTCAGTTGATGCTGGGATGCTGCGATAAACTGTGCTATTAAGGAAAGCACGTCCGTTCCCGAGGCCTGTGCAGTAGCGGACTTACGATGCATTGCCGCTGGAAGCTCCGTGTACGTTGACTCCCGCATACTTCCTATGCGAACGTCCGGAGACTGCAGGCCTCGAGTCCCCGGCTACCGACCCAGCGCTGTCGGATAATTCTCGATCCGACACCGTTTCTGTCGGCTGCTGGGATGCTGCGATAAGCTGTGCTATGTGCACAAGAGTGTCCGGCGTCGAGACCTGCGGAGGCGCAGTCTATCGCTGCTTCGCCGAGGGCAGCTCCGCATCAGATGGCTCCCGCATACTTTTCCTATGCGAACGTCCGGAGTCCATCGGTCTCGAATCCCTGGCTGCCGGATGGTGTGACCTGGTCGCCGAAGAATCCTTGATCGGCGAAGCTGGTAATATATCGGCGGTCACGCAGCCAAGGTGCGGTCGTGTGCGCTGACGAGAAGAGGAAGCCTTAGCAGTCTCAGCGGACTGCCTATACAACGGAGCGTCCCGAGCGACGGACGTATGCTCCGCTAACGACACATTTGTACCACAACATCTGGGGCCAGATGTTGTTGAACGAGAGAGGGGCCTCTCTCGCTTGCCGTCCGGATGGACCGGAACGAGCTATGAACCGGACTAAAAGGCTTCCTCCGTTCTCCCTCCGATCCGCCGTCACTGGGTGTGCATTAAGTTAATTTTATAGTGCTCGCATCACCCCAAAATTCCTTCTAGACCGCAACGGACGAACCCGGCTGCCGAACCATTCGGTGAATGGACGCTACACCGGGCGAGCTAGCGGACGTCAAAGGCCGTCGAACCTACTAGGGTTCTCTTAGGCAATTGGCGTATTACATGAGCACTTTTCCGCTAGCCCTTCATTAATTGTGACGACGGAGGCACACTGTTGGAAGACATCACAGATACATCACCCTAATCTTGATCGTCTGAAATAGAAATTGATAAAGTAGAGTGACCCTGCGGGGAAAGGACCGGAGTGTCCAAATCCCCAACAACATACCGTGACATACGCTTCCCATATTGTCATCGAAATCATACGATACAGAACCGGAGTTAATGCGAGTACACTGACCACATATAGAATGATAATAAGGTCAGAGGAAGACTTCCTCTTAAAACAATTGATCAATATCCTTTCAATGTGAAAAGAAAACAAGTCCTGGTACTCGCACTAACCCCTGGCAATCAAAATACATAATAATAATATGATCCATTAATATAGAAAAAATAATTGAAATCAAAATATTTTGAAAAAATATTTTTTCAGAACAGCCCAAGTTTCTGAAAAGTAACGTTGAGCCCCAATGGATCCCAAGCCTAAGTGTGGACAAAAATTTTAAAAATATTTTAAACAATTTATTCAACACTTACGAACAATAATAATGTATCTAGTTATGATTGAAATAACATAAAGATATTATTATTTAGAAATCCCCCCCTCACACAGAGGGCTGTTGTAAATGTAAACAAAGAGTGTAAAAACACTAAAATAAGACTCCAGGCACCCAGGCCCGAAATCAGTTACCAAAAATACACCATCTGATGCAAAACAGAGACTTCCAGGGAAGAAACTGCAGAACATCAGATGGTAGATGCAGAACACAACGCCTAACCACCCGTAGGTGAAGACGTAAACATGGGGAAAGAACAGAATTCATTCTGTTATTCAGCTAAACTCCCAAGAAATTTTAGTAATAATAATTACAGAAATTATGCCAAAAGCATGGGAGAATAGCAAGGGGGAACTTAAAGGACAGGGAGAGAGGAAAAACACTTGAAAAAACAGTGTAACTAAATAATCAGAATGACAACAAAATGGCTGCTGCCTTGAAAATAGGTAACTTAACATAATTTCATTAAAAAATTTTAAGTTACAGCCCTGATAATATTCTGTCACACATTCTTTTCCTCTCCTCCTTTTCTATCCTCCTTAGAATCACCATTTCACTAATATTTATGTGTCTGGCATCATTTAAACTGAGATTTAAAAGCACAAAGATCAGTCAGATGTTAACTGATGAAGGGCCAAACTTAGAATGATAAATGGCGCCAATTTCGGAACGTCCTTGACACTGCGCATGCGCAGTAGGGGCGAAGTGTGGAGGGCCTCTCAGGACATGTTTTCTTTAGTTTTAGATGCAAATTTTGGGGATTGGGGGGCAAAATTTGTGTTTGGCCCTATATTTTAAGAGTTAGCACCAGCTATGTCTGGGTCATTGGTACAGTATAAAAATACAGATTTTTTTATTTTTGTTCGGAAATTTTCAAAGTCCCAAACAAAATATTCTCAGCCTAAATTTTTTTTTTCTTCTTAAAATTGACCAAAATCTAAACGTCCCACCCAGCCCCCAAATTTTCAGTGTAAAAAAAAAAAAAAAAATTTGTCTTAAAATTGACCAAAATGCATCAAAAACCAAAAACAAATTCCGTATTTTGGTCCAAAATTTTTAAGTCTGGAGCGGGACCCCAAATTTTCAGCCTAAATATGAACCCAGGGACTTGGCTTTAACAAACTTGAATCTCCCCCCCCCACCCCCCACCCCCACCCCCCTAAGGATGCTACACACCAAATATCAAAACATTCCGACTGCTGGATCTCAGAAGATTTTTTTAGAAAGTTAAAAAATTTATAGTAATTTATATATATTTTTTATACTTACCAATGACCCAGACTTAGCTGGTGCTAAACTTTTTAATTCAGGGCCAAACACAAATTTTGTCCCCCCAATCCCCAAAATTTGCATCAAAAAATGAAAAATATATGTCCTATATGGTCCTTCATACATTTACTCCTCTGCGCATGCGCAGTGTCAAGGAGGTCCCGAAATTGGTGGCAATTATCATTCTTACAACCTGTGCCTGGTAAGCGTTATGTACTCAGCGGGGAGGTATGAGTTCCCAACTCCTGGGAGAGCCATCCCCATCTGGGTCATTGTTAAGTATAAAAAATATATAAATTACTATAAATTTTATAACATTTTTATACTGTACCAATGACCCAGACTTAGCTGAATAGTAAATAGGCTGGAGGGCCTAGGACATAAAGGAAAATCCAATAAGCTCAATTATCTATAACAGAATATCCTCTCCAGGATAAAAGAAGAGATAGGCTTTACATGTATCTTTCTTATTTATATTAAAGAAGAAAGACACAATACCGATCAGTAATTGAGCATGATAATAATCAATGATCTCTATTAACATCCAGTATAACCCTTTATACTAATATTTTTAAAGGTAAGCCAATAAATAAAGGAAGTCCAGAGAAATGAGACTCTTTATATTCATTAAAAGTGTCCGAGGATTGTATATTAACGCTCGTTTGACACATGACATATACAAATGCTTCACACCGAGCTACACTTTAAAAATATTACATGGATGAGTAAACATTAGCTTCACACTTTAAAACCATCCCGGTACCGACTCGGAATTACTGACTGTAGGGGAGGTATTCCCTTGCTTTTCACTATAAAGCAGGTGACCTAAGGGAACACCCCCCCCTTTCCCCTTGCCCTGGGTCAAATACCCCAGAGCAAAGAGGGCAGCAGGACAGAGTATAACTATAGTTGCAACTGTTTAGTGGACGATATTCTGAGCAACTGATAACGGACCTAAACAATGGAGGTCTCCAGAAATGGACTCAATATTTCTGAGATAAAAATTAGTGAATGTGGAAGGTTGAGACCAATATGCAGCCTTCATTAGATCAGTAATAGCAATACAATTAGCATAGGCCCAAGAAGTAGAAAGAGCTCTTACTTCATGAGCTGAGATCTTGAGTGCCGAATGCTGAGAAGAAGATAATTTTTCATAAGCAGTTCGAATAGTTAATTGAATCCATCTAGCAATAGAATGAACCATAATATCCTTTCTATTAGGCATCAAAGACAGAAAAAAACGCTTACGTCCCTTTCTGATGAACTCAGATCTACGTTTGTAAATACGTATTGCTCTAACAGGACAAACTAAAGGCCTACACCCATCAGATGATGGAAGGGCCTTAATAACAATAGGTTCAGGATACTTATTAGGAGCCTGATTCTTAGCCAAAAATCCAACATTGGTGGTAAAGGAAATAGTATTACCAACACTACGGCATTGAGAATCCTCCACATATAATGCATGAAGCTCACTAACTCTTCTAGCAGAAGAGAAGGCTAAGAGAAAAGCTGTCTTATGTGTTAAGAATTTGAAGTTCATTGTGTCAAGAGGCTCAAAAGGCACTTCTTTTAGCTTAAGAAGAACCCAGGCCAAATTCCACTTCGGAATTAATCTAAGGGTTCTAGGTCTATTTATCGAAAAATTTCTAACTAACTTAGATAAAGAGACATTAGTTCCAATCATTACGCTATCATGATGTGCATAGGTATCGGATAGCATAGACTTATAACCCTTAATGTTGATAGGCTGCAGTTTAATCTCATCAAACAAGTATACTAGAAAGTTTGCAATGTCTGGAATGGAAGGATCATAAATATCTACGGAATGATTCCCACACCACTGACGAAAGACCTTCCACTTGGCAGCATAGTTTAGCGAAGAGGAGGTCCTCCTACAGTTAGAAATCACGTCCACTGCTCGTCCTGTAAAATGTTTTCCGTGCAAGAAGGAACGCACAACGGAAATACGTGAAGGTTTAGACCTTGTGGATTGTGATGGAGGATGCGCGATTTCCCTTGCAAAAGAAGATCTTCCCATTGAGGAAGCTTCCTTGGCAGTCCCACAACAGACACCTGAGTAGATTTATCCACAGTCTCTGTGGAGACAGAGATGCTACCAACAGAATCTTGCATTGCGACTGTTTTATCTTGAGCAATATCTGCTGAATCAACGGTGCTGGAGGATACGCATATCCTATCATTCCGTCCCAAGAGATCGAGAGAGCGTCTACTGCAAACGCTAGAGGATCCGGACAAGGTGACACATACGTCTGCAACTGATTGTTGAGATGTGTTGCAAATAAATCTGTCATTGGCCGTTCCCATTGGTAGCAAATCTGATTGAATACTTGCTTGTTGAGAGTCCATTCTGATGGCAACAGGCGACCCCTCCGTGAAAGGGAGTCTGCTAAGACGTTTAGACGACCCGGAATTTGACGAACCGAGAGAAGAATCTGATGCTCTAGTACAAACAGAAGAATTCTTTCCGTTAAATTGAGCAACAGAAAGGAATAAGTGCCACCTCGGTTCCGAATATACGCAAATACTGTCGTATTGTCGGACATAATCTGCACGTGTGCATTCTGAATAACGTCTATCCAATGACGTAGAGCAAGCCAAATCAACATCATCTCTTTGCTGTTGATGTGCTTGCTTAAAAACTGCGGATCCCAAAGACCCTGGCACTTCAAATCCGATGAGCTCAGTGTCGCGCCCCAACCTGTTTGACTGGCATCCGTTATAATCGTAAAACTCGGATCTGGCAATTGCAGTGGAACTCCCTGAGTTAACCACTGTATGTCTGCCCAAGTCTGAATCTCTTGTTTCACTTGGCTTGACAAGAGGATGTCCGTCTCGAGCGAATGAATCTTCACTCTCCAATTCTGAGTCAGATAGACCTGGAGAGGACGAGTGCGTAGCCGCCCCATTGGAATGAGATCCGCGGCAGCTCCGCACAGACCTATTAGTCTCATGAATTCCCTCGCTGTAACTTTGTCTGAGTGAAGACAATAGCAAGCGAAACAACTGACTAATTTCACTCTGGTCAACGGCAGACGAACGAGATTGTTGTGCATCTCAAAGCTCATCCCCAGGTGGGTGAATGACTTGGACAGCACCAGATCCGACTTCTCTTCATTTACTATGAAATCGAGACGTTGGAGCAATAGGAGCAGATTCTGCATATCATTCTGAAGCGTTAACTCGATGCCGAACCTCTGAAGAATATCGTCCAGGTAAGCCGACGTTACCACAGACGAATGAGCTCAGAAATAAGTCATTACCGAGTTCATTACTTGAGTGAAAGCCCAGGGTGCTAGATTCAGACCAAAGCACCTCGCTCGGAACTGATAAACAACACCTAGGACAGCAAAGCGAAGATACTTTCTGAACGCCGGATGTACCATGCCGTGAAAGTACGCATCCTTGAGGTCTATGCTCGCAGCATAGTCCTTCACTTGAATGCTCGCTCTGACCGATCGAATGGTCTCCATATAAAACTTTGGAGCCATGATCAGCTTGTTTATCCAGCTTAAGTCGACCACTGGACGGAACGAGCCGTATGGTTTCAGAACCAGAAAGAGATGGCTGTAGAAACCTGGAGATTCCTGGTTTTCTACAACCTCTATCGCGTTCTTCTTTAAAAGAGACTGGACTTCTGACAGAAGTGCCGTTCTTTTCTGACAATTTGACGGAAGCTGAGTCCATCTTGGAGTTCGAGTTAATGGAGGTTTGCCTTTGAAGGACAGTTTTAGTCCTTCCGAAATAACGCCTCGAACCCAAGGGTCCTCCGTAATTGATTCCCAATTGCTTGAGAAACTCGACAGTCTTCCGCCCACCGGAACGCGACAGAGGTCTAAACCATCACCTCCTGGATCTGCGAGGCTTGCAGGAGGAGAAACTACGTCCTCCGCGACCCGCACCTCGCTCCGTCAGCCTAGGGGCGTCTGACCGGTTATTTCGGCCAGCGTAATGGCCCCTACTGAAGAGAAACTCTCCAGAGACCAGAACGACTCTAAGAGTTTTTCACCTTACTGTCCACACGTGTGGATGTAGCTAGGGCCGCGTCACGTCTAGCTAACTCCAGATTCGCCACTGAAAGGGCGGAGTTATACGTGGAAAAACAGTCCTGGACAGAACTCTTAATGACATCTGTACATCTTGAAATGTCGGTCCTTCAAAGCGTAATGACAACGCTCTAGTAAGGTGATCTGCGTATGACAGAGCGTCTAAACTAGCTCTATTAGACGATATCGTCGTTTCCAGCGTTGACGAAGGAAGTGACATTGACGACGGCATGGATATATCAAGGTCTTCAGCCTGGTCGTCTAAACGCAGAGGAATTCTCTGGATGCCCTGACCTGCCGTATCAAACTTATTCCTTTGATTGATAAAAGGCAGCTGTAGAGCAGATGCCGGTAGGAAGGCTGACCTGCCCGCCTTGTTGGCAAGTTTATCAATAGCGTCATCTAATAGTTCAAATATCCAAGAGACATTCCTGGACTGTGATGGAAATTCTGAGACAATGTCCCTAAACCGATTAAAAAAGTCGGTGTCCAGTGGCGCTATCACCTTCCTATCCGGCTGCGCAGCATTCTGGTCCGGCGGAACAACTTTTGGAAGGTAATGCCGGATGAACTCTACGGCTATTTTATGTTGTTCCGAAAGGGAAATATCTAACTCATCGGAATCCCTTTCACCATCCTGCCGGACCTCTTGCAAATCTCGGTCGTCCGCACCCGATCCAGCAGCGGAACCTACCGACCCAGCTTCGTCTGACACTTCATGTTCCGACAGAGGCTCTGCCGGATGCTGCGATGATCTTTGCTATCTGTGATAGCACATCCGTTACGGAGGCCTGGGAAGCCGCGGTCTTACTGGATTTAGCCCTCGGAAGCTCCCTGGACGTTGGATCCTGCATACATCTTTTATGCGAACGTCCGGATGTAGAAGGCCTCGTATCCCTGGCTACCGGGTGGTGTGACCTGGTCGCCGTGGAATCCCTGGTCGGCGAAGCTGACTGAATATCGCTGGTCACGTGGCCAAGGTGCGGTCGTGTGTGCTGCCGTGAGGATGAGGAAGCCTTATAGGTAGCCTCGCCGAACTGCCTATATACCGGAGCGTCCCGAGCGGCAGACGTATGCTCCGACTGCGTAACGCTACAGACCACAACATCTGGTCCCAGATGCTGCTGTATGAGAGAGGGACCTCTCCCGCTTGCAGCTCGTGCCGAGCTGGACAAGCTAAACACCAAACTATCAGGCTTCCTCCGATCCATCCTCCTTTCCGTCGTCACTGGGTGTGCACGTGGATGTTTTATAGTGTTCGCAACACCTGACTCTCTCTGCTGGACCGCAACGGACGAACCCGGGTGCTGACCCATTTGGTGAATGGACGCGACACCGGGCGAGCTAGCGGACGTCCACCCCTTCAAGTTCCTTTCGGGTAATTGACGGATCTCCATGAGCACTTTTGCCACTAGCTCTTCGCTTGTTTGTGACGACGGAGGCATGCTTCTGGACGACATCACGGAAATATCACACTCTTCTTGTTCCTCTTAAAAAGAGAGTGAAAGACGAGAGTGACTCTGCGGAGAGAGAACCGGCATGGCCCTCTCTCCAGTAACAACATACCGTGACACACGTTTCCAACGTTTGTCATCCCATTTGAAATACACAGAACAAAGATCAGTGCGAGTACAGAGAGTACAATTAATACAGAGATCGTGAGAATCATAGGAAGATTTCCTCCTATTACAATTTGAACAATAATCATTCACTGTGAAAAAAGGTAAACAATCATAGTACTCGCACTACTCCTAATTTTTTTCAGAAGAGCCCAAGTTCCCAATGGGAACCCTGAGCCCAATGGATCCCAAAAAAGCCTAAGGGTGGACAAAAATTTAAATTCATTTTGAAAAAATTAATGTAACACTTACAGACAATATTAATGTACCTTGCTATAAAATAAGAGATGCAGAAGACAAATAATCACTATCAGCAGTAACTGTTGTCAATCTAAGCAAAAGTGTCAACAAACCGGAAACATGACTCCAGGCACTGAAAAAACCTGGCCCGAAATCAGTTACCAATTTAAAACACTATCTGATGCAAAACAGAGGCTTCCAGAGAAGAAACTGTAGAACATCAGATGGCAGATGCAGACCAAAACACCTAAACACCTCTAGGGTGAGGACGTAAACATGGGGAAAAAACAGAAAACATTCTGTTACCAGGCCAAAACTCACAAGGAAATTTTAGTAACGAACATTACAAAAAAATAAGCCAAAACATGGGAGAATAGCTAGGAGGGAATAAGGAAGGTAGAGAGGAAACACTGATCAAACAATGGTACTTCATAGCAAGAATGACAACACCAGGGCCATGCCTTGAAAAAAGGCAACATGAAATAATTTCATAAAATAATTATAAGTTATAGCCCTGAACATTTTCTTGCACTATTTTTTCCTCTCCTCCTTATATTTCCTCTATATTTCCACCATTTCTCTCAGCAAAATGTGTCTGGCATCATGAAAACTAAGATTTGGAAGCACAAATAACAGTGAAGTGTAACTGTTTTGAGGGCCAAACAAAGAATGATAATTGGCGCCAATTCCGGGACCTCCTTGACACTGTGCATGTGCAGAGGAGTAAATGTATGGAGGACAATATAGGACATGTACTTTTCGGTTTTTGATGCAAATTTGGGGGATGGGGGGGGGGACAAAATTTGTGTTTGGCCCTGAATTAAAGAGTTTAGCACCAGCTAAGTATGGGTCATTGGTACAGTATAAAAATATTCCTCATTTTGAACTAAGTTACAATTCGGGCTCCCACAAGTGAGCCCAAATATGGACCTAGGGACATGGCTTGAACAAACTTGAATCTTACCCCCCTGAGGGTGCTGCATACCAAATATCAAAAGCATTCTGACCGCTGGATCTGAAGAAGAAGATTTTTAAAGAAAATTCCTCATTTTGAACTAAGTTATCAATCGGGCTTCCACAGTGAGCCCAAATATGAACCCAGGGACTTGGCTTGAACAAACTTGAATCTCACCCCTCTAAGGATGCTGCATGCCAAATATCAAAACATTCCGAATGCTGAATCGGAAGAAGATTTTTAAAGAAAAATTGCTCATATTGAACTAAGTTATAATTTGGGCTCCCACAGGGAGCCCAAATATGAACTCAGGGACTTGGCTTTAACAAACTTGAATCTCACCCCCCTAAGGATGCTGCACACCAAATATTACAACATTCCGACTGCTGTATCTGAAGAAGAAGATTTTTTAAGAAAATTCCTCATTTTGAACTAAGTTACAATTTGAGTTCCCAAAGTGAGCCCAAATATGGACCTTGGGACATGACTTGAACAAACCTGAATCTCACCTCCCTACAGATGCTGCATACCAAATATCAAAACATTCCGACTGCTGGATCTGAAGAAGAAGATTTTTTAAGAAAATTCCTCATTTTGAAGTAAGTTATAATTCGGGCTCCAACAGTGAGCCCAAATATGAACTCAGGGACTTGGCTTGAACTAACTTGAATCTCACCCCCCTAAGCATGCTGCATACCCAATATCAAAAGATTCCGCCTGCTCGATCTTGAGAAGAAGATTTTTGAAGAAATTTGCCTGAAATGCACTAAGTTCAAATTCGGGCTCCTATACTGAGCCCAAATATGAACCCAGGAGGCCGATTTGAACAAACTTGAATCAGATCCACCCCACAATGTTGCATACCAAATATCAAAAGATTCTGCCTGCTGGATCTGGAGAAGAAGATTTTTTAAGAAATTTGCTTGAAATGCACTAAGTTCGAATTTGGGCTTCTATAGTGAGCCCAAATATGAATCCAGGGGGCCAATTTGGACAAACTTGAATCAGATCCACACCATAATGCTGTATACCAAATATCAAATGATTCTGCCCACTTGTGCTGGAGAAGAAGATTTTTTAGTAATTTCTCTAATATACATAGGGTGCTATTGGAGTCATGCCCCCTATGGAGCCCCAAGTGGCATGTCCATTTCGTTTGAACAAACTTGAATTGACATATGGTAATGAACATCCATACCACGTTTCAAGCAAATCGACCTAGCGGTTTCAAAGGAGAAGTCGTTTTAAAAATGTTCACGACAACGGACGGCAAGTGATAAGTTCAGCTCCATTCGGTGAGCTAAAAACTGTCCCTAACAAAGAAAAGATGAAATTTTACAATAAATGACCTGAGGAACAGAAGATCTACATTATGGAGCCTTAACTATGCAGTACATAATGATAGAGAAATCATCACTACAAAAGGTGATTCACTTACTTCCTGTGTCATCAACACTATCTATCTTTATATCTTCCAAAGGTAGTACATGCTGTTTATTATACTGAAATATAAATGAAACAGGACAATGGTCATATAAAAAACACAGCTATTACAGGGTTGTGAGTACCAACACGTTGAAAAAAAAGGAAATTATGAATTTTTAAACTTCAAACAAGAAAGCACATATCATTAATTCTTTTCAATGGAAAATCTAATGAAAGTGTCAATGACAGTGTAGCTCATGTACATGTATAGTATGTGACACAGCAATGACACACATTTTGGTAATGACCTGATAACAAAGGTACATTTTAAGTATTGCAGAGGTCTGTGCATAAATACTGACCGTAACATGTAACAAATGTTCAGTTGAAGTAAATTGCATAATTTATGCACAAGAAAAAAAACTGTATTATATGTGATGTATTCCATGTAACTAAACATTCATACAAAAATTTATTCAAATCAGAACTTTCATACAGAAGTTCTGTACAAAAAACTGACTGCACAAACAATGTACAAAATGGCTGCCGGTGGCCAGCTTGAATTTCGGACCGCACCCCATAACACTTGTTCTCATCCCACAGTGATAACAAAGGTACCCAAGAAGTTTTGTAAAGATCGGTTCATAAATACGGCCTCTAGCCCGAGCCATACTGACATGTGCACTTACTGTGTATAAGTAGCATTGATTAAATCAAAGTTCATCTAATTTGCATAATTTCTGCACAAGAAAAAAAATAGTATGTGATGTATTCCATGTTACTAAACATTCATTAAAACAGTTATTCAAATCAGAACTTCATATATAAGTTTTGTACAAAAAACTGATTGTACCTAATTTCGGTACAACATGGCCATCAGCAGCCATCTTGAATTTTGGACTGTACCAAAAAACATTCAACACACTACAAACTTCACAAATTGCGGTTTTGTTGCATGTACCTCCTTCAATCCGTGAAAATTGCCGTTCGAGGCGGCCGATTTTGAAGTGCTTTCGACTGAACTAATGGGCCACAGAAATCGGGGTTAGGCAAAAGTTTACTATCCACGGAATTTTGAACTCAGACAGGCGATTGAGGCCCAGGGCGATCACCCGCCTCAAAATGACAAGCCTGGGCCTCTAGCCCGAGCCATAATGAACTGTTGATGGACATGCCATGACAAAACCTCAAATTTGACTACATCAAAGTTGAGCTAATAATCAGCCTCTGATTGGTTCTCTTACCGCATTGACCCGGGAATAAGCCTATATTCAACAAGCAAATTCAGTGAATTCATGTCTCCCGCTGGGCAGCAGTTTCCAGGGGAATTAATGCATCCAGTGGAATACAGTTGAGTTGCAAGTGGAAGTTATTTAGAAGAGACAGAACAGACAGGAACCCCAGAAGACATATTCTGGTCTCACAATGATAACAAATATACACAAGAGGTTTCGTGAAGATCGGTTCATAAATACGGCTTTTAGTCCGAGGTGCATTGATGCATGGGCAGACGGACAGGCAGATGGACAGATTTTCAGCACAAAATTTCCCACATTCAAACTTGACCTAGGTATTGATAAAAGTAATCCATATATGAAATTTCATTGAAATCGGTTGACTGTAAGGAAAGTTAGTGTCTGGTACCATCAGCCAATCAAATTCAAGCAACCAAATTAAATATGCGCAGAAAATGCCCATGTTCAAACTTGGACCCACAATTGATGAGAAAGTGATCTACTACCCAAATTTCATCAAAATCGACTGACTGTAAGGAAAGTTAGAGTCTGGAAACGAAAAACCTGGAAGGTGTGCACTTTCAGGGTATTAGTAGTAGCACTGAATAAATCAAAGTTTCCCTAATTTGCATAATTTTTGCACGAGAACAAAACCTGTATTATATGTGATGTATTGCATGTTACTAAACACTCATACAAATTATTCAAATCCGAACTTTCATATAGAAGTTCTATACAAAAAACTGATTACACTCAATTTCGGAACAAAATGGCCACTGGTGGCCATCTTGAATTTTGGACCAAACCCCAAAACACACATTCTGGTCTCACAATGATAACAAAGATACCCACGAAGTTTCGTGAAGATCGGTTCATAAATACGGCTTTTAGTCTGAGGTGCGTTGACGCACGGTGCAGACGGACAGGCCAGCGGACAGATTTTCGGTATAAAATTTCCCACATTCGGACTTGACCTAGGTATTGATAATAGTAATCCAGATATGAAATTTCATCGAAATCGGTTGATTTTAAGGAAAGTTAGAGTCTGGAAAACCATCAGTCAATCAAATTTCAGCAACCTAATCAAATATGCGCGGAAAATGCCCATATTCGAACTTGGACCCTCAATTGATGAAAGTGATCTACTACCCAAATTTCATCGAAATCCGGTCACTATAAGGAAAATTAGAGTCTGGAAACAAAAAACACGGAAGGACAGAAGGACACTGCAAATTTAATATCTCCCATTTTTTTAAAAAGTGGGAGACAATTATATTATGGGACCAAAAAAGTTATTAATTACCAGACTCTTGATTTTTTTCTGTGATCTCCTTTTTATTTAACACAATACATGAAGTGACAGCATTCAAGATGCGAAGTTAAATAACCGTGCGTGTCCCGACTGAAGGTTATTACACATTCAGGTCAGTCGGTGTTTTTAAATAACCGACACCGAGTTGTATTTTCGGTTAACCTCCAATTACTTATCACAATGTCCTTTGATAGGAAAATCAACTTAACAATGATGGGAATGGACATTTTCCTTTTGTGTTCATTAACTGGAACAGTGATAAAAGCCCATTCTTGGTGTTTATTCTGAAGTGCTGATGGAGCAATTTGAGGGATTCATATTTCGTGGATGTGCTTCATATTATCTTTCAAGTTAAATTATTAAGTCTGTGTGGATCTGTCTTGTCATAATTTATGGGAGAGTTGTGATGCTACAAGTCAAAGACAAGTGAGCAAATTTTGACGACCAAAAATAATTCAGAACTCTTAACAGACAAAAGAGAGCACAATGGGATTGGGGTTATCTATAAGTTTTCAATTTGTGCATCCTTGAATCTCAATTGACCCTTAAGGTCAATGTAGTTCTACACTGTCCTGGAAATAAGACAGGTGCGAGTGCAATTTCTCCCGTCAGCACCCGTGATTTCTATTTTACAGGAGCTAAAAAATGCACTCATTTCAAAAATATTGTGGAGCACTAATATACTGTGAGGGCATATAAATGTGTGTTGTTTTGAGAAAGCAGCACTCTGTGGCCAGTGGCAAGTTACTGTCATAATTCAGCAATTCCTTATACATTTAACCCACTGAACACTAGTGGTATCTGCCATGCCAGTTCAATGCCAGCAATAAGCAGAGCCCATATTCATTATTTGGGGTAGACAAATCAATATTTTCAATGTGCAGCCTTGGGGCTGTATGGTGAAAATACTGATTGGTCTACCTCACACGTTTACTGAACAGCCATCCTATTTAATGACGTTATGACGTTATCATGTTCCTGGCTAGAAAAGCGTCCGCTCGAGTTCAAAGGGATAAGGTTTCTGGCATTTGGTGAGAGTATTCCCTCAAAAATAGATATACTAACATTTTACGGGTGCAGTTTACTCCTGTCTCTGATTTTGTGGGAGCTTAAAACTGCACCCGTCAATTTTGTTCATTACCAGCACTGGTTCTACATTATTTCTATTATGGCATATCCTAAAGATCAAATGCTTGTCAGTAAGACAGCAACCTCTTCTCAAGTCTACATAGGCAGCCAATCCATGACTAGAAACTACAGACAGGACAAATTAACAATTCTTTTAAGACTTCCTTATGACTACATAATGGAGCACACAAAACAAGACCATGAATTTGTTATTGATGCGATGAGGGTTAATTCTTCTTACCTTCTTTTTATTTATCACAATATTTCCATATACAAGTATATCATTAAACAGAAAAAACTGTCTTGGCTTAGCTCGCTTACGACACATTTTTATGAGTACTCCCTCTCCAACAAGTACTCTACCTGGGACCACTAATGGCTGAAAAAAAAGAAAGTATTTCCATCAAAAACAAAGGAACCTTTTTGTCACCAGTCATACTCTTCAAATAAATAATTTATTAAGGCCAAACAAATTAAATAATTGATTCTCAGGCAATTTTTTTTTAAATGAATGAGGAAGGGTGTATTTTTATTTTCATTTTTTTATTCCTAATGGAATGGCCAATGCCTAAAATCCAGTTGTGGGAGCCTAAAATATTAAATACTGGAGCTTCCATGCTGATTTCAATGATAGTTTATATTGTAACAGTATTACCGTTACAATTAAAACTATCAGTGAAATCAACATCATTTTTTAACGAACTACTCTAATTTCCCAATAAATATCTTGTTAAAAGGTGTGAACTTGATTCAATACAGCTGACCTGGCATGAAAATCAACGTGAGTTCTTTAGAGAACCGGCAAACATTCCTGTGAGGTTTGAGACCAGAGAAGTGTCCCTTGAGTGATAAATGTTGCTAAACATTCTTAAAAACACCTTTGGAGGTGTCAAACATTTTGTCTTTATATTGGACAATACAGTATCACCGGCCACTTTTAACAGGTAGTATCTTAACAGTAGAGCGACTAAATAGTTGCTCTAAAGTTAAGATACTACCTGTTTGGGGTCCAGGTACGAAAACATCCCCCAGAATGTCCCTCTCCCCCCCTCCCCCCCCCCCCCCCCCCCCCCCCCCGAGATTGTTTTTTTGTATTAATTTTCTACCTACACATGAGAATTGTGTCTCATTTGGCAAAGAGAAAAAAAATACTGCATCAATGTATACGACAAATTGCATCGTAAATCGCAATGCGATACCACTAAAATTACACCCTGAGATGGTTTTATACATTTTGAATTTTGCTTCTTAAATTAGTATGATGAACACAGGTTAAAAACAGACTAACAGTGCCCCCCACCCCCCTGGCCACGGATGCCCCAGAACTATGACCTTGATCTTTGACCTTCATCGAAAATAAAAACAAAAAAAATTTGTGCACGACACATTGTCCCACTCCACCACCCTCCCTCCTCCATAAGCAATATGTATGCCAAGTTTCAATAAAATCCAAAGAAGCATCTGAGAGTTATGGGCGGACACAAAAATCTTCCTGATGGCTGGACGGAAGGATGGAAATGACAAACACTATATGCCCCTGGAAAAATGTTCAGGGGCATAAAAAAGAATACGCTGCCATCTGAGAATCAGAAGATTAATTTTGTTTAGCCTAATATATCCTTTTTCATTTCTATAAGCAACTTAATTTTTAGAATCACAAATACATTACAGGAACCATGAAATTAAGTGGACTTCACTCAAGGTATGTTTTTTTCAAAAACATGTAGTGTTCAACTGATTACCAAAAATGGTCACTGACCAATTACCGGTTATTTGAGCTCACAATCGGCCGATTCTGATGCCGATTCCGATTGTAATACCATGCACTACTGGACAAGTCGAGGCTAGAAAGAACTACACTAAACTGAACATTTTTCACAGTGTTAAACTTCGTTGACTGGGGTCGCAGTAAAATTACCAGTCGTGTACACTTGGGTGGTAAACGTGGCTCTGAGAGCCACGTTTACTGCCCAAGTGCATGCCACTGGTAATTTTACTGCGACCTGGGTCAATGGAGTGCAAGCTTCACTTTTCCAGTATGAACTGGCGATTGCCGCAAGTGCACTCAATTGTATGCTTTACATGTCGTTTAACTTGTATATCCGGTAAAGAGGCGTCTAGAAAGATTGAGATTAACCCTTTACCCAACGCAGACAATATCAAAATTTATTATTTTAAAAATCATTTTTGTAATTTTTTCATAAAAGTTCAACAAAACCATATCATGTGACCCCTCATTGGAATGAGCTCAATGAGCTTGTTCCAATGAGGGGTCACATGATATGGTTTTGTTGAAATATTTTGAAAAATTTAATTTTTTCAACTGCTCAATTTGCATATTACGCGGGCAGATGCGGGCGATTTGTTAGGTAAAGGGTTAAGAATACACATTGTGATCATATCTTTATTGAATGGTATCACTGACATCATTTTACATTAACAATTGAACAGTTGCAGAATATAATAAAATGCGGTTAATGAATCATTACAATCGGTTGAACCGATGTTTCAGGAGCCGTTGCCATTGTCAGCCGATTGCCCACAATCGGCTGATTGTGGAGGCCGGTTCCGATCATCAGTTGAACACTAAAAACATGTGAGGAACAGCCAGCAACTTAATTTTTTTAATCACAAATACATTGCAGGAACCATGAAATTAAGTGGACTTAACTCAAGCTATGTTTTTTTCAAAAACATATGAGGAGCAGCCAGTAAAGAAATTATGAATTGACTTATGGAGGACCCAGGAGTGGTCTCTATTCAAGTGACATCTATCTAGATTGGCAGACATCACTTGAATGAAACAACTTGTGAGATTATACGACTTCGTCTCACCATAATGCAGAGTGCCATTGTCCAACGCCAACCATAGAAAATTGAAAGTGAGGGGATTCAACTCTTGAGATTTAAGCCAGTGATTGCACTAGACCAGATACACAAAGACTTTGGGGGACTTTCCCAACAGACATGGCAATGACAATAAATTGTTTTTTTGATTTACTGGAATGCATATTCATCAGAGCTGGAGTAACTGATGGTGGTGAAAGGTGCTTCACAGAAATGATAGTTAAGCAATTACACCATGTGAAAATACAGTGCAGCCACCATAGACTGGTTACCTTCCACGGGCAGGCAATATTCCCCTGATGCAATAATATTCGACTCCAAAATTTAATTAATGTACAACCTGTTGCTTCATTAATTAAAATTTTGCTGATGATGATTTTATTACCTGGCAAATGCATATGTGGACATCACTGCCCACACCTGGATTACGACCAATCCACGGCGACTGTACTGTAAATTACCTTCAGACACCACTCATGATGGAAACAGACTACTACTAAATTACAGCATGACAGACCAATCCTCCAACGAGTACTGCAGGGTATGAATATGACAAGTTTCTAGGCATCTACAGCAGTGCAGTTTAGACTGAAGTCAAGTTCTTCCAATCATGTATTCCTATGCTGGCCATTTAAGAGGACTTTCACCCTTGGTAATGGCCACCAGGTCCTATTTTACACACTAAACAAGCACTGTTCCACTTCCAAGGGTTCCCATGGGGAAACGCCTGCACAAAGTGATCCCACCCCCATCTCTCATTGATGGGTCCATCATCTTAGTTATTTTTTAATAACCCTTATGGCCTACAAACTTAAAACTATGAATGTGCTTTGCTTTCATAATCAGGGTTCAAAATAGCTTCGGGCCTGTACAGCCATCATGGTTGACCCAACGCAACCAAAAGGGGATATCCTCATCTAGACATTATACTGAGTCATCCTACAAAGTTACAATGAAATCCCTTCATAAATGCGACCTATAGTCTGTGATGAAGGTTTTCAGGTATTGGGCTCAGTCAGCCATCATGGTTGAACGACCGCAACCAAAAGGGGACATTCTCATCTAGACATTACCTGGAGTCATCCTACCAAAGTTACAATTAAATCCCTTCATAAATACGACCTGTAGACTGTGCTAAAGGTTTTTGGGCTTCAGGCTCCTGTAGCTGTCACAGTTGACCGATCACAACCAAAAGGGGACGTTCTCATCTAGACATTATATGGAGTCACAGACCCGTAGATTGTGCTAAAGGTTTTTGTTTTTTGGGCCCGCACACCCGTCACAGTAGACAGATTGCGGCCAAATGAGAAAGTTCTCATCTAGACATCATACAGAGTCATCCTACCAAGTTACATTGAAATCCCTCCATATTAAATATGACCTGTAGACTGTGTTAAAAGTTTTTGTGTTTTGGGCTCGGGCAGCCATCACGGTTGACAGATCATGACCAAAAGGGGATGTTCCCATCTAGACATTATACACAGTTATACAGAGTCATTCTACCAAGTTACAATGAAATCTCATCATAAATATGGCCTTTAGACTGTGCTAAAGGTTTTCGGGTTTTGGGCAGCCATCACGGTTGACCAATCACGACCAAAAGGAGACGTTCTCATCTAGATATGACCTCAAACCTGCATGTGAAATTTCGTGATGATTGGACAAGAACTATGGGGTGTAACCTGTGCTAAAGGAAAATGTGAACAGGCTGACAAACTCACAGACTTCCGCACACGTGATGGAAATAGCTTTTCTTGACTTTGACAAGTTAACCAAAAAATGACCCCAGTAAACCAAAAATGGCTTTCCTGTGGTCATTTGAGGAAAACCAATAATGACCGTCCTGGGGTCATTTAAGGCGAGCCATAATGGCCCTCCTGGAATTTTTACAATGACAGGCCTGAATCAGTACTGACAAAAAAAATTATGAGCGGAGTTCTTGAGGTTGCGCTAAAGTAGCTGGAAATAAAATGAGATTAGAAGTTTAAATCTCTACAGGACATCAAAATTACAGCAATCAACAATATTTTTAAACTTTATATTCATTAAGTTTTCTTAAAATGTTTCTAGTGTGACAGCTGAGAAAAATAACATTTTTGAAAGTTTACAAGTAAAGGCATTCACAAAACCCTTCTACTAGCTGTTCATGTGATTTTACCAGAGCAATATCAGTCAGTTTATAAACTCTTTAGCTAACACAATTAGAAATGACACTTGCAAAGAAAGAAGAACTGAGGGGTCACTAGCTATATTTTGAAGGCAAAAATTGAAAACGTATTAAAATCTGAATCACGATTTCTGTGAACATCTCTTGCTGAATATTCCACTTATATTATAAAGGGGGTTAAATGAACAAATATTCTGACACAAGAATTTTAAAAAAACAAAACAAGAGGCCTCCAAGCCTAGACAGCTCCACTCAGGGTCACTGCTTTTAGGGGAAGCTAAATACAAGACAAGAATTCAAGTGTTACTGCTTGTGACCTTAACCTTCATGATATGACAATGGGTGAAGGTCATGACACATTAGGTTATGGGTAACAAATTACTAACAATTGCATGGAGTATGAACAAGATCTGTCACACAGATTCAATTATACAGACCAGACAAGGCCTGTATAACAATATCAAAGTTTTGCTGTCTGTGACCTTGACCTTGACAATATGACAATAGATTAAAGTCATAACACACCTTTGAGTCATGAGCAATAATTGTACCAAGTATAAATAAGATCTGTCAATCATACCAAGTTATATGGGCCGGACAAGTGCTGTATAAAAAGATAAAAGATTTGCTCTGTGTGACTTTAACCTTGATATGACCTTGGATCAAATTCGCGACACACCTTTGAGTCATCAGCAATAATTGTACCAAGTATGAACAAGATCTGCCAATTAGATCACATTATATGGACCGGACAGAAATGATAGTAAAATATCAAAGTTTTCTTGACTGTAACCTGATCTATGGGGAGGAGGGGGGGGGGGGGGGGGAAACAGTGACCTTCCACTTGAGGGTATAGACCTCATCATGACTAATGACACGCTGTCTAGTGACAATACATACAGCTACAAAGTTTCATTAAAAAATATTTAGTGGTTAAGGAATTATGGCTCGGATAAGCAAAATGTTGTTGACAGATGGCTGGTAGGAGGGACGATGGACAACTTAGCATTAGAAAAGCCTCTGCTGACATTTTGTCAGGTGGAGCTAAAGAAGAAAAAAAAAAGCCTATTAGTCAAGTTTAGTAAAAATGAAATAAAATTGTTTTGTTACAATTTATTTGAGTGTCAAATGGCCCTCTCCAATAAACTGTAACAAAACAATTGTTCGTGAACAAAATCTCTTACTAAACTAAGGCTTCCTTTGCTGGTTGCATGACATCTTTAAAAAAAAAAATGTTTCAAATCGCTTTTGAAAAATAATTTAACACTCAACCAGTTAACCGCATGCAAACTGATGTCAAAATATAAAAAACTCATGCAGATAATTTTTCCCATAATGCAACTACGAATTTAATCAATTTAATGTTGTTTGGCAGCAGGCCTGAAAATAAGCAGTCTGACATTTGCAGAATGAGGTCCCCAGAGGGTGAATTTGATGATGCTATCCCATGCAGTGGACCAATTTATCCTCTGAGTACCTCTTTCTGTTTAGTTTTAGCATCACTAAATTCACCCTCTGGGGTCCTCATTTTGCAGATGACAGTCCGCTTATTTTCTGGCCTGTTTGGCAGACCTCAAGGTGCTCTGTCAAAAATGACTGAATTTATTAACTGGTAGAGTGATAAATTATTTCTGGTCATCAAAATTTGTTAATGTGTCTGTGCCTTGTTAAAATTTATGGGAGAGTGCCAAGGGGCACTCTCCCATAAATTCTAACAAAGCAAACCCATTAAGAATTAGTAATTTCATTTCTAAGATAATATGAAGCACATCCACGAAATATGACAACTTTTGGATGGGGCACCTGCTCATCATACGAAAGCCCTGATAGTGGCTTCTAGCACTCTACCAGTTAAATTCTGAGTTAACCTGGAAGGGAGACGCCTCTCAAAAGCTCGAAGCTTACTGTCGATCCCATCCTCACAATCTGTGTCTTTGTCCATTGTCCTTGTTACAGTACATTTGCTGTGGGCTGGTCGTAATCCACACGTGGGCAGTTATGTCCATGCATGCATTTACCAGGTAGCAAAAATCATCAACAGCAAAATTTTAATTACTGAAGCAACAGGTAGTACCAGGTGCTTTTGATGATTATTCCTTTAATTAGTGTTTGGAATCTAATATTGCGTCTGTGGAAATATTATCCACCTGTGGAAAGTGACCAGTCCATGGCTGTTGTACTGTACATGTACATTGTACAAATTAATTTAGTTGGATTGTGTTTATTTCTTCACCATTTTGCTTTATATGCAGGCCTGGTCTTTTGAGGAGACCTATAGCTCCTGCCCTCCATGGCTCCTGCAAAATCAATTTAAGGAGGGCCATAATTGCTCTCCTTAACTGGTAGAGTGCTAAATTATTTTTGACAATCAAATCTTGTACTCATGTCTTTGCCTTGGTACAATTTATGGGAGAGTGCCTATGGGCACTCTCCCATAAATTGTAACAAGGCAAACCCTCAGAGACTAAATAATATCACTTCAAAGATAATACAAAACGCATCCTCTGAACATGAGCCTTCAAGCTGTGGTACCTGCACTTCATAATAAAGCCCAAATATGGGCTTCCAGCACTCTACCAGTTAAGAGCTGTAATAGCTCTCCCTAAACCTTCAATTCCCTTATTAATAATGGACTTAAGTTATTAATAAGGGAATTGAAGGTTTAAGGAGAGCTATTACATCTCTTAAGGAGAGCAATTAAGTTAAGTATAAAATAGCTCTGCTGGCTCTGGTTTAGGGGAGCCATAGTAGCTCCCCTAGATTCTTTAAAAGTTCAGGCCTGTATATGCGGTTTACATGTATTTATTTATTGGTGTTTAAGGTCACATACTTATGCACAATGGCTAATCATGATCGTGACAGTTTTACGGGTGGAGGAAGCCGGAGTACCCGGAGAGAAACCACCGAGCATCGATGAGCAACTGTCAGCTCTTCAACATTCTAACTCTGTTCAAGCTCGGCTCAAGCAGGATTACAGTGGATGAAGATATGTGCACCATCCACATGCAGAGCGACTTGGTACACGGCACCATCGCCATGTAGGCAACCGGGATAAGGTGCCTTGCCCAAGGACACAACGTGGCTCATCCCGGACAGGGATCAAACTCAGGTCCTCTAGCATAGAAGTCCAACAGTCTACCACTGAGCCACTGCATTCCCGATATACATGTAACATGATTGTTTGAAATAAAAATGATGTTTAAACTAAATACCTCGTTGCATTGTAGGAAAAATTTGTGGGATGAAATTTTGATAGTTTGACTGCTGTGTTGCAGGGATTAATCTCAATGTGTCACTGGTACTTGGAACTCCCAATTTTGCTTCAGAAAAATGTAAAATTCCTTCAGTAAGTGTGAATTTGCATTAGTTGCCGAAAACAACAAAGGCCCTGGGCAATCTCATAAAAAAGAAGCTATAAACCATGATAAACCTGTGTTTTGCCCTTTCATGCCTAGTGATTAACAGATAAGGATTTGCAACCGTCATCTCCTTGCTGCTTAGATGAATGCACAATTGGCCGATTGTGAGTGCTGGTATCAGATACTCAAAAGGAGTAGTATGTTCAAGAATGCATAGAACAGGGTTAATTTTACAGTACAGTCAGGTTGATTGGTTCGTTGACCTCAAGAGCATGTCACTGTGTGTATTAAAATAAAAATCAGAAAGAAGTTAACAGCGCAGCCTCTTTGATCAATGACGTCATGCTGTTATTCCTTTACCTAACACGAAAAGTAGACGACACCTGCAAACAAAATTCTTGAATAACTAAATATTTTAATTTTTTGTCTCAAAAACATAGCTTATGACTCCTCATTGGACTGAGCTCATCAAGATCGTTCCAATGAAGGGTCATAAGCTGGGTTTCTGAGACAAAAAATTAAAAAAATAATGAAAATTGAATGGTGATTTTTGTAAATAGCGTTGAACCGTTTTTTTCCGTTACGTAGGGTAAAGTGTTAACTTGTTTCTGCTGATGTCGTATTTCATAGAGTCATCTCATGACATGTGGCACCTGTGTCTTGAGCGGCTATCAAGGGGAAGATCAGACAAATCAATGAGATAAGCCCAACCATGATTCTTGCCAATCATTGTGGCAACTTGTTAAGCTTGAAATTGCTTGTATGAAATCGTGAATCAAACATAAATACAAGCAAATGGTGTTCCAAGTAACCATCGGCATGAACCGATGTTTAAACACTTATACCAATGGTCAACCGATTGCTTATAATCAGCCGATGTCAGATGCAATTGCCAAATATCAGTTAATCACTATTCATGCCCAATTTAGATCTAAAGTCTTGCCTACAGTTAAAACTAGAAGTCCTGTCACGAACTGGTTGCTTATCAAGGCTTAACTACACGTAGGAATTGCGCGCAATTGCCATATCGAATGGCACCCAATGCATGGCAGATTCTCCTGGTTACTCATAGCAAACACAAGCAATGTTTCTGCCAATGGACCTCTGGGTTACCCAGAGGTCCATTGGCTGAAACAAAGCTTGTGCACAGGCCAGATATGTACAGAATTTGATAGCCTTCTATGGTCATATCGCGTAGATTAACGTGCAGATCGACGTGCTATTTGTGCACATTTCATGACAGGACTTCTAGTTTTAACTGTAAGTACTGATTAAAATCATTACATGTACTTCATGTTCATATACAACTAAACTCACCTGTCCAGATGCACCGAAACACTGTTCAACACAGGCAATACGTCTTGCATTTTCTTCACTGTGTACTGTAAATTATAAAACATAGGTAAGTTTCACTAACTGTTAAAATAATGAAGGTGGCACAAATTACAGTAGAACCTGTCTTGAGAGACCGCCCTTTGGGCCCCACAAAAGTGGTCTCTCAAGACAGGTGGTCTCTCATAACAGGTTTCAGGTTTTCTCAAGTCAATGAATAACCAACCACAAAATTCAGAAATGGAGAAGAATGGATTTTTGTAATTACTTTGTAGTTGTTCTGTTTTATGAAGTTTTTGTAACAAATTGAAATGGACTGTTATAAAAATTATAAAAATAAATTAGTGTTGAAAATCTTCATTGAAGATTTTCAACACAAATTTATTTTTATAATCCTATCTATCACATTTCAGATATGCATGAAATTGTTTATTCAGCAATAATCCAAATCTTTTCACAGGGGTCTTATAAAAACATCTCAATCTTTAATGAGTTATGTAACTGAATAGCAATTGAAACCCAATTAAGAGCTTTTAATACTTATAATTATGTTAGTATAACCACAAAAGATTTTCCAATTCCAGAACAGGCAAAAAGTTTTTGTCATGGTTTCAGTCTTCAAAGGGGCGGTCTCTCAAGACAGGTCCATTATGGCATAAAAATACAAGTTGGTACCAGGTCACAATTTGTAGCCCAATCAAGGTCATTGCCATTGCAGAGGTCCACGCGGAATCAGATGCCTTGGACAATTTGGACAATCTGGACAACTTAGATAATTCCTTTATTAGAGAGATTCTTCCCACCAAACTCCAGGTGGTAGCCTCTGAGCGACCTGTCCCTGAGAAGCCATCAGCTGGTCGGGGGGACACATGCCCCACTAAGGAAACTTCCAAAGATCTAGCAGATCCTTGTGCACTGGATACTATCTGCCCGGACAAAAACCTATAAACTATGCTTGCCACACCGTTGGACAGTATACCTAGCATAACAGCGACCCCGTCTTGAAATAACAGCAAAAGAAAGAAATCACTAGATCTTGAGAGTTAGTTGGTGCAGGTGGTGGATAGTCAGGGCTTTCATCACACCGTTGACCGGCAGGTCAAGAAAGTGAGGAACTGCCTCCACCCACCCCCTCACCTAAACCACTCTCTCATCCAGAAACCAATGATGAGCCTCAAACAAATCTGCCAGGGCCTCTTCCACTCATGGAGACACCCTGGTCAACTGTCGTCTCTAGGAAGAAGGGTAAAAAACGTGACACCCAACAGCCAAAATCAAGCTAGCAGCCAAAACCAGAAAGGGGGGCAAAATCTAGGCAGTCTCCCCAATAATAATAATAATAATAAAACAAAACCAACGGCATTAGGGAGGGCAGGGGTAACAACCCCCCCCCCCCAACCTCACTGCGGTACTAACTAGGGTTCATCCCGACACACCCAGTGGAGCCATAAACCTTAGCCTAAATAACTGCAAGTGGGAGAGATTCCACTCCAAAGCCACGGGAAAGGTCACGTGGAAAATAAAAGTCACCTGCCCCAACAAGGAAACTAAAGTAAAAATAATCAAAGATGGGATCCACATCAATGGCAGGTGGCACGCCGGGGAGGAATACAATACCTCACCAACACCCATACAGTGCCACATATGCCAAAAGTTCGGGCATATCGCCAACAAATGCAGAGGGAATCTAACCTGCATGAATTGCGGAGAATCACATCTCACCAAGTCATGCAGGTTAAAATCCCCCTCTTGCCCCAACTGTAAAGGAAGTCATCCCAGCAGCTACCGGGGGTGTCCCCATTTTAAAAAAGTTAAAACCGCCATCAAGCTGAAAAGCCTAAATCTCATCAAGCCCGACAATGCGTCATCTCCTCATAGCGTCTGCTCCCTTATCGCCGGATCCCTTTACTCAGTATTAAGCAAACACGCTAAAACCAATCTGTCCGACATCTGCAAGGATGTCAGCCGATCGGCGTCCCGACTTTTCAAGACACATATTTCGGAATCACTCATCAAAGCCGCTATCAGCTCAGACTAAAGCACCTGTCTAAACCTATATCTAAAGCACCGCTACTAACTCCCAACCTCGTCACGAATAAGCTACAAATAGCCGTGTGGAATGCTAGAAGCGTTAATAACAAAAAACTTCAAATGAGCCGATACTTCGAAGATACAGACATTATCTGCATCTGCGAAAGTTGGCTTCAACCCAGCAAAAATTTTTCAGTTAGCGGGTTCAGCACTATTAGGTGCGGTGGCGTCCCTCTTCTAATAAAGCAGAACATAAAAACTAAAACAATAAAAACCAATCACCTCGATGCAGAGGTGATTGCAACTGAAATCACTGTCGACAACATCGCGATTGTTTGTTATTATAACAACCCAAGCAAAATTGTTTCTGACACTGTCTTTGAATTCTTTACGAGGAAATACAAACACTGCATTTTCCTCGGCGACTTCAATGCCAAACACTTGTACTTTGGCTGTAACAAAACCACCCCTAACGGTGAAGCCCTCCTTGAAATCACTAAAAAGCATAACCTTCATGTGGTTATAAATGACAGCTCTACAACTTATATCAGTAATAACCCATTATTCTCATCTGAGATCCTCGATCTAATTATCGCCAGTGACTCTCTGATAAATCACATCGATGACCACTGGGTCAGCGATGACGACTTAGGCAGCGATCACCTCCCGGTCCATGCCTCACTGCAGCTAGGAAATGGCCCACTCAGGTACCCCCCCCCCCCCCCCCCCCCCCCACTCTCCGCAGAAATTTTAGAAAAATTAATTGGAACCTCTATCGTGACATCATCGATGTCAAACTCACAAACACCCCCACCCCATCCAATGCAGCGGAACTCGAAACCCAATGCGAGGGCATGGACAAAATCATTAACTCAACCCTAAACGAAATATGCCCAAAAGAAGAAGTACGCCCCTGGAGAAACACTATCTCGGGCGACACACTCTCACTAATCAAAACTAAACGGAAAGCTCTTCACGCTCTTAAAACCGAAACTGACACCGGTAAGAAAGCTGACCTCAAAAAAACATACAACCACCTTCATGGGGAGGTCAAGAAAGCCCTCCAAGCTGAAAAACAAGCAAACTGGGAAAAGGCAACAGCCGATCTAAACGAAGTCCAGGATGCCAAAAAATTCTGGGACTCTTTCAAAACTCTAACTGGACAAAAAAACAAAAGCCGCAAAGCCGCAGGCAAACCTCTTAAGAAGGAAGACGGTTCCTTCACGCGCACCGACAAAGACAAGGCCGACACCTTTCCGACGTCCTAAGAAAAACGCATCGCTCGCATCAATGCTCGGGCAACGATGACGCCGCCATAAACGGCATTGATGACTACATCAATGAACACCCCGATATCTACCGTGACCCCAAATTCGATAACGAGCCAGAAGATGGAGATGACGATGACCTCGTCACCCCCAACACTAATGAGGAAATCATCAACGTCATAAAAAAATGCAAAAATTCCTCCTCACCCGGCGAAGACGAAGTAAGCTACAAAATTCTAAAACAAAGCCCATTCTAACTAATCGAAAAACTAAACAAACTGTTCAACGCATGCCTCACCCATGGCTACTTTCCCAAATGTTGGAAAAAAGCCATTGGTGTCATGATACCAAAACCGGACAAGGACTCCTCCGATCCAGCCAGCTACCGCCCAATCAGCCTACTCAGCTGCATTTGTAAGACATTCGAACGAATCCTTACTAATCGGTTCAGGGGACACCTTGAAGACAACGATTTTTTCAATAAATGGCAAAGAGCCTATAGAAACCGTAAAGAAGGCATCGAACATCTCTACCGACTAGTCACCCAAATGAAAATCGCTATCAACAAAAATGAGACTCCCCAAGAAATTGCTCAGATTACTATCCTCTTTCTTAAATGATCGCGAAATTAAAGTCAGAGTGAACAATGAAATGTCTGACAGTGTCCCCCTTGAAGCAGGCACCCCCCAAGGATCCGTCCTAAGCCCCCTCCTTTACATCTTCTACGTAAATGACCTTAACTTCTCTGAGGATCGTGTTCAAGTCTCCTAATTCACGGATGATAAGGGCCTCTGGGACTCTAACAATATGGCCAATCTGTTCCAAAAACCCCTGCAACGTGCTCTCGATGACCTAGAACAATGGTGTGCCAAATGGAGAATTAAGCTAAATGCCAATAAAACCCAACGAATCACCTTTACTCGCAAGAAAAATAAACGTGATTTTGACCTAAAACTTATGGATAACACCCTCCCAGAATTCAAAGAGGCGAAATTCCTGGGCATCACCATTGATCAAAAATTATCCTTTAACAAACACACCGACGACATGGCGAAAAAAGCCACCAAACGCATTAACTTAGTGAAAATGCTTAAGGGAACTTCATGGGGAGCCAACCAGTCCACCCTACTCAGATTATACAAAGCCTTTGTGCGCCCAGTACTTGAATACGGTGCAATCATACTAACTGACCTCAATCAAACTAATATGGAAAAACTCCAGAAGGTCCAAAATCACGCACTTAGAGTTGCCCTCCGCGCCCCATGGGACACACCCATCAAAACACTCCACGACAGGGCCGATATCCCCACCATTAAAGACCGCCTAGCCACCCTGGCCGCGAAAAATCATGACCGGTTAGTCAACAGCGAACTAGTCTCCGAACTTGGAGCCATTTGCGAAAGCCGACAAAAGCCCAAAAATTGCAATCAAAACTAAGACCACTCGAAAAAAAAATAGGGAACGAGAAGGTGAATAAACAGGCAGAAAAACAGCTTAACTGTGGCCTTCTACCAGAAAGGGCTGCCTTCACCGACTCAACTAAAAATTCCATCATGATTAAATACTGTTATAAAAACTAAATAACAAATAGGGAATGAGAAGGTGAATAAACAGGCAGAAAAACAGCTTAACTGTGGCCTTCTACCAGAAAGGGCTGCCTTCACCGATTCAACTAAAACTAAATGACGATTGGATACTGTAGATCTCATTTCCGGCTGGGGGGGCTCAGGCCCACACAGGACGCTCGAGATACCAGGCGAGAGCGTTTTGTGTGGGCTGGGCCTCCCCGGCTGGGGGTGGGATTTGCAGTGTTTAATCATGATCCTAAATTAACTCAAATTAACCTAAATATGGTCGAAACCAGTGAAGGGCATAACAGAAACACCCTCAGATGTGGTTTAGTGTCTAAACCTGTTACCCTCCCGCTACAAACTCACTATCACCCTATGAAGGTGATATAACAGGCTGATCAACAGCTTTACTGTGATCACAATTAAAACATAATGTGCTACTTTTATCTTTTATTCTAATGAAAACTAATTCTGCCTTCTTCTTTTAAGCAGGTACACAGAAGATGCTTTTTGACCAGCACCCCAATAACCGCTACGGATAGTCCAACCGTTACAGAAACGGTAACCCCCATGGTTCCTGTACATCCTCCGCTCCATCCCTAAAAGTGGTCGACCACTTTAAGGGAGGCGAGCGTTGGTCCTGCGTCCTGCCTCGGCCCCTTTTTGTAAGCGCATTGCACATCTTTTTGTCCCAACCCAATAGGATTACAATGCAGGCCTGCCCCCGAACCAGGGAAGTTCGGGTCTTCTTCTTGGTGGTCCCCGAAAGGGGTCGTTGTTGTTTTCCTTCAAAAGAGTCCAACCAAACAGAGACAGCCTGAGGCAGATTATACTTGCCAGTGATGGCCACCACTCAAAATCATTCTCGAAGCGGCAGACTATACTTGCCCGAAAATCCAGACCGACTGCACCCTCGGGGAGAGGTAGTACCTCTGTGAGAGGACCCAACCTCTCACACTGGTCCTCACCCGAGGGTTCAACCAACATCAGTCAAAGAGACCATCACGCCGCAACCGGTGACACCTGCCGAGTACCTGAACCTGTTCCTCCTTCAACATGAATAGACATGTGGAATTTAATCATTTACAGCCAATGAGGGTCGAAAGGGGCTTGTCCCCCATACCGTCCATGCGCGCCTCGGCGCGTTAAACCATTCCATTCAGGTCACAACACTCTCTGAAGTCTCATACTCCAATCTCTCCCCTCCATCCGGATCAGGAATGGGAAATGCTACAAACCTTACTGGACAAGTAAACAGCGTGCGGGAACAAGTCAGGAACATGTCAGCTGACAATAACAGAACCATGGCACTCCTAGAACAGCACACCAGCCACAGCACTCCTAAAGCAGCCAGGACTCGACCATTCCACCCCAGTCAGTCCTCCAAAACCATCAACAGCCCAACTACACCAACAACCACTATTGTCTCTCCATCACAGCCACCTCCACCCAAAAAGAAAAACAAGCAACATAAACGCCGCTAAACTGCCAGAGAGGGTCGAAAGGGGCTTGCCCAAAATCGTCCCTGCGTGCATTCGGCATGCGAAACCATTCAATTCGTTTCGTTTTAGGTCACAACCCTTGTCCAGCCCGGTACCCCCCTTCCAGGAGGAGGGTCCGGAGGACTGTGGGTCGTCAGGCGACAGTTCATTCTCCAGCTCATCAGACTCTTCATCTGAAGAGGAGATGGAGGCGGATGTTCTGTCAACGGTGCAGGAAACTGTCTCAGATGACACACCTTCCACCCTCCAGCTCTTGCTTCTCCAGCTTCTTTGGACCAGGAGTCCGACCAGGAGGAGAGCTTCCCGGAGTCCGCGGAGGCATTCCTTGGGGAGGAGATCGAGGACGACAACATCCGAGCCAAAGCCCAACATGAATATAGCTTCTATGTATCCAGAAAATTCCCAGCACACTCAGTCAGGACAATCCTCACAAAATATTTTAAAAACTCCAGGAAATCTCAAGAAGAAACAGCTGCTAGGATCAGGCCATTCACTACCAAGGAACCTACTAATCCTCCAGATCCAACAAGGCCACCAACATCTATCTCTCCAACACATCCTCCTCCCACCAAGAAAAACCGCAGGAGACACAGACGCTGCTGAACACCTTTACTGTTTCCCTCCTCTACCACGCTCTGACATGACAAAATTATACAGTCAACGGGGGTCGAAAGGGAGCTTGTTCCCCATACCGTCCCCGTGCGCCTTCAGCGGGTGAAACCATTTCGTTCGGTCACAGTGGTCTCTCAAGACAGGAGGTCTCTCAAGACAGTGGTCTCTCAAGACAGGTGGTCTCTCAAGACAGTGGTCTCAAGACAGGTTTTACAGTAATAGCACTTGACTATGGTGCTACTGGCTGTTGATCCCAACATTGGCGGTACGCGATATTTTGGTTCAGATATATAAGGTTAGAGCTGGCACAAATATGATATTTCGAGATCGATTTTTGAAGAAGAATAATCAATTAAATTCAAAACTTTAATCATACTCTGACTGTGACCTCTAGAAAACAACAATATAAAAAACAACATTTTTGGTCATTAGTTCCTCAGACCGGACATTCTGTGTTTGTGCAGCATATCTACTACTCTCCAAAAAATACTTAGACTCCTGACCACCTCAGGTCCAACTCCAAACCGTAGTCTAGGCTTAGGTTTGGACCTGAAGTAGTTAAGAGTCTAGTAATAACTGCATAGAGATTTAAAAAGGCAATTACAGTCCTTGGCAAACATAGAAGTGCAATTATTTGTACTCCAAAACTTTCTAGAATGTCAGACCTGGTGTCATGTTTTGTATCTTTATAAGTTCTTCCACATATCAATTCAATTGTATTTTGATGTTCTACATCCTCTGACACTTCATACAAGCACAATGGGGAGGCAAGTAATAACTAATAAAGGACTGATGAAAACCCATAATCATCGACTTTGAAATTGTAGTTGATTATGGGTGTTTCCGATGATTAGTCGACTTCTTGATTAATCATGAGAGGCTATGGCCATGCACTATTTAGTATTTATCTGTCAGTGGAAAACTGCAAATCATTTTTCGAAAAGATAAGTACAATTGCCATATTTTGGCACACATGTAACAAGGTGATTCCAAACAAAGCAAGCCCCAATAAAGGAAAAGGACTGTGCCATAAGTGTGTTAAGCCTGGAAACAAGCTATCTGTCATTTGCAGAATGAGGTCCCCAGAGGGTGAATTTGCTGATGCTATCCCATACAGTGGGCTAGAATCCCTCAATTTATCTTCTGGGTACCTCTTTCTGCTCAGGCCCGAGACCTTGATTCCGCCTGAGGTTCACACAGAGGGTGAATTTTGTAAAGCTACCCTGCTGAGCAGGGTAGCATCACCAAATTTACACTCTAGGGACCTCATTCTGCAGATGACAGTCTGCTTCTTTCCAGGCTTGGTTAAGTCCCTCAATTTATCTTCTGAGTACCTCTTTCTGTTCAGAACTGAGACCTTGATTCAGCCTGAGGTTCACACAGAGGGTGAATTTTGTAATGCTACCCTGCTGAGCAGGGTAGCATCACCAAATCTACACTCTAGGGACCTCATTCTGCAGATGACAGTCTGCTTATTTTCAGGCTTAGTTAAGTCTAAACTTGATGAATGAGGTAACTTTGGAAAAAAATGCTGATTATGCAGATTCTGATGGCTGAAATAGGACACAGAAGAAAATCTGTTGGTGCCTGTTAATACTATAGAATTTCGTTGATATATCACCAATTACAAAAGCTTAATACCACATAATATCTCAGAGTATGCATGTTTACTGCTGGGCAATAAATATTAGCCAAAATAATATTTGCATTTTTGGGGGTTGGGGGGGGGGGGGGGGGAGGGGAAAGATCGTTATTAACGATTAGAGCTGTGGGTTTTTAAATTTCTTGTTCGGTTTCGGTTTTGGTTTTTCAGGTGGAGTAAAACCTCGGTTCGGTTCGGTTTTCGGTTTGTTCATGAGGCCAAGTAAAATTCAATAAAACTCATTCTTATGTCCGGAATCATAACTGAATGGTAGTGAAATTGAGTGAAACTCAATGAATGCCCGAAATAAGCTATATAATACATGAAGAGTCAGGAAGGCCAATATAATAATTACCTAAATATACAGAACTTTTATTGTGCTTGGCCATTTTTCGAGGACTGACACCTACACGCAACTTGAGGAAAGCTGCAAACACAACTAAACTGAAATGTCGGAAATTCACAGAATGTAGCCTTCCCAGAGTAGTGAGAGTACCCAGACACTGCCATTGGTAGTGTCTGGGTACTCTCACTACTCTGGGATGGCTACATTCTGTGAATTTCTGCAGCAAGAGAGTATTTAATAAAAAAAAACGAAAAACTTTAGATTACGGGATGTCGACGGTTTCGTTTTTTTAAAAAAACTAAAAACCTTGGTTCGGTTTCGGTTAACCTACAGCTCTATTAACGATACAATCATATGATATTGTTCTCTTGTGAAGATTGTGTATATATATTATTCCGGTAAATCGTGTTAATACAATTTTGTGTAAGAATACAATACACTTGGCTGCACTGACCAGGAATATTCTGAGCACACATACTTTGTGTCTTAATTGAATAATAATTTTGATGTCAATGTGTGTTGTGAAGTTGTATGACGCATGGTTTACAGATACACACACGATGTAATCTGTAATCAACATTGGAGAAACATCAAGGGAGATAACTGAATTAAAAAATGAACTTGACAGACTGAAAACGTGTTTGTGACAGTCATGTGACTTACATGTTGCATAACAATAATCTATCATTGAAAAAAGAGTGTTTTTTTAGTTTTTTTCTCCCATTTTAATTTCTTATTGTATTGTGATGCTTCCATCAGGAAGTACTACAGACTACCGATTGAACGCATTTTATTTATACATGTATTCTATGTAATGTTGTACAGCACCATGAATCATGATTAAGGCCAGAGACGTGGATCAGCTGGGCAATGGTGGCGATCCTGTAGCGATTGCAGATGGTAAATCCTGTAATATCTCTACCCTGCAACTCCCTAAATATTCTGCTATGCACTACACGTTTTTAATGGGTAAACTTTATTGAAATGGCCAGATATCAAAGAGATTTTTAATAGTCAGTGACAAATATAGAATGACCGGAAACTGCTGGTTGTCATAATCGGCGATGCCCCATAATCGTAGCGATGGGCAATATACTGAAAAACTGAGCCGATACCAATATCATGGGGATACCAAAAAAACAAACCAATCGTTGAATACTGAACCGTCTGAATTTTCAGATTTTCCTGCATTCACTATTTATAAGTCCCTGTCGAGGCTTGATAACAGTTGAAAGGTTAATTTCCATGAAAGAAGCGACTGATTTTGTTTTCAATTTTAACCCCCATTGGACTGGGCAACTGTCCTGAATTCCCACTGGACTACAACCTATACATGTCCAATTGCTTAGCAGTGATTTCTTGTCAAGACCTGACGAGAAATCACTGACGTGGTGTTTTATCTATTGTCAGCAGGACCTCCTTAACCCTTTACCTAACCTGAAAATCAGACGACACTTGCAAAAATAATTCTTGAATAACTAATTTTTTTCATTTTTTGTCTCAAAAACATAGGTTATGACCCCTCGTTGGAACGAGCTCGACCAGCTCGTTCCAATGAGGGGTCATAACCTATGTTTTTGAGACAAAAAATGAAAAAAATAATGAAAATTAATTGGCGATTTTTGAGAATAGCGCTGGCCGGTTTTGTCCGTTACGTTGGGTAAAGGGTTAACCCTTTGAACACTAGTGGTATCTTCCATGCCATTTCAATGGCAGCAATTAGAAGAAGCTGCACGTTGAAAATATTGATTGGTCTACTCCACACATTTACTGAACAGCCACCCTATATAATGATGTTACGACGTATCATGTTCCTGGCTGGAAATGGGGCTGCTAGGGTTCAAAGGGTTAAGATGTCACATGCTCTGAAATTGCAAAAGCCGGAAATAGGTCTTTAAACATTAAGGTGTTTTTAGAACGGGTCATAAATTTACTGTAGAATAAGATATGACTTGTGCTTGTAAAAGAATGAGCTCATCAGCAGTGTCAATTATAGTGTTGTGGTAGAATGCTATTACACCATCTTATTCTGTTTTTCTTGATGCGAAAATTCTCCTCTTTGGTACTATCAGTGAATCTCGGTCAAGTCAATTACCCTCTAAAAAATACCGAAACTGATACTGAACTCAAAATTCCAATATGGTCCCTCTCTACTCAGTTGTTTCTGTTAGTTTGTTGGGTTTCGACAGCCAGGGTCACATCAGGTGTTCGAGAAAACATCAGGTGGTTCGCATCATCGCATTTGAGGGGAAATGAAAGAAAGTGGGTTGGTTTGTTTGTTTTGAAAAGTGGCCTTGTATACCTTGTTATTTATTTATTTATTGGTCTTTTAAGGTCACATACTTATGCACAATGGCTAATCATGACCGTGACAAGTTTTATGGGTGGAGGAAGCCAGAGTACTAGGAGAGAACCACCGAGCAACGATGAGCAGCTGTCACCTCCCCAACATCATTACTACACACTGCAGCACAGGTTGGGTTAGATTGATTGAAGACATACGCACATTCGATGTGCAGTACGTCTTAGTACACGGCATCATGTGGACAATTGGGGTTAAGTGCCTTGTCCAAGGACACAACGCGGGAGTCCGAATCGATCGCTCAGACGGACACCCATCTGAGGACTAACCGGGCTCGACATTGCTTAACTTCGGTGATCTGACGAGAACCAGTGACCACAATGCCCCTGTATACCTTGTTATATCTGTATATCTATTGAGGGGGCAAAGAGGATCGATAAAAAATAAGTTAACAAATATCATTTTCAGAATCATATCCAGGACATTTTGGTACTGGTATACCAGTTTGGGGACCCAAATTCATTGTATTTGTGTATAATATCCACCCCATAGCCTGCTAAATTTTCAAAATTCAGCAAAACTTATACATGACTAAAACCAACATGAAGATAAGGCCAAAAAATATTAATGTTGTGGTTTAGGTTACATGACAAAGAAATTAGGGTCAGTAGTAGTACTGAAAGGGTTAACCGGATAACTGGTGTGAAACTGGTTACCTATCTAACCAATTTGAAAAAACGTCAACTGGTTATCCGAAATATCGATAGTGATCGTCATTCCATGGTTAAAATGTAATAAATCTGCCGCTTCGTCTTTGGGATAAATTACACCTCGAATCAGCACTGTATATATTGAGAAATAATCCACTTTGGCATTCACGACTTTGTTAATGATCGGCAATGACTGTGAGTACTGAGTAACTGCAGAAACTATTCCATAGTATGTAAACAAACGAACGTTGTCGAGTACTCGACAATGTTCATTTGTATACACACTACGAATAGTTTCTGAGAATACTGCTTTCCAGTTCCTATAGTTTTTATCCCAGATTCGGTGAAATAATGGCTACATTTTTTTTTTTACACTTTGAGATGAATAATTTAGCTGGACATTCCAATACATATATGAGAAATCACCCAAGGGGTGGAATATCCAACCAAATGATATACTTTGTTTCTTTGACAAAGCAAGCACAAGGAACACACAGTACGGTTCAGTGGATTGGGCTTTTTATATTGGTTCGAAGCTCACTTGAAGTTGAGAATGTTTCTTGCACATAACACAATCCAGTATGTGTGGAAATTCTACTTTGTTGATATTTCTGTACCAAAGCATTCACCATGTACCGTGGATGGATTTCAGACAGGTTACAGGATATCCACAATCAAAAGTTCAGTCATTCATGGTGTCTGAGGATGTTGAATTCACATTAATGATGGGTCGAGTCAACTGTCGTACGAAACTGAGCGAGGATGTTGCAACAGTCATGATATGGACAAGAAAGTTGTCCACAATGTTCATGCTTTCACGAAAAAGTAAGTTTTCTGATACTTTCTTTTAGGTATTTTTCATGAATAAATAGTTGTTACACACTTTTGATTGTTCTCAGTCATTTGGAAATGCTTCCCCACGACATATTAACCTATCAAATGTACCATGTCAGAACATCAATTCACCACAAAAAGACGCCTGTGGACAGAAAATGAAAAACTTATTTTTAATTGATTTCTTGCATGAGCATGCAGACAATTTTCAGTTGCCTTTGCTTTTTTGAACACTCCATTAAACACTGACAATGAATGTTGGAAAGGTTTCATGGATATCTTTCTAAAAAATAAAATACATGTATGTCAAGGGTTGTTTAATAATATTCTTTTGCCAGAATTGGAGAGAAATTTAAAAACTCTGTACTGTCAGGGATTCTTTTGCCCCCATTGGGAATGGGTCCGGGTCCCCTCCCATTGGAAAAATTAGCATTGTAAGGGGTCAGATTGGGAATTTCTTTTAAATATGTAGAAACCTAATATTAGGCAAAAATTTTTTAAAAAATATCAATTGATTCTCAGGCATCACCACGTTGAAATAAATAGCCCATGTTAGGCGTTTTATTGGTGGTATGACTCGTTGCACAGAATTGGGAAACTACAAATAAAAAGGCATATTGTTTAAAAGAACGAAAATGAACAAATATAAGGGTTTCCTACTAGTGAATAAGCCCAGGGGTGCGTACAGTAAAAAAGTGGGAAAGGTACATGTATATGGGTTGGTTTAACATTTTCGAGACGTTCAACTTGAATGACCTGCACTCGGCAGCAAAATTTGGACACGAAGTTGACACGAAATTAGGTGAGCTTTTCTGACCCGGGCCAGCAACGTCCCACAAATGTCAAACAGTTTACCAGGCACTGGTAAGTAAGAAATTTGTTGCAAAAAACATCCCCAAAGAATACTATGTACTGGTAAGTGTGTTGGAAGATTTTTTACTCAGTGAAAAAATATTTTGACATGCTGTTCAATCAGATGGGAATCAAAAATCAGCTGCTCATCAAAGGAGAGTACTTGTTGCTGAATCCATTTCCTCCAATATCTATTGATATGTAAGCTATACTTGTATTTTCTTGTCTTTTTTGTCTCTTGATACTACGGAAATAAATACTGTTTAAACTAAAGGAGAGTACTCAAAATGCACATGGCACTGGGTTCCCCAACACATCTCAAATGACGCACGCCACATTACAAATAAAAGCAAAGCCATTTTGGGGTAAAACATCCTCAAATAAGTCAAATTCTGATGTATTTGTCCTCCGTTTAACTGAGATTCATTGTTTTTTTTAGGTTTATAATTGCTCATTTCAATTTCGTGATATGAATTTTGTTTGAGGTCCCGAGATTGGGAATTTTGAGTTGGGAATTGGGAAAAAAAAACATACCCCAAATGCCATTGGGAATGGGTCTGGTAATCGGACCCTGTAGACACCTAAAAGAATTCCTGACTGTGATATTATAGGCCAAATATAACTGACAACATATGGAAGAGTACGAATGTAGACCCCAGGAAAAGTGTTGTGAAGGGTAGGCCCACCGCTATCAATCATAAATTAACACAACATGCCCACCAAACCATTCAGTTACGGAAAGGCATGTTAGGGGTGGAGGGTAAATTTTTACAGATATATTTTCCCTCACACAGGCACCTGTGATGGATAAAAATAATTGTGCATCGATGTTTTTGATACAACATTCCTTTATAACTAATAATGTTAACCCAGTTTAACCATCATTGACCCAAGATGACATTCGTTACGAGAGCTGTAGGTTTTTAAATTTCTTGTTTGGTTTCGGTTTTGTTTTTTTAGGCGGGGTAAAACCTTGGTTCGGTTCGGTTTTCGGTTTGTTCATGAGGCCAAGTAAAATTCAATAAAACTCATTCTTATGTCTGGAATCATAACTGAATGGTAGTGAAATTGAATGAAACTCAATGAATGCCAGAAATAAGCTATATAATACATGAAGAATCAGGAAGGCCAATATAATAGTTACCTAAATATACAGAACTTTTATTGTGCTTGGCCATTTTTCGAGGTCTGACACCTACACGCAACTTGAGGAAAGCTGCAAACACAACTAAACTGAAATGTCGGAAATTCACAGAATGTAGCCTTCCCAGAGTAGTGAGAGTACCCAGACACTGCCATTGGCAGTATCTGGGTACTCTCACTACTCTGGGATGGCCACATTCTGTAAATTTCTGCAGCAAGAGAGTATTTAATTAAAAAAAAACGAAAACCTTAGATTACGGGATGTCAACGGTTTCAGTTTCGTTTTTTTTAAAAAACTAAAAACCTTGGTTCGGTTTTGGTTAACCTACAGCTCTATTCGTTACCCACACAACTTGAGAATACTTTTTTTTTTACCTTTTACTTAAAAAAACGAAGCTAGCGGTTGGGAGGAAGAGTTGTGGGGTCTGAGGAATTGGCAGTTTGCTACCCATGCTTTCCTCCATGTAGGGATATGCATGCATGAAGACTTGAGAATTCTGCGGAGGGAAGTGAGTGTGTGTGTGATTGGGAGGGGGGAGGGGGCTTTCTGTTGATCTGATTTTCAAAATTCCCAGTGAATAATTTATTTCTTGTTCATCTTTCACCCAAATGCATATTTTTTTTTACAGAACACCAACTATCTCTTGGAATGGAAACTTTCTTTATAAATAGCCGAGCATTCCGAATTCATAATTCGCTCGCAACACTTTCAATACACTGTCAGTTCAGAATCACACTTGCCTCTCCCATAGTTCCTTCAGAAGAATGGCTGCGATTTATAGTAGGCAAAAATTATCCAAATGAAAACGTCATTACTTCTGCTGTCTCAATGTTTAGCAGTCTTGAATCAACCTGCTTGATCTTCTCGTCAATCTTCGAAAACGAAAATCATGCAATGCATGTTTTTAAATACTTCTTGTATTGTCGCGAAATGAATTGATAAAAGGGGGGAAAACAGATGAATGAACATCATCTTGTCCTGTGAGTATCTGCATTCTAATATTTAATTGCCACCTTATGTCAGTAGAAGGTGTGTCTTAATTACTGATGATTGCCTGTTACAAGTACTGAATAACAAGCAGCCATTGCGCATTACAATTCTGCAGAGATTGCGATACACTATCGTGCATCAGATTTGATTCTATGGTGATTTACTGCACTATTATTTCAAATTATTCATTTCGCCTGAATGAGGGAATTTCTTTTTTATTCAAGCCAAGATTGTTGACATTGTTCAGATGAGAATCAGCAATATGAGAAATTAAAATTGCGAAATGCACAGGTTCTGCTTCAATGGAGAAATGTACTTGGTAAAATCTGTACCGATTCAGCAACGTTTTTTGTTTATGGTGCTAGACAAAGGTAGCGATTTTTGAAAGGCCCATCAAATTCCTAGAGTCGCATGCTTAAAACAGGGTCGGTCGGGTAACCCAAACCAAAACATATTTTTTCTTTGGCCTAATCCCGAATCCTGAACTAGGATACTTTAGTAGACTAAAAATACGCCTGAACCAATTGCAATCTGATAAAAAAAAATGCAAGGAACAGGTTTGCGGAAAGCATGTGGAGACATTCTGGTAATTTCAACTTTTGTATCTTTTAAAAACGTTGCATTCTGTATGATAATCCTACTTTTAGTTTCTGTCTCTATCGTCTTTGGTCTTCGGTTATGCCTGTAGCATATCTCGACAGGTTCCCCAAATTATCCCTGGATATGGCCCTGATTTTCCCGAGTTCTCAGCTTGTGCTCAGTACCTGTGGTTCCCAGTAAAACACTTCATGGATTTGAAATGGGTTAAAATATTCAAAGTGGCTGTTTGTCGGACTCCTGAGCTAATGCTGAGTCTATAAGGTGCAAGCACCAAATGCCACAACTTGTAAATTATAAATTTATTACAAACTTTTGCTGCGAAAAATTAACTAAAAATTAACATTCTGCATTTGGTAATCAAAACACTATTCACTTTGTTGGCATCCAACAAAGAGCATGTCCATTGTCCACACTGTTTCAGCTATTTATCAGGAATCCAGTGAATAGCCTGTGCACTAAGGTTGTATAACTAGTAAGGAGCAGCTATTTATCAGTAGTTCAGCGATCCGAACGTAGTGGCTACCCCTCTACGTTCAGATTCTTACCATTCAATCCTATAGAAAAAGTTCCCATCAAGTTTTTATGGGAACTCAAAACTCGCAATTAGGAATATATATCAAGCTTTCGCCCTTATTACAACCCAAATTTTTATATATATCTGTCACCAATAATTTCGTGTTTATTCACTGAAAAAGCTCAACCACAGCATTTTCAACGAATAAACGCAAAGTTATTACACTTTTATCAGATTTAATATTAGGGCTGCAGGTTTTTAAATTTCTTGTTCGGTTTCGGTTTTGGTTTTTCAGGTGGAGTAAAACCTTGGTTCGGTTTTCGGTTTGTTCATGAGGCCAAGTAAAATTCAATAAAACTCATTCTTATGTCCGGAATCATAACTGAATGGTAGTGAAACTGAGAGAAACTCAATGAATGCCCGAAATAAGCTATATAATACATGAAGAATGAGGAATGCCAATATAATAATTACCTAAATATACAGAACTTTTATTGTGCTTGGCCATTTTTCGAGGTCTGACACCTACACGCCATTGGCAGTGTCTGGGTACTCTCACTACTATGGGATGGCTACATTCTGTACATTTCTGCAGCAAGAGAGTATTTAAGGGCCTAATGAAATTTTGTTTATTTTGAAAATTCTCACCTCTGATATTCCTTCAATTCAAATTAAATATACACAAATTATACATCAAAATGAAGGTTGGGATGCATAGAACACGAAACACATGTGTAATTAACTCATAGAGTCGAATGTAGGCACCACTGGTTCCTGGAAGTCTGCTGCCGTATTCGCACCAGAACTGATAATTTAATAATATTTCATGAAAACAACTTGTGGCCAAATGTGCTTTACATATCCAAGAACAAAGCTAGGGGATAAAAATTCTTCAAAACACGGCGACAGAGCTGCATTGGGGAAAATTCCAAAGCCTTTGCTTTTGTTTACGTATGAGAATACTTTCGATTTCCGGTCGACGTCATCGGACAGAAAAAGCATGTAAAAACAACGCCGTCTAAAATCAAATAACGAAAAAGATCGCCTTCATACAGTATACTGTTATTAGATTGAGATTGCACAGTTGCCAATTTCAGTGCAAGGCATCATGGTACCTGTTGAAATTTCTTAGAATTACGATTTTGTTTTTCGATGGAAATTTGCGGTAACGAGTGATTTGCGCATGTCTATCGAGCATGGAAACCATCTTCGATAAAAAATGCAGACAGTGTTGTCCTTTTCCAAAATGCAGTCCTATCGCTGTATTCGAAAGTATTTTGAATGCCTAGCATTGTTCTTGGATATATGAAGCACATTTGGCCACAAGTTGTTCTGATGAAATATTATTTTATTATCAGTTCTGGTGCGAATACGGTAGCAGACTTCCAGGAACCAGTGGTGCCTGCAGTCGACTCTATTAGTTGATTCGTGAGGTGAGAATTTCAAAATAAACAAAATTCCATTAGTTATATAGGCCCTTAATAAAAAAAAAACCCGAAAAACCTTAGATTACTTGATGTTGACGGTTTAAAAAAAACTAAAAACCTTGCCCTTGGTTCGGCTTCGGTTAACCTACTCTCGGGGTCCAAATAATAGTACGGTCCCAAATAATAGTACAGGGTGGAAATTTGGTTAAAATTAAATAATAGTACAGACCCAAATAATAGTACAGATGGGAATTTCCAATTTTCGGAAACAAATTATTAAAACAATAGTAAGCCCAAAAAATTTAACTAGAACAAATTTTGTATGAGTGATACTGGTAGAGCTGTCTCGGCATTGAAATTTGTTAACCATGTCGATTTTTGATTTTTTGTGACTACTAGTAAAAGTTTAAAACCTTTCTACTGATATCAATAACACACATGCTTCATTCAGTCTTTCGAGTTGGAAGACCAGACCAACAATCTGCCATGACCGATCATGGCTGGACATTGTTCCACACTAAAATGTAAACAACCGCAAAAATGCATTTTATTTGATGACAAAGTGCAAACTATTCACAGGTAGCTTTCCGAAGTCGAGTATTTTAAGAGGAGTGGTAAGTTGAATCAGGTGCATCTGTTTATGTTTACGTTTTGGTGAGGGACAAGTATCTACTAGTACCCATCACACATCGGTCACTGTGCATTGTTGGTCTGGTCTTAGTCATTGTATGACTGTGGCCTGGAGCCTAACCCCCGCCCCCTACATAGGCTCCACACAGTCATTGAGAAGCTCGACCAAATTCAATCTGACTAAAAATTGACATTCGACCCGGCTCACTTCACGCATCATTTTGCCGATTAATAAATCACAGATAAGCATTGTGCTTACCGCTTTCAATTCGTGATACATTTATTTACGCGTCAGAATCATTTTCTGGCGAGGACATGGTAGTGATATGAAGAAATCTCGAAAAACATCCAAGTACAAGAATTTCAGCCAACTATTTTTTTGAAGAGGGCAGGACATTTGAATATAAACAACGCTATCTACGCACGCGCACGAAAGGCAAGAGACTTCACTCAGGCCTTCAAAATCATTTTGTCGTTTCCTTATATTTCATTTTGCTCACTCGCGAACTGAACGTCTTGGCTAAACAAGCGGCTATGGGTTCTTCACTGAAGACTTTTACATCGCGTGGCTTAGTTCGAAGCGATGAGAATTGCCTGTTTTCTAAGGGGTTTCAAAATGTATTAAAATGTGAAAGGAAACCGCGTTGGGGCGGGGAATGTACACGCGACGATTTTAGAGACTCGTGTCTTTTGCAGAAACCGGGTGAAATGGGACGTTATTTCTGTATCTGTATCTGTATTTATACATAGCAGTAACCTATTTAGGCTTTAATGCTACGGGTTGAAGAGAACGCTTACGGTTTCTTTTGGATGGCCTTCTTGAATAGCTCCAGCGTTGGTGCCGAGACAACATTATCTTCCAGCTGGTTCCAGTCTGTTGTTGTCTTGGGGAAGAAGGAATTTCTGTAGATTATTGTTTTGCAATATGGGACTTGGAATGTTCTTTGATTTACTCTAGCTTGGTTTAATATGGCATTTTTTGTTACCTAAACCACATTTTAAACCCCTAAGAAAACAGTCAATTCTCGTCGCTTCGAACTAATGTAAAAATTTTCGGCGAAGAACCGATAGCCGCTTGTTTAGCCAAGACGTTCAGCCGCGAGTGATCAAAATGAAATATAAGGAAACGACAAAATGATTTTGATGGCCTGAGTAAAGTCTCTTACCATTCGTGCGCGTGCGCAGATAGCGTTGTTTATATTCATATGTTCACTTTAACGTCATAAAACTTCTAAGTACGAGTTTTCATTTTGGTGTTCGATGGCTAACAGTATTCAATTAACATCTTTTTTCAATACTGATTACCACAAAACATAATAATCTCCCAGAAATACGCCGATAAAATAATGCGATTCAGTGTCAAACCGCAGTGAGCCTCGCTAAACATCCACACACCTGGCACAACCACGTGCTTAAAATACAGCACAGCTCCCCTTCTCGATAAATGGGCTAATCTAAATTGTGCGTTAATTGGAAGTTGGACAGCAGGAATTATTTTTCTGAGGGTACACTGGGGTACACGGCAATATACTGGCTGTTTGCGAGAATGTTTTATGCCCGGGTGAACACACAGTGCGTTTTTATGAAGATAAACTGCTACTATTACACAATTGTTTTGGGTGATGTTTCCGTGAATTTAAAACTGATTTATACAATCAGCTGTTGTCTATTATGATAAAGGAGTAAAGTTGAGTTCCTCACATTTTGGCAATTCATATTTTGCTGAAATTACATAATCATACAGACCCAAATAAGGGTCGTACAGGTGGGATTTTATCCGAAAAAATAATAATCGTACATTTACGATTATTTGGACCCTGAGAGTACAGCTCAATTTAATATTATTTAAAATAACACTTCCCATGTTGATAATGCAGATAATCAACCAATGGAATAATTGATGAACTGAGTATAATGGGGGAGCCATGACTTGTTTTCACTGTGATCAGTGGGGCCAAGAAATATTAACCAGCGCGTGTACTGTCAGGCAGCAAATCAGTGTACACAGACTGTCAGAGCATTCTTCGGCTGAATCTATTTTATTTACATTGTCTCTACACCCTCTTTCTACGAGGCCGAAACGTCCCAGGCCGAAACGTCCCAGGCCGAAACGTCTCAAGGCCGAAACGTCCCAGGGTCGAAACGTCTCAAGACTGAAACCTCCCGATCCCGTCACGAATACGTCGAAGTTGGGGGAACAGGATTATCTAGATCGAAATTAGGCAACAGAATTAAAAAAAAAATTGTGGTACAGCTCCTTTGAATCTTTGAGAGTGTTTTCCTTCCTTTCGTAATAGATTAAAACTTCTGAGTTTGCAGGAACGGCTCGTATTAGATCCCAAATGTTTCTCTTTAATTATTAGTTCAATGCTCACCAAGTCGATCAACCATGTTTGTTGATGTCTGTCATCTGCACGATGACTCTCACGTGATCAGCGACTACCCGGAAATAAATTTGTGGCAGTTTGCCAAATATGGGCGTGAATCTTTTGCCGTGATTAGCCACAGGGCGATTAACTCTTGTCCTGCTGAGAATTTTCAAATATTTTCAGGAAATCTAGTCATGGCTGCCTCACAGCAGCCATGAATAGATATGATGAAAAATGCATACAACTTACAAGAAATTTACTCAGGAAATTTTGGGTGAAAAAATCCATTCAATTTACAAGGAGAAAGTTTGATCAAATATGCCCGTATTAGACTTATTTCAGAGGCGAGCAAAATCCTGCCCTGGACAGGACTAGACTATCCCCAACAGCATGTAGGCCACTAAGCCTAGCATTGGCGGCGCCATAGGGGTCCTACCCCCCCCCCACCCCCACCCTCCCAAATCAAACGTCAACTTGCTACCTGACACAATCTGGGGGCCTTTGAAGGTCATGTCAGGTATTGTAGAAACGCTTAGATGTCGCTCACAGACACAGAGCGTCCAAGTACGAAAATTGTTCCTGTAGGAAATCCCCCAGACCCACACCAACAGGAGGGGACACACCCTCCATACCCTCATCCAGCTTAGGCCTGGGACCTTGGGAGATGCTTCGGCATCTCGACTTTGCCCCCCCCCCCCCCACCCCATATCTTTCTTAGCCTCCCTCCCCCCACGAAATCCTGGCGCCGCCACTAGGAGTTGAACTGTTAAAATGCAGTAAATATCTTTCAACGTTTGCGCCTTGAGAACAACAGAGTGAGGGGGTGGAGGTTTGAGTTCAATGGGGACCAACCCACTGGTGGGAGTCCCTCGTGCAAGAAAACGTTCGGAGATTCAGGCCCACACCCAAAAGATTACTATGAGAACATTTATATAGATATTTATACATCTTTGTGGGGGGGGGGGGTATATTTTATGGGGACCCTCACCGCCATTATTTTTCAAAGAAAGAAGGCCTCCTAAATTATTGCCTTGATTGAGTTCTTATCTGCAGTTCATCGCATGGAAGTAGAATTCACGGTAAAGTCCGAAGCCCAAAATTAATGTTAAAATTAGTGGCACACGCCCCTTGAAAGAGAAACAACAGAAGAACACTTTTCAATGTTATTTGCGCAAAATGTCAAAACTATGTGAAGGGGTGGGGGAACTCCAAAACGCCCCATTCCACAACTTCGCAGGCCTGATAGATCTTAGATGTTCGGCGGGCTTGTGAGACATTTTTATTGAAAACGTGGGGCAGTTTGCTGCCTCTATTGCTTCTTTGTGTTCCTCATGTGTCCTCCACCCCCACACACAGGGGCGGCGGAAGCTCCAAAAAAGTGGGGGGGACAATTTTTTTCTGGGTAACTGCAGGGGTGTACACATGCGCACGTTTTACCATAGTCCAAACTTTGACCCAAAGTCCGTAATGTAATTTTTTGGTTTTTACGTCCAAAGGACGTACCAAACCAAAATATTACATTACGGACTTTGGGTCCAAGTTTGGACTAGTTTTACTATTACTATACATGTAGTCTGTGCTTATTATGGCTAGTTGCGAACTTGCGATGTGCAATATCTCAATATATAAAATGGACAGTGACACTGATAGTATTATGTTGCTAATTTTAATAGAACAATATTACTATCTCCCACAGTCAATATAGTCATAGGGGTTGTGTACGTTACGTCAGAATATGTCCTGTTAGGGTACCCATAATTGGTGAAAAAAGTGTGGGGGGCACGTGCCCCACCCGGCTCCGCCGCCCCTGCCCACACAGTACCACCATCACAAATTTCGAACACCCCTCCTTCACCCATCTTGAAAAGTGCAAAGGGTGGATGTCGAAAAGTCTGTAAAGACCGTCTCATCGCTATATCGATTTTTTCTACGATAAGCATGCAATTGGCAAAAAAACCCCAAACTTCTTTTGTTAAATTTATGGGACGTGGTAGGTAGATGATGGTGTGTTGGTTTGTGTGAGAGTTGGCGTTGAGAGGTCGGGCTGTGACTTATTGATGGGTGGGGTAATAAAACTTTAATTAACTGTGAAGACGAGTAACTAAATACGTAAAATGTGTTTCGCATTTGCAATAAAAATAAAAAAGTGTTGACCAGTTAGGCCCACAGGCACTCGACATATCAGATTTTATCAATTTCAATAAAAAAATATTGTATTATCAATACTAAAAAACATGTTTTTTTAGTATTGATAATTTTATATATATTTCATTAAAATTGATAAAATCTGATAATGCGTCGAGTGCCTGTGTTTAGGTCTACATCTCGTTTGAAGAAACGTAAACGAGACATAAAAATTCACATTCACAACTCATTTAACGCAAAGAATTATCTATAGCCGGTGTGAGCGGCAATATGTTTTGACAGTATTACCATGATGATGCAAACGCGTGACACGTGTTTTCGTTGTCCAGTTTGCTAGCTGGAGACAGATAACTTGCTTTTTGTAGTAGTGTCGGATGGTTGTTATGCAACACTTGCAGTTCTATATCATAGAACCACCCGAACACTGAAACCCCCTTTTGATCGCTGGAGGTCATGCACAGGGCTATCAAGAAATCCCTCAATGAGTCTGACGTCACACTCGCCATACCGTATTCCTGACACTGAACGACATTTCGTGGAACCTTCCTTTGGATGTTCCTGTCATGGAACTGACGGGCACTGACGCTCCTTTTCAGATGAGTCCATGGGGGCTGTAGTAGATCCCTTATTGAGATCTAACCTAAATGCCTCATCTGTGTAATCTATCAACTACTACCATTTCGACCATGGGGGCGGGGGGGGGGGGTGCAGACGGGCTCCCCTCGTACCTAGTTCAGCGATCTGAACGTAGTGGTAACTCTTCTACGTTCAGATTCTTCCCATTCAATCCTATAGAAAAAGTTTCCATCAAGTTTTTATGGGAACTCAAAACTCGAAAATAGGAATATATATCAAGCTTTCACCCTTATTACCGGCTGCAATCGATAGTACACGTATTTCCTTACATTTGGGCTGAGTTTATTGGTCCAAACTATGTTGTATCCTTTAATTATCGTTATTTTAATACTCTCGAAGCGGCAACGAATGTTTCGAAATCGTCCATGTTTTTGTATAAATATAAAACGACAAAAACAATAACCCGGGAATGGCGCCGAAACGAATACACCTTTTCATTGATGCGAAATCGGAAATTCGATCACATTTATGCATAGGGGGTTGAGAACCTCCTATGTGCGAATGCGATCGAGTTTGATAATCTCCTCTGCGCGAATGAGATCGAGATTCCGATTCCGCATCGATGAAAAGGTCTATTCGTTTCGGCGCCATTACCGAGTTATTGTTTTTACTGTTTTATATTTATACAAAAACATGGACCACAAGTACTCGGCACAAGCTGGGAAATCGAAAGAAAATGATATTTGATAGCATTTTTGAATCGATGCTGACGTGCCCCCATATTGGTATATAAATATTAACAAGGTACACAACTCGCTTTTCGAAAACCATATAGCACTCATCTTCGTTATACCCCCCCCCCCCCCCCCCCCTCAAATTTGATTCCCATAACGTATCCAGCAGTACCCAGGGTCAGTGGAAAGGGGAACGAAAAAGCTTTACAGTGGCGTATTACCGTTGGGTGTTTTTGGTTGTTCGTGATAACTGGGAGAAGTCGCGGAAAAGGCCGAAAAACATTTAGTCGGACAAGAAAGTGCACAGTGGAAACTGGGTTTCGAGCGACGATTATCCAATTTATTATAAATAATTCGAGATCCCATTGTCTATGGAGGGCACATTGAAACATTGACCGTATACCTTTATCAATTACTAATCTCGGATCCACATTTATTCATTTCTGGCTATCACATTTACAGTTTATACACCTTTTAACCGTCACTTCACATCTAAAGAAGTTTTTACGCGTTCATAGATACGGCGAATTTTCCCCATTCTCCCATTGGCTTGTTTTAAATAGTAGCCAATGGGATGTTTTTGTGAGCATCTCAGCTTCTATGGCCGCCGTTGGCTTCGTGTGCTTCCAAGAAAAAGTTAAAAAATGTATAGACGGCAAATGTGATTGCCAGAAATGAATAAATGTTGATCCGAGATTAGTAATTGATAAAGGTATACGGTTACTGTTTGAATCTGCCCTACATAGACAGTGGGACCTCGAATTATTTATAATAAATCGGATAATTGTCGTTCAACCCAAGAACACCCAACGGTCGTGCAATACACCACTGTAAAGCTTATTCATTCCCCGTTCCACTGACACTGGGTACTGCTGGATACGTTATGTGAATCAAATTTGAGTGGGGTATAACGAAGATGAGTGCTATCGTTTTCGAAAAGCGAGTTGTGTACCTTGTTAATATTTATATACCATTTTGGGGGCACGTCAGCATCAATTCAAAAATGCTATCAAATATCATTTTTCTTTCGATTCCACGGCTTGTGCCGAGTATCTGTGCTTGATGGGAACTTTTTCTATAAAACTACCCTCGTACCCAAACATGAGAGAGCTGGGGTAAAATGGCAAAGAGGAGGAGTGGACATTGTTCCAAACAGTTCAACAATTTATGTGGTACTCTGGTCTTTTGCCAGAGGCGAAAGAAGTTCAATGAAACTGTATGCGTGCATGTAGTGGAGGGAGGGGGCAAATGTCGAGACGCACTAAACCCACCTTGGTTCAGAGCGATGCGAACAAAAGCTAGGAAGTGGATCTACGGATGCTATTTCCTTGCTTTTATTTATTTATTTATTTATTTATTTATTTATTTATTTATTTATTTATTTTACCATGTTTGAGGTCACATATTTCTGAACAATAACTAATCGCGAGTCGCATCATTGATATAAAGTTAAGTCCAGCCGATCGTTTATACCCATGTTGCCCATTTTAGAGGACTTCCACCCAGGGCATTGATTACTGGGTCGTATTTTACCAATAAAACGGAGCTTGTTTACCACAGTAAACAAGTACTTCCCCTCTTTCAGGGATCTCCGCGGGAAACAAAGACACCGATTAATCTGGAATTTTAATGAGAAGTGTCTGTTCAGTGCGCGCTCAACTAGAAATTCAAGCTTTGATTATCTCCCCTGATATACAATGCATGTAAAGACGTTTTTCGTCACACGGGCGGGCAACCCACCATGGGACGGAACGGCCCGCTAGTAGACTATATAGTCCTACCTCCGAACCAGTTGATAATGTCCTTTTCTGTCATGTCACGTTGTATATAATCTTATATCAACAAAACTACAAATAGCCCCTCATGTTTGGTGTATAGGCCAATGGTATGGTCCGGTTGTGGTTTTATATTTATTCCACGTCAAACACCTTTCATTTCGAAGGCTGTATTCAAGTACTTTTTCTTTTATTTTCAGTATAAATATATCCCACACGATAGGCCTATGTATATTGAAATTCGCTCACATTTTTAACTCCTGGCCCGCTGCGTATTTTGAAAATACAGCCATGACAAGATTTGCTGAAATATTCATCTAAATTTAACTCAAGGGTGTAAAAAACGTTCAATTTGCAGGGTGGAAATTGGAAAAAAGTATGCCCAAATTATACATATTTCAGTGGCAAGAGAAATCCTGTCCTGTGCAGGAATATCCTCCTAGGGTCATCGGAATACTTATGGAACAAGGTAGTAATGGAACAAGACTGCAAGGATGTTAGAAGACTATATAGACTTAGTATTGGATGATTGCAGTATCATAGGGCAAATAGTTGGAGACAACATGAAAGCCGTTGGTAAGACTACCTGTATGGGAGCTTGGAATCCTACTTAAGGAATCCCACTTATGGAATCCTATTTATGGAATCCCTATATAATCCCGTTTTAGGATAAGTCTGTGGTTACACAATCCCAATTTGGTCGCATACCATAGAAACCAAGATGGCGGCCTTCAGTATACAAAATAGGCGACGGAAACAGGCATCACCCTAACAACATACGCTGCGCATGCGCACTAACACCACGTATCACAATGTTTATGACGTCACAACATGGCCGCTCACGCGAGTTACCGCGACAACCACACATGACGTATCTAAGTCACGAGACATGACGTCACTTCCGGTGTCATCCGCAGGGTCATCCAAATAGGGGACGAAACGTGCGAGCTATACTGCTTACCTGTATCTTTTAAGTATTTCAGTTGCAAAAAACAACAAAATATAGATACTAGTAATCAAAATATAAAAGGCTATTATTAACGTTTACAAAATAATGTTTCGATAAGAATCAGATTAAATAGATAAACTGTTAATTTAGTTCATCCACAACAAATTAACCCTTTACCCAACGAATCGGCAACATCCGCCCGTGTAATATGCAAATTCAGCAGCTGAAAAAGTATTAGTTTTCAAAAACTTTCAACAAAACCACATCATGTTACCCCTCTTTGGAACGAGCTCGTCGAGATCGTTCCAATGGGGTCACATGATAGAGTTTTGTTGAAATTTTTTGAAAAATTTAAAGAAATGATATTTGAAATAATAAATTTTGACACCGTCTGCGTTGGGTAAAGGGTTAAATCTGTAAAGGATAAAAAAAAGAGCTGATGTTGGATTGGCGAGTGAAAGCTCCCCAGTCGAGGGCCGTTAGAACCAGGGGCGGCGAAACCGGGGGGGGGGGGGAAGGAGACACGAGCCCCACTTTTTTCTGCATACATGTTGCGTGCTTACACAATGAGTTAAAATGGACGCACGCATGCAAACGTGCCAATATGCAGGTATTCCTGTAATATATTATTTGCAAATCCAAACAACATTTGGCCACGGAATCCCATCTTCCTTCGCTTCGGTCTGTTTCTCCTACTTCGACCATCTTCCAACCCCAAGGCTGGCCTTCGGGTTGGAAAATGATTGAAGTAGAAGAGAAAGACAGGACAGTGACCACACCGCGGAATGCTCTTCTAAACGAGAGACAATAGTGCGTCACGCTATATTTACCGATATACGATTCTAACTGAGCCGAACCATGGTAGCCTTGAAAATTTGTGCTCCTCCACTTTTATCGAACTTCCGCCATCTCTGGTTAAACCCTTGAAGGAGTACTTTCTCTCGCCTATCCACATCAACGATTGATTTGTTTATCCTGCTTCAAAACTTTTTGTTGTTAGATAGTTCAATAGATGTAAACTATCCAACACTTAGCTGTTGGATATAGGGCCTGCAACTATCCAACTATATTAATCGCGGGATAGTCAAACTATAAACCAATGAATAACAGTGGACGACGTCAGTAAAAGTTTTTAAGTTACCTTTCGACAGCCGTGAATTCTGTCCCACCTGTGTTATGAGACGGCGATATTCTCAAAAACAGGACACTCAAATAATAAATCACAAAGCCTTTGAGACCTACCAAACGTATATTTTGGATGCCAGATTTTGGTGCGTTCGAAGCGAATATTTTTATTGTAGTTTGCACCATTGGCTCCCGATAACGTGAACACCGGTTGTATATCATCAGGATATTTGTGTTGGCACAGTACCATACCAGGCTTCTTCTATAAGGGTTATAGCTGCGATGGGATGCACCGTTGGCTCCCGACAACGTGAACACCGGCTGTGTATCAGGATATTTGTATTGGCACAGAACCATACCAGGCTACTTCTATGCGGGTTATAGCTGCGATGTGATACACCATTAGAAAGCTAACAATGACATTTTTTTTCAGACCCCGGCACAGTACCATACCAGGCTACTTCTATAAGGGTTATAGCTGCGATGTGATACACCATTGGCACCCGACAACGTGAACACCAGCTGTGTAACAGGATATTGGTATTAGCGCAGTGCCACATCAGGCTACTTCTATAAGGGTTATAGCTGCGATGTGATACACCATTGGCACCCGACAACGTGAACACCAGCTGTGTAACAGGATATTGGTATTGGCGCAGTGCCACATCAGGCTACTTCTATAAGGGTTATAGCTGCGATGTGATACACCATTGGAAAGCAAACAATGAAATGTTTCCGATAGTGTATCAAACATCAATTCATCAAGGAAGGACAGAGACTCCGGAAGCACGGGGACAGAAGGGCAACTGCCGTCCCTGCCTTCGGACCTTGGGGCGAGAGGGGACAGACAATGCCCTTCCCAGGTTTGTCACTCATTTTTATCAATGATTTATTCTCGAAGGGAAGCTAAAATACACCCCAAATCCGCTCTGTTGGCTTTCAAAATTCAATGGCGGAGTTGGGGGTGGGGGTGGGAAGGTGCTCTCCGCCCGATGGGAAGCGGCACCTTTTCTCAAACTCGCTCATCTTGGTCATTCGGCCTTCTATACATGCATGATTCTGTATGTCATGGCGTGTTACTAGTGCGAGTAAACTGTCAGACTCTTAACCTTACTACCTTTGCGCAGGCAGAGTTAGCAGCGGTTGAAGACAAGTGTACTGTCGACGTGCAGTACGCGTAGTACACAGCGCCATCGTGCCACTACGTGGGCAATTGGAATTCATTGTCTTGCCCAAGGACACAACGCAGTTACTGATGGTCAAGATCGAACCATCTGTCTTTTCGTTTTAACTCTTTACCTAACATGAAAAGCAGACGACACTTCCAAAATAAATTCTTGAATAACCTTTTTTTTTTTCATTTTTTTGTCTCAAAAACATTGGTTATGACCCCTCATTGGAACGAACTCGTTCCAAATAGGGATCATACCCATGCTTTTGAGACATAAAATGAAAAAAAACAATGAAAATTAATTGGCGATTTTTGAGAATAGCGCTGGCCGGGTTTGGCCGTTGCGTTGGGTATAGGGTTAAAGTCCAATGTTCTAAGCACCGAGCCACCGTGCTCCTAGGTGGGGTGGGTTGGGGGGGGGGGGTGGGGGTGTTATGCCTGAAGATAAAGGGATATGTCACCACGAAAACGTTTATTCCAAATTAACTTATGACACTCGGTGTTTTTTCCAGTAGATTTATTTTTGAAGCAGGTTTCAAACTTAATTTATCAATTAAGCCGCAATTGACCTTATCATCGGTGATTTTAATATACATATGGATGACAACAATGACAGTGATGCTAACAAGTTTATGACCCTCTTAGAAACATTTGGTTTACAACAACATGTTAGTGGGCCTACTCATACCTCTGGACACACTCTTGACCTTATCATCACAACATGTACTAATGACTTTCAGCTTTCTGAGCCATTAATCCCATCCAGATTATCTGACCATTCGTTTGTTGAGTGCACACTAGGTGTTCGAAAAACCATCACTGACACGTAAAGAAGTAACACTTCAAAAATTCAATCAAATTGACATTAACAAGCTTAAATGTGACATCGAAAAATCAGATTTGTGTAATTTTCAGTGTGCTAACCTAGATGATCTGGCAAAATCATACAACACATTGTCTTTTCTACTGGATGAGCATGCCCCTCTGAAAACAAAAACATTAATTATTCGCCCAAGTATACCCAGGTTTACCAATGAACTGAGAACTCTGAAAGCTAATCGTCGAAAGCAAGAGCGGGAAAGATCTAAATCTTACAATGAGGAAGCAGCATATAAGACTAATCGCAATCAGTTCTCCAACAAACTAAAAGATGCCAGAAAATCTTACTACACAACATGTGTTGAAGCTTGTAATGGTGACAGCAAAAAACTGTTTAAAGTTGTTAAAAATCTGTGTACAGAAAAACAAAGTGTGTCATTTTCACCACACGATGATCCATCAAAGCTAGCTGATCAATTTGGTGAATTCTTCATCCAAAAAATAAAATTAATTCAGGAAAAAATTAAGAACATAAATATAGACAAAATTGACATCAAACAGAGACCATCAGAAAAAGAGCTTTCAACTTTTCGACCTTTAGAAATTCACGAGGTAACCAAATTAATAAAAGAATCCTCAAATGCCCCATGTCAACTCGACCCAATGCCAATATCTATTGTCAAATCATGTGTAGACTCTTTGGCTCCTGTAATCACAAAAATGATCAACATGTCTCTGCTGGAAGGATATGTGCCTGTTTCGTGGAAAATAGCAATTGTTAATCCTCTTCTGAAGAAACAAGGTGCAGAACTTGTGTTTAAAAACTTCCGACTAGTGAGTAACTTACCGTTCGTCTCTAAGCTGTGTGAAAAAGCCGCAATTGACCAACTAATGTTGCATAGTGATGTGCATGCTCCGTTACCGGCCAACACGTCTGGATTCAGAAAATTTCACTCGACTGAAACGGCATTACTCAAGGTTCAGAATGACATCCTCCTTAATATGGAGTCTGGACGGGTAACATTGCTTGTTCTTTTAGACCTTAGTGCTGCTTTTGACACTGTTTGTCATAAAACTCTGCTAGAGACAATGAATTCTGATTGTGGACTTAATGGTGTTGCTGCTAGCTGGCTATCATCATACCTCAAGAACAGACAGCAGCGTGTATCAATAAACGGTAATCTGTCAAAAGACTTCCATCTTGAATGTGGAGTCCCACAGGGCAGTTGCCTTGGTCCTGTTCTGTTTCTATTCTATATTTCAAAAATGTTCACCATCATTGAATCTCACCTACCTGATGTCCATGGTGATGCTGATGACACACAGGTCTATTTCTCTTTTCGACCTTCAATCAAGGGTCAAACTAAAGCTCTAGAAACTATTGAATCATGTATTTCTGACATTCGCAAATGGATGGTTTCAAATAAATTAATGATAAATGATGATCAGACTGAATTCCTAATAATTGGGTCACGACAACAACTCACTAAAGTTGACATCAATTCAGTGAAGGTAGGAGATTCCGCCATCAGTGCAAGTAATAGTGTACGGAATCTTGGTGCCTTCTTTGACTCTACCATGTCTATGGACAGACATGTTACAAATATGTGCAATAAGGCTTTCAGAGGGCTATACAAAGTTAAACAGATAAGACAGTTCCTCACCAAAGACTCAACAAAAACCCTAGTTCATGCCTTTGTAACTTCACATTTGGATTATTGTAATGCCGTACTGTTCAACCTTCCACAATATCAGTACTCTCGCCTGCAGATGGTACTAAATGCACCAGCCCGAGTGGTATGTAGGATATCACGATCTCAACACATCACTCCTGTTCTGAGGGATATGCACTGGCTGCCAGTCAAGTACAGAATAATTTTCAAAACTTTATTATTAGTTTTTAAGACACAAAACAACATGTCACAAGCCTACTTAGAAGAACTCCTTAATACCAAGAATGTGTGTCAATACAACCTGAGGTCCGATGGTAAAATGCTGCTACATGTTCCAAAACATAGGTGTAAGACATTTGGAGAAAGGTCATTCTCATTTGCTGGCCCTCACTTGTGGAATAATTTACCAGAACACCTAAAAAGACTGTCAAATGTCAACCTTTTCAAGAAAGATCTCAAAACATACCTGTTTCAAAAAGCCTACAAGTGATGTTCTGGACTGTAAGATACTGTATATATTCTGTTTGTATATTTGCATAAGCTCAGTAACATGTACAGCGCCTTAGAAAATGGTTCTATATCTTCTGAACTATAATTTTGGCGCTATATAAATGTGTATATTATTATTATTAACATATTCTGGGTTGGCATTGTCCGCTCTCCTTATTTTCAAATCAGGTTGGATGCCAAGGGTGATCGCTATCCTCAAAACGATAGCCATGCAATGGTGTTAGTTTGTTTGTTTGTCCATCCATTTGTTTATCATGATCAAAACCCTGCTCCTTTTTAAACGTTCATCACGACCCCAAATTCCAGTCCTGGCCGAAAAGATGAACGGTTCAAAAAGTACAAATTTTATTTTCCACTCATTGTTCCTTCTTCTGTTCGTGTTCATACCTCTATTTGTGACCAAACTTTCATCGCGGCCGTAAAATATCATACACGTGTACTTTTATATTTAAAAATGTGACTAAGATTTCTCTACACCCCACCCACCACCCAGAAAAAAATCTTAATTGGCTGAATGCTGAAAGCCACTGTCAGGGCTTTCAAAAAAGTGAGAGTAGGCCACTAGGGCAAAAGCTAATATTTTCCTTGCTCACGTTTCATATTCAGTAAAACGCAAATAATATTTTGTTCATATAAATTTGTTCTGTTGCAATTTATTGAAGAGTGCCTGGGGGCACTCCAATAATTTGTAATAAAACAAAATTTGAATAACAAATTCAGACCACCAAACATAATCTAGCCCTAAACAAGTTAACAGGTGCCAAAATGCACACATCATGGCGTGCAGAGCGCAGGTCTGCAAAACAAAACCTCATATCAAATTAGGCCTCGCTAGTTGTGTGTTACTGGTGTGTGATTGTGTAACTCGCTCATTATAGTGGTTAACCCTTTACCCAACGTAACGGTCAGAACCGGGCAGCGCTATTCTCAAAAATCGCCAATTAATTATCATTATAATTCATTTTTTGTCTCAAAAACATAGGTTTGGAACGAGCTCATTCCAATGAGGGGTCATAACCTATGTTTTTGAGACAAAAAATGAAAAAAATTAGTTATTCAAGAATTTTATTTGCAAGTGTCGTCTGCTTTTCATGTTAGGTAAAGGGTTAAATGAGTCCAGACACGTATCAGTGTGTGTGGGGGGTGGGGGGGGGGGCAAATATTTTTCTGCGCCAAATGACAGCAGAAAAATATGCCCATCCACTTCATTTCGCTTCATGTTGGATTAATAGTAAGTAACCACCATAGCCTAAAGGTCCAGGATCTTCCCCGGGGACGCCCATAATGATATTTTGGAGGCTTAAGTATCAGAAACTGAAGCAATAGGCCTAACTATAGAGAATTACCAATGAAATGTGGTAGGAGTAGACCTACATGAACCAGTTTAGGGTTTGAGGTATACACAGACCGGCACACGTGTATGAATGGGTTAATCGACATGGGACGAGTTCCAGCGCGGAAGGATAAAATGAGAGGTCACGGGCCTCGAGTTTTATCCTTCCGCGATGGCACGAGCTATCAACAAAAAGAACACATTTTATCGCCAACCAAATTTGCGAGGAGAACCCGCGTTACTATTTTAGCTATCGCTAGCGATTCAAATTTTAATTAACCCTTTACCCAACGAATCGCCCGCAACCGCCCGCGTAATATGCAAATTCAGCAGTTGAAAAAATATTATTTTTCAAAAAATTTCAACAAAACCATATCATGTGACCCCTCGTTGGAACGAGCTCGTTCCAACGATGGGTCACATGATATGGTTTTGTTGAAATTTTTTGAAAAAAATTAAAAAATTATATTTAAAATAATAAATTTTGATATCGTCTGCGTTGGGTAAAGGGTTGCGCGATTTGTAAAAAAATTCCAGTGAAATTTCGCGTCTGTTTAAAAATATTCAGTCAACGATTTCCGATCCGCACATTTGTGCGGAACGGATTTTCATTTCCCGCATGGTTTAGTGTTGCTGTAGACTGGGACTTCAGAGAACAGGCGTGTAATAAATGAATGTATGTACAAAGGTTGGTGCTCTTAACAACTCCCCCAACCCCACCCCATCCAGTAGCTGTGCCGTTGACGCGTAAGCCTATAAGATGTTAAGTCATATAATTTGCCGTGAAACAATAAACTGGGTGGCAGCTGGAAGACTGCTTCTCGCTTCTATATCTTAGCGAAAAACCACCCCCTGCTCGGATTACGAGAGATACTCTCAATTCTGTCTCATCTATGAACAAGGGCGACGTAGGCTATTTCTCGGTGTGGTTGATTTCCACAGCGAACACACAAATGAGTATAGAGCATCACCAGAATTCTACCAGATATTATTTCAGTCTATCCGAACGAGCCCCATTCAGGCTGTAGCTATGTCCGTGTATGGGGCGATCCATGTTAATTAGCCCGATCATGATACGCATTTGCCCCGGTGATTCATAATAATACATACCTGTGTTTACAGTTTCCCCGCGAACTGATTCAGGAAAGTCAAGGCCTACGGTCATTAATTAGCCACGACAACCAACAATGTCGATGTCGTCACGGTGGTAAAGGCCGTGGAAGAACGGTCACTGCAGAGTCCACTAACTTCTGGGGATGGGCTGACTCGAACATCACGAAACTGAAAACCACCTGTGACAGATTTATGCTTGGTATTGAAACTTGCCAATCGACCCCTGAGTTCCATATGTTCTATGTGCCTACTGGCACATAGAACACATTGGTACTCAGGAGACGCAATGTGTGTCCGGGCAATACCGTTTGGTGCTCTGTCCCATTGTGGGGGGGGGGGGGGGGGCACCCTGACCGACCTCAGAACGCCCTGACACCAGTATATCCCAACAGACGAAGAAATACACGCAAACCACTCTGGAAAAATTAACAAATTCGGAACATTTGATCACGAACAAATGTTTGATCACGAACAGACGGGTGGCCAAACTAGCACTGGTACTTCCTGGGCACCTCAGTGACCTCACAGTACGTGGCACATTACGAGCATGGCTAAAATACGCCGACAGACCGGACTTCGAAAGAATACACGGCTCTGGACAGTTAGGGTGCAATTAACAAACAGACAAACAACGCAAAGTCAATCCGACGCCTCCGGAAAAGTCGGTCAAAAGTTCGAAAGCCTGGTTTCAACCAATCGTTTTGTCTAGTGTAGGGTCAAATGCGTGAACTTTCTCCCAGGTCACGCAGATGTCAAGGGCAAGAAAAACAGAGGTGCACTTTGATAAAGATTTATCGGTTACCTTAAATTAAACTCTGTGTACCACATTCAGTCTTCATATAAAAGAGAAAACAGAACTCAGGTAAGTAGAATGTGTGGAAACAGACGCTCATAAAAAGATAAATACGGTAAAATAATCATGTGTTCGCCTCTCTAAAAAACCGTCCATTATTTGCCGTGACTTTTATAATGCAGATTTGACTGGCAGTGTGGCACAATTCATTTTAATTGGGTCACAACGGGAGTGGATTGGGTGATAAATCTTCGGCCCTCCATTTCCACCTGCACCGGATGAATATTTTGTGTCGATAAACTTTGTTCTCAGCTAGGTGCAGTGTTGTCCCAATTGAAAATTATTTTATACATATATATTATATAATATATTCCCCCAGACGAGTTGCTAAAATAGAACGATCAATCTTTTACAACAAAAGGTCACGACTGCACATATTTACATATTGCATGCGACTTGTAAACACCCCCAATGGCAGGTTTGTTGTCACATGCAAAAATACAGAATCCATGTGACTGAACTTGGTTGCTTGGGTTTTCTCCTAAAGTTAACCCTTCATTATTACTACCAATTTTACACTTTCACATTTAAATTTAACCCCCTGGCCACTGCTATCAAATTTAAAAATATAATTTTAAGCAGCAATTTTTTCTCGTAAATTGACGTAATGCAATTTTGCATTTAGCTGATCGAGGGATAGATTATATTTGGGGGTCTAAATTTGTTAATTTGAACCTGTTTTATTACAAATTATTGGAGAGTGCCTGTGGGTACTCTCCAAAAAATTGTAATAGAACAACTTATAAAAACAAAGTTTATTTGCATTTGACTGAAATGAAACATATTCCTCTGGTACCTTGGGTTTTTTTTTGAAAGCCCTGATAGTGCCACTATTAGTGGTTTCCAGCACTCTATCAATTAACCAATGCATCCTTGTTTGACAAAACTCATTGAGCCCTGGGGCAAGGTGTATGTGGGGGGGGGGGGGGGGGGGGGGGGTGGCAGTACTCCTGTCTTGCCAGAAGTGCTTAATGGAAAAGACTTTCCGAGAACTGCACGTAACCTGAGAAACCTCTGAGTATTCGCTTCTAACATATTTTACGTGTGCCAATGCTGGGGGGGGGGGGGGGGGATCAGGTGTAGGCCTAATGACAGAGGCGTGTCGATAATCAGCAAAGAAGCTATACAATCTGCAGAGTAAGTTCTAAAGCTTTATATATTATAAATGTTAATACTATTGAGTGTCCCATTACAATTTATTATTACAGTACGTGGAGAGTGTATTATCACTAAATCACCCGCAGAGTGGAGATTCCACCCAAGCAATAATTGCAAATTTGTTGCAAAGCCTAACCAGCACAAGCAACGTTTCAGCCAATGGACCTCCGGGTTAAACCTGGAGGTCCATTGGCTGTAACATTGCTTGCGTTTTTTGTCGATATGTACAAAATTTGAAAGTTATAGCTTGGAATGATAACTCCACTCTGCGGGTGATTTAGTTACAATCCACTCTCCATGTACTGCATATCTTGTTAACTTGTCTTAACTCATACTCAGATTTTGTGCCCTTTTTGATACCCCTGCCCCAATTACCCTTGGATGGTTTAGGGGCCCTTGGTCAAACAACATTGAATTGGTTATATTCATAGTTGCATTATGGGAATAATTTTCGGGTTGAATTTGATATTTCAACATCTGTGCAGAGGGTTTACCCTTTACCCGACATAATGGCCAAAACCTGCCAGTACTATTCTCAAAAATCACCAATTAAATTTCATTATATTTTTATTTTTTATCTCAGAAACATAGGTTATGACCCCTCATTTCAATGAGCTCATTCCAACGAGAGGTCATAACCTATGTTTTTGAGACAAAAAATGAAAAAAAAATTGTTATTCGAGAATTTTGTTTTCAAGTGTTGTCTGCTTTTCATGTTAGGTAAAGGGTTAATTTGAATTATTGGTCATTTAAATACATGATAGTATAGCCTAAGATTTTGGATCTCAAACGTGAAAACAATTCTCATATCTGATTTTACAGTGAATATACAGAGGATATCTACACTGTTTTAGTGAATATCGGGAATTATTTCATGAGTGTGGACCTGAAAGTTTTATTTTTCACGAGCGCTTGCGCGAGTGAAAAATAATACTTTCAGGTCCATGCGAATGAGATAACTCCTGATATTCGCTAAAATAGTGCATATTTTCTTTTTTATTATATGCTACATGACATTTTACGGCACAATATGCAGCCCAATTTTTCTGTAAACACGTACATTTCAAAACAATAACAAAGATCAGCTGATCGTTCATTCAAGGCAATGTTTCAGTCGACGTCATGTGTTGAAATGTAACATCATTTAAGAAGCTACTAAAAAAATTCATCTTGTGGACCTGAAAATATTATTTTTCACTATCGCAAGCGCTCGAGAAAAATAAAACTTTCAGGTCCACACTCAAGAGCGAATTCCTGATACTGACTAAAATAGAGTAGAATTATATGCTACCTGACATTTTATTGTATAAAATTCAGCGCAATTTGACCCCAAATGCGTACATTTCAAAACAATAAAAAAGATCAGCTGATCGTTCCTAGAAGGTGACGTGATGCAGCATAGCATGATGGCATTTAGGAAGCTACTGAGGGATACCTATCGAGTCGATGGATGTCGAGAAATATTGTTTAAATAATTTTCAATAATTCACAGGCTAGCATAAAATAAAATACCCCTTTATTATGTATATATTACATAATAATGGGGTATTTTATTATTTTCTCAAAAAATCAATTATTAGGGACTTTTTAAAAATTAATCCAAGAGTCAGTCAGCTATGTTTGAACTTTGAGGTTGACAGTGAAAATGAAATGGAAATTTATCTCCCCTTAACCCTTTACCCAATGCAGACGATATCAAAATTTATTATTTTAAATATCATTTTTTCAAAAAATTAAAAAAAAAACATATGTGACCCCTCATTGGAATGAGCTCAGTGAGGTCGTTCCAATGAGGGGTCACATGATATGGTTTTGATGAAATATTTTGAAAAATTTAATTTTTTCAACTGCTCAATTTGCATAATACGTGGGCGGATGCAGGTGATTCATTAGGTAAAGGGTTGAAGATTGTATTACCAAATAGTTCAGGAGTGGTTTGCTCAGTGGTTATGGCATTGGACTTCAAACTGAAAGGTCCAGGGTTTAATTCCTGTCAGGGATAACTGTATTGTGTCAGGCCTTTAAATTCATTTATTTTGGGGACACTGTTTTGCCCTAATTTGGGGACATTAAAACCAGAAATAACAGTTTTATCCCGGTATGTTTTATTGTCATGCCTTTCTTTGTGTTTCTATAGTCATATGATGGAAGTTATTCTAAAATGCAGAATAGGCACAGAGAATTTATATATTATTCTTGATGCCTTCCCACCATCTCTAATTTGGGGACACCTGTAAAAGGTGTGAAATTGGAGTAATCTAAAGGTCTGGTTGTGTAGTGTATTTAATCCTGATTGCCCATGTGGGGGCACGGCGGGGCTGTGTTCTAAGGCATACTGCACATCGATGGTGCTCTTGTCCTCAACCAGTGCTAACCCTGCTTGTGTGCAATTACCGTTAATATATTGTTGACAGTTGCTTGCCACTACTCGGTGGTTCTCTCTGGGGTCTGCCACCCGTAAAACTGTCTGACATGAGGTGACCCTTGCTGTAGAATGTGTCATTAGACCCCAATAAATGAATAAAAAAATATATAAGTTACCAAATAGTTATGTGTTGAAAGCCCATTTCTGGATCATTTGAAAAGGCTATTAGATGCTTTGGATGGGATTTAAATTAAATTATAATATTGAATTCAATGATTTGTTTTATGCTTGACTATGTACAGTTGAAACAAGCTATTAATTAAAAATATACTATTTAAAAAAAGTAGAGGATATTTGATAGAAGTGAGATACATGTCATGAAGAAATATATTTATATTTTCATCAAAAAGACAGTTGAGGCATTGCACTGTGACATCTGGTGAATGATTTTAGCGATAGTTGGGTGTCTGACAAGCACACATCCATGCACTGAGCTGTAGAAGACATGGACGGTCAGTCAGAATTTACCACATTTCAGTCCAAGACCTCAATACCTTGTAAATCCTCAGTTCACGAGACAAGCGTGGATTCAATGTGGCATACTCCTCACCAAACGTCCAATATCAGCTTGACTGAAGTTATTCCATTCTTCCTGCAGTGCAGCGGTGAGTTCCAGGACATTGGCAGGGGGCTGCTGACGTTGTCATAGGCATCTGCCTAGCATATCCGAGACATGCTTGATTGGTGAAAGGTCTGGACTTTGAGCTGGCCAAGGAAGTGTAGTGATGTTCTGCTCCTGGAGGAACTCTGTAGCGACCTGGCCCGTGTGCTCTTGCATTGTCATCTTGGAAAATTAATTGACAGCCGTGATCATCACGCAAATGGCACCACATGAGCTGCTAACATGTTGTCACAGTAGTACTGCCCTGTGACATGCCCTTGGATGACATGTAATGCTGTTTTGCTTGTCTTGGTTATGCATCTCCACATCATAACTGATCCACCACTAAAATGATCATGATACCTAATGGTTATGTCATGGTATTGTTCATTCTGCCACCGCCACACTCTGTTTCACCTGTCGTGGAAGTCGAGAGTGAACCTTGATTCATTGGAAAACATGATGTTGGTCCACCAACAATTGTCCCAGCACTGTCATGCTCTATACCAATTACACCATGCTGCAATGTGACATTCAGTCAAACATGGAATTATTCGAGGTCATCGAGCAATTAAAATTCCAGCTGTGTAGGCAATTTCGGATAGTCTGACCACCGACTTGCACATCTGTAGCTCGGTGCAGCTGCAGTCCAATTTCTGAGGCACTTTGATGGCGGTTACGTAATGCTGTGGTTTGAATGAAACGATCCTGGTTAGCAGTTGTCGTCGCCCTTGGACGACCTGACCAATGTCTGTCATCAACATTGCCTGTCTGACTGTAGCATGACCACAACCTGCTAATCACCGATTGAGTAATGTTGAGAATTTGAGCCACGGCAGTCTGTCTTTTGCAAGCTTCCAATATGCCAATGGCACATAAACGTTCGTCACGTGTCAGTCTTTGCATACCTCAAAAGTTAACGTTTTGACCAGAAACTATTGACGAATGAGTTTATACCAAGAAAAGAACGATGAGACCTTCAAAAAAGCCTGTCCAGTACAAATGAATATTTTCAAAACATACCCAAAAGACATTAATGTGGCGCTCGTGTTAAAAACCTGCAGAAAGTTTTTGTGGGTTCATGATCCACACTAAACTTGGAATTTAATGTTGGAGAGAACACCACAACACTACCCTCCTCAGGGTAGCCCCCCTGCCCCCCCCCCCCCCCCCCCCCCCTGGCACCACCACTGTCTGTAACTTCCGTTTGGTGCAATATGAAATAACTTGTCTATTATGATTCGATTCGAGATTCGATTCGATATCAGAGACATGATTTGATTCGCAATTCGATTTGAAAAAATTGTGATTTGAAGATCCTTAGGTGCTGTGTCCTAAGGTGTAGTTAGTATGTTGGGAAGTATTGATAGTTACTTGCCACTGCTTGATTGTTCTCTCCACCTACTCTGGCTTCCTCCACCCATAAAACTGCTTAACACGAGGTGGCATTGGATGTTAAAAAGTGTCATTAAACCCCAATAAAAAAATATCAATTATTATATGTAATTTGTTTTATTTTGTAGACATGGACGGCCGAGTGTATATGAATTATGTACATTCCAGTACAATGCTGAAACAGTTAACAGCTTTGTGGAAGAATGATTTTCTGTGTGATGCCGTTCTAACTGTGGACAACTGTATTATGGCCAGGGTAATGAAACTAATATGCTAGAGCAGTGAAACAAGCAACATTTCACGGTTTGAAAATCTTGCAGGAATCAAAATTGATTCTTTCCAATGATTCTTGTAAGGAGAACCGTGACAGTCCGGAAAATGAGACGGGTATGAGTGCAATCACTCTTCAGCACCCATGTTTTCTATTTTACTGAAGCTAAAAATGCACTTGTTGAAAAATATTGTGGAGCACTAATATACTGTGAGGGCATATAAATGTGTGTTGTTTTGAGAAAGCTGCACTCTGTGGCCAATGGGAAATTACTCTCATTGTTCAGCAGGTCCTTATACATTTAAAGTTTCTGGTGTTTGGTGACAGTATTTCATTTAAATTCATATACCAACATTTTACGGGTGCAATTTACTCCCGTCTCCTGATTTCACGGGAGAATACAACAGCACACGTCAATTTTGTTCATTTCCAGCACTGAAATAGGGCTGCAACCATACGTCTCACTCACGATACAATATGTATCGCAATTTTTTTTCACGATACGATTTTTTCACGATACATTACATGTAGTACATTGAGAGTGAATTATCAGTAATAAAAGGCCCCTAAACTGCACAGAGTCCAACTTTCATTTGACCAGTAACATCCAATTTCTTTTTAGTGCTTGAGAAAGACAAGCAAGTTTCAGTTAATGGACCTCTGGGAGTCTGGGTTCAACTCAGAGGTGAGAGGTCTGTTGCCTCAAACTGTGCTTATAATTCAGACAGAGTTGATATTTTACTGAAATACAAATGAACAAGTGGAATCACAGGAGTCTGAAATTCTATCAGTATAGCTATAATTCACTTTCAACGTGATATTTACGTTCCCAACGTAATCCCCTTCTGAAGGGGATTACGTTGGGAAAGTAAATATCATGTTGAAAGTGAATTATAGCTATACTGATAGAATTTCAGACTCCTGTGGTGGAATTATAAGTTGGAAAAGCACAAAATAGACTTGTTGGACCTGAAAATGCAACTTCTGACTACATCATGCCAACCTTCTGGAAGTGTATCGTTTGTATCGTGATACACATGAAACGATACAATATGCGTATCGTGTACAAATGTATTGTGATTAGAGCTGTAGGTTTTTAAATTTCTTGTTCGGTTTCGATTTTGGTTTTTCAGGTGGAGTAAAACCTCGGTTCGGTTCGGTTTTCGGTTTGTTCATGAGGCCAAGTAAAATTCAATAAAACTCATTCTTATGTCCGGAATCATTACTGAATGGTAGTGAAATTGAGTGAAACTCAATGAATACCCGAAATAAGCTATATAATACATGAAGAATCGGGAAGGCCAATATAATAATTACCTAAATATACAGAACTTTTATTGTGCTTGGCCATTTTTCGAGGTCTGACACCTACACGCAACTTGAGGAAAGCTGCAAATACAACTAAACTGAAATGTCGGAAATTCACAGAATGTAACCTTCCCAGAGTAGTGAGAGTACCCAGACACTGCCATTGGCAGTGTCTGGGTACTCTCACTACTTTGGGATGGCTACATTCTGTAAATTTCTGCAGCAAGAGAGTATTTGATAAAAAAAAAAAAAAACGAAAAGCCTTAGATTACGGGATGTTGACGGTTTCGGTTTTTTAAAAAAACTAAAAACCTCGGTTCGGTTTCGGTTAACCTACAGCTCTAATTGCGATGCATTGAAATTGGGATGAATCGTTGAAGCCCAACTCTGAATGAGAATCAACATTCTCACAAAAACAAAATGTTTATTTCTTTCGTGTCATAGATTCTGAAAGTGTCCCTAAAGGCTTGGAGAATTCTACTTATTTTTTTACTCCCGCATATTAAGTCTAAGGTAACACTTTGGCTTTAGCAATGCTGTCTGGTGAAGTCTTGTCTGCCAACACAGTCTGTCAAACTTCACTAGAAACCACTATCAAGGTATAGTAAATTTCATCAGCAACACCACCAAAAGCCTGTACTCTTGAGTGCCTAATAATCATACATGTACGATTATTCTTTTTCAAAACAAAATTCCCACCTGTATGATCCTTATTTGACCTTGTACGATTATTAATTTTCAGCTATCGAATGTGCAGAGCGGCTGCTTATGTAAAGAAGTTCATCAAAACAAACTAGTAAGGTACATGTACAAGCAAACACAGGATGCAGTGGAAATGTTAATGGATAGACAGCTGGAAGCATATATTTGGGCTTTTTTCTGAAGTACTGCTACCATAACATTAAGACCTAGTATCAAGTGCATGTGCTTCATACCATCACTGAAACAGAATTAATTAGTGTATAAGGTTTTGCCTTGGTGCAATTTATGGGAGAGTGCCTAGAGGCACTCTCCCATAAACTGCAACAAGTCAAATCCATGTGAAAATTATGATAACCGAAAGTAATTTAGCCCTTCACCAATTCAAGAGCATCAGTCGTCTGAAAACAGTTCAGAGCATAGCGGTTGGCTCACGTCTTGGAATTTTCCACCCTATACTATTATTTGACTCTGTACTATTATTAATATTTTTATACTGTACCAATGACCCAGACTTAGCTGGTGCCAACTCCATTAAATTCAGGGCCAAACACAAATTTTGCCTCCCCAATCCCCAAAATTTGCATCAAAAACCGAAAATTTGATGTCCTGGTAGGTCCTCCATACTTTTACTCCACTGCGCATGCGCAGTGTCAAGGAGGTCTCGAAATTGGCGCAAAAATGTCATTCTTTGTTTGGCCCTGAAAACAGTGTCACCTCACTGATATTTGTGCTGTAAATCTCAGTTTTAATGATGCCAGACACATAATTATGAGAGAAATAGTGGATATGAAGTGGATATAGGATGAGGAGAGGAAAAAACAGTGGTTTCAGATGTTCAGGGCTGTAACTTATAATTTTTTTACGAAATTATTCATGTTGCCTATTTTCGAGGCATGGCCCTGTTGTTGTCATTCTTGCTATGAATGTTCCATTGTTTGATCAGTGTTTCCTCTCTCCCTTTCCTTCATTCCCCCCTAGCTATTCTCCCATGCTTTTGGCTTATTTTTTGTAATGTTTATTACTAAAATTTCTTGGGAGTTTTGGCTTGGAAACAGAATTATTTTCTGTTCTTTCCCCATGTTTATGTCCTCACCATTGGGTGTTTAGGCGTTTTGGTCTGCATCTACCATCTGATGCTCTGCAGTTTCTTCTGAGGAAGGCTCTGTTTAGCATCAGATAGTGTTTAAATTAGTCACTGATTACTGGGCCATGTTTACCAGTGCCTGGAGTCATGTTTCTGGTTTGTTTACACTTTTTGTTTATGTTGACAACGGTTACTTCTGATAGTGATTTCTTGTCTTCTACCTAGTTCAATTCATAGTAAGGTACATTAATATTGTCCGTAAGTGTTACATTAATTTTGGCTCCAGACGGGGATGGCCCTCCCATGAGATGGGAACTCTTTTGGGGACTGGGGGAGGGGGGGGGGGGGCAAAATTTGTGTTTGGTCCTGGATATTTATGAGTTAGCACCAGCTAAGTCTGGGTCATTGATAAGTATAAAAAATATATAAATTACTATAAATTTTTTTACTTTTTCCTCAAAAACATGGTTTATAACCCCTCTTTAGAGTGTGGGCTCATACCAATGAGGGATCATAAACTCTGTTTTGTTGGCAAAAGTTGAAAAAATAATAGAAGTAGAATGGTGGTTATTGTGAATTATGTCAATTAGGTGAAGGGTTTACTAAATGGACATCCACCCACGTAATCTCAAATTGAGCAGTAGAAAACAGAATTGTCAAAAAATTTCTGCAAAACCATATCATGTGACCCCTTGTTGGAACAAGCTCATCTGGCTCATTTTTGTTGAAATATTTTAAAACATAATTAAAATGAAAAATTATAATATTGTGTGCTTCGGGAAAGGGTTTAACTCTTAACCCACTGAGTTGGGGGTGCGGTGGCATTGCGGTAACCTGTTCTTGTGAGTTCACCGAAGTTAAGCAATGTCGAGCCCAGTTAGTCCTTGGATGGGTGACTGTCTGAACAACGATCAATTCAGACTCCGGCATTGTGTCCTTGGGCAAGGCACTTAATCCTGGAATCCACATGGGGTATGATGACGCCATGCACTAAGCGTACTTCATGCCGATGGTACGCATGTCTTCAACCAATCTAACCCTGCCTGTGCTGCAGTGCGGCGTTACGATGCTGGAGAGCTGGCAGCTACTCGTTGTTGGTCGGTAGTTCTCTCCAGGAACTCTGGCTTCCTCTACCCATAAAACTGTCACTGACACGATAAGACCTTGGCTGTTAAAGTATTGTTAAACTGGATACCACAATGTCACCACGTCCCCCGTTAAACCTTAAATAAATAACCCAATGAGTATTTTAAAAACAATATTTTTCATCAAATCTTGTCATGGCTGCTATGAAGCAACCATGACTAGATTTGATGAAAAATACGTGAAAATGTGACCAGAGAAATCCCCCATCACAAATTCGATATAAATTACTGGGGAAAATGTTGTTAAATGTGCTCAAATATTACTTATTTTTGTGGCAAGAGAATTCCTGCGTTGGGCGGAAATATCTGCCAGAAGCATGCAAGGAGTTAAGTGAAATTTACCATATTTTTTCTTCTGCAGGCACACAAAATTGTATTGTTAGCAGTGAGTCCAAAACTGCAGTCTGATTCAAGCTCATTATCCCAGACTTCATTTATGGATGTTCAGCTTCCAAGTAACGTTACATCACAGAGTGTTGAAGCATTTCTCAGGTATATTTATGAAGGATTTCTTTATCTTACTAAGGACAACCTTGAGGATTTACATAAAATAGCAGTTCAGCTTGAGATGCCTTCGTTGTATAAATTTTGCAAAGACTTCAGTGTTAAAACAGGAATGAGCAGTCATCATAATAAATGGAATAAAAATACTGACAGTTGGGTAAATTACATTTCCGACTTTTCCTTAGATGACTTTGCACAAGTGAGAATAATGCATGATGCAAATAAGGTAATGAAAAAAAGTAATGCAAGAAGTGAGGTAAAGGAATGTGATTCCTCTAAAGGACAAAGAGTGAAACCAAAACAAATAGACATAATAGATCTTTGTGAGACATCTTCTGATAAAACAATGTTCAGATCAAATGTTATGAGCACTGATCATTATGCTGCAGAGAATGCAAGAGATATTGCATCCTCAGTTTATAAACACAACCAAGCGTTCTCCCAGGTGCAAAGACAAGAAAATACATCCTTACCTTTTAAACAGACACCCATACATAAAAACCAACATGAAACAGAAACTCCACAGACAAGAAAACCTCCTTTTTCAGATGGTAGTCAATCACAGACGTATTGTACAGATGATATGCAACATTCCAGAGGTGGTTCGTACACGAACATTGATAATGAGAATATAACTACTTCATCAGAGAATCCAACATCGAAAGAAACACACATATTTGATACTCAGTCAGGTAGGAGTTTCACACTGCCAAATACTTCATCTGAATCAGACAAGAATTTTGAACCAACATCTGACTTTTCCAATTTGAGCTCTAGTTCTCTGCTTCGTAAAGTTCTAACTGAAATGCCAGTGTCTAAAATGAAGAAAAATCCTATAGTTTCCAGTAATGTGTTGTCTGAAATTCTCCAGGCTGATTCGGCTGCTCCTTCATACAATTCTGGTTCTCAGCATCGGACAGATTATACTAGACATCCGTACAACACCTCCAGAGCTAATCAAAGTAGAACTTCATTTAGGGATGAACATACAGCAACGTCTCATCCTCTCAATGAGCATTCTAATGATATGGCTTGTGGAATTCAACGAAGTGAAGGAAGGACACCTGTCAACACTGACAAGACTGCTTGTGTGAGTGCCTCCAGCCTCTTACGTGCTATTGTAGAGAGTCAGTACTATGGGCATGAGAATAGTGGAAGATCAACAGATAAAGCTTACTCATATTCTTCAAAGGAATCTTCACCTGGACTAGTTAGGTAAGTGTGACTCTTTAACCCTTTACCCAACGTAACGGCCAAAACCGGCCAGCGATTTTCTCAAAAATCGCCAATTAATTTTCAAAATATTTTCATTTTTTGTCTCAAAAACATAGGTTATGACCCCTCGTTGGAACGAGCTCGTCGAGCTCGTTCCAACGAGGGGTCATAACCTATGTTTTTGAGACAAAAAATGAAAAAAATTAGTTATTCAAGAATTTTTTTTGGAAGTGTCATCTGCTTTTAATGTTAGGTAAAGGGTTAACCTTATACCCAACGCAGACGATATCAAAATTTATCATTTTAACCAGTGGAGTGCTAAGTTATTTTGGTCATAAAAATTTGTTCCTGCATCTTTGCCTTGTTACAATTTATGGGAGAGTGCCAAGAGGCACTCTCCCGTAAATTGTAACAAGGCAAGCCCATATAGACTAAGTAATTTCACTTCTGAGATAATGTGAAGCACATCCACAGAATATGACACCTTCAGGCTGGGCTACCTCTCTTCGTATTAAAGCCCTGATAGTAGCTTCTAGCACTCTACCAGTTAAATATCATTTTTTGAAATTTTTCAAAAAATTTCAACAAAAACCATATCATGTGACCCCTCGTTGGAACGAGCTGGATGAGCTCGTTCCAACGAGGGGTCACATGATATGGTTTTGTTGAAATTTTTTTAAAAATAATATTTTTTCAACTGCTGAATTTGCATATTACACGGGCAGATGCGGGCGATTCGTTGGGTAAAGGGTTAACCCTCTGTGCACTGGTTTCGAAATATCAAGCCTTTCAAACCAAAAATTCTTTGTAGAGATGGGCAATATACCAAAAAGCCGAACTGATATCGTGCAGAAACCGAACCAAACCAATCGTTGAGAACCAGAACCGTCTGAATTTTCAAATTTCTTACATTCACTATTTTTAAGTCCCTGTTGATAATGGTTGAAAGGTTCATTTTCATGAAAAAAGTGACTTTCTTTTCAGTTTTGTTAACCCTCAATCAACTGGGAAACTGTCATGAATTCCCACTAGACGCAGGGCTCAAAATAAGCGGTTTCGCGTCGCTTTTTGCTATGCAAAACTTGCAAAAAGCTACACAATATTAAATTATGTATAGCATTTTATGGTTCAAGATAATCAACTGCAGCCTATTAGGCTGCAGTTGATTATCTTGTATCGCAAAATGTAAATGAAAATTTGCAAACAAATTTGAAAACAAGTTCACTGATGCTTTACTTCTGATTGTGGAACATTCCAGGCATAACTCAGATTAACTCTCCATCAAGCATCGTTAGCAACTTCATATGTAAGATGAGTTCTGTTGGTTTAAATACTTCCTGTTTTTACAACATTTTGCATAAAATGTCCATTAAAAATAACTACAAACCCATCAAATTAAAAATCCCAACTTCCATTTTGAGAACTCTATTAAACAACCAAGACGCCATTTATAACAGTATACAGGTCCATGCAACACTTAAAGGCAGTTCAGTTAAAAAAACATAGTAAATGTTTCATATGTTGCAGATCATTTGGAAATGCCCAGAAATGGATGAAACTATTCTATCCACTTAGGAGAATTCAATATAAAACAGCATAACATAACTCTGGTATACAAAAATAGCTATGTAATTTTTACAAAATGCTATTCATTTTTTGGAAATGCGTAGCATTTTGCTACGCAAAGAAAAAAAGTTATTTTGAGCACTGACTAGACGACAACCTACACATGTCCAATTGCTTTGCAGTGATTTCTTGTGAAGTCTTGGCTGCATGGTCTGTTTGGCTGCCACATGCTCCCTTTTTATAACCAATGCAAACTTTAAAAAATAAAAATTAAATGGTTTATGTCTGATATTTTACGCAAGTTAATAAAATTAATAAATTTGTCCCTTGAGTGCAACAAGGCTTTGTAATTCTTTAGCATTGCAAAGTCTTGTTGCTCTCAAGGGTCGAAATACACCACCACCCATGCTATTCTGTAGATTATGAGGCCTAAAACATACCATGAACATGAACTTTTGATGGCAAAGAAATAATTACAAAAATAAAAAATAAAATAAAAACAAGCCCGCCACATTTATTTCCCCCATGTGTAGATTTCTTGGCTTTCAATAAAAATTACTTACAATATAGTCGCCATGGGTTGGTCATAATCCATGCCTGGGCAGTGATGTCAACACTTGCGTTTACCTAGTAATAAAAATCATCATCAGGAAAATTTTACCCGGTGCTTCATTAATTAAATTTTTAATGATTATTCCTATAATTAGTGATTGCCATTGGAAGCTAATATTATTGCATCTGTGGAAATGTTGCCCACCTGTGGAAAGTGACCAGTCCACAGTGACAGTACAGTACAGATTTGGTTTCTTTCCAATGTTCATTTGATTTGGTAAATTTTACATGATCATAATTTATTTTTAACCTTCTAGACAGTATAATGGCCATATCCAGCCAGTCCTATTCACAAAACTCACCATTTGCTGATATTTTTTCACAATGTATTTGCCTCCAACAGCAGTTGCAGTTTGTACCCTTATTGCTTCAAGGAACAATTTGTTTCTGCATGTTCAGGTTCGTATGCTATTCTGGTGAGGGATGCAGAAGTATGAGACAGTTCAATGTCAGATTCACTTGTGGCTTCACCTAATAATAATAACACTTTGTCTGCTCACTGATTTGTCACGGTTCTCAAGTGAGAAAGCCTTGATTAGTTCTGTTCTCCCAAATGCCTCCCAAATGCTTCCTTATTTCCACCCCTCTTCTCTCCTTCCAACACTCTGAGACTAACTGCTTGATGACATCCCATACCCCTTTCTTTCCAATCTCTCTGATTAGCACACTAACCCTCTCCTTTCTGTCACCCACTAACCACATGTCCTTCATTCTCCCATCCCACTTGCCCTTCATAATCCTGGTGAATCTTATTATATTTGACTGGTATTTTGGACATACTAATCAAAAGTGTTCCAGGGTCTCCACTATGTCTAAATTACACATTTGGCACTCCTTTTCATTGTCTTTCCAAGTTTTTCCCCTAAGCTCCAGCGACCTCATCTTGAACAACAGTGACCCACCAAAGGTGCCATCAAGGTCCTTTTCAAAACCTGGCTTCTCTTTCTCATGCAGGCCACCCAAAGACCTCTTTGCTTACCCCCCCCCCCCCCCCCCTTGCCTACTAGACTGTAACTGTCGTGCAACTTTCATCCCTACACATATGATTTTCCACCATTTTCTTTTATTCCACTCTGTATTTTAATTTAATTTTATCAGATTTTTTGCTCTTTACATACATCGGTAGTCTGTTTTGTACAGTACGTGGGGAGTGTATTATCACTAAATCCCCCACAGAGTTGAGATTCCACCCAAGCAATAATTGCAAATTTATTGCAAAGCCTAACCAGCACAAGCAACGTTTCAGCCAATGGACCTCCGGGTTCAACCCGGAGGTCCATTGGCTGTAACATTACTTGCGTTTTTTGTCGATATGTACAAAATTTGAAAGTTATAGCTTGGAATGATAACTCCACTCTGTGGGTGATTTAGTTACAATCCACTCTCCACGTACTGTACATATATTTGTAACTTAAGAGTACCTGGTTTCTTGATTTTGATTTTTCCATGCATGTATCAGTAATTTTCTGTTCTCTGAATCTAGTATCCTAAGGCAACCTCCACTGAAGCACACACCAGATAGATTGCCTCAAGATTATCCTTCCAACACAAGCCATAGTGACAATAATAGTGAAGAAACTCAATCCAATTTCAGAATTCAGAAAGAACCCGCTGAAGAACCATCATCATCAGATCAGTCGATTGCACCTATTCACATAAAAAAAGAACCAGTTGATGGATGTTATGGACAGTGTAGTAGTTCTGGTGGTCTTCAGTTTGAAGTAAATCAGAATCCAGTCGACACATCAGAAGAACATGAAAACCTGATGGGATTTTATTTGTCACATGTGAGTTACTTACTGCTACTGAAATCAGACCTGGAAATAACCTACGAATGACCATTTAGGTTACAGTACAGTTGTCGTGGACTGGTCATAATCCAAGAATGGGCAGTGATGTCCACACATGCTTCTGCCAGGTAATAAAAATCGGTAGCTGGTAAAAAAGACAATGGTAAAAAAGACAAGGTAAAAAAGACAATGGTAAAAAAGACAACGGTAAAAAAGACAATGATATTTTTATCAGTAGGTAAAAAAGACAATAATGTTTCGTGCTATCTTGTGGTTCTGTTCTTGGTGCTGCCATTCTTAAATTTTAGAGGAATTACATTGCTGATCTTTTAGATTTAATAAATCAGACAAAGTAATTACCCTAAATTTTTTTTTATTTTATTCTCAAAATCTTACATAAACAGTACAAAGTTGTATAAAAATAACAGATAGCACAGTTTAGGCCTATGAGCCTACCTAAAACATTACCAGCTTAACCCTTATCCAACACACTTTTCAAAAATACACTTAATTTTGCGTTACCAAAACACCTCTTTTTTTGAAAACGCCTATGAGCCTACCTAAAACATTACCCTTACCCAACACACTTTTCAAAAATACACTTAATTTTGATTAACAAAGCACAACTTTTTTGACAAAGCACTAATGTTAATGAAGCCTTATTGTGTGTCCTATTCCCCACAAAAATTGTTGCATTGTCTTTGTTCCTTCTACATAATCATCACATAAATTTTTAAGGCGCACCTGCTGGTTATAGGTTTCCCTACGAAATCTCTTTTTTGGTTGAACTCCAATAGCATCTTGGGCAAGAATAGTTAGTTCTAACAGATTGTTCTTCCATTTGAAATACTTTGATACATTTCCATATTGTGGGATGTTTATGTCCAACCATGTGAAAAAACTTATTGTTCCAGGCTTCACTAATATTATTTGTACGTGGGTTACCTTCTATGGTTGAAGTGTGCACATTCCACAAGGCTGGGGGAAACAGTGGAGGACACCTCCTCAGTCTAACTGTATTATTATCCCCACGGACTCTTCTATACGTTCCAGACACATAAGTACTGTCAAAGTAATCTAAAAGATCCATAGCCTCTGGGGGCGAAATGCTTCTCAAATACTCTAAGCCTTCCGGCACATTATCCACTGGGAGAAAAGCAACACCATCTAACATTCCACAAAAGTGGCGGAATTCGTTATCCTCTTTGTAATTTGTCACGAGTCCAAGTTCCTGTATCTTCCTCCACGTAGACTGGGTGAGGTGATAGAAGCAGCCCTTTATTTCTGTTCCTTCACACAATACCTCACGTAATGCATTAATTGTGTTACTTTCAAAATCAGCCATCACAATCTTTGGATCAGGAGTGTAACCAAACTCTTCTTCACATTTGTTAACAATTGTCTGAAAAAGTTCCTTGTATGTCTCTGTCGTTTTTTTCTGAAGAAAAGCACTGATTGCAAGCACGTTTGAATTAGCAACTCGAACTCGAATGATATAGACTTGCATAAAGTTCTTTGGTGACATAGAAACATTACCGTCGAGAAACCACATATCGGCATTGGCAAGAACTCGCAGCTGTTCGTTGGAACTGAAACATATAATCCTGTTGTTGTGATCCATATTGTCAAAAAGAAGAAATTGCTCTTGATTATCTCCCAAAGTCAATGCCCATTCCCCATTTATGGATAAATCACAAGTGTCCTCTGGCTCTACGGGGATATGACGTGATCGTTCATTGCGTATTGTCCGTTTGCATATATCACTTTGGGGTAAAAAAGCCTGGACACCACTATCTGATTTTGCTGTTACTTTGGCATATATTTGTGCAGGCTTATCATCAGTTGTTGCCGCTAAATGTTTCATCTCAGATCTGGCTTTCATTACTGATACTTCTGCAAGGTCTCCAACATGGTTGTGGTCATGTAAATGTTCTAAATTTTCAAAATTTAGAGTTGTCTTTACTCTCCCTTTACAGCCTGCGTTGAACTTTGAGCATCTCCAAAATATTGCTTTGGTAGTAACATTGTGTTTATTATACATGAAACCATTATAACATAGCTTTTTGCCTCCCTTGTTATTTGTTATGAATTCCATTTTGCAATTCTAACATTCAGAAAAATGCAACCACCTATATATATTGTGACTAATCTTTTGAAATACTTGAGTGTTTTTTTTAGTAAACCACTGTAATAAGCTTGTCATTTCTATTGTATAATCAGATTTAATTAATAAAACAAGTTACTATTATTGAGCATTTTAATGTTTTTCCTGCAATTCGAACAAGCTTGTCCCACATTGATGCAAGAAACCTTTGAAGCTCCTAAGTGTTTGTTCAGTAATTGAAATGGGCTTGTCAATTTCAGTAAGTCTCTTTGTTAAATTAAAAAAAAAACAAACAGATATTGGTTTTTATTTCCTTTCCTATAAATATTTTTCAAAAATCAATGTATTTGTGCAAAATTGTCTTTTTCACCTACTGATAAAAATATCATTGTCTTTTTTACTGTTGTCTTTTTTACCATTGTCTTTTTTACCTTGTCTTTTTTACCTTGTCTTTTTTACCATTGTCTTTTTTACCATTGTCTTTTTTACCTACATTCTAAAAATCATCAACAAAATTTTAATGAATGAAGCACTGGGTTGTACCCGGTGCTTCATTAATTAAATTTTTGATGATTATTCCAATAATTGGTGTTTGGAATCTAATATTATTACGTCGGTGGAAATATTGCCCACCTGTGGAAAGTGACCAGTCCAACGTCGGCTTTACTGTATGTGTGGGTTACATCAATTATGTGTGGATTACGTCAATCGTAAAATACACAAATGAACTACAGGTTATGACATAATAATACAACATGACTTTATTAAATTTCAAATCTTGCATGTTTTGCAACTATCTCGACTCAAAAGGATGAGTAGTGCATCTACATGTGAATAGAAATGTATGTTGTTTTCATCTTGAAATAATTTCTGCCACAATAAATAGCAACAACTAACGTGTGATCCTGCTTCAGCGAGATCGTGCATAAGTTGTTGATATTTACATAGGCAGAATTCTGTTAAGATTAGGGTTTACAGTAAAACCTGTCTTGAGAGACCACCTGTCTTGAGAGACCACATCTACCAGGCACCTATTGGTTTTACTCTATAATGGACCTGCTATGGGAGACCACCTGTCTTGAGAGACCACCTGTCTTGAGAGACCACTGTGACCTGGTACCAACTTGAATTTTTATGCCATAATGGACCTGTCTTGAGAGACTGCCCCTTTGAAGACTGGAACCATAACAAAAACTTTTTACCTGTTCTGGAATTGGAAAATCCAATGTGGTTATACTAACATGATTAAAAGTATTAAAAGCTCTTAATTGGGTTTCAATTGCTAACTCATTACAGACTGAGATGTTTTTATAAGACCCCTGTGAAAAGATTAGGATTATTGCTGAATAAACAATTTCATACATACCTGAAATGTGACAGATAGGAACAAAAATAAATTTGTGTTGAAAATCTTTTTGTAACAAATTGAAATGGACTGTTATAAAAATTCTAAAATAAATTAATTTATTTTTAGAATTTTTATAACTTTTTACAAAAATCCATTCTTCTCCATTTCTGAATTTTGTGGTTGGTTATTCACTGACTTGAGAAAACCTGAAACCTGTTATGAGAGACCACCTATCTTGAGAGACCACTTTTGTGTGGCCCAAAGGGCGGTTCTACTGTAATATATTCCCGGTTTTCTATAGCAACAGGAACAGGAATGAAATTACACCCAGAACCGGAAATTTGGAAATGTCCCAGATAATATCAACTAAATTTACGAGAGTAACAAGACGCATTTATTTTCGTGAAAATGAACATGTTATTGGCAGTCTGCCATCTCCATACAGAAAAGTTCTTTTCCTAAGAGAAATGTGAAAACCCAAACCCGCTCCCAACTCGTCTTCATTTTAAGAATCGCTAGCTTTATCACTACTACCTCCTGGCTCCAACTCCCTCTTCACTACCATCACCAGTCTCCTCTGCTTAAAGCAGAGGAGACTGGTGACGGCAGTGAAGAAGGAGTTGAAGTTGAAGGAGGTAGTGAATAGTGAGGGATACTAGTGATTCTGAAAATGAAAACGAGTTTGAACTTTAAAGCGGCTGAAGGACTTTCTTTTGAAGAGAGGAGTCCTCTGGAACTGATCGAGAACTACAGTGATTTGGTGAAAAAGGTTCTTCAGGGAGCAGGATTGTAAAATGTCCAAGCGTGGAACATGGAAAGGCTGACAAAATCCTACAAAGTTATGTTTTGGCAGTTTTTAAATTTAAAAAACTTCAGTTTAACATGCAAATAGTGCCATGTTTGATTCCCGATTCTGTGCTATAGATTTCCCAGGTATTGTGACAGCTTTCGAAACTAGGAACCCGGGAATTCCCATTCCCAGGATTAAACCCTAGTTAAGATGTAATCTTCGTGAACAACCTAGGGACCTGCGAACCGTTCGAGATTTGGCTCGACTCGAAACCATCGCCGAGATTCGATTCGACTCGATACCTCACCGTCCAATTCATATTTTTCGAACCGACCTCTGTTCAAATGGCGAATTATATGTGTACTCGCTCGCATCAAGAACATGCCGTCATACGCTAACGATAGTGTAATAAATCGCTCTCTGAACGTATTAGCTCTCCAATTTTGTTGACTATTAAACTCCCGGGCTACTGTACGATCTCTGAGGGTCAGGGAAGATTCGTCCCCGGGAATATTCGTCCCCGGGTTTTTGAGAATATTCGTCCCCGGGAATATTCGTCCCCTGTAGGGGACGAATGTTCCCACCTGAAGGGGACGAATATTCCCACTGAGTGGGGACGAATATTCCCGGGGACGAATATTCCCAGGGACGAATATTCTCGGGGACGAATCTTCCCGGTCCCATCTCTGAAGGACGACGTCACGCCACTCCAGTATAAACATAAAGATATTCTAAAAATGTTTTGATCAAAAGTTTAAATTAGAGGTTCAAAACTATTCATTAGAATAGATTATAGAGTTGTCTATCTTCACTATTAGTGCGCGATACTGTGTTTCGCGAGACTTTGAGTTTGAGATTTTTTATCATATTTTCCGACATGCCTTGTTTGCTTTTATAATAATGGTATTTGGTGCTGATGAGGCTGAGCACGAGCCACGACCACCAAGTGGGTAGAATAAAACTGCGAGTCTATGAGTTCAGAATCAGTTGGTCTGAAATCGAGTATTCTCGCAGTGCGAGAATACTCGATTCCAGACCAATTGATTCTGAACTCATCCAGCATGCAGAGTACCGGTATTGCAGACTATGGAAGCACGAATGTCGCCGTCGCGCCGGTTTCAAGGTTCGAGATTCGACTCGACTCGATACCAGAGGGATGATTCGGCTCAAGATTCGGCTCGAAGTTTTATCCCCGGCTCGCAGGTCCCTAATTTATGCTCATTTTTGCTTGTTTTCTCATACATATTCTTGCTTTTCCCCCCATGTGTAAACGCGACCATTGTTGTTCGGTTTACCGTTGGCGGGAAGCTTGATTTTTTTGATCATCTTGAGGATTTTTTCCCAATTGTAATTATGCCTAAAACAATTCCTTGAACCTCTTGTTTGCCGGTGAAACATGTACATTCTCATGCTACATGTGTCACTTGCAACAATTGCACACAGGCCCATTCCTGTGGTATTTGTGGGGTTTGGTCCTCAAAATTCTGGGCACCTGTGAACAAGGTGGTTCTCTCCAGGGCTAGAACCCTCGTTCTCAGGATAAGGGTAGCCGTGCCTCTTCAGACATTTCTTGGAGTGCACGTGGTGACTGTCACGCAGGATGTTGATCAGTCTCTTTCTGTAGCAAGTTCCCCTGCAACTGTTGATGGTGCTGGTACTGTGATGCCTGAAGTGGAGACTGTGGTCTCTTTGGCTTCTGATGTCACCCTTGAGGCGGCTGTTTTCGTCGAGAGCTTCTCCAAGGTCAGCTCGGTGACACTCTCCGATTTGCCTCCTGTGCCATCGACAGTTGCTGGGGAAGTTGTTACTACTGATCCAATCTTGTATGATAGTGGTTCTTCCATCCCTTCTGAGGATGGTGTACAGTTTCGGGAGTCCGAGACTGTATCTGCTGGTGTGTCTCTTAGCTCTCAGCCTCCCCTGGCTTCTCAGCGAAGCTGTGCGGGTTTGCTGTCTGCTCTGTCTCATCTGGCTGGATTTGCTCCTGGGTGGTTGGGCCGTTCAGTCGCTACGGCGCTTTGAGCGAATCGTTTGTTGTTCTGCCTTCCCCTGCTGGTGTGCCAACTAGCAGGATGGGGTTGGGGCATTGGCATCCAGGGCCTGCTGTTGCAGAGGCCAATGGCAGGTTCCTGTCATTCTTGGGATAATCCTCTGGTGTCTTCTCATCGTGTCCCAGGTCCAGCTACCGATTGACGTATGCCGTCGGTCTCTGTAGAGGATTTGCAGGTGGGCCTTCTGTTCCGCAGAGGTCAGTGATTGCCCCTGGGCACCACTCTTGGGACTATCCTCCGGTGTCTTCTCACCGTCTCCCTATTCTATCTGCTGATCGACGTTCGTCGTCGGTCCATTGGGAAACACTCCGTCGGGCGCTGCTGCTACGACAGATTCTCAGGGTGAGCTGCAACAGGCCATTTTAGCGCTCACCCGGTTGCTTTCTAGCAACCTTCAAGTTGGCTTCCTTGTGCCTCCTGAGGCAAAACCTCCTTTGGGCAGTCGCCAAGATTTCTCACCTGGCCCTTTGGATACTGTTCAGTATTCACAGGAGGTTCCTGCTGGTGAGCCCGAGTTGGGCTATGTCTCTTCTGCTACAGAGGATGACGATTTCCTTGAAGGCGACGAGCCCCCCTTGTCAGTCTTCGGGCAGTCTCTGGATTTTGTCTTTGGCCGCAGTCCTCTGTGGAGCGCCGTAACCCTGTTGAGCCTTCTAGCTCTGGGGTTTTGCGTCCTCTGCAATCGGCTCTGGTTGTTGAGTCCTTCCAGGGCGTGGATGCCAAAATGCATTCTAAGGCCCTGAAGGGTTCTTTCTTTTCACGAGCTGATGCTTTTCTGCCTCCCTCGCGGTTTCGTGTTTACGAATCCGTCTGTCCACCAATCTTCCAAGGGATGACTACTGTGGACGAAGATCGGGTTGACTAAGTCTAAGTCGGCAGTTCTCCCAATGTCGGTCATTGAGTCTATGTGGGCCTGTTCCAAGAGATGCTGGGTATGTTATCTCTCGCGGACCATGTCGTCGCTGCCGTGGCCGCATATTTTCCGCCAGGGGAGTTTGATGATGCTCAGGTGCCTTTGCACGTTTTGTCACAGGCTCTTATGAACCTGACACATACTCACGCCTGTAACATGGCTAATTTGGAGCTTGCACGCCGGGATGCGGTGTTGGATTCTTCTCCATCCCTTCCTTCTGAGCAGCTTGCTGTTCTGAGGTCTGCTTCTTTGGTTGGAACTCAGCTTTTCATGATTGCGTGGAAGCTGTCCGTGGTGAGGTTCTTCGTTATTCGAAGGACCAGCTTTTGTTACGACAGCTGGACCAACTGCTGCTGTGGGCGGTGGTCATTCCAGGCCTGCCAAGTGTCCCGCTGCATCGGCCACGCCTTCGACTCTGTCCGTTCCTTCTGCACAGAAGAAACACCGAATGCAGCCAAGCTCGCTGGCAGCCTCAGGGAGGAAAGTCTCAGGACTCTGTTGCTTCCTGAGAGGGTGGTTTCTCCTCTCGGGGGGCCTCGTTGAGGCCACAAATGAAGGTCCTCACCTCGATTCGCCTCCAGTCGCTGTTTTTCGACCGTTGGACAGAGATAACGTCAGACACTTGGGTCCTCGACGTCATCCAATCCGGTCTGCAACTGTCCTTCCGTCAGCACCCCTGTTTATCTCGTGTGCCCCTCCCGACTCAGGTCCATTCTGATTCTCTGCGTCGGGACCTTCTGGTGCAGGAGATCGACAATCTCCTCTCCAAAGGGGCGATCGAGGTGGTCAGGAACACCCTTTCACCAGGATTTTACTCAAGACTTTTCTTGGTTCCGAAGAAAAACTGCCAGTTTCATCCTGTCATCGATCTTAGTATCCTGAACAAGTCCATTATAGCACCTCGTTTCAGTATGGAGACTTTCCGGTCATCAGGGAGACTTTGCTGCCAGTATCGACCTGAAGGATGCCTACTTCCATGTACCCATTCATCTGGCATCACGGAAATACCTTCGGTTCTCGTTTCGGGATCGAGTCTTTCAATTCAAAGCTCTCCCATTCGGTTTGAACCTGGCTTCTTGGGCCTTCACCCAACTGATGTCACATGTGCTCGCTTTTGACCATACTCAGTCAGCTGTGACTTTGTCAGCCTACCTGGACGACATCCTCCAATGGCACCACAATGCTGCAGTCCTGGAGTCCAATGTCCGGCAGTTGCTTGGCCTACTGGCGTCGTTGGGTTTCAGAGTCAATTGCGAGAAGTCGGATCTCCTTCCTTCTCAACAATTTCATTTGGGAATGGATTTCGACACTCTTCACAATGTGGTGTCGCTTCTCAATGCTCGGGCGGCGATTCTTTCCGCCTTGACTCAGAACCTGCTCCAATCTTCCTCTGTCTCGGCCAGGACTTTCCTTCGGACGCTGGGCCTTTGTGGTTCGGTGACAGATCTTATTCCGCTGGGTCGCTTGTTTGTCCGACCTCTCCAACACTTCCTGTTGGATCATTGGCATCCGAATGTAGATCCTCTGGACCTGGAACTTCCTATTCCTCGGTCCCTGCTTCGTCAACTCCACCCTTGGGCCAATGTTCCCTGGTTGACTCAGGGTGTCCTGTTGGATCTTCCTTCAGCCAATCACATCCTCACTGCAAATTCCAGTGATAGGGGCTGGGGTGCGACGTTGGATCCTCTTGGTCTGTCTACTCATGGCGAGTGGGACAGTGAGCAGGTGGGCCTCCATATCAACCAGAAGGAGCTCCTTGCTCTTCTGTTGAGTTTTCGGCTTTGAATCTCTCACCTATCAGACCACATTGTCCTACTTGTTTCGGACAATTCGACAGTGGTGGCCTACATACGGAATCAAGGAGGCACACATTCGATTCCCTTGTATCAGCTATCTCGAGATCTTCTTCTGTTGGTGCGGGATGTAAACGCTCGGGTGACCGTTCGGCACATTCCCGGGTGTCTCATCGTTCGAGCAGTCTCCCTGTCCCGACGTAACAGTGTCCTTCCCACCGAATGGATGCTGCATCGGTCTGTGTTTCAGGCGATTTGCGTGCGGTGGGGGGCGTCCTCTGGTTGACCTTTTCGCCACTCGCTGAAATCATCAGGCAGCCTGTCCCTTCACGCCTGTCTTTTATCAGGTCCTGTCTCCGATGTAGAGACTTTTCGAGACGATCAGTGGAGTGCATTTCTGTATCGCGGCGACATTCCACTTGCATGACTCATGCTGCTAAGTGGAAGGTTTTCTGCCGCTGGTGTACAGCTCAAAATGTGTATTTCCGTAATCCGTCAATCGCTCAAATTGCGAATTTTCTGGTATACCTTTTTGACTCCAATGGCCTCCAGCCTATTACAATAACGGGCTATTGGTCTATGCTGTCTGATACTTTCTCGTATGTGGGAAAGCGATGCATCAGTCGTAATCTTTTTCTCTCCAAACTAATTCGGCAGTTTTCTTTGAAGAGGCCCCGAGTTTTGCATCTTACACCCAAATGGAACTTGGCATGGGTGTTGCATTGTTTGGAGGATGCACCATTTGAGCCTCTATCTGAGGCCGATATGTGTTTTCTCACCTATAAGACGGCTTTCTTTCTAGTGTTTGCTTCTGCCAGACGTGTCAGTGAGCTTCGTGCGCTATCCGTTGATTCTGCTTTCTTCAGAAATGAGGCTCACAGTGTCACCTTCACTACTGATAGCTCTTTTCTGGCCAAGAATCACCTTCCTGATTCTGTACCTCCTCCCTTCTACATTGAGGCTCTCCCTGCTGTCGATGGCCGGAAGCCTCTTCTTTGTCCTGGACATGCGATCAAGACTTACATTACTCGAACTCAGTTCATTCAGAGGGGTCGGAAGAGATTCTTTCTATCTCTCATTCCTAGGAGACAGTCTATCTCTTCCCATTCTATTTCCAGATCAGGGGTCAGCCTGGCACCTGATTTTAGGAGAAGTGACTTCTTCCTCCAGAGACTTTAAGGAGAAGTCAGGGGCCAGGAGGGAGAAGTCAGCGGACATGAGGGATAAATCAGTACAAAAATATAAAACCTATATAAATTCATGATAAAATAAATGTACATAGAGGACACAACAATAGCTAACATGACGAATTGTGGAGTAAAACAATTAAATAAAAGTTATATAAAATTTCATACACACACAAAACTAAGTCAGATGGTATATAACAAGAATGTAGGTTTAAATCCCTCCCACCCCCACCACCCCACCTCCACCCCCTACAAAATTCTGTGTCTTTCATGGTTTCTGAATGCTGTAACTCTTTCCCTTCCAGTGATGACTATGTTAACCATGCAGTAATTTGATTTTCTATTTGCCTCAAAGCAGTGGATTTGAAATTTAGTATTACCTATTATGAGAGTGTTCTTCTCTTTAATAGAAGGTATATTCTTTTAAAAAAAAAATATTTAAAGGGTTTAAAATAAATTTCAAGTTCACAAAAGAGGCTGGGTCATTCATGGTTTCTGAACGCTGTAATGGAATTGAAAAGCGTAGTTAAAAAAGTTTTTGATATCCTTCGTTAATTAAGCGTTATTAACAATTTGAGTTAATTTATTTCTTATGTAAATGACAAAATATTTCAGTTGTCTTCCTTCCCTTCTGCGCTCAGTGATAATCCCAATACACTGAGCAGAAATAATGATAATTTCTTTCAATTATCTTTCATTGACATGTGCGATTGGTGCTATGAAGGCCTGCCATTCTTATTCATCTCCAATATGTGTGGTTTCTATCGTAGCCTTATTACATTTAACCCCCTTCCAAAACAATTTTTCAATTTCAAAGAAAAACTCTCAATGCAGTTTGCAGTGCGAATTTCAATGGAACCAATTTTTCAATGGAAAAGAGTGTAACCGTAAGCAGTTTCGACTTTTTATTGATGAACTGTCTCCTACACATTTTTTGTTTGTTTTGAAACGATGGTTAATTGTAATAAATTCTAATTGACACGATGCGTGTCTTGTGTGGTTCTTTGTTTTTGCTGGCACTTTGTTTTTAAATAGCCATTTTGTTCTGGTTTCTATCAGTGATCAGTTGGGGCAAATTGTTCGAACGACTACGCCATTACAATTCTTTTCAGAAATATAAAATTGGGCTAGTTTAGGCTATTTTCAGAGCCATGTGATGGATTTTAACAGCAGAAGTGTTTACTTTGTTATGAATGCGGAAGCGTTTTGGGGGAAATAAAACATTAAAAAATTGGATAAAACAACCATGTCTCTCCAGGAAGTTTTGGAGGGCAACTTTTGCCCCCAATGTAAGCCAAGACAACTTGAGGAATGAGAAGGCAACTTCTTCGCCCTAGTCGCCCACTCGGCTGACCCCTGCTCCAGATGGATCTGTCTTGCAATCAAGCTGGCTTATTCCAGCTTGTCTGCTTCGGATCTTGTTTCGAACCGGTTTAATGTTCATGAGGTTCGTGCCATTTCTGCATCCTGGGCGTTCTACAATTCTGTTTCGCTCCAGGATGTTATGGATGCAGCTTACTGGAGGAATGCTTCTACTTTCTCCTTCTTTTATCTCCGCCACCTACAGCAGCAATCTGCGGACCTTTTTTCTTTAGGCCCTCTCGTTGCTGCTCAGGCTGTTGTGCACCCTTGTTAAATTTGCTTTTATCAGGTTTGTGCTCCGCTCAGCCTTGTTCTTTTCAGATGCCTTCTCTCTTTCTTCATTACAGGTTTTGCTGTTATTCTCTGCCTTCCTTGCATTTCTTTCTGCTACTCTTGTTGGTATTGGTTATGTGATTCACCTCCTCCTATTGTTTATTCAGCCAATTGTAAACAATTGTGAGTAGGCTGAGAAGAAATTAAAATTGTTTAATAAATTTTGTTTCTTAACTTGCCTACCACAATTGTTTACCGGAGGCCCACCCTCCTTGGGGATATCTTTGATATCGATGCCTCCCCGCTAAATCACAAACTTCTCGTTGGCGGAAATACGGAATTGACGTCACGGTTGTTGTGCATGCACTCGGTAAACGCAAGAGGTGTGCAGAGAGAGTACCTGTAATGTCGAGCGCCGGTCTCGCTCGACCCGTTTTCGATCTTTTTCATGCTTTTGCACTCTTTCACTTTTCCAACTTGTTTGGAAAAGTTTCTTAGCTTGAGTTAGTTCCGAAGTTGGGCTTGCACTTTCGTTACAGCCAATTGTAAACAATTGTGGTATGTATGTTAAGAAACAAAATTTACTAAAAAATTTTAATTTTTATTACCAGGTGAATGCATGCATGGACATCACTGACCATGTGTGGATTACGACCCGCCCACGGTGAATGTACTGTATGGGGACAGGAATTAACAAACCGAATTGGAGTATTTCAAGTGTTTCACGAGTGCCATAGCCATGGGTTATTGATTCCTGTCCCACGTACTCTACACAAGTTGTGTTTTGTATTTATACCTCGATTAAACTTGAATTAAGTAAATGAAGCCAATATTTTTAAGGAAAAGTATGACCTTTGGCAGTCTGTTTACTTTCTTGCTTGACACCGTTTTGTTCTGGATTTACGTCATACAGTTGCAACTAGAAGTCCTGTCACAATTAGTGCAGAAAATGCTTGATAGTTAATGTGCTCCTTATTGCAGAAGAATGAAGTAGTCTGAAATACAGAAAGAGTATTTGTGCTGTGCTGTGCTGTGCTATGCAAAATATAATGCACAATTAGTGAGGTCAGCAGTGAAATCACGAACTAAACCGATCAAACAGAAAGAAAATATTGAGACTACAGTATTTGGAGAGCTGATTTGTACAAAATCACCGTGGGATGGATGTTTCACACTTCATAATTATTTCCAGCTGCTGAGTACAAAACAACACTTGCAAACTTTCATCACATGGACCACCGGGTTGCACCCGGTGGTTCATGTGATGAAAGTTTGTAAATGTTTCTTGTGCTGTTGTGAACCATTATAAATAATACTTTTCAAGTGGAGAATATATGGCGCTGCGATTAAGTAGTAATCTGTGCTCTTCATTCTGTATACGCAGTCAAATTTTAATATCTATTTACGTCATTACCAAGTCAGAAAATAAGCAGACTACCATCTGCAAAAAGATGTGCCCAGAGGGTGAATTTAGTGATGCTACCCTGCACAGCAGGTTAGCGTCACTAAATTTACCCTCTGTGAACCTTAATCTGAATCAGGGTCTCAAAACAGAACAGAAAGAGGTACCCAGAGGATAAATTGGCAAACTGTATGGGATTGCATCATCAAATTCACCCTCTGGGGACCTCATTCTCCAAATGTCAGACGGCTTATTTTCAGGCCTGGCCATTACATGTACTTGTATCCAAGTAGAGTTAAGGAATGATGTTAATGATCTCTATTTACCAGTATAGATATGTACAGAGTTGAACATGCTGTTTTTCTGCAGGAATTTAGTTACGCTAATGGTGCAGATTGACGGGGGCAACAGTGCTCTCAGCACGCAATTACTTCATAATAGTGCACAATACAATCGAGAACGTACGCATAGATGGCCTGTAGTCTAGATTCATCTGTAATTTACTCAGAAGCATAACTACCAATTAGGTGCATTCTTACATGACATTCTTTTAAACTTAGACTGGATTCCACACATGGTGGCTCTAGCACATTTCTCAGTATCTGTATTATGTAGGGTAATGTTGAATTCAATCAGCAATTGTGGTATAATCTCTTTTTAACTTGTATATTCAAAGGTGAAGAAGGAACCCAGAGAATATGAACAGGATCCAGTAGAAGAAAACAGTGCATCGGATATTGACTTGCCAGCAGGTGAATCCAGTGATGACCCAGAATGGCATCCCTCAAAAAAGAAGCGGAAGAAAATGAAACCCTCTAAATCCAGTTATCCATTTTGAGTTTGACATCAAGTGAAGCAAACAATAAAACTGGGTTTATCGCATAATGACCATCAAATAGCTCCATACGTCAAATATTGTTCACAACGCATCTAATGGAGTGACATCAGAAGTCAATGTCGAAATGGTAATGTTGAGTTGGTTTCGAAAGGAGAATTGAATTAATCTTCACTTATTTTTCCATAACCTGTCTACTGAATAGTAACTAAATATTTTCATTTTTTCTCTAGAAAATATAGCTAATGATGCCTCTTTGGGATGAGCTTGATTAGCTCATTCCAATGAGGGGTCATAAGCTATGTTTTGGGGCAAACATTTTTTAAAAATACTTAAATTTGGATGCCAGTTTTTTTGAGGACAGCGCTGGCCAGCTTTAGTCATTACGGTAGCTTTAAGTTTAAATTACACATTACAGTGGAGCCCACTTAATTGGATATCTCTTAATTGTATATCTCTGTTAATTGAATATAATTTTCAAACACAAAACCATTTACCATACCTTCAGTACAAATTTGATCTGTTAATTGCATATGGGTTGTAGAGTGAACTCCTGTTAATTGTATATAAATTTTTGTAATTTGTCGAAAAAATTACTGTGACACGCACCAAATTCCCCTTATTTATCAACCTTTTTGGCCTCACTACATCCAATACAGGCATTTATTCTATTATATCTTGTTTGACAGAGCTCTATGAGCTCTGTCAAACAAGATATAATAGAATAAATGCTCAGTTTACCACCAGAACACAGGAAACTGACCAAATCCCTGTTAATTGTATACTCCTGTTAATTGAATAATTTTCACTGGCAAAATGGATATTCAATTAAGAGGATTCTACTGTAGCATTAATATCCGTCAAGACCATCAAAAGTTCTGAGGCGGACACGATTTGTGTATATATGGATATTGGAATGTGAACTTGAACTAGGTCTATGACCTTCACCTTGTAGACAGGCATTCCAACCTTATTGTCAACACACCCTCTGGTGATAGTCAACATTAATACCAAGTATTATTAATATCCTTCAAGGCGATCAAAAGTTATGAGCTGGACACGATTTGCACAGACGGATGGATGAACAGACAGACAAAGTGATTCCTGTATACCCCCTGAACTTCAATTAAATGGATATTCAATTAAGAGGATTCTACTGTATGTGATAAAAAGAATCTCAATTTCGTCACAATTTGACAGAACATTTCTGAACCTCATACACTAAAATCGATCTGAACTAAGGTTTACCAAGGCTCAGATCGATACATAAATTTCATATGATATCGTGACTCATTAAATATTCTGTATTTCTTTAAACTTAATCCGAAACCTTTCAGCACAAAAGAACTATTAAATTCATATAGTGGAACTATTTATGCTGAATAGCTGCTTCCCTGGTGAAAAATATTCAGTCAAGAAAATATTCTGAAATCAGAATTGATTCATTCTGAAACATTCTGGTGACAAATTTATTACTTATTATAACCAATCCTATTTGACAGAGCTCATTATTTATTTATTTATTTATTTATTGGTGTTTAAGGTCACATACTCATTCACAATCGCTAATCATGACCGTGACAGTTTTACGGGTGGAGGAAGCCGGAGTACCCAAAGAGAACCACCGAGCAACGACGAGCAGCTGCCAGCTCCCCAACATCGTAACTCTGCATTGCAGCACAGGCAGGGTTAGATTGGTTGAAGACATGCGCACCATCGATGTGCAGTATGCCTTAGTACACGGCATCATCGTGCCCCCATGTGGACAATCAGGGTTAAGTGCAACAGGGCTCATAGAGTTCTATCAAACTAAATGTGATAGATGAAATGCTTATATCGGAAGTATAGGAGCCAATGAGGTCAGTGAAGTTTGGCAGTTTTCAGAACAATTTTGTGGTCAGGTCACAACATTTGTTATTTGACAAACATGGATTTCCTCTACAACCTACATGCGAATAACAGGTAAAATCTGTACTGGTGTTATATGCAATTAACACAGTTATTGTATTAAGTAATATCCTGTTGATTAGGACCAACCTGTAATTCATATATTGTCAAGGTGCAACACAGCAATTAACCCTTTACCTAACATGAAAAGCAGACGACACTTGCAAAAAAAATTCTTGAACAACTAATTTTTTTCATTTTTTGTCTCAAAAACATAGGTTATGACCCCTCATTGGAACAAGCTTGATGAGCTCGTTCCAATGAGGGGTCATAACCTATGTTTTTGAGACAAAAAATGAAAAAATAATGAAAATTAACTGACGATTTTTGAGAATAGCGCTGGCCGGATTTGGCCGTTACGTTTGATAAAGGGTTAAACCCCTTTACCCTGCGCACAGGATATCAAAATTTATTGTTTTAAATATAGTTTTTAGCTCACCTTGACAAAGTCAAGCTGAGCTAATCCCATCGCTCTCCGCCTGTCGTCCGTCTGTCCATCCATCCATCAACACCATGTTTTGGTCTTCTTCTCCAAAACCACTGGACCAATTCAAGTGAACGTGTGTGTGAGTGATGGTCCCGAAGGGGCATTGCATTTTTAGCTCATCTTGACAAAGTCAAGCTGAGCTAATCTCATCGCTTCCCGTCCGTCGTCCGTCAACACCATGTTTTGGTCTTCTCCTCCAAAGCCACTGGGCCAATTCAAGTGAAAGTTTGTGTGAGTGATGGTCCCAAAGTGGCATTTCATTTTTGTTCAACTCAGCTTGCCCAGCCCCATAGGGAGGGAGTGGGGGAAAATGCACCAAAATATTTTTAAAATCTTCTTCTCAAGAACCAGTGTGTACAATGACTTGATATTTGCTATGGAGCTTCCATATGAGGTGTAGAATCAAATTTGTTCAAACGAAGTTCGTGAAGTAATATTTGGCTTTGTAATAGGAGGGGTAAGATTTTTGGCCCTGCCCAAAATTTCTATTTTCTGAACCGATGGTCCGGTATGAACCAAATTTGGTTTGTGGTATTATTGGGTCATAAGTACATGACCCATGCAAAAAAAAAAAATTCCCGCATCCCCATGGGAACCCTGGGAGCTAAAAATAGAAATATTTTCAAACGCCCATATTTCCCAAACCCCACGGAACAGAGAGCTTTTATTTGGTATGAAGTATCCTTATGACCAGTAGAATTGAGTGGTAAAAAAAAATTGCCATCGGTTATGTTAGGGTGTTCTGTAATGGGCATCGAAAAAATGCTGAGTCAGCATATTTGCAAAAATTTAAAAAAATCTTTTCTCCAGAAGCAGTCATCAGAATCTTTTGATATTTGGTATACAGCATTCATAGGGGGGTCAGATAAAAGTTTGTTGAAATAAAGCTCATTGGTTCATATTTGGGCTCTCTACAGGAGCCCGAAGTTTTAACATAGGGTAATATGGGGAATATTCTTTAAAAATCTTCTTCTTCAGAACCACCAGTCAGATTCTTTCAATATTTGGTATACATCATTGTTATGAGGGTCAGATTCTAGATTGCTCAAACCAAGTCCCTAGGTTAATATTTGGGCTTTCTACGGAAGCCCAAATTTTATCTTTGTTCAATATGGAGGGTAATTTAAAAAAATCTTCTTCTTCAGATCCATCAGTCAGAATGCTTTGATATTTGGTATGCAACATCTCTATGGGGGTCAGATTCAAGTTTGTTCAAATCAGATCCCTAGGTATATATTTGGGCTCACTATGGTAGCCCAAATTTTTACTTAGTGCAATATGAGAAAATTTCTTTAAAAATCTTCTTCTTCAGATCCACCAGTCGGAATGCTTTTATATTTGGTATACAACATCTCTAGGGGGGTCAGATTCCAGGTTGTTCAATTCGAGTGTCTGGGTTAATATTTGGGCTCCATATGGGAACATGAAATTTAACTTAGTACAATATGAGGGAATTTCTTCAAAAATCTTCTTCTTCAGATTCACTTGTCAGAATGCTTTCACATTTGGTATACAACATCTCTAGGGGGGTCAGATTCAAGTTTGTTCAAATCGGATCCATAGGTCAATATTTGGGCTCGCTATGGTAGCCCAAATTTGAACTTAGTGCAATTCGGAGAAATTTCTTTACAATTTCTCTTCTTCAGATCCAACAGTCAGAATGCTTTCATATTCGGTACACAACATCTCTAGGGAAGTCAGATTTAACTATGTTCAAATCAAGAGCCTGGGTTAATATTTGGGCTCTCTATGGGAGCCGGAATTGGCCATTTTGCTGAAGAATTAAAAATTTTGTATTCAGTACCTTCTAGAGGTACTAAGATTAATCCACATAGGTTGTATCAAGGGGCTTCATAGGGGAGCTCTACATTTTACTTATGATCAACTGAAGAAAAGGCATGATGCCCAGATTATTTTTGTCACTCCTGAGGGACTCAAGGATTGACAGTGTAGCCTATGGAGATGGATTACCTTAATGTAGACTCATTCTTGGACTCTGTTTAAATTGTGTTCTGTACAAGATGAGCGCTTCAGGCCCTGTGGGGCCTCTTGTTTTTCAACTCAACATGCCAAGCCCATTGGGAGGGAGTGGGGAAAAATGCTCCAAAATATTTTTAAAATCTTCTCATGAACCAGTGGGTACAATGACTTGATATTTGTTATGGAGCTTCCTTTTGAGGTGTAGATTCAAGTTTGTTCAAACGAAGATAGTGAAGCAATATTTGGCTTTGTAATGGCAGGGGTAAGATTTTTGGCCCCGCCCAAAATTTCTATTTTCTGAACCAATGGTCGATTTGAACCAGATTTGGTATGTGGTATTATTGGATCATAAGTACTTGACTCATGCCAAAAATAATTCCCGCATCCCCATGGGAACCTCAGGAGCCAAAAGTAGAAATATTTTCGAACACCCATATTTCCCAAACCACACGGAACAGAGAACTGTAATTTGGTATGAAGCATCCTTAGGACGAGTAGAATGGAATGGTAAAAAAAATTGCCATCGGTTATGTTAGGGCGTTCTGTAGAGGGCATTGAAAAAATGCTGAGTCAGCATATTTGCAAAAATTTTTTAAAAAATCTTTTCTCTAGAACCAACGGTCAGAATCTTTTGATATTCGGTACACAGCATCCAGGGGGGGTGGGGGGGGGGAGGGGGGGGTGGGGGAGGGCAGATACAAGTTTGGTTAACTAAAGCCTATTGGTTCATATTAGGGCTCAATACAGGAGCCCAAATTTTTAACAACCACCAGACAGAATCTGTTGTTATGAGGGTCAGATTCAAGATTGTTCAAGCCAAGTCACTAAGTTAATATTTGGGCTTCCTACGGAAGCCCAAATTTTAGCTTAGTTCAATATGGGGGATAATTTTTAAATAATCTTCTTTTTCAGATCCACCAGTCAGAATGCTTTCATATTTGGTTTACAACATCTCGAGGGGGGTCTGATTCAAGTTTTTTCAAATGGGATCCTTAGGTATATATTTGGTCTTGCTATGGTAGCCCAAATTTTAACATAGTGACATAATGCAATATAAGGAAATTTCTTTAAAAATCTTCGTCTTCAGATCCACCAGTCGGAATGCTTTCATATTTGGTATACAACATCTCCTGGGAGGTCAGATTCAAATTTGGGGTCATGTCTCGATGAGAACATCCCCTTTTGGTCGCGATCGGTCAACCGTGATGGCTGCCCAAGCCCAATACACGAAAACCATTAGCACAGTCTACAGGTTGTATTGATGAAGGGATTTCATTGTAACTTGGTGGGATGCCTCTGTATAATATCTAGATGACAACGTCCCCTTTAGGTCATGATCTGTCAACCGTGATGGCTGCCCAAGCCCAAAAACCTTTAGCACAGTCTGCAGGTCATATTTAATATGGAGGAATTTCATTGTAACCTGGTAGACTGACTCCGTATGATGTGTAGATGAGAATTTCCCCATTTGGTCACAATCTGTCAACCATGACGACTGCTCGAGCCCAAAACCTTTAGCACAGTCTACAGGTCATATTTATGGAGGGATTTCATTGTAACTTGGTAGGTTGACTTTATATAATGTCTTGATGAGAACGTCCCCTTTTGGTTGTGATTGTTCAACTGTGATGGCTACAGGGGCCCGAAGCCCAAAAACCTTTATCACAGTCTACAGGTCATATTTATGAAGGGATTTCATTGTAACTTGGTAGGATGACTCCAAATAATGTCTAGATGAGAACGTCCCCTTTTTGGTCGCGATTATTCAGCCGTGGTGGCTGCCCAAGCCCAAAACCCAAAAACCTTTAGCATAGTATATAGGTCATATTTATGGAGGGATTCCATTGTAACTTGGTAGGTTGACTCCATATAATGTCTAGATGATAACGTCCACGTTTGGTTGCAATCGGTCAACCGTGATGGCTACACAGGCCCAAAAACCTTTAGCACAGTCTACTTATGAAGGGATTTCATTGTAACTTGATAGGATGACTCATTTTGGAATAATTTCAACGTAACTTGGTAACTTTCGTTGACATACATTAACTGTGAGGGCCACATACATTAACTGTGAGGGCCACATTAACCCACCCCTCAGTTCTTTAGTACAGTCTACACCTCATATTATTTTTATTAAAAACATAGCATACAGGGAACTGAAATTAACATATTCCCAATTATCACAATTCTTGTCTTATTTCATAATTCTTTCATAAACATTGAACATTATCCATTTCATCAAACACAACACACAGACAAGTTAAGCTACAGTATCATTGACACTTTCATTTCGTTGGCAAGAACATGACATATGACCCCATATTGGAATGAGCTCAGGCAAATGAGGGTCATAAGCTATGGTTTTGATGCAAAATTTGAAAAAATAATCAAATTTGAATGGTGAATTTTATTTATTTATTTATTTATAAATATGGTTGGTCGGATATGTTTGTTAGGAAGGGTGAAGGGTTAATGGAACAAGATCTTTTCCCATCCAGATCTTTGTTGAATGTTAACTTTATGTTGCGGGGTTAACGAGGACTGCAAAAAGGTGAAGAGTTTTTTTAAAAATTAATCAATGCAAATGAAATGTGATTATGTTTAGGAATAAAATTTTTATTAGTTATAGATTTTTTAAAAAAATTATCCATGTGCAAAGGAATTTATTGTCATTTTAATAAATTATATTCATTTTTGTATATAGCAATAATTTTGAAATTTACCTTAAATTATGTTATTAAATTAAAATTATTTCATTACATTTTGTCTTTTATTTGGAATCAAAGCATATAAATCAGAATACTGCACTATTTCCATTTCTTCTTTTATAACCTTAATATTTCAATTGTATTTAAGACCAGTATTTCCCATTTCATTCTGGATGTGATTTCAGTTGTTATATTTATACAGGTATCACTTGAAATAGCTTTTAAACTTCATCAAATGAAGAAAAGGTGTATAACTGTTATCATGCAGAACATGCTGGTCCAATAGAAACGAAGTAACTGATAGCTCATAAGCTATCCAAAATATCTAAGCTTCTCCTCCTATTGTTTATTCAGCAATTGTTATACAGTAGAATCCTCTTAATTGAATATCCATTTTGCCAGTGAAAATTATTCAATTAACAGGAGTATACAATTAACAGGGATTTGGTCAGTTTTCTGTTCTGAAGGTAAACTCAGCATTTATTCTATTATATCTTGTCTGTCAAACAAGATATAATAGAATAAATGCCTGTATTGGGTGTGGTGAGGCCAAAAAGGTTGAAAATAAGGGGAATTTGGTGCGTGTCACAGTAATTTTTTCGACATATTACAAAAATTTATATACAATTAACAGGAGTTTACTCTACAACCCATATGCATTAACAGATCAAATTTGTACTGAAGGTATGGTAAATGGTTTTGTGTTTGAAAATTATAATCAATTAACAGGGATATACAATTAAGAGATATCCAATTAAGTGGGCTCCACTGTACAATGTAGTATGAAAGGTGGGAAGAGTCTATACCCACCAAACTATAACATGTATTAGTTTTTCATGACATTCCTCCTTCCCCGTGGGAACCCTGGGAAGTGGAGCTGTAAACAAGTTCTGCTTTACTGGTAAAATATGACCTGGAACCGATGCTTGGGATTAAAGTACTCCAAAGTGGTATCAATAATTGTCGAATAGAGCTTGAAGGTTCTGATTTGACAGATTTGGTTTCAGGAAAAAACCTCAATTTCAGTTCAGTTTTTCATTGTGTTAAGAACAAATAATAAACAGAACTTCAGGCTCCTTAACTTTGAAAATATCTGCAATATAAGGTATTGTGATGAATTGACAGTAACGTGGTCTGAGGTTTGTGGCCCAGGGACCTATTTGTGTGTCGATGTTTGAACATAGGCTTCCGAGCCACAAACCTCAGACCATGTTACCGTCAATTTAACACAATAACGTATTGTTCCAATAAGACCCTACCCACAGCCCAAAACCTACATTCGTGAAACACAAGAAGCTTATTTACTGAACATGTGATCGTTAAAAGTTGCCTTGTTCAAGTAAAGTTCAGTAAATAAACCTCTTGTGTACCCCACGGCAGCAGTGAATAAATAATCAATAATCAGATAAACTCATTCCATCTTAGTTCAAATCGTAAATTTGTTTGTAATTTAAACAATACTTCATTCGGAACACTGTCTGGTACACGTGTGAAAAATGAAGTGTCTTGCTAGTCATTCCGTTGATGAAACAATTATGAAATTTCAAATATTTCGCATTGTGATGTCAGACAGTAACATTTGCTACTGCAGCCGTAAACGTAAAAGAAACTATGTCTGCTCTCATCCAATCCGAGGGCGAGGATTTTATTCTTACTGGAACATTACTTTGTATGACACAACTTATGACACAACTCACTACAAAAGCTGTATTTGATTTCCCTTTGATCATTCATAACAGGGACGCCGGAGCCGGGGGCTAGGGGGGGGGGGGGGGGGGGGGTGGCCCCCCCCCCCCAACCATATCTTTTTCATTGGATGGGGCTGCTCTGTCTGATAAATGACCAAGCCTAAATATGTTTTGCCAACATTCTTGTATCCAGTTTCTGCGAGAAATGTCAGTCACTGTCTTGTGTGACCGTTAAGGGGGGATAACCCAAAATGACATGATCATTAGTCATTCTTTGTTCGTCCCTTGAATGAATGTGCGGGTTATCAAGTAAAAGTTGCCAGTCGCGTTTGATAAGGTTATGCCCCTCATACAGGACGCCTGTGTGTGTGTGGGGAGGGGGGAGGGGGGGGCATAATCTTATCAAACGCGAACTGCGTATATTTTTCACATCATGTCCAAAATTGAGTTTATTAACACTCAGTATACAAACCACGAATACTATTCTCGATTGACATACTATTCTCGATTAGACTCAATCGAGAATAGTATTCGTGGTTTGTATACTGAGTGTTAATAAAATAGGGTCAGCCCGTCAAGCACCTAACCCCCCTCCCCCCCCCCCCCCCCCCCCCCAAGCCCCCCAATCCAAAATTCGCTCCGGCGTCCCTGCATAAGAGTTCTAGGGCATCTGTTGCTAAGCCTTTCAGTCATAAAATAATATGACTTTGGGTAACAAATGAGTAAAGTTCATATAAGGCCTAAAAAAATGAAAAATCTGTTTCTCGGGCCCTCCCTCATGGTCCTTTTGGCTGCCGCATGCTCTCTTTTTATAACCAATGTAAACTTAAAGAAAATAAAAATTAAATGGTTTATGTCTGATATTTTACCCAAGTTAAAAAAAATTTATAAATTTGTCCCTTGAGTGCAAGAAGGTTTTGCAATGCAATGGACGAAATACACCACCAACCTTGCTATTCCAAAGATTATGAGGCCTAAAACATAAACCAAGAACATGAACTTTTGATGGCAAAGAAATAATTACAGAAATAAAAAATAAAATTAAAAAACGCATGCCTGCATGCAATTTTAGAAATAATGGCCTGAGAAACAAGATCTACTCTGTGTGGCCTGAACTATGTTG